>CM052543.1:107497761-107602549 GCA_028533065.1 Trachops cirrhosus | reverse complement strand
GCGAGGCAGTGAAAGACAAATACCATATGATCTCACCTTTAACAGGAACCTAAACAACAAAACAAAGAAACAAGTAAAATATAACAAAAGACACTGAAATAGAGGACGGGAAGTCAGTGACCAGAGGGGAGAGGGGAGAGAATTTCAGGGGAGAAGGGAAGGGTTTACAGGAACAAATATAGAGGACACATGGACAAAACTAGGGGTGTTGGAAAGGGGAGGGAGGAGGGGAGGAATGGGTGGGTGGGCTGGAATGGGAATAAAGGATAGAAACTGTACTGAATAAACTAAAATAAAAAATTTAAAAAAATAAATAAAAAAGTAAAATTTATGAATAAAAAAAAAGAAGTTACATCTAACGCTAGAATATGGATGGATATATAGTCAGATAAGTGAACTGATGGTACCACTACGGAAACTATAGGTAATTGTACAGTTACTGGAAGACATTGCTTTGTAATCCCTGTTCACTTCTTTGAATCTTTTAGTCTCTTCAAGTGCACAACTAAATTTCAGGAATTTGAGGATGTGTCATGAGTGCAAAGACAGTGAATTACTAGAACAACTGTGATTGATCACATGGTCTGAACTAAAAACATGGAAAGCCAAGAGAAGTAGCATTGGGGTTGATGAAGACAAGCAGGGAAAGTGGAGACTGTGGCAGGTGGCAGGTGCATATCACTGCAGACCCATTTTCTGCAGTGAGAACAGATATGCAAAGTCCCAGACCCGGTACAGAAGGCTTCCTAACCTGTCACAAAAGTAAAGACTATGTCTGAGAAATTACTCTTGCATTCATTTTAAAAATTCAATCAATAGCCCTGGCTGGTGTAGCTTAGTGGATTGAGCGCGGGCCTGTGAACCAAGAGATCACGGTTCGATTCCCAGTCAGGGCACATGCCTGGGTTGCAGGCCAGTTCCCAGCAGGGAATGCACGGGAGGCAACCATACATTGATATTTCTCTCCCTCTCTCCTTCCCTTCCCCTCTGAAGATAAATAAATAAAATCTTTAAAAAGATTCAATCAATAAATGTTTACTGGGCACCTAGAATATGCCATGTAATGTGTCCTGGGAGACACAGATACAAATACACTGTCTCTACCTCATTGAGTTGCTGTTTTAGTCAGAAAGAAGGACAAAAATGAACTAAACAGAGAAAGCAATGACAAGTGCTGATATGTTATGAAGAAAGCCAACAAGGGGCTGAAATAGAGCATGGTTTTGGGAGGAGAGTCTCTTTACAGAGTGAACTGGGAAGGCCTCTCTGAGGACAGGAAGAGTTTTTAATTTTCATTTCCCTCATCACCTCTTGGCAGTCAGCAACACAGCCTCTGAAGGTACGTGGAGACTTCAGGGAGAGAAACTCAATGTGTTGCTCTATATGAAGTAAGCTCTTTCTAGTTTTCAAGTGAATGAAGCATGGTATGGAATCGCCACTGAAGTACAGAGTAGCTTAATAAGCAGAACTCAAAGTCTCTTAGAAAGAAGAAGGAAAGTCTATTCGTAAGAGGACCCAGAGTGGGCAGTGTCAAAGCAGGAAAGGAGGGTATTTCAAAGACTATCACCAAGTAGAACACCTTGTAGGGAATACAGGGAGATGAAGCCCAGCACATATTTACTGTGCCTCTACTATGTGCCAGGTACTGCTGAAGATCAGATACCAATGAGGAAGCATGAGGCATGCTTGATGGAGCATGATGAAGCACTGGCCCCCCAGCCTGCTAGCAGGGGTCAGACCTGAGTGCCATAGAAGGCAGCTAGACACCTAAAGCCCAGGGTGGCACCCAAACAGACCAGTGCTTTTTCAACTGGCACACCCACCACTAATTCACTTGCTAACTAATGTGGGATAGAGATAATGAGCAGGGGTTTTGCTTTTACATGATTTACCTATTTTTTCCTCTCCCACCCTCCTCTCCAACTGCCCAGATATTGTGATGAATCAGGTTCTCTTAGAAGAGAAAAAATATCCATTCAAGGGATGGCTGGGTGGGCTGGAATGGGAATAAAGGATAGAAACTGTACTGAATAAACTTAAAAAAAATTTTTTTTAAATATCCATTCAGTGCTCAATTTCTGTGCTCTTAGCTTCCATTTTTCCTTTAACATTAGCAAGTTTCTTGTTCTCATGGGACTTATAGTCCAGCAGGGGAGACCAGCAGGTATCAAGCTATCACACAGAGAGAGAAAGGCAAGTGTTTTGTGACCTGATGTGAACACTTGTATCACAGGGAGCTGGGGTTCAGGCGATTGTTGTTGCTTCCCTTGACCTTGTATACAATGCTCCAAATTGTTGCAATGGACATGTATTATTTATGTAATTAGGGAAAATAGTTATGTTTAATACTTTTTTTAAAAAAAGGAAAACACAAATAAATGCTCCAACTGTGGGGACAGTTACGAAAAAGAGGTTTATTGTACTTGGGAATGAATCACAGGAAGGGACCTGCTCAGAGAAGTCTGAGAAAGTTTCCTGGAAGAAAACAGGAGAGAGCTAAGTGACAAAACCACATATAATAGATGCAAGTGAAGATATGCACAGCCATCAACTTAAAGCAGAAGCGTTTAGTCTGGAGGCCCACGGGTAAAATTCAGGGGCTCAATGAACATAAATGAGAAAAGATACATACTTCTTTTCCTTAACCTGTAATTGAAATTTAGCGTTCCATCCAATTTTGAATGAGAACAACAAACTACAATAGCATCAGCAGTACCTGTGACTTCGTCAACAATGAAATCTGATTACCTTCAAATCACATTACAGTTGTTGCATATGTCTGGAAATACCTTTAACATTCATATCTTTTCAAAATTATAGTAGTTATTAGACTCACCATTAGCTCATGCTAATTAGTGTTTTAATAAAGAAGTACATATATTATTATATTACAGTTTATTTGTTGATATTTATATTCAGTTTCCTTTGTAATCCCATGCATTTGATTTTATGCATTTAAAAATACTGTTTCAAAAAGAAATGCAAAAAAAGGAGTTTATAGCTTCTAGCAGATAACCAAAGAGGCCCATGGCACAAAAATGGTTAAATTAAGCATGTTTACTTCAAAGAGCAGGAATGGCCTCAGATCTGATTACATATTGTATAGAAAGTAGCAATCAGTGGGAGAGTTGAAGCAATGGGAAGTTGAGAAAGGAGAAAACATCACTTTTTCAGCTCACAAACCGTGGAGTTGATTTGAGGACAGAGGCCACCGACTCTGATACCAGCTATTAAGAGTATACAGGTAATCCCCTTTGTTCAACCTTCCTGTTTGCCAAACAACCTGCTGGTTTTCCTATGGCTGCCCGTGCAGGCTTGCCTATGGTAAGAGAAATCCAATCAGTAAATGTGAGTCTATGGTCCCCTTCTGAGGGATTCAGATTTCTTATTTCAAATTCAGGCTGAACAACAACGAATGCTGGTGAGGATGTGGAGCAATAGGTACTCTTATTTACTGCTGGTGAGAATGCAAGGTGGTATGGCCACTTTGGAAGGCACTTTGGCAGTTTCTTATAATATTAAATATTTTCTTACCATGTGATCCAGCAATCTTGCTCCTTGGTATTTACCCAAATGAGTTAAAAACTTATATCCACACAAAAACTTGCACATGAATGTTTATAGCAGCTTTATTTATAATTGCCCATACTTGGAAGCAACCAAGATGTCCTTCAGTAGGTGAATAGATAAAATGTTGGCACATCTAAACAATGGAATATTATCTGTGATAAAAAGAAATGAGCCATCGAGCCATGAAAAGACGTGGAAGAGCCTGAAATGCACATTACTAAGTGAAAGAAGCCAAACCAGAAGGGCTCCAGACTGTATGCTGCCAATCATGTGGCACTCTGGAAAAACTAGGAGTACAGACACAATGACAGAACCAGTGGTTGCCAGAGGTTGTGAAAATTGACAGAGGGAGGAATAAGCAAAACACAGGATTTTTAGGGCAGTAAAACTATTTGTTTGATACCACAATGGTGGATACATGTCATTATACACTTGTCAAAACCCATAGGAAGATGGCAATAGGTAAGCACAGCTCACCTCCTCGCACAACCACATTAAAATTACAACTAAAATATAAAACAACCATCACTCAGAAATGTCAGAAATTGAGTTGAATGGAAGTCTGACAACTACAGAATTGAAGAAATCACATCCATCCAGACTGGTAGGAGGGGCGAAGTCATGAAATGGGTGGGTCCCACACCCACGTATGATGGCTAAAAAATCAGGAGGAATATCTCAGGCAAGGAGTCCCAGTCCCAAAGCAGGCCCCCCAGCCCAGGGTTCCAGTGGCAGGAATGTAAGTCCCCATAACTTCTGGCTGCAAAAACCAGCAGGGATTGAGTCAGTGGAAGAAACTTCTGGAGTCCCAAGCAGTTCCTCTTAAAGAACCCACACATGGACTTACTCAAACTCATTCCCTCTGAGCTCCAGCACTGGGGTGGCAGATTGAATGGCACCAGTGGCATACAGGGTGGGGAGCTGAATTGTCTGGCATGAAGGCAAGAGCTGGGGATAGCCTTTTCCCAGACAGAAAAGTGGGCAGAGGCCTTTGTCCCTTTGCTGAACCCTCCCCCTACAGAGCCACAGAGCCAGCGGTCGGGAGCCATATCTAAGACTTCACCAACCTAGCTAACTAATACTGTATGCCCCACCCTGGAGATCCCCTGAGGCTCCACCCCATTCAACCTACAGGCCTACCCAAACTGTTAACCATGATTTGTCCGTATGAATGGTTGGTCTTGGCTCATACTTCACAACATCCTAAATCCTCTCAAACAAGCAACAGCTGCCTCAGTGAACCCCCAAACTCCCATACCTCTTGCTAAGTGGTCCCAGGCTTAGCAATAGCAGCAGCCAGCCTAGATTCATAGTTTGGCTTCACCTGACAATCTCTAAGCCCAAAACAAGTAGCAACCATCTCATGTTGCTTTATAGCCCAGGCAGGGTGGCCCTGGGCAAAACACAGGTGGGGCTGACCTTAACCTGTACCATCCAGGAAACCCCAGGGCCTGCTACACCCAGTGGGCAGCTCTAGACCACACAGGAGCACCACCACCCTGCCCCTGCACAGCTGATCCTCCATGGAGGGCAGACATTGGTGGTCAGTGGTCACAACCAGTTCTTGCAGCTGACTGGCCTAGGTAAATCCCTCTCATTGACTTGCCAACAACAATCAAAGCTCAACTACAAGAGGAAGGTGAACCCAGTTCACATGGAGGGCACACCTCAAGTACCCAGCTTTGGTGATAGGGGAGGCCGTGCCACTGGACCCTGTAGGACACTACTATATTAGGCCATGCTACCAGGACAAGGACTCATAGCAGCTCTACCTAATACATAGAAACAAACACAGGGAGGCTGCCAAAATGAGGAGACAAAGAAACATGGCCCAAATGAAAGAACAGATCAAAACTCCAGAAAAAGAACTAAATGAAATGGAGATAAAAAATCTATCAGATGCAGAGTTCAAAACACTGGTTATAAGGATGCTCAAGGAACTTAGTGAGGACCTAAACAGCATAACAAAGACCTGGTCAGAAACAAAGGATTCACTAATGAAATAAAGGACAATTTACAGTGAAACAACAGTAGAGTAGATGAAGATCAACAGTATAGGAGAATCAGATCAATGGTTTGGAACATAAGGAAACAAAAAATAACCAATCAGAACAAGAAGAAAAAAGAATCCATAACAACAAGGATAGTCTAAGCATCCACTGGGACAACCTCAAGCATTCCAATATTTGCATCATAGGGATGCCAGAAGGAGAAGAGAAAGAGCAAGAAATTGAAAATCTATTTGAAAAAATATAAAAGAAAACACGCTTAATTTGGTGAAGGAAATAGACACAGAAATCCAGGAAGCACAGAGAGCCCCAAACAGATGGAAGCAAAGAGGCCCACTCCAAGATACATCATAATTAAAATGCTAAAGGTTAAAGGTAAAGAGAATCTTAAAAAGCAGCAAGAGAAAAGAAGTTACAGGGGAGTTCCCATAAGACTATCAGCTGACTTCTCAAAAGAAATTTTGCAGGCTAGAAGGGATTAACAAGAAGTATTCAAAATGATGAAAAGCAAGGACCTACAACTTATATTACTCTATCCAGCAAGGCTATCATTTAGAACTAAAGGGCAGATAAAGTGTTTTCCAGATAAGATAAACCTAAAGGAGTTCATCATCACCAAGTTATTAATATATGAAATACTGAAAGGACTTAAGATCAAAACTACAAACAATAAAATGGCAAAAAATACATTATCTATCAATGATTGAATCTAAAAAACAAACTAAGCAAACAAGCAGAACACAACCAGAATCATAGATATAGCCCTGGCTGGTGTATCTCAGTGGATTGAACATGGGACTGTGAACAAAAGGGTCATCAGTTCGATTCCCAGTCAGGGCACATGCCTGGGTTGCAAGCCAGGCCCCCAGTGGGGGATGCATGAGAGGCAACCACACCTTGATGTTTCTCTCTTTCTCCCTCCCTTCCCTTCTCTCTAAAAATGAATAAATAAAATCTTTAAAAAATATAAAAATAACCAATCTTATTTTAAATAAGATTGTTCTCCATAGATGGAGAACATTGGGATGGTGGCCAGTGTGGAGGGGTGTCTAGAAGAATGGGGGAAAGGTGAAGGGATTAAGAAATACAAATCTGTAGTTACAGAATAGGCAGGGGGGTGTTAAAAGCAAGTGTAGGAAATGGAGTTGCCAAAGAACTTATATGCATGACCCATGTATGTGAACAAAGGAGGAGGGGATCGATGGAGGGAGTGGGGCTGCTGGGTGAAGGGGGCAAAGGGGGAAAAATTGGTATAACTGTACTGTAATAGCACAGTCAATCTTTAAAAACCCATAGAATGTATAATACCAAGAGTGAACTCTAACGTAAACTATGGACTTTGAGTGATTATGCTGGGTCAATATAGGTCCATAGATTGTGACAAATGTACTACTCCAGTTTAGGATTGTGATAGTTGGGAGGTTGTGTGGGGTGGGGGAGATGATGTGTGGGAACTCTGTAACTTCTGGTCAATTTTACTGTGAATCTGAAATTTCTCTTAAAAATAGTCTATTTTTAAAAAAATTCAAACTGATGTAAACATTATGAGTTGGGCTTATGTGGGTCTACTGCTAAGAGACAGAGCCCCCTCTGGCGTGCCAAGAGGGTCAGCCCATCTTCCTGAGTTGAAATAAGTGGACCCAGGTTGTTCTCCATGCTTCAGATGCTCTTCTTTACCACTGAAGAATTGTCTGTAGTTCATTAAGACCAGGCAAAATGTAACATCCTCCTGTCTCCTTCACTGGCCTTGCTAAAGGGTTTGTTCTGCACTCCCCTTGCAATTAGCAGATGTTGGGTCCCCACTCTTGGGTGGCACACATCACCAAGTATCACAGGTCATCGCTCCTGTGTGTCTTTCAATGGACTGTGAGTTCCTCAAGGGCAGGGATCATCTCTTTATCATGTTTTGATCTACCCAGCATCTGGCAAATCAATGCTATCTAGAGAAGTGACAATATCTGACTGGTGTTTTAAAGCAATTACACCAGCAGTGATGTGGAGGAAGGCTTGGGAGTGAGGGATGAGGGCCAGGGAGACTCCTCCAAGGAGCTTGGCAATGTTCCCACTGAAAGAAGATGAGGTTCTGCAGGAAGTCAGTAGCAGAAGGAACAGCAAGGAAGGAATGTAGCTAGAATCATTAAACCTGGGTGATGGATTAGATGGTGGGGAAGGAGGACTGAAACTCTGGAAACTTCTAGAGCTTCCTAACTCTAGAAGTTTTTTTTTTGGCATCAATCCTTGCTTGTTTAAGAACTACAGCTGACCCTTGAACAACACGGGTTTGAACTGCGCAGGTCCACATATGTGGATTTTTCATTAAATACACATAGTACTACAAATGTATTTTTCTTCCTTATGATTTTCTTAATAACATTTTCTTTTCTCTAGCTTCCTTTACTGTAAGACTATAGTATACAATACATATGACATACAAAATATATATTAATCGACTGCTTATGTTATGGGTAAGGCTTCCAGTCGTCAGTGGGCTATTAGTAGTTAAGTTTTGGAGGAGTCAAAAGTTATATGCAGATTTTCAACTGTGCAGAGAGTTGGTGCTCCTCACTCTTGTGTTGTTCAAGGGTCAACTATATACAAACTGTTCTCAACACAAGGGCCAATGAGATGCTTTAAAAAATTAGAATCCTTGTTCTCTTCCACTCAAAACCTGACAATGATTTCTCATTTCTGTCCTGGTAAAACCATAGTTCTTACAAAGATCTGTAAGGTCCTCCTCCCTCTGGCCCCAACCCTTGCCTCCTTTCCTCTCTGCACTCAGTTCCCACCATGCTGTCCTTGGCTTCCTCTGCGGCAGCTGCACATGGCCCTCTCCTGTCCCAGACCCTTTGCGCTTGCCATTCCCCCAGCCTGGAATCTCTTCCTGTAGCCAGTCCCCTCACTTCCTTCAGGTCCTTACTCAATTGTCGCCTTTTCACGGAGGTCTTCACAGGCCACACTACTTAAAAGTGCAAAAACATCTGCCAATTCCTCTGCTCCTTCCCCTCTTTAAAGTTCTCTTTTCCCTCATGCTGTTTAACATGCTATATATTTTAATTATTTTCCTGTCTTTCCATTGACTATAAGCTCCATGAGGGCAGGCATTTCTGTTTTGTTTGCTGTTCTTTCCCAAGGCCTAGAACAGGCCTTAACCTCCACATAGTGGAAGGAATGCTCAATAAACTGTGGTTGATTAACTTAACCATTTTTTTATGACTCGTCTCCTGAATAGGCTATAAACTCTTTGGACATAATGATCCCCTAATGTCCCATGCAGCACCTGGCAGATGACCAAGTAGACTCTAGCGAGTGGGCTGTCTTTTCCAGTTTACTGAACCTAACACTCCTTGTCCCCCACAGGGCTCCTTTTACCCCTCATTTGCCCACAACTTGCTGGCCTGCTTACACCCTAACAGGAATACAGTCTGGATGAATGACAAGTCGGTATCCTGTACAGAAGGAGGACCTATAACTCAGTTCAGTAAGGACACCACTCCCAGGTAGCTATGCAGGCAGGACTGAGGAATAAAGTCACTTATGGGGCCAGGATCATGCTGGATTCCCCCCATTTGTAAAAACAAAGCAAATGAAGTCTACTTTGTAAAGTTGTTATAGGAATCAAACATGATGAACATGACCCATCCATGGTGATGCCTGTGCATAGTATGTGCCCAATAAATGAGGATTATTATATGACAAAGTGGGGTTAATACTCTCCCCACCCCATAAAGTGCAGCAACAATGTTGATGGCAATACATAATTGACTGATTTTTAAGGTCGAGTTCACTTGGCCACTTTACCTGGCCACAGGTTCTAAGGACACTGTTATTTCTATGGCAGCAAGACTTTGCCAAGGCCCACTCAGGCATTTCATGTAGCTCATTTCCTTCCTCATCCAGCAGCATCAATGACTTTAGACATTAAACATTAGAAGAATGAATCTGTGTCATGCTTTAAAACTGATTAGGAATGGGTCCAAAAATAACGTCAAAAGAATTCCCCAGTGCCCAGATAATAGCCAGTGCTGTGAGCTGTTATGATACTGCAGTTAAAACAAGGAGGTGCTGCCATCTTTCCTGGCAGAGTGAATTCTCCTCTTTACACATGGAGAAAAGCTTGTCTCTCCCCCTGGTGAACCAAGTTGTTGATCCACCATGAAAACCCATGTTCTGACACTACCTGACTTTTCCTCTGAAAGTTTTACTTTTCCTTCCTCCCTTTTGCATTTCCACATTTCCCCTCCAATTATTGCTTCTGTTTGGTGCCTCTCTATTATTTCATCTTCCCATTTGCCTACTCGTCTCTTCTCTTTTCTTTTCTCTCCTATTCTTTTCTATTGCTTTTCTCTCTCTACTTTGCCTGGTGTATTAGCCTCCAGGGAGTTGCTTTGTCACCTGCCTCACCCAAAGTCCCTACCAGAGGGAGCATTCCGAAGCTCCTTTCCCCTCCTGCATAATAGGTTTGGCCTTTAAGATACCGTTGATGCCACCTTGGCTCAGAAAGTTCCTAATTCTTTTTCCCACCAACAATGAGTGTGAAGAAGGCTTGTTTCCTTCTATTTAATGGCTATAGGTTTAGAGACTCTGAGGCTGAAAGAGTTACCAGGCAAACAGCACATTATAAATACTAAGGAGAGCCTGAAAAAGAAAGTACGCTGCTTGCTGCTGTCTCCTGGAGAACAGTGGTGGGGCCAAGACAGCTCAGAAGCCTTGGCTGGTATAGACAACCCAGTGGCCCCAAGCCGCAGGCTTGATAGGGGGGCCCTGCCATTCCTTCTCCTTTTGTATCCTTCCTCCCCTGCCTCCCCCAAGTGCCCAACTCACCTGGCATCCACTCCAACCCTTGGTGAACACCACATACCCGACAGAGCTGGACCTTGGCCTACTGCTTCTCAGTTACAACCAGTCAAGAGAACACCTGCTTTGCATTCGCTTCAGGGGAAGTGTGAATTTTTCCCTTGGGGTGATAACCTGTGTTATAACCCTTCTTCGTGCTTTCTTTTTTGTCATCTTCTAGCCTAAGTCCAGAAGGTGTAGGAGTGAGCCCCAACATCTGCTCTTCATGGTCCGGAATCACCCTGGAGGCTCTGCAGTCAGTTAGGGAGGGTCCATGGTGGACAACTTGCCTCTACGGTTTTGTTTTCCTTTGTCTACGTTTGGTTGGCATAAACACTTCTGAAAAATGGGCTGCAGCTGATGCCTGTTAGTTTGGTTCCCTTTAACAAGAGCTTTCTAAAACGACTCTCACTATGCAGAACACATGTTCTAAGTATACAGTTACTTGATGGATTGAAACAGTGCTGAGGGAGGCAGAACACATGTTTAAAAATATTCCTAAAATACATAATTACCCCGTGGACCAATCGGGTACATAATATATATTTTAATACACCATTTAATTGCTGTTTACCTAGGAGACAGGAACCATTCTGGTCTCTTGGGTTAAATTACAGATTTTTAGGAATTGTCTAAAGACATTTACTTGATTTATTCTGGTCTCTAGAGTGAAGAATCCTTTTCAAAGAAGTGACTTTACATGCAAAGCAAGAGAATTAAAAGCTCTGAGGTGGTGGCTACTAGTGAAAAGACAAATGTTTACCTGTTATGATTTGAGGCTAATAATCTCAACGGATAGGCCGAACCCAACAGCCCTAAAAATATTCCACACCAGTAATTCCACATCACTGAAACGCATGGTTCCTCACACCTGACTTTTTTTTAACCTGAATATTTTTTCATCATAACCCTTTCTGATAGACATGCTTAAATGGCATCATAGTGGCTTCTTTTAAAGGGAATGTTAAAGAGATATGGCTGGAGAGCTCCATCTCTTGAACCCGGGTCAAAGGGAGAATTCATTATCTCCCTGCCCCCAAAACCTGCTTTTCCTCTCCTGTTCCCCATCTGAAGAAATGGCTCCCATATGCACCCAGCACTCGTGTCAGAAACCAGTGACATCGTTTACTTCTTCCTCCCTCCCTCCTTCCCATCCCTTCATCCAATCAGAAACTATTTGGGTATGTTAGTTCGTTTCTCAGTGCCTCAATTTCCTCATCTGAAAAATGAGGATTATAATAGGACAGACCTCAGAAGATTGTCACTGTAAGCTTTTAATGTCAAGTGCACAGGACAGGACAGTATGTAACACAAAGTAAGTGCTATGTGTGTTCTTTGTCCTCCCCTCTGTATTTAATATCTCAGGAGTACATCTACTTCTCTCCATCACCACAGCCAATGCCCTATTCAAGCTGCCATTCTCTGTCACCTGTGTCCCTATCTGGTTTCTGAACATTCACTCCTTATGACCCCACTCCAGTCGATTCTTTGCACGGAAGCCAAAGCTGTCCTCCACCTTTAAATCTGAGCCTGTCACCCCATACCTAAAAGCCTTTCACGGCCCCTCCATTATTTTAGGATAAAGACCAACTTTGACAAATGGCTTTCGAGACCCTTCATGATCTAGCCCCAGGCTCCCACTAGAGCTCTGTCTGAGTTCTAGAAGATTATGGCTAGAGGAAGTCTGACTGCAGCATGAGTGGCACAAAACTATTCACTGAACCCCTTTGCTTTTTCGTGTGTGTGTGTGCTTTATCCGCTTTCCAGTCGGTGGGGCTTAAGGCAACTAGATCAAGGAATGGAGGCTGCAACCTGGCGTACCAGGGAGGCCGGCTTCAGCGAGGGCATGACCACAAACAGGGCACACCTGAATTTCTGCACCAGGGGAGGGGTTAGGCAGATGGAGCCTTTTACCCTGGCACCTCAGAGTGATTCATTCTGCCCTGCTCAGACCCTTTAGTTTCCAAAAGTCCAGGATTGAAGACACCAGCCTTGAATCCTCTGAAGTGAATGTCCCTCTACCCCACTAGGAACAACCAGTATGTGTCTGGGACAATTAACGGGGGCCACCCACTTTCACGTTGGAGTCCCATTCTCCTTGAAGAACACTGAAGACTAGGGGTTCAGGGCCCACCGGATCAGCTGCTTTCATCTTCACGTGCATGAGAGGTTTTAATAGTAGGAAGATAGGCAAAGGGAAAATGAGAGAGACAGAGCCCCCTGGAAGGTGAGCACTTGGGAAATGGGAACAGACAGGAGGGGAGGAACTTGGCCCCACTGTTGCATCTGTCTCCATGGTGACGGCTCAGAAAGGGAGCAGAGGTCCCACTGGCACCAAGCCTGTACTGCCTGCTCCAGGCCAACAGGGAGACCCAGGAGAAAAGGTTGATGCTGGCCCTGATGATTACAAAGACTTTCCCGTGCTATAGCAGCACAGGAGAGCAGTGCCCACGCAGAGTCCCAGGGAAGAGTCAAAACCCACCATTTATGACTGTAGATTTTCAGGTAAAAGGTGCCAGGCAAGGCCAAAAGGCCAGCTTATCTGAGCAGAGGTGGCGGATGCTGAGCCAAACCCACTATAGTTTAAGAGAATGCATTTGGAGGCAGAGAGGTAAGCCAAGGGGTTGGGACCAGATGCAACTGTGGGGATGGAATTGAGGATCCTTCCCAGCATAAGCCAAGCAGGGCAGCTGGAGCCATGCACTTTGTGAGACAGCCAGCAGGCCAGTAACCAGGGAGACCGCTTCAGTTTCCAGAGAAGTCCAAGGGGTGGTGATGCAAAAGTTAAGCTTATCTGGTGCAACCACTGACGAGTTCCCAGTGGAAGAGCTACATGCATGTCTTACAAGGATATCTATGGCAGAAAGGTAATAGTGAAAAGGGCTAGCAAAGATTGAGGTCCAGGTAGTGGTACCTAAAGTCAGAAAGGCTCAAACTGCCTGGAGCTGCCTAATGGGGACTCCTTGCTGACACTACCAAAGTTTGCCTGCCACCATGCCTTCCCAGCTCTTGGTTCACTGCCCTTTCAGCTGATGCTGTGTCCCTGGAGTCTGTCCACTCCAGGAGGGAAATTTGCTTCTAGGTCCTGACTTTTCTTTGTCCATCCTGCCCTGTACTAGGCCACCTCTGACTATGTCCCGAGGTATGTGGGGAAAGGGTTGTCTGGCTCCTGACAGGAAACAGACCTTGTAAGTGCCACATCTGCTTGCAATGTCAAAGCAGCAAAGGTCATACGTTGGACTTTGGTACAGAGGTGCATTTCCTTATTTGATGGCTGATATGTCTTTGTTTTCCTTTGCACAAATTCACAGCTAATCACATATCATCAGACACGGATGTTGGCCTAAGGATGTGCACTGCTTCAGGAACACAAATTTCAAATTTGGAGTGTGCACTGAATTCACTTTAGGTAAAGAATCACCTGGGCTCGTGGTGAGAGATGCATTTGATTAACTCAGAGCTGCAAAAGGAAACTCACCCAGTGTCCTGGATTAGGCAGCTAGTGTTTATTTATGTAAAACATTAAGACAAAGTCATTAAAGCCCCAATTCCTGGTAATTGTCTCAGAAATTGCATTCCCTGGCCTAGCAATTAGTTTTATACAAAGCAAGAAGATATTTGGGTTAACGACCTTGAGTTTTTATGACTCAATCAATATTTTGGTTGCTGCAGGCTGCTTTGCTACTGTAAATTTTGAGTACAGTGCTTGTGGGGTGTGTAAATGTTTAGCTAGACATTGAAGCATCAATTAATTAAATCATTTCTTCTGTTCTTTAATTTAGAAGATACCGCTGGCAGTGTGCTGGTGTGAGTTGTTTGTTTTAGCTGCTATCACAGATCGGGAAACTAAATTGCCGTTGTGCTATATGGTTTATTACTTTGTCACTTGGCATATCTCTACTGCCTGAATCTCTTCTTATATTCATCTCCTTCACGTAGGTCTTGAATAACCTAGTCACTCGCTTCAGATAGTTTTGACTTGACTTAAACTTTACAACCATGCTTCTCTGTTTTAAGATTTGCAGAAGTGTGTGTCCGTGTGTGTGTGTGTGTGTGTGTGTGTGTGTGTGTTAATATCACAGATATGCTAGGAGTCACAACTAGGACTGACTACTAAGCCCTTCCTTTTAAAATGTAATGACTTTAAAAAAGAAAAACCAACAGAATCAGAGTCAAAAACTATAACTATTAAATACCAAAACAGTCAAGTAAAATGAAGCCTCTTTCAGCTGGTTGTTTTGTCTAAATCAAGGTTTTCCAACATGTGTTCCTCAGAATACATATTCTTGGAATGCTAAAAGGATTCTATTTTGTTTCTATTTGGAAAGTCAAGTGAGGGGAAAAGGAGTGGTACAATCTAGTTATTAGGCTCTTCACTGGCCAACAGACATCTTGGGGGTGAAGGACTGAACATACTCTGTCCTATATTTTTCAGGCTGAATTATTAAGAGAGTTTTAACTCTTTAACAGTGCCCTAAAAAAGAACTATCAACTATTGTACATTTTTCTAATGTGTGACTGCTTGGTACTTGATTGTAAAAATGAATCAAAATAATAAGCAGAGACTTCCAACAATTTTTACTAAAAAGGGGGGAGGGCCCTGATTTTTTTTTTTTAGATAATCAGAGACATTGAATATGAACTTGGTATTAAATTATATTAAGAAAATATTTTAATCTTGATAAACATGATAATGACACTTTATGTAAGAACCCCCCCCCAACCACCACCTTTTTTAGAGATACACACTAAAGTATTTAAGGATAGATTAGCATACTGTCTGGAATTTCTTTTAAAATACTGCAGCAAAAAAAAAGAGAGAAAAGAAAAGTGAGCACAGAGGGAACAAGTAGAGCAGAGGAGTGATGGTTGGTGAAGCTGGATGATGAGTATACAAATGCTCTATAGTCTCCACTTTTATTTACATTCAACAATTTTTATAATTCAAAGTAAAAAAAACATTCTGTGGTCAAATAAGTTTGAAAAATTCTAACTTTAATAGAATTAAATTAAGCAATTTTTTACCATAGACTTTCTCAGGACCTTTAAATGTTAGTGTATATATGTCTTTTATTTTATTTTTTTCTTCGTAGAGCATCTCAAAAGACTGATGTTCTGCCGAATATGCTAACAGACTCTAGGAAATACTGGCCTAAATTCTATCTAACAGCCAGTTGAGATTTAATTCCCTGCATAGACCATTGCTGGACTTCATGATCAAAGTGAGTGACTTATGCTGTTCTTCCCTTCTCTCCATCCATTTCAGTCCGAGGCAGCCGAGTGCTGGAGTTGAGCTTTTGCAATGTGAGAAGGGCTGTTGTTCAGACCTTGGCTCAGCCATTTACCAGCTCTCTGATCTCTGGCAGGTCATTTAACCTCTTCGCCCTTTAGTTACTTCATCTGTGAAATGGGCATAATCATAAAAACTATGCCAGGACTGTCATATAGACTAAATGAGATAATGCCTGGAAAGCCTTTTGTAAACTGCCTGGAATGTGATAAGTTCTCAGTAAATCTGAGTTATTGTTGTTATAATTCATTCTTCAAAGGCCAGCTTGGGTTGTTTTTTCTTTGTGAAGCCTTCAAGATTTCCTTCACTCAGAATTAATTCCAGTTTCTTCTGCATTCTGGAAGTTTTAGACCTTTAATGTGTATTTGATTATAAATGCCTCAAACATAAGGACCATGTCTCATTCTTTTCCATGTTTCATCATCAGCATTCTACCACATGCCACCAAACCCACAAGTATGAGAAAAGGGTTCATCCCAGCAAATTCAGCTTCCTTTAAGTTCTTTTTTTAAAATATATTTTATTGATTATGCTATTACAGTTGCCCCACTACCTCCCTTTATTCCCCTCTACCCTGCACACCCCCTCCCATGTGCATTCCCCCCCTTTAGTTCATGTCCATGGGTTGCACATATAAGTTCTAGCTTCCTTTAAGTTCTTCAAAGACCTACACAACAATATCATTAACAAATCATTGTTTAGTCACAACTAGCTGCAAGAGAGGCTGGCAAATGTTGTCTTCATTCCATGCTTCTCTTTAGTTAAGGCAATGCTCTATCTATCTATGTCTATATCTACTATGTGTACATATATGTATGTATCTGTCTGTCTATCTACCTACATGCCTGACATTAAGCCTAAGGGTCAAGGCTAGTTCTGCCAAGAGCCCATTGCCTGCTCTCTGGTGAGTGGAAAAGACCCTCCTTGCTGCTAATATAGTTATTTCAGGATAAGAAAACAACAGCTTCCTGATGTTATAAATATCATTGGGTCTTTGTCACACTAGAAAACATCTTTTGTATTGACAGACTTGAATACTATTTAGGAAAAAAAGCCTTCAAATCAAGAGAAAAAATAACATAAGTGTCTCTGTAGCAATAACGTCCCCACTGAGGCACAGCAAGCATACACACTGAGCATTTTGACAGGAAAACATGCAGATATTTACTTTGGCAACAGCCATATTTCACAGTTATTACTTCCCAGGACTGAGCTATATAGCAAACATCTTCCAAAAGAACGTGCAGGCAGCAATAAGAAAACAAGAAACTCTGCATTTAATCAAACTATACCTGTTTCTTTAGCATGAGCAAAATGCTCAGCCAATTCATAAGCATTTTTCATGTGATTTTCCTGATGTGGTAGGTGAGTGAGAAATCAGGTAATCCTGCAGTGAAGACATGCAAATAACAGAGACCTGCTCTGAACATGCTTTAGGCAGACAAAGCTTTACTGAGTAGCTTTTTTTTTCTAGTTTGAGGTAGAAAAGAGTTAATATAATAAGAATGCACAGCTCTTCATTGTCATGGGCATAGCTAACTAATTCATGGAGGATATCAAAAAATTCACAGATGAACTAAAACCATCATATTGACTGCCATTTCATTTTCTCCTTTGATGAAATTTCACCCAGTTGGCAGACAGTGTAAGTGATGACTACTTATCTATTTTTCCTTTGTCCCCTTTTTCTTTATCACTTAGGACATTTCTTCTTATTGAACTTAATTAAGAAATATTAATTGAGTATTTGTGTGTAATGTAAGAAAGACAAGTTATATTAAAGCACTATGACACTGAGTTTAGTTTACAATCCAGTTGGTTTTAGTTGTAGTTTTTGTTCATTTTTAACCCAGATGGTAGTGTACTATATTAACTACTATATGCCTTGTTTTTTTACCTATGTATTGTGGGAAGGGTTCCAGGTTAGGAACTTCTTGGAATATTCCTACAATAGGAATATGAAATAGTTTACAATAGAAATATGAATTTGAAAGAATTGAACTACCTACTTTTTAACAGCTACATAATATTCTACTGTATGAAAATATTATACAGTAGAATAATATTATACAGTAGAACTCACCAGTTCCTAAATGATATGCATTAAATCTTTTGCTATTATAAATTATGGTATAATAAGTAACTATACATTCTCTGTTTCCCACCTGGGCAAATTTATTTCTGGAATAAATATCTAAAAGTTGACCTGAACTACTGGGTTGAATTGTAAAGAGCATGCGCTCTTGTAATTTCGATACCTATTGGCAATCAAATAACTATTGCAAGCTGCCCTTCTTTAAGGAAGACAATTTACACACTCTATCAGTACTCATATAGTTGCTCTCGTGTATTTGGCACTTTATTGTAGAGTGCCCTCATGAAGAGAAAAATGTGACCAAATTTTGTGAATTTTGCCAATTAGGAAGATTTAGAAAGTCACCTCACATTTTAAATTTGTAGTTTTGTATAAATGAGGGAAAGTGCTGTTTACATGTTGAAACAAGTATTTAGGTCTATTTCTGGATTCCCTATTCTGTTTCATTGATTTATTATCTGTCTTTCAGAATTAAGAAGGATGACTCCTAATTTATGTGTTTACTTATTTATTTATTTTTAAAGGTTTTATTTATTTAGTTTTGGAGAGAGGGCAAGGGAGGGGGAAAGAGAGGGAGAGAAACATCAACATGAGAGAAACATCGACTGGTTGCCTTTCTCATACGCACCCCAACTGGGAGCCAAATGCACAACCCAGGCATGTGTCCTGACCAGGAATTGAATCTGGGACCTTCTGCTTTGTGAGACAACACTCAACCAACTGAGCCACACCAGTTAGGGCAGATGATTCTTAATTTAAGAAGAAGACAGAAGGTACAACTGAGCTCTACCACTGACTAGCTAGCTTAAATGAATCCCTTGTTCTCTTTAATTTTAGCTTCTCCACTGTAAAGCAAGAGAGCTGGGTTTCACAAGTTCGTTTGCTCAGTGCATGCTGGCTAAGTGTTCGGTCTGTGCTGAGGATGCCAAGGAGAGCCAGAACAGATGTCCTCTCTGCTCTCGTGGAATTTAGTCACTGTGGGGAGGGGGCGGACACTCTTCAAACCCCAACATTGGTCATTGATCATCCCTAGCAAAGGGAACTTGATGTGAGGCATGAGGGAACAGGGAGAATGTCATAGAGACTTCCTTTGGCAGAAGAAAGTGACTTGGAAACTGAGATCTGTTGGGAAAGAGGTTAACTGGGTAAAGCCAGGGGTGTAGTGGAGAGGAAGAGTTTTCCCGATAAATTTTCTCACATGTGAGGAGTTGGCATGAGTGAGGAACTCTCTACTGTAAATGGAGATAGAAAAATGATGAGAAAGTGGTAAGACATGAGAGGCTAAAGAAGAAAATAGGAATCAATCCCTGATGAGTCTTGGATAGATATTTTGGTCTTTATCCTAAGCAGTTGCCTTGCCTGGGACCTCTAGGAAGTAAAGTCAGTGTTAAAGTTTTAAGTAGTAACCCCTTACTGGAATGTGAAAGCCCAGGACAGTGAGACTGAGGGAAAAGGGAAGTGAGACAAGGAAAGAGGTGAGGCAATGCAATGTTGTACTTATCACCCTCATCACTGAGTCACAGGAGCTACAGCTGCAAAGAAACACAGGTGATCGATTACCAGGTGTGTTCATTTCATACACAGGATTTCTCCAGGGAGCTTACGAGGAACACCATATTTCAGAGCAATTCTTAGCAGGAAGAAAGGAGAGAGTAATTTATCTGCATAGTGTTCTCCCGTCTTCTATTGCCCATTGTTTGTGTTTTACTCTACAGAAAGCACACTCTCCCGTGCTTCCCAGATTGCATCACACAGCCCCTCGATGGTCATGCCCAGGTGTGGCATTTCATCCAACCCTGGAAGCTGAGGTGTGAGCAGTACACCAACCACGAGGAAAAGAAGTACATAGTCAAGGAGATCTGAGAAGTACATAGAGTTTGTGTCTGATTCTTGCATAGAATCCTTTAAAGGTCAGGTTTCTGACCCGAGCAACCTGGTGGATGGCGGCATCATTTGCTGAGATAGGAATCTGCGGAGGAGAACCAAGTTTGGGAGGAAAGAGCCTGACTTGGAGTTTGGACTTGTGCCTATGAGAAGCCCAACTGGAGATCTGGAGCAGGCAACTGAGTATATGAGTCTGATTATTGGGACTGTAGAAGTGGATGGTAGGGATTGAGTACAGAATGAGAAAGGGAAACTTAAAAACTTAAACATTTAATGTCTCTGTGGAGAAAAATGAGCTCAGAAAGAAGATAAAAAGAGAGCAGGCAAAGAGTTAGGTGGAAACCAAAAGAGCTGCGGGTCCTGGAACCTCAAAAAAGAGAGATTCAGGAGGGAAGAGCTCCAGAGAGGCCAGGGGACCTGAGGACTGAGTCCTCTGCTTTAGCAACATAGCATGCTTTACTCACTGTAGCCAAAGTGGTGGAGCTGAGGAGTGAGGGGAGCTGAGGAAAAGGAAGAGGAATGTGAACAACATGTTTGAGAGGCTTTCTGGGGAAGGAGAGAAGTAAAAAAAAATATCAGGAAGGGGTTATGGGTTTGAGAAGTGGGTTTTTTTTTTTCCTATCTTGAGAGAGACTTAAGCATGGGAAGGATTCAGTGTCGGGGAATGGGTGAGCATACAGGGGAGAGGAGACATGCTCTAGCATGAGGCTCCAGAAAGAGCAGGAGGGGCGGGGATCCGGATGCAGGCCCTGACCTCCCGGTAGAAAGCATCCACTGAGGGATGGGAGGAAAGGAAGGAGGATGGCGCCAGGGAAGGTGGGGCTGCAGCAGGAAGTTGAGGGTCTGGTTCAATGGCTTCAATTTTTAAAAAAGTAGGATGCAGGTCACATGCAGAAATATGTGGTAGGAATAGGAAGGGTAAGAGCAGAGTGAAGAGGATTTGAAACAGAAGAAATTCCCAACTTAGTGATCTCGAAAAAACTTCCTTCGTGGACAGTATGGAGAAAAGGTTACTGGGTGGAGGGAAGAAGGGAAATGCAAAGGGAAGAAGAAAGGGGGTCACAGACAACCCCCCAACTTCTGCCTCCCTGCTTACCCTTCAGCCAATCTTAGCTCTGGTCTCCCAGCTCATAGACAAGGAAGCAAGTAAGGCTGGTCTGAGACAGCAGCTCACAGTTGCTGGCTTCCAGATAACTAAGAGGGTGTCATTTTTATGACTCAAAAATATTAGCTTTCCATGAGAACCAATCTATTTCTGAAAACTCTTCTTTTGTTGTGGCATCATGGCAATACTTCCAAAGGTTCACCCTGGAAAATAAAATATTGTGAGCATCCACTAAAATTTTAATACTGAAGTATGTTAAAAGTCTTTTGTTCCTTAGGCTTTTCTTTTCAGCTAGAACAGGACCTAACTGTTTAACTTGTGGTTAAGGATTATTTGTGCGGGGCACCTTGGTAGGTGAAATGTAGTGGATTTGGCATTTTGCCCGTGGAACACTGGGCAGGAGCTCCAGTTACAAATTGCAGCTGTATAAAATAACAGGAAATGTAGGGCTTTGAAAGATTCCACTGGAAAGATTAATTATTTGGAAAAGAGTTATGTAGCAGCTTCGTGTGTTTTTGGAGAAAAGGTGGCCCACGCCATTTTTAATAGTGCAAAAGAAAATTCTGCTACTAGGCTAAAGAGAGGAAGAGGGGAGCTCTTGTTTCCTGCAAGGACTCACATTTAGTTTTAAAACCATCTTTATTCTCCTTGTGAGAAGACAAGGAGTTAGAAATGAAAGCCAGATGGAATCCCTGAAAGATCTGAGGCTTATAAAAGAAAAGATCTGGATTTCCTAATTCTCTGAGATAACCTCCCTGTTTGTTTGTTTGTTTGTTTGTTTTAAACTTTTCTCCCTATCATCCCCCATCCTTCCCCTTAACATCTAACAATTTCCTATACATCAATCCACTGTGGATATTCATTTTTCTGTAGCCATAAGAATGTTATTCTGATAAACTCACAACTTTTGGGTGGATTTAGCAACCCTGTGATGTCCAGAAGGATAAACCAACATTTATTGCACAGCTGGGACAGCCCCAAGTGATCAGACAAGCCGACACACAGATG
This sequence comes from Trachops cirrhosus, assembly GCA_028533065.1. Lineage (NCBI taxonomy): Eukaryota > Metazoa > Chordata > Mammalia > Chiroptera > Phyllostomidae > Trachops > Trachops cirrhosus. The sequence goes on along the minus strand of CM052543.1, from coordinate 107,580,755 downwards.
GATTTCAGCACAGTTTTCTGAGAACAATATGTTTCTACACATTTAAAGTAAAATAATTCAGTCTCCCCAGTGTACCCTGTGAACTGTCAAGAAATTGTAGAGAAGTCAGTATCTTAGAGGGGGAAAGGCATTTTCTTGAGTTCCTGAGGCATTTGTCTATAAATGTAAATAGAAAAGGAGTATATGTTTCTAGGTAGGTTCATCACTTTCTTTCATCTTGAACATCACTCTTCTGAAGTCAGCCCTGGAAAGATTTATTTGGAGGTTTGCTTGAGCAATGGAGGGAGGAAATTTTCTCACTTCTTTTTTTACTTCTCTTAGAGTTGACCCTGGTCATCAAATATCAGAAATGTTCTTCTGATGTGATTGGGGAATAGGATGTCCAGGTTAATGAACTGTCGATAAAGAGCAGCCATTTGGATACTAAATGTACAGAACACGTGCTTCACACCCAGTTCTGATGCGGTAGAATTAGACTTTCTGAGATGGCCAGCACATCAGCACTCAGGGTCTTTCAGCACCTCAGGTCATTGCTGGGGGCAACAGTTAATCTCATGGAAAGAGGACAGGTAGTAAATTGGACAATCTCAGAAGGCCAGAAAAACAAAGCTTTCACTGTATAATTCTGTAAAGTTTCTATTTGAATTGTTAAGTCAGAGACATACCGTTTTGGAGAGATTATGAGGGAAGTGCACGATTTCCCCTCATTCCTAAACTCTAACAGCACAGTCCCATGCTGTCTCAGATATGAGGGGAGATGATGACCACAGACCTTGTCTGCTGTGGCCATCGTCTCCATTTTCTGTCCACCTCCACCCCCACCATCATTTTCTGCACACCTGGACTCTGGTGCCCACAGTCTCTCATCCTCTTGGATAATAAACTTTTAATGGCTTTTGTGCTAAGGAGTGAAGATAAGAAGAGATAAAGTCCCTGCCCTCAGGGGACATTTATTTTAGCTGGGAGATGAAAGCAAACTTAGGTTCGGGGAGGCAGATGCTTGGAACAGACATTGCAGTTGTGGGTGGGTTTTCCTGGCCGGAGCCTGGAAGGAGGGACAGGCAGAAGCACCACTGTCAGTTACCCAGGACGTCACTCCAATGGACGCAGCGGGGCCCTTGGCTGGAATCTGGAAATGGCTGTTTTTGTCACATCTCTTGTAATGGCCCCCCACCTCTGGACATCACAAGGACAGATCCTGCTGCTTTTCCAGTCTTAGGTGTTACTCAAGAGCCTCCTGCTAGCCCAACATCCATCACACCTTTCCTCTCTCACTCAGTTTAAAGCTTCTCTCCCTCCCCTCAGGCTTGAAAACACTGAAGGGTTCACATTTTTTTCTATCTCTTCTTCTGTCCCTCTTCCAACTTCAGGCTCAACAAAGTCTGGCACCATTGTAAAGAGGCACAGCTGACCCCACAGGCTTTGTGAGGTTCTCTTGAGACCCGGGGCAGGAGCAGTGGGTGTGCACTCAGTGTTCCTTAGTGAGGGCAGTGCCCCGCAGACCACCACTTACACCCCATACACCTCAGCTCCACACACACAAGCCACCCCTTCCCCCACCCCATGGTCATCTGCCCCAGCAAGTAGAGCTAAAAAGATCTTAAAAGAAATTGAAAACAACTCCAGCTAACTCGTTTCATCTATGTCCAGTCTGGTCCCACTCCACTGGAGAGACCCTCTGAGACCCTCGGAAGAACATAGGCTCATTCCTCTGCAGCACGGCCCTCACCCCGCTGGTACGACGAGAGGAGGCCAGCACCTCTCCTCTGACCTTTTCCAGTTTTCCCAGCTCTAGGAAATCCATATCAAGCAGTCTGTGTCCACCTCTTGGGTCCCCTTACTTGGCCTGAGGGAAAGGAAAATGTCCAGGACTCCAGGGTAACCTTCTCCCTACTATCTTCATCACTAACATTTATAATGAATCACTTAACGGTGTGTGCGTGATAGATTCAGAAATGCAGAACTCTAGTTTTTTGGGTTTTATTTTGCTCTTTTATTTAATGAGTCCTGCCCCAAAGGTCCGTCACCTTTCTTTAAAAAGAGGGTGTTCTTATCACCTATTTATTTCAATTGAAGGGGCCTCGGCTATGCCTGAGCTATACCATAACATACCATAGGAAAGTTTTGTGTTACCTCTCTGTTATTCTTAATAAAAGTAATATGTAAAATTTGTGTACAGCTTTCACAGGACACATGACCTTGTGTTCCATGTGGACAGCACCCCCTGGAGGTGTGCAGGGCACAGCTTTTATAGCTGAACTAGCAGTCTCGTGCTTTATGGTTTGGAATGAAATAGGCCCTTTCACATATATAATGGTAGTAATTACCATGAAAAACATAACTACAATTTGTTTAGCACATACTATGTATCAGTATATATTATACAGCATAGAGTATATATTAAATTTAATCTTCACAAGACGCCTGCTTTCAAATGAAGAAACTGAAGCTCAACTTCTCGTTCAAAGATAAGTAGCCAGAGTTTTAATCCAGTTGTGTCTGTCTCCCTAAGCCATGCTTGTTTTCGCTTTTGGATCCAACCTCGTATTTTATACATGAACAAACTTTAGCTCAGAGAGGTTGCAGGGCTTACTCTGAGTCACACAGGGTCTTTCACTTTATTTCACAGAAATTTCAGAAACTTGATGTATTTTCAAGATGGTGACCTTAAAGGGCAATCTCAGGGAGAGGTACCACAATGCTGAAACACACACACAACGTGGCTCAGGCTCATTTGGGCATATTTCTGTTTCTTCTGCTTCATGTATAGTTCTTTGGGCGTCTTGGGAGCCCTGCATGTAATACCACAGGCAAGTGCTTTGGTTTTGCATTAACAGGGAGAAAAGAGGTTAAATGTGACATGGCCTCAATACCAAGTAAAACTGAATCCTATAGTCTAATAGTTGCACATTTTCTAAAATAAATATTTACTGATATTTTCTGATTACAGGTAACACATGCCCATGTAAGAAATTTACATGATACTGAAAAGTATTAATTTTTTTAAATTTTTAAAAAAGTAGTTTAATTTGAAAAATAGCCCTGGCTGGTGTGGCTCAGTGGATTGAGTGCCAACCTGCAAACCAAATGGTCACCGGTTCAATTCCCAGTCAGAGCACATGCCTGGGTTGCAGACCAGGTCCCCAGTAGGAGGTATGCAAGAGGCAACCACACATTGATGTTTCTCTCACTCTCTTTCTCCTTCCTTTTCTCTCTCTCTAAAAATAAATAAATGAAATCTTTTTAAAAAATAAAATTTTTTTTAAAGTAAAATATTATTACCCAAATTGACTAATGGGGGTTGTTTGTTTATTATTTTAAAGCGGACAAAGGGAAATTGTACATTTATTTGCTCCATGTGGCTGTCCTAATTGGGGCTGAAGGTACAAGCATTTTTTTAATCCTTCTCAAGAAGTAAGCAAGAGGACAGAGAAGATTGGCCTACAAAACCCAAATTCAGTGCTGTTCTTAGTCAAAATGATTCTTTTCCCTCAACCCTCAGTTAAAAGTCAGGCTCTTCGCTCTTAGTTCAGAGCTAAAAGTGACTTACAGATTTAAAAAAACAATTCCTCCATTGTATTGGGGGGTCTCAATAAATGCTCTGAGTTGAAATGGAATGAAACAGATGGACAATGTCATCACGGATCATAGTCTTAGATTTTACGGAGTCGTGTCTGACTGAAGAATTGAGGCAAACACAGGGGGTGGGGAGACAGATCTGAGTCTGCCTTCCTAGTTGTTTGACTTGGGGCAAAGATTCCAATAGAAGTTGGCACCAAATATAAGGCAGCCCTAAATTTTCCCATAGGGAATCCTCCATAATATTTTGGTCAATGTGAGCACATGAAACTTTCAGTGACAGATAAAATCGTGATATACTTATTCAATTTATAAATTTAGTTTTACATACATGTTTAAAGTCACTTATACATTTATTTATTTATTACATTATACAATGTAATAAATTAATTTATAAATACTGCTTTTTTCGACTCTCATACTTCATGAAACAGATCTATTCAAACTCTTCATGTCCCTCTTGGTCATCAGCGTCCTCATTGTCCTTAGAGCCATTTATTAGGCGCTCTCACTTTCATTTGGATTGTTGGAGATTCTCTTGGACCCTGTATGGGATGCTGTCACTGGAAATTTTATCCCAAACCACAAAGTGCCCATTCGCATAGCATTAGTCAGTTCATGTTTTCATTGGTCTTTCCAACATAACTACTCACTGTTCTGCTTTTTAAAGTGATCATAAAAGGCTTGTTTATAGCAACTTACAGCATTGCAAATGTGAAGTCATATTCCCAGGAATAACTAACAAACTGTGTTACATTTTCTTACCTCCTTTTGTACTGAGTCTGTGATCTCCCTAAGCTTCCAATCCCAGCATTAATTGAGGTCATTTTAGGCTAATGTCGTCCTCAATCTGTACTATGTTTGTTAAGTATAAAGAAATTTAGAAAGCATTGGTGTAACAGGAGGATGACATAATGCAAACATTGCAAGGACCCTGTGATATTGTGATTTACAGTAAAAAGTAAATATATTTGGTCTTCATCCCATTTCTGGCACAGAGTTCCAAAAACCCTTGAAATGTCCTAGGTGGTAAGAGCCATAGAGGTGAAATGGATGTCTTTTGTTATTTCTATAGCAAGCCCCTTTCAAACACACCAGAGTTTATTTTAATGAGGTGAATTTTGGAAAGCCCCAAAATAACCTTAGGATGGGGGCTGGTTGCCAGGAGAATCAACCAGGGGATTAGAGAGTTGGAATTTTTAGTCCCTCCCGCCTGACCTCTGGGGAGGGCAGAGGCACTGGAGGTTAAATCAATAACCAGTGACTAATGATTTAATCAATTATGCTCAAACCGAGTGGTTACTTAGGCTAATGTGTCACGCCCACAACAATACTCCCGTGCTTGGGGTCGTGCTCCACACAGTGATTTCAAAACAGGCAAATACATTCTAACGTATTCAGACAAGATGCTGATTTTGAATGCTGCCCCCTCCACTCCTCTGGGCAGAGCCTTATAAGTTTCTGGTCCTGGTTCCAGGCCTGCGCTGTGTGAAGTCCCAACAGAAGCAGAGCTGAGGTTTGCTCTGGGAGACCAGTCTGGGCCTGGGGTGGGGTTGGAATTCTGGAGCTAAGGGTCACCCAGAGAGGGGAAGGGGCCCACACATTACTAAGACAACATCTGAGAATAAGGACTACCAGCCAAAAGTGGGTTCGAGCCCAAAAAGCCAAAGTGTAGAAGTTGGATGGTAATTCCATGGGCAGGCCAGGACCCAAGTAGAGAGAAATCACAAGAAAACTAGTAATCAGTCAGGACACAGTCAGAAAATCAAAACAGAATTCCTATTGACTTAAATGGGTTTCATTCCATCATCCTGTTAATTAAGGGGACTTGATCACAAGCCCTGAGGTGCAGGTGAGTATATGTGTGAGAGAGATTCATGTGTATAATGGGGTAACAGAGGTGCCAGCTTCCTGCCTTTAAGGGGCTGAAAAAGCAGGATCAATGGAGGACAAAATAAATGTCTGCTGAGCACCAGGCATGCCGGGAACAGCAGGGCTCCGGCTCAGCTACCAAAGGGCCTAGACTGGAAGCTCAGCTCTAGTGCTTACAGCTGGCTAACCTGAGCCCCTTCAGTAACACCTCTGCTCTCAGTTTCCTACTTTCAAATGTGGATACTAGTACCAGCCTCTGGGGGCTGTTGTGAGGACTGCATGAGTTAGTACATGCTGGGTGGGTTAGAGAAAGCCACCAATGATTTACTATCTCCCCCCCACTTCCGTTAAATAGTGGAGTCTATTTACCCTCCCCTTGAGCCTGGTCTGTTTCTGTAACTGGTTTTAATCACGTGACTGGCAGAATAATGACCCACCCTCCCCAATATGTCCTTGTCCTAGTATCCAGAACCTATGACTATATTATGTTCATAATGAAGGGGAGTTCAGGTTGCTAATTAGCTGACCTTGAGGTGGGGAGACTGTTCTGGGTTACCCTAGTGACCAAATGAAATGACAGGGGTTGTTAGAAATGAAGAGGGAGGCAGGACAGTCAGAGTCAGAAAGACACAGGGTGAGAAAGTCTTGACCAGCCATTGTTGGCTTTGAAGATGGAAGGAGCCACTAGCCAAGTAATGTGGGCAGCCTCTAGAAAACAGAAAAGGCAAGAAAATGGATTCTCCTCTAGAGCCCCCAGCAAACACCGCAGCCCTGGTGATACCGTGCTTTTAGCCCAGGGAGTTTTATTTAGATTTCTGACCTCCAAAACTGTAAGATAATAAATTTGCATTGCTTTAGCCACTAAATTTCTGGCTGTTTCTTTTTTTTCAGCTGCAATACAAAACTAATTCAGGCCAATAGAACAGGGCAGAGTTATGACATGTAATATTTAAGACTGGGACTTAAGAGATCTGCACCTTCCAGTTTCATCCCTCATGGAAGTCAGCTGTCACATAAGCAGTCCACCAATGCTAAGTCGCCATGCTGTAAGGAAGCCCAAGTGTCCTCATGAAGGAATGGCAAGTTGCCAGACCAGTGATTGAAGCCTTCTGATCCTTCCAGCCCAGCCCAGCCAGCAGCTGAATGCAGTGGAAAACGTGACCCCAGTTGGCACATGTAGGACAGAACCATCTGCCTGAGCCCGCCTGAACTCCTGACCAGCAAAAATGTGAGCAAATAAAATGGCTGTTGTCTTAAGCCCCCAAAGTGTTAGCATTGTTATGCTGCAATAGATAACCAGAACTGTAAAACACTTAGAAAGGTGCCTGACACATCATAGGCATTCAATACATGTTGATTATTATTATACTAGTTTAGTCATGTATGTATAAACTTCTCAATAACCCTGCTAAATGGGTGTCTTAGTCCATTTTGGCTGCTATAACAAAAACACTACAGAATAGGTGGCTTATAAGCAAAAAGAAATTTATTTCTCACAGTTTTAGAGGCTATGAAGTCCAATATTAAAGAATCAGTGAATTCTGAGTCTGGTGAGGACTACCTTCCTGATTCACTGATGGAAAGGGTGCGGGAGCTCTCTGGGGTCTCTTTTACAAGGGCATTAATCCCATTCATAATGTCTCTACCCTCAGGATCTAATAATCTCCCCAAGGCCCTAACTCAAAATACCACCACTTTGGGGATTAGTTTTCAATATGTGAATGGGGGCGTGGGGGCAGAAACATTCAGTCTACAGCAGTAGGTATGATCCATCTGTGACAGTTGGGATTATTGTTGAACAAATATTCCCTCCTTTTCCCCTCTCACGATGAGCAGAGTGTACTTCCCATGCCATTAATGCTGGGCTTGGCCTTGTGATTTGATTTACCCAATGGGATGTTACAGATGTGACACTCACAGGGGCTTTAAATGTGCTTACGCAGAGGGACTTCCCAACTTGGACTTCTGCCATTGCCATTAGAGAATGCCCAGAAGGTCTGTAATTCACAGAAGAGCAAGGAACACGGAGCAGAGCCACCCAGTCACCCCACAGACTTGTGAGCCTACTAATACAACTTATTGTTTTATGCCAATAAGCTGTGGAGTGGCTTTAATGCACAATACCTGGCTGAGGCACAATCTTTAGGTGAGAAAATTGAGGCTCAGAACCTTGTTTAAAAACAAGACAAAGCCCAGGGAAATGATCATAATAAAGGAAACTTTTTATTTAAAGAGACAAATGAGAGTCCCTGTACTAGTTCCTAAGGGCTGCCATAACAAATGACCACATGCGGGGTGACTGACAACGAGAGAAATGTGCTCCCGCACAGTTCTGGAGGTTAGCAGTGCCAAATCAAGGTGTCCTGAAGGCTCTCGAGGAGAACCCTTCCTTGCCTCTTTCTAGCTTCTGGTGCTTCCTGGAAATCCTTGGTGTTCCTTGGTTGTAGACACATCCCTCCAATCTCTGCTTCCATTGGCACATGGTCTTATTCTTTGCCTATGTCTGTGCATCTGATTCTCCTTCTCCTTTCTCTTAAGAGGATACCAGTCACTGGATTTAGGGTCCACACTCATCTTAACTAATTATATCTACAAAGACTCTATTTCCAAGGAAGATCACATTCTGAGGTTCTGGGTAGACATGGGTTTGGGGGGCACACTACTCAACCCAGTGCAGCCTCTCTGTTTAACTGAGAAACTACAGATGTCATCAGGCAGACTGTGCTCAAATGAAAGCTTCAGACAAAAGATCTGAGGGCCAGCAGTGTAAATCTTGAGGAGAACAGGTTGGGAAGACTTCAGGCAAAAGCTAAGATTGAACCTTCACTTAGACATGTCATAAATCTCTGACAGTTTTGGAGCTACAAAAGAATGTTGTTGAATGCTGTTCCTCTGAGCCCACCATGGAGGTGAGCGTTGCTGGCTTTGAATAAAATTCTCAAGCCATTTTAGAAGGTCCCACAATGGGAGGCCATGTTCTATCCCCTGGGTTTCTTCTTGGCACTTTTGTGCTGTGCTTCTGTCCTGATGGGCCCCTCCCTGCTCTGATACCTGCTCTCCACAAGGAGACTTATTTATGGAGGAATGTAACTCAGAAGGTGGGTGCCATGTGAGTCTCAGCACAACTACTTTCGAATGCCTACAATCTGGCTATTTCAAAATCAAATCTATGTATGGACAAGACCAAGCTTGCAGTCCTCAGTTAAGACATTGTGCATGCCAAGTTCAAAAGAAGAAAACACTGCATCTAGGGCTAGTTGATCCAAATGCAAAACAGAGTGTAAAACATCATTACTCAAAATCCCACTGGTTCAAATTCTCTTTAACATCCATGGGCTCTGGGATCAGGCAGACCTGGGTTTGAGTCCCATTTCTGCTCCTTAAAAATGGTGAGACCTTGATATGTAGCTGTTCTGCACCTCAGTTTGAAAATCTACAGGCTGGTCCTAATACCTACATCAGCAGGCTGCTGCAAGGAAAAATGAAAGAGTAAAATACAAAATAATTAGAACAGTGCCGGGTCTGTAGTAGGGCCTCGCTGTGTTAAAATGTTTAGTTCTGGGTCCTTATCTTTCTGGATTAGCTGTCACGGATCTCAGGAGAGTCTCCAAGTGTCAGAATTGTGCATTCTCTTCTATCACCAGTCTGTCCTGGCTACACAAGAAGGATGGGGCAGGGAGACACCAGAGTTGGAAGTTTAGAAGGAGATTGGACAATGCAAAGACTGGGAACAAAAGAAACACACAAGCTCTAGGAAAGGAAGTTCCTCCCCACCTCCCACCCCCCACCCCCCACCCCCGTTTGTTGCAGTGGGTTTTTTGTCCCTCATGAAAGGAGGGCGAGGCAGTGGTGATCCTGCGGAGGAACAGGGGAAGAGGGAAGGCTTCCTGACCAAGGCAGCAGGCATGAGGAAGGGGTGCGAAGGGGTCTGCAGAGACTTGGCAAGTGGCTCAGGCAGAAAGAGCCTGTGCTGTCCCCTGGAACCCAGAAAGGAGAGCAGACCAAGTCAGACAAGTGCAGTGGTGACAGAGCTAATCTGGAAGTGGGGCCGCTCTGTCTGGCCCACCTCACACGGTAATTAGAGCTAACATTTACAGAGCCCTTACCCTGGTTATATATCAGCTCATTTCATCTTTATTACAGCTCTAGGAGGGGTTAGTGTTATTACCTCCCCTGAGGCCCAGAGAAGGTGTGTGGTTACCAGTTCCAAGTGGAGATCCTATAAGCCTTAACCTCCTGGTGTTACACCCCTGAGGATTCTTCTGTCCCCCTTAACCCTGGGTCTCTGACACTTGACTGTGACCCTGCCATTGGAAGGCAAGTTTCTGCAGCTCAGCCTTAGCACCCCTTTGCACAAAGCTGGTGGTATTTGCCCTTCGCTATAGGTAACAGATACTGCAACACTCTGAGGTCACGAACCAGCCAGGCCTGCCCTTTGTGGCCTGTTCTCTGGGAGCTGGGAAAGGACCGGCAAGATTCTGGTAATAAAAGAGGGAGGCAAAGAGATTGCCCCAACCCCCAGATGTACAACTTCTCCTGCTGTCAGGGAATTGAAAAGTCTTGAGGAAACAAACCTTTTGTTCTATAATTACAGTAAAAACTTTAAAGGGCAAATACCACTAGAAGAAAAAAGTTAGCTCTGACTTGAACTCACACTAAGTCTGAATGATTCTGAGATCTGAGTTCAGAGCACAGAGAGAGCAGAGAATGGGGCTGGGGTTGGCAGTAAGGACGAAGAGAACCCACAGGAGAAGGAAGAGGCAGACGGAAAGGGAAGGCTTGGTTTAATCATAATGAACCATAGTTCCCCCAACTAGTCCTGTCTGGAAGATCATGAGATCCAGCTCCTGAAATCTCCAGATTTCAGCCAGAACAATGCTGGGTAAGCAAGCAGCTGCCTGAAGGTAGGGGGGTGGGTGAAAGTGGTTGGACTCATTCACCGGACACTGATTTGCCAGAAAAGGAAGTGGGGGTGTCAGGGACATTATTTCCACTTCCTGGATACATAGTCAAACATGGAACAACTGAGTTCTAACCAGACAAGGCAATAAAATAGGCGACCACCACAGGTGGTACCACACCCAGCACACTGCAGGATAGAGTAAGAGCTGGTAGTAGCATTTTTTAAGTCTTCGGGAGAGTGGTGCCTCGTTGCCACCTTAAATCTAAAGGACAAAAAAGGTGCTCAAGACTACTTTTTAAAAAAAGCCAGTTCCAAGAAGGTTGGACACAACCTCTTTGCCTTTTAATAAGATTAAATAAATGTGGTGCACTCAGTCAATAGGACACTACATGACCACTAAAGGAACCTGGCTGCTTCCTATGTATTGGTCTGAGATGACCACCGAGATAAATGTGAACAAAGCCAGAGGCAGAACGTCTGGGTAGCATGCTGCAGAGTGTGCAAAATACATTTTAGTACATTTGTGCAGGATAGTAACATGTGCATATTCTTGCAGATGTGGAAAATGTCTCTAAAAGAATACACACGAGTGTGTATGAGCTACTAAAAATAACAACGGAGTTTGAAGTCAGGATAGTGATCCTCCTTGTGGGGGCCCATGGGGGGCTTCTAGGGTGCCGCTCTTTACCTGGGTGCTGGTTACACGAGGTGTTCAATTGCTGAATGCTCATTCATCTGTATTTACGATTGGTGCGCTTCTCTGTTATGTACTCTGACACAGATTTTTAAAAACTAATTTGGGATAATAAAATAAGTAAATAAATTATATGGAATACAGTTTCAAAATAATTTTGAAAAAAAAATGAAAACAACTCCAAATTCACACAATCGAAGAGGTTCTCAGCCCCTTTCCCAACAGATTAGTCCTGACTATTTCTCACACACCCAATCCAGGACAGGGGATAAAAGAGGCTTAAGTTTCAACGTTCCCCAATCTGGCCTCATTTACTCTTCCTTCACACTGACCTCAGCCTCTTGTTTATCAATTGCTTCAGGACTTTTTTTTTCAGAACAGATTAAGCCACAGTTGTTCATCTGTTCAATAAAGTCTGCCCGCTGTGCAATCTGTGGCCCCCCAGGGCTGGGGGTGTTGAAGAAAACCTGTTGGCTGGGAAACAGAAGGGGAGTTGTTTTATTTCGTGCCGGTACTTTTCAGTGTCAGCAGGCATACTTCTTGTTATTTAAAAATATTTTTTTAAAGAGGTGAAGACAATTGCTTGATCCTTTTCACTGAAGGGTAAGAAAAAACAAACAATTTTCCTAATATGAAATGGTGATATTTTTTTCCTAAGGGGATCACAGGTTGTCCCAGAAAGAAAAAAATCACGTCTCTCCAACCCCATTTTCAAATGTGATCCTAGGCATTCCCTTTGAGGGAAGTTGGGTGTTTGCCCAGGAAGTTCAGAGCAGCAGCCAAGAGTCACTCACACCTGGGATGCACGACCTCCTGGAGCGGGGGCAGGAAGGAACCTGGCATTTTTCGACAGCCTCCCGTGTGCTAGGCACTATGCTAGGCACTTCCACCACCATTATATTCCTATCACAATAACTAAGAAGTAGATCCTGCTTTTTTGCCCATTTTACAGAAGGAAACCCAGCCTCTGAGTGGTTAAGAATCTCACCTGAGGTCATACTCTATACATACCCCAAAATGTTATGACTTCAAAGAACACTTTATTATTACTTCGGATTCTCTGGAGCTCAGGTGGGTGGTTCTCACTTGGGGTCTCTAATGTGTTGCAGCTAGATGTTGGCTGTAGCTACAGTTATCTGAAGGCCCTACTGAGCTGAATGTCCAAACGTAACCTTGTTGAACAAATACTGGCTGGGGTTGTCGCCCAGAGTGCCTGCATGGGACCTCCATCAGTGAGAGTGTCCCAAGAGCAAGCATTCTGGGAGACCCAGGCAGAAGTTGCAAGTCTTAGCATCACTTCTACTGCAACCTCTGGGTCAAAGTGAATCACAGGCCCAGCCTACATTAAAGGGGAGAGGGAATAGATTCCATCTCTCATGGGAGGGGTAGTGGAAAAGAACGTATATCTACCTTTAATCTAGCACACCTAGAAAATTGTGAAGCCAGAACTTGAATTCAAGTTGGCCTGACTCCTTCCTTTAATTATGAACGTGTTCAACTATTGGAAATGCCCACTATCAATTCTGGTTTTCTAAAAGGAAGTTGGGTGGTAATGTCAACGTTGGCTAGATGCCTCTTGATAAAGAGGATAGTGCAGGATGCACCAAGCTCTACCAGGAAGGACCCCACTCTTCCCACGACCCATAGAAAACTGCTATCTTTTCTAATAAAAGGTGAGAGTGTCTGGGGAATCATTGAGCCAATGCCTGTAAAGCTTCTGAGATGCCAGGCATGCCTTCTTCTGAAGTGGCTGATTCTTTAGCCATGAGTTGGTGGGCCCTCATTGAACCTGAACACTGTTAGGAGTTCTCTGGGGGTTCTCTAAGAAGTGCTATTTGGAATGCTGAGTAAATGTCTGTGAGCCTCAAAAACAACTTTACAATGGTTCCTTTTAGAAATGAGAACTTGAGCCACATTCCCCTGACACGTATCCTTGCCCACTGTCCCAATGGTAACCCACCTCTTCAAAGACCCATCTGCATACTACTCATCTTTAGTCCATCTCTTCTGTGGTGTCCACTGCTTCTCTCCATTTCTCCACTGTGCTGTCTGATGCTATAAGACTAAGGTATAAATGGGCTTCACTGGGGTATACAAGAAAAGTCCAGTCACCCCAGAGTACTGAGGTTCAGTCAAGGCAGGTCAGTGAGGAAACATTCTATGGAAAATTGAGGTATTTTCCCAACAGGAGTGAAGAAGATGTTTCATTCCTTCAGTACCAGGCAGATTGCATTCGTCCCTCAAACATTTCCTTGGTGCCTGGACCGTGCCAGGCTCCACCTTCGCCCTGTTGTCATCCTAAGCACCTCTTCCCTGGCCTCGCCTCCCTTCTCTGCTCTGAGGGTCTTCCAGACTCCGCCTGCAGAGCACAGCCTCCTGCTTCCTGTGTTCACTGACTAAAGAAACTTTACCATGAAATTTGAGAAAAAGGTTGTAAAGTCAAAAAAAAGGAGTCACCTTAAAGGCTCCAAATGTGTCAAATTGGAGAGTTTAAAGCCTGATTATTCTTTAGATGAGGACCTCAAAATGGTTCTAATCAATATTTATTGAATGATTAAGCAAACTTTATATTAACGGTGTTGGTAGGTAAAAGGGTTTTTCTAATAAACTAATCATTAGAAAACATTGCAAGAGAGAGTTTAACTTAATTAAGAGGATAATTCTCAAACCTCTTGTTTTATCCATTCTGAATAATAGGCTTCATATAAATTTCAAGTGTACCTTAGGTGTTTGTTAAAGAAAGCCTAAGTATTGTCTCCATGAGACAAGATTTCAAACCAGTTAGTTTGTGTTGGCACTTAAAAGTGTGGACCAAAAGGGGGGGGCAGTCCATGGAAAGTAACCTCACAGGGTGATCCAATCATAAATTTCTAACTGGGCAGGTCCTGGTGGGTAGTCACAGCCCAGGCCTGTAACTTCTTTAGAGAAAGGTTTTAAGCAAGTGTTGTCCATTGTTCTTGTGCATCTAGGTTAACACACCTTTGAAATACCAGAAGTAATAATCCTCAAAGGGCGTATTAACCCTCAAGAGAGCACATAATCTTGTTCCAATCATCCTCACAGCCCCTCTTTAATTACAAATGCATAAAAGAAGCCTCGAATCTCTCATTCTCTGGAGATTTGAGATCTTGCTCCCTGGCATATGTCATCGGTTTGGCTCAAATAAACTCATAAAAATTCTCTACAGGTTTGAATGTTCTCATGTCGACAAAAGTAATAACAGTGAATGTATTTCAAGTAGTCCTTCTCCAAACCAGTTCAAAATGGTTTGTAGCAATTCAAAACGATCTTCACCGCTTTCTCCCACCGTATACCAAATGTCCTGACAAAGTAGCTCTTCAGAACCACCTAGTGTCTTAACCTGTCAGATAGAGATAGTAATGGCACCTGTATCATAGAGTGGTCTTTGAGAATTGAGTGAGATAGTGATGAGAAAATATTTTGAGACATTTACACCTTTTTTACCCCATATGTATTTTCTAAGATCCCTTGCCCCACTCCCAATTTAGTTTGTAGTCTTTCCTTATCATCTGGAAGGCGTAGCAGTCATGGTCTCAGGGGAGGAGTGATAAGGCAGAAAAGCCAGAAAACTAGTTGGAAAAGGTAAGAATGACGCCTTTTGACCTGTAAAAATTTAACCCTTGAATAACTGAAGCATCAAGTTTGTGCCATAAATATTAGAAATGGAGAAACAGAGAACTAGGCATCTAAGGATTATCAAGATTATGGAAGGGAGAGCAGAGGTGAAGAGGAGACACAATATTGATAGTAGGGTCCCAGAGAAAAAGGCTTGCTCCCTGGGAGGTGGGGTGAGGGTGTGTCTCCTGGCTCTAAGACAGAGGAATTTGTCAGGAAGAAGTGCAGAGAAGGGAGATGGGAAATACATGTGGCTCTTTCCAGGTGCTGGAAACAGTGGCTTGTTCTCTGTGAAGTGGGAGGTGGTTTTGAGGTGGCAGGGAGAACCATGGCTTTTAGGTGTGAAGCAAAGAAGAAACCCAGACAGGGGCCTGATGGAATGTAAAGTCTAGCAATTGGATTGGCGAAGTTAATTAGTATATTGGGACCCACAAAATGGAGGCCGCCCATGGAGGCACACATCTAAGCCTAAGTCAGCCTGCACATAAAGGAAATACCTGTCCGGGAAACCTAACATACACCAATCACAAGCCTCCAACTCAGCTTCAGTTTATCTTACCCTAGAAAAAAGGATCTACTAGCCTTATAAGGAAATCCCTGACATCCTAGCCAATCCTGTCCTGTTTCTAAGTTGCTGGATGCTTCTAACAGTCCATATAAAAGTCCCTCATGCACAAATATCCCTTGGAAAGAGTATTCCACTGCTTTTGAGGCACTGTCCTTAGCCCATTAGTTGTTTTTCCTTGACTAAAGGATATCAGACTCAAATGGTTTCAGTCTTATCATTCATAGTTTGCAATGGCAGATGCCACTATGGATAGATGAACTATAGGACCTCGAATCCCCACCACTCCCTCTCACCTGGAACTTAGACAAAACTTGAGATAGAGCAGAAGCTAAAATCAATTGAAATTAAATTTCTGCTACCCAGAAGAACGAGCATTTAAAATAGAAATTAAGGCCATTTATTTAAAAATAAATAAATTAAATTGAATTATTCAATTCCTCATATCTCATCCAGACCTTGAGATTTACTCACACTCTGAGGTAATGTGTGTAAGTGTCTGGTATACAATAAGTGCTCAATAAATGCTAGTTACTATTATTATTAGTACCTTTGACCCCAGGAAAAGACACTGAAGAAAGTCCTATTGTAAGCGTGAAACACTTGGCCTCTCTGACTCCATCTCGTCCAAGCCTGCTTTGTTTCCATGGCCTTCAGGCTAATAGCTTCTGCTTAGTCTTGCATGTAAACATGCTAATCAATTGGGGGAATTCTGCTTGCTGCTTGAGTATAACAAAAACAGCCCCATACCAGCAAGTGTCTCTCCTAAGGAGATAAGGAACTATGTACAAAAATAGTGGTGTTTATCAAAGACTGCAAGAACCTTGTGACTGGACTCATATCCACCAGTATGATCTTCCTCGGACCCCGATTGACTCCCAGATATCTGCGGTGGTCAGTCATCTCTTGCTCTTCCCATTTCCCCATCCCTTGAAAAGAAGCCTGAACTCTGCACTTTGGGAAGACAGATTTGAGGAACCACTAGGTCTCCCATCTTCTTGGTTAGTGCCTTCTGGGTCAATAAACCTTTCCTTACCCCAAACTCTGACATTTTGAGTTTTGGCCTTTTAAAGCATCAGGCGCATGGACTTTATATCAGTAGCACTATGATACACTTTAAGAAAGCCTTATTACCTTCTCTTCAAGAACCAAAGAAGGAAAGGGGTCCACTTTATTCTTGCCCACAGATACTCAAGTTAGCACTTTGAACAGGTATGGTGGGAAAATGGTCCACTGACAACCTGGAGAGGACAGCAGTAGAGTCTCCATGACTGGTTGGGTGAGTTCCCTCTTTACTTTTCTTTCTTAAGATTGACTTGGTTACTTATGGACCTCTATAGAGAATACTATGTACTCATCAAAGGCAGCTTCCTTTTGGGCACAGTGAGTCCACATATCACAATCTGTCCTGGAAAGTTAGATGGGATCATGTGATCAATTCTGACCAATGGAAGGGGACAGAAGTAAGAAATGTCACACTGCTTGAACCTTAAACGCCTTTTATGTGATCCTCTACAGCTGGAAGAAAAGGGCTCTGAGGACCTAAGAGACAGAGAGAGCTGCAGACAGGAGAAGCCCAGGTTCCTGGGAAGCCTCACGTAGGCGAGCCACAGAACTAGGACACTCAGATTGCACTGCCACTTGGTGAGAAAGAAGCTTTCTTTGGGCTAAGCCATTAAAATGTGGGGGCTGTTTGACAAAGCAGTCAACTCTGATACACACTGCATAAATATTAGAGTAAGTTTGTCAAATGCAATTGTGGCTCCTACCCCTGTACTCTACTTTCAACCCCTGTCACCAAACTCGGCCACTTTTAGCAGCCTTCCCAGAAGTCCAAGTATGTGAGTACAATTGCAGTTTACTCGCCTCCTCAGTGTTATTTGGAAGTAACCATATAAAACAGTGATGCAAATCCTAGACTGAGGGAATTTTAGAAATGCAAGGCACATGTGCGAGGAGGTTTTCTGAGAGCTGCTCTTACTGAAGTGGATCAAAGATGAAAATGGCCAAATCTGAGCATCAGAAGACCTTCCAATCTACCTGATGCATAATCTCTATAGTTTTGAGAAGCAAAAGTATAAAGTAATTTATAACAATAAGGGTGTGCACGTGTGTGTGTATGTAAATGTGACAATGGATAACAGAACTTGCTGATGGAGGAATCCGATTGAGGGGGAGGGGGACATGTACAATATGTATGAAAGTCTTATCAGTTCTGAGCAATGGTGAAAAGGTTTTACTACTGACCTTTGTAATTATGAACATGTCTACACTTGATCTGAGGCCAGAATTGAAAACTACAAACAAGTCAGGAGGAAACCAAAGCCTTCGCCGGCAAAGTACTGACTTAAGAAGCTGTAGGCTGGATAGTACTGGAACCAAAGTCAACACCCACATCTTCAGAGCTCCCTTCAATGTGCCTGTCGATACATCTGGGTGTTTAGTATTACCAACTCACACTTTAGAATTAGAGCGAATTGTGTTAAAATTCTGGGTCCCCCTCTTAACAGGCAAACCATCTCAGGAATAGCATTTAACATCTCTAAACAGCATTTAACCTCATCTATAAAATGAAGATAATAATAACAGTACTTTCCTTTTAGAGTTGTTATATCAACTAAACAGATTAATGCACTTAGAGTGCTTAGTATACATCTGACCCTAATAAAATTTTATGATGTTCGTTTCTGCTGTTATTTCAAAGAATACTGCAGCTTGAGGATTACTTCTTCTGTGAACAGAATTCTGCATTCTCTTACTGTTGAAGGACTTCAGGACCTGCCACTCCAAAATATGCTGCTTTGGCGTATTGATTCTTTTGAGCTGAAGACACTTGATAAACAGCAAACGCAAAGCGAGGCTTTCTCTGAACTCCATTTACCTACCTAAAGACAGATCCTCCAAAAGGAACCCAATTGTAAATCCCCTCCTTTCTCCCCAGGATTTTTGTCAACCTGGGAAGACTGACCCTTATCACAGGAGAGGTGCAAGAACTCCACACCACACCCAGACAAACCTTGTCTCACACTATAGTATCTCTCATCTATTTTTCTAAGCGCCCACTCATCTTTCCTAAAAGTTATTTACTCTCCCCTAAGTGACCTACATCTCCCCTTACTCTTTCTCTAATAAGATGGCATATAAACTCACAAATCCCATTATATTTTGGGGTATTGGCTTTTTAAAATTTTCTTCATGTAATATTAAAAATAAATAAATTTGTATATACCTTTTCTCCTGTTAATCTGCCTGTAGTCAGTTATTTCACAGACCAGCTGTTGAACCCAGGAAGGTAGAAGGAAAGTCTTTCTTCTCCTACACTTTATTTGGGACATTGATTCCTTGCCTTATATGCCTGTGCTCTGCCAGATCATAAGTTTCTTATCACTTTATCTCTTTCTGAATCCCTCAGGGCATAGGAGTCTGACTTGCACAAAAATAGGTGCTCCCTTGAAGCTTGTTGGGGAGCAGAGCCTGGAATAGGGAAGGTGAATGCAAAGAATTTGAGTCTCTCACTCCCCATTCTTGTCCAGGGTTAACAAGGACCCACGCCTGTCTTCTTCAGGACTCCAGCTCCTCCTGTGATGAAGAGAAGTGTGGACCCCAAGAAGAAAGATTCATTTGACTTGAACCCCAAGAAGAAATTTATCTGCTGAGATGGACTTTCTATGGCCAACCAAGGGCCCAAATTTTATGACTAGGAAGAGTCTAGCAGCATTTGTTGACAGGCTTCTGGTGTACTCTGTGCCCCCAGAACAACCTCAGACTGAACTCAGCTTCACTATGCTCCTGCCATCTGAGTCATTATAAGGGAATTCCTGGGTTTGTCTTTCAACCAATAGACTGAGACCTGTCCCTTCCAATCTGAACTTCACAACTATATTTCCATTTGCATCTACACTGACCAATCAGAACTGCTCTATACTGACCAATCAGCATGCATGCTACCAAACAATCAGAGCTGCTTGATTCAAACCAATCAGAACTGCATAAATTTAGAAACCTCATTTGCATAAAATTGGACCAGTTAGAAATCTGGGAGGGAACTTTCTCCATAGGAGACAGCTTTCCCTTTGCCTCAGGGAGTGCAGTTTTGGTTTCCACTGGAAACTGCATTTTGCTGGTTTGTAAACTGTTTCACCTGAACAAAGTCTCTACTTTTCTGCACCTAATTGGGAATTTTGGTCACAGAAGGCAGCCACTCCTAAATACCAATGGCCCTCATTAGAAAAGACCTTGACCTTGATAAGCTCTAGAGAAGCCCCCTAGGGTTCTCATTACCCCATGGATCACACTGTGTACACCTTGGGGTGAAATGGACCTCTCCCCAGCCCACATGGCACGGAGGCCCCTGCACACCCAAGTAACCTCTGACTGTGCTGCTCTATGTAGTTCAGACCCAAGGCCAGATCCTCTTACCTGACAGTACTGTGGATATAATGGGTACACAGCTAAGCAAAATGGGCAACTTTGTTTAAACCCTCAAAGCAGCAATCTGAAGGCTTCCTGCTGCTTCCAGGGCTTGGTAGAGGCAGGAGATCATCTTGGAGCAGATTTTCTTTATTCTAGAAAGATACTTGGAGTGGCCCCCTCTTGGTCAGGTCATGTAAGAGTAAAGTCAGCCACAAGGGTATCCAACCCGGCCCAGCATGGCTATGAATGAGGCTCAATGCAAAATTGTAAATTTACTTAAAATCTTTTTTTTTTTTGGTTCATCAGTTTTCGTGAGTGTTTGTGTACTTAATGTGTGGTCCAAGACAACTCTTATTCCAGTGTGGCCCAGAAATGCTAGAAGGTTGGATACCCTACTCTAAGGGATACTCCCTACCCTGGCAGAAAGGCTGCAGTGAGATCCTTGTGGAAAACAAAGGTCTCTCTGCCACCCTTCACATGCAGAGTTGATCTCAAGAAAAAGGAGGGCCAGTTTGCAAAAAAAAAAAAGGCCCAGAAACTTCCTGGAGCTCAGGGATGCTGAGGAGGCTGATTAGAAAAGAGGTCAGGAATACAAACAGGAGTGTACCTTCAGGGAGTCAGACCTGGACATGACCTGGGATCCATTAGAAATCCTGATGATAAAAGGGCTTGCCTGATTTGACCACCTGTCTTCCCAGATGCTCTGCAAGGAAGCTGACTGAGCACAGAGGCAGTGCATGAGTTTCCAGACCATAGTCTCAACCCTGTTGCATGTTAGAATCAGCCAAGGAGCACCTGAAAAGGGGGATGCTACAACACTCCAACAGCTATTTTTACCCCAATGTTTACAGCACATTATTCACCATAACCAAAAGGTAGAAATAATCAATGTTCCAGATGAATGGTTGAACAAAATGGGATAGAATCCATTTAATGGAATATTACTCAGCCTTGAAAAGGAATGAAATTCTGACACCTACTACAAAATGGATGAATGATGAGAACATTACGCTTAGTGAAATAAGCTAGTCATGAAAAAACAAATATTGTATGGCTCAACTTATATGAAAGGCCTAGAGTAGGCAAATTATTTATAGAGACAGAAAGTAGATGGTAGTTGTCAGGGGTTGGGGGGACGGGGAAAAAAAAGAGAGTTATCATTTGACGGATATTGAGTTGCAGTTTGGGATGCTGAAAACATCCCGGGAGATGGATAGTGGTGATGGTCGCACAACTGTGTGAATGTATTTCATGCCATTAAACTGTATGCTTAAAAATGGTTAAAATGGTAAATTTTTTTGTTATGCCTATTTTATCATACCACCCAGAAAGAATATCAGAGAGGCAATATGAGACTTTTCTTGTTATGTTAGGCACACCTGAGGCCTCCAAGTTGAAAAAGTAGGTGACAAGAACACACTTTTTATAGAAAGGTGCTGGACCTACTAGGCATGATTTTTTTTAAAAAAACAAAAACTAAGGCAGGGAAGGGCCAAAGCCCTAAGAGCAAACAACAAACAAACAAATAAACACTAAAAAAATTGAAACTCAACCAACTGAATTTGAAGATCTAATCTGTTTTATTAAGTGATTTTTGAATGGAGCAGCATCCCATCTGGCAACTAGAAGGGTACTGTGAGGGGGTGCAACGTGGGAGGTTTTATAGGAAGAAGGGTGGGAAAGAGAGCGATTAGCAAAAGAAAAGAAAGGATTATTTGGGGGTGAGGACATTTACTCTTTTTTGGAGGGGGCAGGGAAAGGGGAGGCTTTCTATCTAGACTGCTTCTCCTTTCATTGGGTGACAGGGATGGAGAAGGTCCATGTAACAGATTACCTCCCTGGGTTAACCAGAAAACTCCACGCTGGTTGATTAAGATGATGGTATTAAATGTAGGTTTGGTGTCATGGGCTTTCAGCCTGAGCAACACCATTTTGGGCCAGTGGTTTTCTTTTTATCACAAACAAAAACCCACCAGAGTTCTGCCTCTCTGAACCCACCAGGCACTCACCTTCAAGCAATTTGTTCTGAATGTTATTAATGAAGATACTAGGAATAGAGTTGTCCTGGGCATTTCCCTCCCCCTCAAGCTAAGAAAAAGTGCCCAAGAGGTGGACCCAGAATGCTAGACATGGGTTTCCTGAGGATAACAGAACATGGCGCCCCCAAAAATACACTTTGACATAAGGATTGTTTTGAGCAGAAGGCAACTGAGAAGCAGATACAAGAAAATCTCTCTGCCGTCCCGTTTGCCTGAGAAAGGAGGGTATAAATTTGATGAGTGCCCCCCTCTCTATCAAGAACAGAAGTTAATCATTGGAGACCACTCTTGACCCTTATCAGTCCAGAGAAATCTATACAACAAACCCCGCTAATCTGGCCCTTATCTTCCGTAACTTTTCCCAAATATTTGCCTCTTCCACAATTTGCCCCTAGAAGTTCAAAGCCCTTTTCCTTTTCTTGTCACTTTCCTAAAAATTTATTGTTCTTTTATCATCTATGAGTGCTCCATGTCTACCAGTGTGCATGTTAATGAACTTGTTTTCTCTTGTTATTCTGTCTTCGTCAGTCTAACTTACAGAGCCCCAGGTGATGAACCTACAATGACTAGAGGGAAGAAAGAAGATTTTCCTGTCCTGCATCGGCAGTTGGAAGACTAGAAAAGTTCAAAAGAGAGGTGCTGGCTGCGCCTGCTCCTAATTGGATGGGCCTGGATGCTGCCATATTCGTATATGAGAAAGAAGCCTTCAGAGGGACTGGAAGCTTTCCTCATCTTAAATATTGATCTTGGTGGTAGTTAGCCAGGTGTAAAAATTCATTAAGCTGTACATATAAGATGTGTGAGCCTTGTTATATCTAAATTACAACTCGACGTAAAGATATCAGTGGCCAAGCTTACACCACAAAAAGTCTCGATTTAAAGGGTATGGGATAAGGCTCAGGCACCAGTATTCCTAAAGCTCTCCAGTCCCAGTAGGGGCTGCACAGCACATCCTTGTGTCACTGGAAAGGAACCAGGCCAGAGTAAGTCTAACTCAGGTTGGCCAGTAGTGTGTGGGTTCTTGACTTCATGCAGGAAAGATTTCACAGCACGAGTCCAGGTGATTTTGAGCCTACGTTTATTAAAGCTGGGGACAGTGAAACAAAAGAAGAAGCAACAGGAGAGAGCCTAGGCAGCTCTCTGCTTTGGCTCCCTAGAAACCTTAAAAGAAAGAAGTGAGCCGTGGTGGGGCTGCTGTTAGCTCACTGAAGTCAACCATTGTTCCCCTTATTGCAAGTCTCCTGGGATCCCTTAGAGTTTAGGAGAGAAAAGTAAAGATGCACTCTTGAGAGGCGAGAAAGGAGTGGGCATGCTCCAGAGAGAGCCTGCAGTGGGTCTTTGTCTTGAGGGTTCTTATGTTTTCTAAAGTTGGGAATTTTAGAGGAGGTCTTAGGGGATGATCTCAATAGAATAGTCATCAGCTTTATGCTAAGGTGCCAAAATGAGATTTACTCCCCTGACTTCATCTGTCCTTGGGTGTGGTTGACACAAATGGCATCAACTGGATTTCTGTTATATATCTCCCTGAGTAGGCTATGTACCCTCTGTTAGGGAGGAGAAATGTAAACCATTAAGGTTACTCTTAAGTGACCTTGGTTAGGGAACTTAGGATTCTGTGATTAACTAGATGGCTGTAAACTCCTTGGCCATTTAACTATCTGTCTCCGTGTCCCTATTCCACTTGTCCTGGCTTACTCACCCGTCTCACTTGTAGGGGATGGCTAGTGACTGGTCTGTGCCCAGCCTTTGGAAGCAGGATTAGCCTCTGGGAACTAAGTGAACTACAGATTTTATAGGACAATTCATGAGAGAGGACTGTTATATAATTTGTCAACTCCCACCTGTTCCCCTATATCCTTCGGAGACCAGCTCTCCCCTCTCCCCCTACAAATCAACTTTGAAAATCCACCTTGTAAACCACCACCCAGGGACTCATCAGCTCTGCCTAGACATCTGAACCCCAGTGGCAAGGGCCTCCCATAGTAACAGCCAAAAGTCTAAGACCTCAGCCCCCAGTTCCTCTGGCAAGAGCATCACCTCATGGTAAGGCAGAGAGCCAGAAGCTTACAACTGCAGGAAGTCAGGGTCCACAGCTTCAACCTGGCATCTAGACACACGGCCTGCAAGGAAGCGGGCACAAATGAGGCAGGTGACACAGGTGTTTCTGAGGACCCTGGAGAAGAATGAGCGAAATGATGATTTTGGCTCCAGAGTCCTGAGTAAATACAGTGTAAAAGCTTGATGACTATGACCTGGGAAGTTGTTAAAATGAGTATTTATGGCTGTATTTTTCTTTGAGCTTGGCTAGAAGGCTTAAAAAATAGAAGATCCTTTGGCACCAGAAGCCTCACACCAACCAGCGGATCTATAAATTAAGTAGTGAAGCAAGCAGACAGGCTCTGTGTTACCGGACACTAATTTGGTGCCTCGGCTTGAAAATCAAGATTCTTAGAACAAGCTCTTGCAATTAGACATTTAAAAATATCTAATGAATACCAGTGCAGGCAGAAAAAAAGAATTGATGTCTACTCAAGTACCTGTAATGTGGCAGAAAGAGACAGCATAGGGTTCATCTGCAGGACAGCCCACAGAAGAGACCCCCCGTTTCCCTTTCTTGAAGGTCAGAGCCACCCTAAACTCCTTCCAGTTTTCCAGAATAACTTCCCAAAGTCTCCTAAGCAGTCAGGGTGCATTTGAGACATCACCAATACCATTCTCGAATTTTCTCATCTTTACCTCAGACCCGAAATATAAATGCCAGACATCCCTGCCATTGCCCTTGGCCCTTACCTTGCTCACCTCACAGCCTCAGTGCGGCCCCGCCAGTGCCCCTCACCACCCTGGCATAGTTTCACTTCTCTCATTCTATTGCTTTCTTTCTCTGTTCTTCATTTTCTTCCCTTTTCTTCTCTACTTCAGTCTTCAGTTAGAGTCATTTTGTGCCACTCTGGTGGTTTTTGCATACCTTAATATTTTCTTAACTTTTTTTTTACATTGACTGATATTTTTTATCTCTTGACTCCCTTTTAAAAACCTAAATAAAATTAGTTCTAAAACAAAACTTTATATCAATAAAAAAACCAGTATTCCTTGCTAAAAACAAAAAGAAAAGAAATTATAAAACAGTAAAATAAATACAATGAAGACGAGATACAGTATTAAATTCTAACTGGATACTGTTGGTGACTGAAGGCTCTGAGCCAGAGATCTTCCCATTCTTGGTTAAGATAGAGGTAGGAAATGTTAAGAGAGGTCTTGAAGACAGATTAGCACCAAACTGAGGCTTTGTCCTTCACCGAATCAGAAGCAATAAGGGAATAGCCTCCTCATTGTGTTATTTATTTAATTCTGTGTCCTTAGATCATTCTATGTGGCCCAGGAAATCATGGTGTGAAGAATACTCCAGTTTGGACTTCCAATCAAGATGGAGGCATAGGTAAACATGTTTTGCCTCCTAGCACAACTACAGAAAAAATTACATCTAGACTACAAAACAACACCCAGAACCATCAGAAAATCAAGCTGTATGGAAGTCTGACAACCAAGGATTTAAGGAAGCCACATTCATCCAGATGGGTAGGAGGGGTGGAGATGTGGAGAGAGGTAGAGAGGTGCCACGGGAGTGGCAAGGAGAAGTGGTGGCATGGGTGGTCCTACATTCACATGTGGTAGATAAAATTCAGGAAGGATACATCAGGCGCAAGTGATCCCAGCCCCAGACCAGATCACCCAGAAGCCCAGGGTTCTAGCACCAGGAAGATAAATCCCCATAACTTCTGGCTGTAAAAACCAGTGGGGGTTGGAGCATCAGAAGAAACTGCAGATTATCAGGAGACTCATCTTAAAGGACCCAAATGGACTTAGGACTTACACAGACCCACCCCTTCCAGTATTCAGAACCAGGGCAACAGCTGGAAGGACACAAGTGGCACACAGGGTGAAACTGAGGAGACTAGAAAGAGGGAGAGTATTTGGAGATGGCTTCCTTCCAGGAAAACATCCAGAAGCCAGGCAGTGACATTGTACCCTCTTCAAGCCCTCCCCTCACACAGAGCCACAAAGCAGTGAAACGGGTTGCCCCACCCTTGACATCACCTAAGGCTCTGCCCCATACAATTTATAGGTACACTCTTCTAGAACAGGCCACACTACTAAGACAGGGATTCAAGCAGCTCTACCTAATACACAGAAACAAACATAGGGAGGCTGCCAAATTGAGGAGACAAAGAAATATGGCCCAACTGAAAGAAGAGAACTAAACTCCAGAAAAAGAATTAAACGAGACAGAGATAACCAACCTATCAGATGCTCAGTTCAAAACACTGGTTATCAGGATGTTCAAAGAATTCATTGAGTACGGCAACAACATAAGAAAGATCCAGGCAGAAATGAAGGTTACATTAAGTGAAATAAAGAAAAATCTACAGGGAACCAACAATGGAGGGGATGAAACTGAGTTTCAAATCAATGATTTAGAATGTAAGGGAGAAAAAAAGCATTCAATCAGAACAGCAAGAAGACAAAAGAATTTAAAAAAATAGAGAGAGAGAATAAGAAAACTCTGGACATCTCCAAACACGCCAACATCCAAATCATAGGGATGCCAGAAAGAGAAGAGGAAGAGCAAGAAATTGAAAACTTACTCGAAAAAATAATGAAAGAAAACTTCCCTAACTTGGTGAAGGAAATAGATACAGAAGTTCAGGAAGCAGAGTCCCAAACAAGTTGGACCCAAAAAGGACCACACCAAGACACATCATTATTAAAATGCCAAAGGTTAAAGATAAAGAGAGAGTCTTAAAAGCAGCAAGGAATAAGCAGAGAGTTACCTACAATGGAGTTCCCATAAAACTGTCAACTGATTTTTCAAAAGAAACTTTGCAGGGACTGCAAAGTCCCTTTTAGAAGGGACTGGCAAGAAGTATTCCAAGTGATGAAAAGCAAGGACCTACAACTCAGATTGCTGTATCCAGCAAAGCTGTCATTTAGAACGGAAGGGCAGATAAAGTGCTTCTCAGACAAGGTAAAGTTAAAGGAGTTCATCATCACCAAGCCCTTATTATATGAAATGTTAAAGGGACTTATTTAAGAGAAAGAGGATCAAAACCATGAACATTAAAAAGGCAACAAATTCACAACTATCAACAACTGAATCTAAAAAAACAATCCAAGCAAACAACAAGAACAGGAACAGAATCACAGAAATGGAGATCACTTGGAGGGTTATCAACTGGGAGAGGGAAGGGGGAGAATAGGAAAGAACATGCAGAGATTAAGAAGCATTTTGTCTACAAAATAGACAGGGGGAGGTTAAGAATAGTATAGGTAATGTGAAGCCAAAGAACTTATCTGTACGATCCATGGACATGAACTAAGAGGGGGGTTGCTGGATGGAATGGAGGTCCAGGCAGAGGGCGGCAAAAAGGAAAAACTGGGACAACTATAGTAGCATAATCAATAAAATGTATTTTTTTAAAAGAATACTCTAGTTTGATACTTCCACTCTACCCTTTTTTCTTGCTTTCTCATTTCTTCTGTTTCCCTGTTTGTTCCCTCATTGTCTCCCATCTCTGTCTTTTTCTCTCTCTTTTTAGTGGGGTAAGCAAGTCCTCCTGTCATTTTCAACTAACTATCCATGGGTGAAAAAAAAGGAAAAAGAATTCAAATCTAGAAACTGTTACCTGGCTAGGCTCCTAACTAGCTATTTTTTTTTTTTTTTTTTCCCTGTGTAAGCCTTGCTTCCAGGGGCTGGCCCTCTGCCTCTCTTCCAAGCCAGCCTCCTGCTCTTAGAGGCAGATAAGACTTCTTCCCTGACATAGTTTTTGAATATAGTGCCAAAAGAGGAGCATCAGTCAGTGAGTGGGGTGCAGGATCCAGGTCAGCCTTCCCAAGCCAGCCCTCTGCCAGCCTGGACACATTGTCCCTCCAGGCAAACCCAGAGAAAAGTAGCTCTGCTTGGGTTCGTCCTGCAGCTGATCACCACACCCCACAGTGGTATGGCTGGGCCTAACAGATAAGGTAGGATGTTATTAGGTAAAATCACAACTTTTGTGAAAATGTAAAAAATGAACATGTGTTAAAGAATTTAATTTTCTCACATGATATGACAGAACCAGACAGGTAGATGTTATAACTGTTCCAAAGGAAAAGTCAGAATGGTACAAATGTACGTGGAGTATAAGGATGTTGAGATGACTTGCAAATGAAGACACAGTGTTTGGGTTTATTTCCTGCCAAAGCAGTGGGGGTGACAAGAAGTCAAATCCATACCAGATAGGACAGAATTTATATACCTATCAGTTACCTACAATTTATGAAGTTGCAAAAAGATGATGAATAGGGTTTGACTCTTATAACTCTAGAAGGCTACAGATGATACTGTGGGGAAGGAAAATTTTTCTCTACCCTTCTAGGCTCTTTCGGTCTAATAATTAAATCAACATCAAACAGATTAACAGGAGAAAAACAAATTTAATTACATATGTGTGGGACTGTATAAGAATATGAGACCCACAGGAAGTCAAGCAATCGAGGTTTATATGTCACCCTGAGCTAAGGAGAATCAGGTAGGGGTCTAGGACTTCAAAGAGGAGAAGACAATTTATAGGAAGGTGGGAAGAGCAAATGTTTGGTAAACAAATGTTTGCCGTATCGTGCAGAGACATTGGGACACAGAGAGCACTCTGATCCCTAGGCTCTGAGCCTCTCTGCCTCCCACCTCCCCCACACCCCAACCCGCTTGCCTACCACAACTAACCCATACCCTTTCTTCACAGTTACTTCTGGTGAGAACTCTCTGGGCCAGGCCATCTCTCTAAATTATTTTAGGTAGTTAAGTTTTTTTTTAATCTCCTGGGTCTTGATCACCTTCAGTTCAAAATAATTTCACATGCCAAATTGGCATCTTTTGGTGAGGCTTATTCTGAACCCCTTCAATACATATATATAATTCAGTTTTCCACTGAGACACAAAACTGTTTCTAAATTGTTTCTGCATAAGTTCTTAACCCAAGGGAAACCCCATGTATTTGACCAATGCTTCCTAACACCAGCTCCTTTGCGTGTACACCACGCCCTCTGCCTCCCCACCAACCCTCACCTGGCAGGGAAGACTGGGAGCAGACGCTCACTTGTCAAAAGATATAAGGAGAGTTGGACACTTGGGTTCCAGGTGTGACTCATTCTTACCTAATATCAGGAACAGCACACTTTCTTCAAGTCACCCAACCCTCCAGATCTAGAGGTTAAAATGAGGGCCGACAACCATAGGTACTCTCTGAGGTTTCTCCAGCTCTAAAGTTCTCAAACTCCAGGGAACTAAGAAGCTGATGTTCATAAATCTGAAACTAGCTCAAGGACTTATGACAAGTAAGTGGCAACCCACAGGTTGACATTCATGCCTTACCATGTCAGTCACTGCCCTGAGGTAAATGTCAAGTAAGGTACTCTTTAGGGCTCTTCCTTTGTTTGTTTGGTATTCTTACTCACCTCCTCCCACCGCCACTTTGACAGCTTAGGGCCCCTGAAGAATACTGTCGTTTTAACTGACTGATCTTTTTCACGTGGTGTGTGGATTGGGAGACATCCAAAGAAGGCTCAGAGAGCCTCTGAGGCCAGTTCAGGCCACACACCCAGGCCAGCCACGCCTCATGCCAGGAATAGTCAGGGCACGTGCCACTTAAGGGGTGCGTCCAGCAAGGCCAAATGGGGTTCCTCTTTGGGTCCCCACCGCTGCTGCTGCCCGAGTCAGGCAGGAAAAGACGTGAGTCATCCTGGGGGCGGGGCGGAATGCCCAAGGAGCAATTAACATAACAACTCTCCCGCAGGGCGGGGGAGGGGCGCACCCCTGCAAACGAAACAAAGTTCTGATCCCTAGACTTTTCGCTAGCCCCAGTCTCCTCGCCCTAGGAGCAGGGGGAGAAGGAGGAGGAGCCAAACGGGAGAGCAGAGAGAAAGAATCTAGTTTCCAGTCGCATCAGTCCTAAATTCTCCCTGAGACTGCCAGAAAAGATGCTAATGAAAGACCAATTGTGTGGCCCGAGTGTTTTCTTCGGACATCTGCCCGGGGAACTGGTCAGGAAGCCCAGGAGCAAGGTCACCAGCCCCATCCTATGGCAATACCTTTTGCTCGCTACTGACCCCTCCTGGGGTGATGGGAACAGCTAGTGGAGCCCTGGGAGGCAGCCAGAGACAAACTAGACCTGGACACACTGACCACCGGGTTCTTAAACCCGACGTCTCTTGGAGTATGGATCCTGCCTAAACCTCAGGCCACCGATTCAGAAGCTTAAACCTTGGCAGTTTCCTTTCCTCCGAGGAGCCCCAAACTCTTTCACACAGGACTTCTCTTTTACCTGAATCTCCTTAACATTTTGTGCTGGGAAAATAGAAGGGGCCGTTGAGGACCTTTAGAAGAATGAAATTAACATACTCAGGTTTAGTAGTATCAGCGGAGCCTCAGAGCAAGGGGTAGATTTGGGAGCAAGGCTAGAGTCAGCCAGGTCTTTAACAGTTATTTACTGATACCCTACTAAGTGCTGGCTCCAGTGGGGCGGGGGGGGGGGGGCGCTGGAGCAATAACCCCATTAAGAGATCTGAAGGGGCTGTAGAAGGGCAGGGGCAGTGGGCGGAGAGAAGAGGCTGGGCCTCCCGAGGGGGTGCATGCGGAAGAGCAGAGACTCCACCACTGCCCCGCTACAACTTCTCTCCCCCACCGACAATCTCAAAGAGGTGGTTTTTGCCAACAAAGTAAATGCCATCATCCTTCCAGCAAAATAAGATTCTAAGCAGAAGGGCAGGTGTGGGAGAGGAAAGAAAAATGAATTTTGATTCGAATATGGTTGAGAGATGGCTTCATTATAGGGCTGAGAAGGAGGACTGTGGCATCAGTCTGTTGAGAACCCTGCTGGGCCACTGCCAGGCTGTGAACTCACAAGAGATGCTTTGTCTCTCAGCCTCAGTTTCTTCACGTGTAAAGACAGCATAAAACACCTACCTCATTTTTTTATTTTGTAATAATTAAATGGAAGAAATTGCTTAGTGCCCAGCAATTTAGGAAATAAAAGCTTTAAACAAAGATGATGAGTAATAGGCTGCATTGATTGTTACTCTGAGCCAGGCCTTATTCTAAGCACACTACATCATTTCATTTAATCTTCTCAGTAACACCATAAGGTAGGTCCATTATGATCTCAGGTTTACAACTGAGGAAATGAAGCACAGAGAGATTAAGACACCTGACTAAAGTCACACAGCTGAGAAGTGGTAGAGCCAGGACTCACCCTAGATCCGTCTGGCTGCACGGATGCCTTCACAGCACATACAGGTCAAAGCACAGAAGGAAGGTCTTGGCATGAGCTACAGACTGAGGAGCTGTCAGGATCTGACAATAGTCGAAACGATGGTTATAAATGGAATCATCCAAAAAGAAGTGTGTACAGTTGAGAAGGAGAGATGGCAACATTGACATATGTTATGCAGACAGAAAAAGAGAAGCCCTAAACAGACACTGAGCAGGAATAGCTAGAAAGGTGGGTGGGGCGAGGTCAAGGGAGGAGGGCAAGCTTCAAGGAGGAGTGGTCCACAGCAGCACACTGAGCAGCCAGCTGTGGTTTGAGACAAGTCCAGTAATAGGTCCTTGGAGAGTTTAGCAAGAGCAGTGGTGGGGCAGAGGCCAGGTTGAAGGGAGAGTTAGGAACAGACAGAAAATGAAATTTGTATGGTCGTGGAGGGAAGGAGAGAGGGTGATAGAGGTGGGTGCAGAAGAAAAGAGAGGTGGTCTCTGGGTTTGTGATGAATGTGTTGGAGAAAGGCTTCCTCCTGGGGCAGGAAAGGAGGTGCGTCCTGTGTGAGAATGCAGGAGGTTGAGGGGATTTATGGCTGTAGTCTTTCTTTTCTTTGTGCAGCTTGAAGTTAGCTGTAAAGGGTGTTCCGTGAGAGAAGTAGGCAGTTTGAGAGCCATGGGAAATATTTGAAATCAGCACTGCAGTGAAGGGGCCAATGTGGCTGGTTAGCTAGATTGGGTAATAGGACTGGCAAGCAGGGGTAAGCTCCAGTGGAGACTGGAGACCGGGCACTGGGAAAGGTCATTGATCACATTGTTGGATGCCTCACCAGTCCACCAAAATCACCCACCATCCCAGTTTACTCAGGACAGTTCCAGTTTTAGCACTTAAAGTAGAGGACCCCAGGAAGCCACTCAGTCTTAGTCAAACCTGAACAACACTTTGTTACGCTAGCTCAGGGGTGGGAGCAGCAAAGGTGGAGTTGAGTTGCCCGTGGCTGGGGACTTAGAGGATAAATATGCTGGGGTGGTTGGAGTGAGGACTAGATGGAGATGGCAAGAAAGGATGAAGGTGAACTACCATGAGGATTCTGGGATGACATGAAAGACAGTTATGAAAGGAAAGAGTAGATATAAGTGGAAAAACAGGATAGATCATGGGGCTAGAGTTCCTGATATGAGTGAAGAGTGGGCTTATTTTTCTTTTCTTTTTAATGTTTATTTATTGATTTTAGAGAGAGAGGAAGGGGGCAGAGAGAGAAAGACATCAACTTTTCACTGGTTGATTCCTACATGTGCCCTGACTGGGGATCGAACCCAAAACCTTAGCATATTGGGACAAAGCTATTAACCAACTGAGCTACCCCACGAAGGCAGAGAGTGGGCTTAATGGGACAAAAGATGTTCAAGAGCTGAGAGGAAGCAGTGAGAATGCTTTGGGCTGCGAGTAACAAAAACTTCACTCAAAATAGCTTAGATAATATGGAAATGCATTATGTCACTTAACGGGATGGGCAGGTTTCAATGTGGCTGATTCAGTGGCTCAACAATATAACCAGATAATCAAATTCATTCCATCTCTCTCCCCAGCTACCTTCAATGCTGGTTTCATACCCAGACTAGAGGCCAAGTGGCCACCTTGAGACATGACAATGTCCAGAGGAAGAAAAATACCATCTCTTCTTATGAGTTTCTTGTAGAAACAAGGATATTTTTCTCAGAGGTTCCCTTATAGATTTCCCTTCACCTCTCATTGGCTGGGACTGGGTCACATGCTCATTCTAGAACCAACTGTTGACAAAACAGGCCAGTCAGACCCACTCTGGAGCATGGGGTGTGCCAACAGCGTCCCTTGCGGCACAGGGCTGCATGGGTGACAAAGCAGGTCTTGAAAGAATTTAGAGTTCTGTTAGAAAGAAAGTAGTGTGGGTGGTTGCTCAGTGCAAAACCACAGCGTCCATCACAGAGGCAGACGTAGACACGTGGAATATGAACGCTATTATGAAAACTAGGTAACTCCAGTTTTGTGCCTGCTCTAATTCTCATGGCTCTCTTCCAGCTATAAGATGCATTACATACTCGTTAGCTCTAACCAATAGTGCAGTAAACTTTTTATTTTTTTCATAAAAATCCTCTGTTTTGACCAAGCATATTAACCTCCTGATCCAAGAACATACTTCGTATTTTCCTACTTCCTTGCCTTTCCCAGTCCTTGGAATATATAATACCTCCCCACCCCCACTATCTCTTAATAAGTAGCTAGATTCTACCCATCCATCAGAACCTGGCCCAAACCCAATCACTCAGTCTATAACCACATAATATTGGTGCCATGAAGAACCTTCAATACCATCCGGTCCGGGATCATCTGTCTTCAGGGATCTCTGTGTAGATGCAGCTCCTAGAGCACGGGTCCGGTTTTACACTTCTCAGGGGTCCTCTTAGCCCCCAGCACAATGACTGATACACACAACAGATGCTCACTAAGTACTTATTGACTGGCAGGGTAATCAATAAATGGTCACAGACTGAAGAGTAAATGTAACCTGCCCTGCTTTTGAATCTGCAGACAGGCTCTCAGGAGAGAGAGCTGGGGAGGGTGGGGCGGAGAGGCTGGCTGTGAACTGAGGAGGCACTCCTGGGCAACCCTGGGGTGCTGGGGTGGGGAACAAGGACTATAACAAAGCTGATAGGCATGAACATTATCAGCCCTCAAAGGAACGTACTGAACAACAAATTATAACCCTTGCTTGTCCTCTAAAATATACTTTGGTATCATGTCTGTTAACATGAGGGTGCCTGCTGCCACCCTCTCACTGGCCATTTCTGTCCCAGCCCTCAAGTTCAGGATCTTTGGTGGGAAGGAAACGAACATGGGTTCTTGAAATGACCCACAGAGGCCTCCTGGTGAAAGCTGGCTTTTCCTGCTCTGGGAGGGGTGGGAGGACTGGGGGTCGGGGAGAGGTCCTTTTCATTCTCGAAGGTTGCTGCAGCAGGAGGTCTGGATTTCCCCTGATTGTTTTTGATTTCCAAAGAGCCTGAAGGATCTTGAGGATTCTGGATCCACTCTAAGCGTCACAGATTCGTCTGTTTCTAGTGACTAGTGGTCCTGGCCAGGCTTGTTGATTTTGAGAGCTAATCATTGAGCAAACTTTTACTGAGGGTCTGCTTACTGGGGGACATCAGAACAAGCTGCAGACAAAATGCCCTCTGAGGAATTCACAGTGTAGTTGAGGCCTCAAGGGTAATGAACCCCTGCCACAGTTAGCAATGCTAGTGATCTGTGCGGTTCAGACTGCCCTGGTCTTCCCAGCACCCTCTGCCTCCAAATTCTCTTCAAAGACTCCACTGCCCCAGCCACTGGGGTGGACAGCATTAGCTTCTAGTTACAAGTTTGCGAGGAGAGAAACCAGAAGCAGCAAGGCCGGGATCCAGCCTTAGGGGGCAGCCTTCTTGAGGGGAGGCAATGAGCCTAAAGAGAAAAACATACCGACAGCACCAGGCAGGGACAGGCGGACAGATGGACTTTAAGTCTCTAGTTGACCAGGGATCCCCATGGCCACCCGTTGTAGCTTGGAACTTTCCTCAGACTGGTTTGGATGGGGTTCAGGACGTGTACCCCAAACAATGGCACCTTGGCATGTTGAATATCTTAAGCTGAAAGTGTTTGAGAAAATGCATAGCAGGAAGGTCATTCTGGCCTCCCCTCTCTTCTCCCTTCTGACCTTTCTCCTCTGAAACAGATCATAAAACACTCATTCAGAGATGCCCTCCCTATAGCCAGAGGAAAGGAGCATTCTTATCTTGAAAGATTAAGGGAGGCCAATAAGAATCCTAACAGGCCTTGCTAAGTTTCCTCCAGGCTCCTCCAGTTCCCTCACATCCTTTAACCTCTCCAGTTCCTCCATGACTGTCCACTCATCATCAAACCTAGTATAAGATACTCAGGTCTTCATTTTCTTCGGGAGGCTCCTGTGTCATGTAAAATTTTTATTAAATAAATTTCATGCTCGTCTGCTACTCTGTCTTGGTCTGTTTAATTTTCAGACCAAGCCGGGACAATAAGAAGGCCGAGGAAAATGTTTTCCTCCCCTACAGTTATGTGGGTCAACATATTCCCCCCATTTTTCTTCTAGCTAGTGCAGGCCATGTCCCCACCCAGCACAGGCAAAGCAGCTCCAGGAATGAACACCCAGATCTTGTTCAGTGACAGCTGAAGTAACTCAGGAGGGCAGCCTTGAAGGATGGAGAGGAGAGAGAGCCTCCCAGTTGAGGAGCACAGGAAAGAAGGCTCTAGACAGACATGAGCAGGGACAGTCAGACAGGCCAAGGGTGGGTCTGGGAGGGTGAATGTGGAGATTGGGGGCCAGTTGGGCTGAGTGCATGAGTGAGCCCTCTCTCCAGGGGTCCGTGGGAGGGGAGCTTGGGCCTCTGCGGGTGGAGGTGGGGCCCTGCCTGGCCAGCCGGGCCTCAGAGCTCAGCGGGAGGCCGGCAGCTGTCTGCCCCGTGCGGGCCTCCGGCACAGTTCCTCTGCACACAGTAATCCCTTCCCGAGTTATGAAGCAGAGTGGGGCCTGCACACTCCGATTACACCGTGACTAACCAGTGATGCCATCCTTTGGCTGGCTTTATACTGTCCACATTCCCTGCAACCTTTCTGTTCTTTCTACTTCCAACACTCAGCTTTTCTCATTTCTCATTTTTAAAATGTCTAAAAACTTGCCCACTGGGGAGGCCCTTGCCCTGGGGAGAAGTGGCAGCTTAAAGGACCCTAAGTCTCTACTTTTCAGAATTCATCTTGAACCCTTGGGCCAGCAGCTTCTGAATTTCAAACCAGACAAAGGCAGGGTTCTGTATGTTCTCATGGCAACCCTGATTTACATCTCAGAAGGAGCCTTCTGGATCACCAACTGGGTCCTCGGTGGTTTTCACTGGGCAATGTTTGCATCAAAGGCCTGTTTGCCAGCCACCTCAGGGATCTGCTGGGGCCTGAGACAGCCCTCCTCCCCCTCCCTGCCCCACCCAACCTCAGACTCTTCCTGACCTTGCTCCTTCCTGCTGCAGGGAGGTGGGGCCTAGCAGCCCTCCCCCACTCAGCCTTCTGTGACTCAGTGGAAGCCAGTGGCCACTTCCCCCCACCCCACCCACACTCACATTCCAATGTCCAGCTCATTCGCTTCTGGTGCTAGACCCACACCCACCAGGCCTCTGTTTAGAGTAAATAGTCATCTCTTTATGGGACAGTTTATGATCAGGGCCAGGCCCATTTTGGAAGGAGTCACGTGTATCTTAGCCCCTGAGTGCATGCCTTTCTCTCTACAGCTAAGGGCTGACCTCTGCGAATCTTCCTTTTGACTCCTGGCTGACCTGGCACATTTTGTTTAAGGGAACGAGAGACTTATTCTTCAGTGTCATACCTAGCACAGTACTGGCTCAATAGACATTTGAAGAAAAGAGTTTAAAAGGAAAAAGATAGCAATAAATGGAAAGTAATTAAAGGGAGCTGTGGCTCCCCCATCACCTGACAGATCCTACTGAGATAGGAGATAATCAGGAAGGAGGAAACCCTGGAGGAGGTGCCCCAGGGCTAAGATAAAGGACTTCTGATACAGGACAGAGACCCTGCTCTAAGACCAGCTGTTCCTGTGACTCAAGGATTCACCTGCGCAGAAGATGCTATGTGAACCCTGCTTCATTATAATAACATTATAATAAATTAACATTGTGCAACCCCCTTCCCTGGTCCAACCAAGGAAAATCATGGGAGACCACATGCACAGTAGCTTTAAAGTAATACAACTACTTGTACGTGCGCAACAAAAGCCCACCAAAACTAGCCAGGAAGGATCCGCCCTATAAGAACAGAATCCCTCCAGTCCCTGAGGTCAATCCCTCTGCTCAGAGTTGGCCTGCTCCCATGTTCTGTGGAGTATCACTTAATAAATCTGCTCTCTCTCTTTCCACTATAAACTCTGTGTGTTTGGTCCAATTCTTTATCCACCATCACCAACAACCTGGTCACCTATGCCCGCCTGTGACACTGCCACCTCCACAAGGGCTCATTGGGATCAAGTTAAAGGTGAAATAGGTGATGCCTGGACTGAAGCCCCAGCTCTGCCGCTCTGAGCGTCAATCGCCTTCCATGACCCACCTGAGCCTCCGTTCCTCACCTGTATGCTGGGGCGATGGTTCCGTATTTCACCAGTTCCAGGATATACAGTTTTTCACCTTTTAACATCTGAAACCAGGATACGTCTTCCACTCAATACAGAAGTAGGGAATCGTACTTCTGTTTGTTGCAGTGCCCTTTCCTACAGGACGAGCCCATCCCCCGCCTGCTGAGCTCAGAGGTGTCTTGCTCTGGCCAGTGGAGTGTGTAAGAAAGTGGCATGTATCACTTCCCAGCAGAAGCTTTAAAAGGCAGTCAGGTTCACCTCAACAGCCAGCAACGTTCCTGACAGAGGCTCGTTCCAGATCAGGGCTTCACTAGACCCCACAGGGAAGATGATGTGGAGCTAACCTGTAGCCAATGGGCATTTAAAGGCAAAGAAACATGGACCTTTCTTTAGCCGACAAATTTTGAAGTTCTATGTTTTGAAGTTCTACAGCACAAAATAGTTCATGCTGACTGACTGGTACCACATCTTCCAGTTAACGGGTTTTTTTTTTCTTTCTTAGTGCTGTATAATGGTGCAACTCACGATTAATGGTTTTGTTGATTCAGTGAAGCACAGTATAGCACCTTTCACCAAGTGAAGGAGTCAGTCCATGTAAGTCGCTGAGCACAATGCCCTTGCCCACAATAAATGCTCGCTCCCTGTCAGCCATCGTTACGTGTCTCGCCCTCTGCACTCAGCCAGTGTTCGTTGTGAGTTTGGAGTACTGACCTGATGAAAGCTGGCAGCCCCCTTAGATCCCTTGTGAAACGAGAAAGGGCATAAAAAAGTTTAAGTAAATAAAAACATGGATTCGGCCCTTGCTGCCAGAGGCTCTTGGAAGGTGGTATTTTAGATGGCCTTCCCATAGGCCAGACTTTTGAAAAAGCCACCTTGTTTGGGGAGGTAACTAGGAATGCTGATATTTTTTTTTCTTATTAATTAACAGTTTGTCATCTGGGATCTGAGGAGGTGGGAGAAACTACTAAATTGTGGGATGGCAAGGTTTTGGTGCAACAGAATAAAGAAATTCCATACTCTTTTAGACAGAGCCAAATATGAGAATCTTGAATTTTTACGAAATTAGGTACGGGTTACAGATCCAATCTGAAGAGAGTAGACTTCCAGCTAATTCTATACCTTCTGTATTGTACGCCTGTGCTTTGGAACAGCTCTCCCCAGGAATCGATAGCCAGCCCCCGGAGTACCAAAGGCAGGGAGAGGGCTCTGCACACGGGGCAGGGCCTGTGTACAATCGTGAGGGCAACCGGGTCTGTCTCTGACTTTTCACAGCCGCCGGCCGCGCTTTCAACACCTGCTCCCCTGCAGCTCACATCACCCACCTACCTCCTCCTTCACTTGCTCCCCTCAAGAAGATGGCAAAAGTCATTCATCCTAAAGTATTAGAGACAAATGCGTTACTTCTCAGGAGCATTTTATTTTAAAAGGGAACTTAGAAACTGATAAAGGAAATTACAAAACAGTATGCAAGGCTGTGTTAGGAATCTGTTAATTGCAAAAAAAGCCCAGAAACTCACGTAAGGAAACTGGAATTTACATGAAACTTGGCTGTAGACAGTACAGTGTGGCCTCAAGAGAACTGAAAAGTTTTCCCATAACTAC
The DNA here is from genome assembly GCA_028533065.1 of Trachops cirrhosus. Lineage (NCBI taxonomy): Eukaryota > Metazoa > Chordata > Mammalia > Chiroptera > Phyllostomidae > Trachops > Trachops cirrhosus. The sequence goes on along the minus strand of CM052543.1, from coordinate 107,541,993 downwards.
TTTCTCCAACTCTTTCGTACTCTCTGGGGTTCCATGCTCTCTCACCTGCCTGCATCCGCCTCAGTCTGTGCTCTCAGCAGACAGCTGTCCTCACTGCCACATCAGCTTGCACGTGGCCCCATCACGGCTGCCCTGACATGGTGGTCCCAGAATTTCATGACTATGTGACTTTCTATTTCAAGCCCCAACACCAACTAACTAGAGTTTCTCTGACCTAATTGTTGATTCCAGAGAGGGAAGATTTGGCTTCATGCAGCCCATAGATGATCCCACTGGGGTCAGTTGAGCATATCAGGTTCAATCAGCGGTGGCACTGCCACTATTGGGCCAGTCAGTTTCTCTAAAAAAAAAGCATGGTTGGTGTGTCATGCAGAATTTGGTTCCACTGCATGTGACTGAATACTCAAAATAATAGCAGCTTAAAAAATAGAAGTGTATTTCTTTCTCATATAAGAGAGGAGCAATCTGTGACTGATAGGGTGGCTTCTCTGATCACTGTCTTGGTATGTGACTTCTATCCTCAAAGTCACTTCACGAGCCAAGATAGCTGCTGAAGCTCCAGTCATTACATCACATTGGGTTGCAGGTGGAAAGGAGGAAAGGAAGAAAGACTAAAGCTCTCTCTCACTTCCTGCTCAGTCAGATTTCTTTAAGCAGGCTTCTCAGGAATTACACAAAACATCTCCACTTATATCATTGCCAGAACCTAGTCACATAGTCACATCTAGCTTCAAGAAAGTCCAGGAAATGGAGGTTTTGGTTTTTGCTTTGGAAGACACATTGCCTCCCAGAGTTCTGCCACAAAAATAAAATGAAATAAAGCAAGAATGGGTATTGAGGGATTGAGAGACACCCAGAATCTCAGCCACAGTTGGGAAGGAAATATAGGACATCTCTAGTATGTTTTTAAATTTTTTTTGTAAGAAAGGTGTGTCACTTTGCAAATTAAAAAAAAAATAGTAAAAGAATTATTTAGGGGACTGAGAGAGAGAGAGGGAGAGAGAGAGAGAAACTCTGAAAAAGAAAGATCAGACCAGTGCTTAACCCAGAGGAATAATTTCTGGAGAAGGAATTTCAGGCATCTGAGAGATGGCGACGCTTTAGAAGTCGGGGTAGACACCTTGCCAGGAACCCTTGCCATTCCACATGCACATGGAGAAGGTCTATCCAGTTTGTCTGAGAGTTTAGTAATCATGGATGACCATTCCCTCCTATACTGGAAGCCAAAGTTTGTCTACATGCCTGTCGACCCTTCATTTCACACTGCCATTCTCAGAGGTGGAGTGTGAAACTGACAGTCCACCCGGGTGCTTCTCTTTCTTTTTCTCACTGCTGTCACCCCTGTGAACTAAGGGTTCCTTCTAAAATGCAAAACAAGCCTGTCCCTCCACTGTTTCAACTCTTCTCTGGCTCCCTGAGCGAGGCAGAAAAATTCCCTTACCAGGGAACTCCTTCCCTTATTTGTAGCCCCGCCTTCTGCCTCTTCCCTTTCCCCAGATCTGGCCTACAAGAAGCTTCTGCCCCCTGAGATGCTCTGCCTTCATTTTTGCCTATCTAGCAAATTCCTATTTTCCTTTCAATGTCCTGCTCAAAGTCACCTCCTCTGTGAAGACTTCCTTGATTGCCCACAAGCATGGTCCTTTTTTTTCTTGTGTTCCTATGATCTTTTGCAGGTCTGTCTTCTCCCCAATAGCATGAATTTCTTTCAGGGCAGGTTCTGGGCTCAATTCTTGTCTGTTCTTCAGTGCCAAGCCCAGAGCCTGTCATGAATTAGGTACCTAGTGTAGGGCATTGTAAGGCACTAGAACCTAATGGTTCTGAGCAGAGACTCCGGTGCTACCCCACCTGAATTCAAAGCCAGGCTCTTCTACTTATTGGGACTAAACATCTCCATGCCCCAGTTTCCCTACCTGTAAAAAGGGGATAATGATACTTCCTACCTGGCAAGTTTTTGTTGAAGTTTAAATGTGGGAACATATGCCAAGAGTTCATCACTCATTGTGTGTGCGTCATGACTATTATCCTTGTATTATTTCTGAATAAGGTGCTAGTGTGGCAGAGGAGCACGATAGCCTTGCTCCTTTGCAGCCAGTGATTTTGGTTAGACAAGACTATCCCTCTGAGAGATGCAGGCTGAGGCTACTTAGAAATATCTTGTGACAATGACACACGGGCATGTGGACTTCCTAGAGAAATTCAGGTAAGTTACAAAATACTATCTCTTTGCTTAAAGGAAATTGCATATTTCCCTGACCCTTGTTCATTTGCAGGGAGCACATTTAGTAACTCAAACAGAGTGTTGGAGAAGTCTTGGCTGGAAAGGGTTAATCGCAGAGCCTTAGAAGGAATTGGGCTCTGGGGAAAGAGGTACTTCCAGGAATGGTGTTGGATGGGGCTTCCCTCCTCCACCTGAGGCACCAGGAGGCATGCCTTGGTGATGCAGAGTGTGGGTCCACTTTGCATTTATGTGTGGCTTTTTTTTCTTGTCTGGTAAGTTTCATTGAAACTACATTATGGAGAAATAAGGCACAGAGAAAGGGAAATGCTTTGTCAGCCAGGGTGATTGGCATGGGAAGTTATTGGAAAGGTGGGAAGTAGTTCCCAGATTCATTGAATAAGAAATATTTATGAAGCCCGCTCTGTGCCAGGCCCAATGCCAAGTATGGAGGACTCAGTAGAGAGCAGGGCTGTGTGTGGGTCTCTGACTTAATGGGGACAGCAGGTAATAATCAAGGAAGAGTATATGCCGTATTTCACTGATTCTAAGATGCCCCACCCCCATTTAATAATCTCTGAAATCAGAGTAGATACACCTTGCCATTACTGGTATGTCTTGAGATCCTTTTTTTCTTTCATAGTGATACATAAAATAATGCTGCACCCTACCACCAATGGCATCTGAGACTTGATACAATATAATAATAAGATTCAGGTGATGGCATCTCAGCTCTCCTTGATACGGATTTATTTTCCTTTCAAGCATGTTACAGTTGCAACTCAAAGGACACTTTCTCTGACTGATCTATTGCTGAGACTTTATTTAGAAATACTCAGTAAAGAATTTGTTTGGCTGTTAATAAGAGAAAAATCCAAACGACAGTGAATTATACTAACTTGTATAACCCCAGGGCTGGTGCAACTGCTTAAATAAGTTATCAGGTGCCCCGGCTTATTCTATCATTTTGCTCTACCATTCTCAGCTCATGACTTTAATCCTCATGGTCACAAGATGGCTGCTGTACTTCCTGGCCTCACATCTATGTTCCAGGCAGGAAGGAGGAGGATGGGCAAAGAGATCATCAGTCATTTTATTATTTTTCTTGTTAAGTCAGGAAAATAAGCTTTCCCAGAAATCTCACTTGGCTGACTTTGCCTGCAGTCACGGGTCAGTGTGGTGTCACGTGTTCACCCTGAGCTGGAAAGTGGCTATTGAAAAGGGAGCTGAGGATGGAGAAGCAATACTGTTGGCTCTGCTAAAGAAACAGGACAATGCAGCTCCCGTGAGTGCATTTCGTATGTGTGTGTAATGCCACTGGTGGTGGGAATCAGAAGAAAGAGAGGATAACTTTCCTACTCCTGAAGGGAAATTGCTAAACAGATTCATCTCACCTGAGAATGTGACAGAAGCCAGTTGGTGCACATTGAAACAAAGCCTGGGTTTCTTCACACTTGTCTCCAAATATCCAGCCATCTCAAGGAACAGGATGATCTCATAGACACTGGCCACTTACTCATTCCTAGATAAGAGGGCAATAAACACTCCAGATCAGGTAACGCATCCCTTACTCACGGAGCGGAGACTTCATTCTGCCCAGAGAGACTGAAAATACTCCGTCTAGAAGAGGAGTAGCTCGTGAGGGAACAGGATTGCTAGATGGGGAGCTGGAAGATGGAGAAAATCTCCTTACGCACACACTAGTGTCTTGGGGAAAGGACTTGAGTCTGGGGCAGGGCCCACCCAGGTTCTCATATCAAGGGGGAGGGGAAGGGGAAGTGGGACCGGGGCAGGGTCAAGTGTTGGGGGACAACAATGAACAAAGGTGTCACCCTTTGACTACTTTCTTTATCAGTCTGATGGGCTTCCTTTTTTATATATCTTTTCACCTTAGGCTTGGCAACTGACACGTCAATATAATTCCTTTCAGAAGTGATTGAAAAACTAAATACACTCAGAATTTATTGGTACCTACAATGGTAGATTGCAAAAATGGCCACAATCCTTCACCAGTCTCTTATGCTTACTGCCTTGAAGATGACTTTGCACCCCCTCCCACCAAGAGCAGCCCTAGTGACTTGCTTTGCCCAGTAGAATGCAGTGGGTGTTATTTGTGTGGTTCTGAGCCTAGGTCTCAAGAGAATGTGCCTAACTTCTCTCTCTCTCTCTCTCTCTCTCTCTCTCTCTCTCTCGTGAACCCGTGTGCACAGGCCGGGCTAGCCAGCTGGATTAGGAGGGGCCACGTGGGTCAGAGGCACTGCCCCTGCCGAGGCCATCCTAGACCAGCAAGCCCCCTGCCGGTCGTGACTGTGCTCAGAGCACGAGTGAGCCAGCTTAAGTATGCCAAACTCCAGAATCGTGAGCTATATGACTGTTGGTTTAAAGCACAAAGTTTTGGATGGAGCTACCTGATAGACTTACTATGGGGGCGGGGGGAGAAACTGGGCCTACAGTTGTGAGTAGGAGAAACACACAGTTTATTCTTGTATCATTATTTTTAATTACTGTATTATTTTCTATATGAACAACTGTAAACCTACTTTGTCCCACCCTGTATGTGCCAGACACTGGCTATATACTTTATGTAAATGTCTTATTTCTTTTAACTATATTCATACCTATCAGTGCGTAGAATATGTGTTTGGGGGAGAAATAGCCCCCAGCCCGCCCCTCAGTTTGCTTCTGTCTGTTCTTCCATTCTGATTGAATTTCTGTGTACTTATTTGCTCCAAGTAGCTTTCAGGCTCTGACAAAAGGACGAGACTATTATGTGGTCACCTCTGTCATTCCTCCTCAGTCTCCTATCACTTAAAGGTGTGTGGGGCTAGTGAGGTGGGAATCCAATCAGAATACATTCAACTTCTCATTCTGTAAGCAGCCCTTCTGGGAGCTTTCTTGATGTTTTTAAGCATATGCAGATTCCTAGATGTCAGGGACCAAGAGATGATGTTTCAGTGCATTTATCAGACAGTCCCAGGGCATCGAAGGAAGAATGTAAGATACTCAATTCCTTCTATGTAGAAAGAAGTGGGAGAAGACAGAAGGTGGTAGCTTAAAGCCCTGGGCAGGATGAAAGTCACCAAAGCACTTACTATGGCAAGCTCGAACCAAGGCAGCCTCATGCCGAGGAGGTAGGCGCGGCCTCAGGCCGGTGGGGCTGCTGCCCCACGGTTGCACTCCGGGGCGGAGAGCCCCCTTCTGGATCTTACTGCGGGATGCCAGGCAAAGCTGCCGCAGCCCCCTGGGGAAATAGACACTTACTTAAAGTCAAAGTGTCTGGCAAAAATGATAGCTTTAAATGTAAATTACAAATCATTATGGGTAATGTTATGCAAATTGCAATAGAAGCATTGGCAGTATTTTACTTTGATTTCATTTTTGCTTTTCTTTCATGGACAGCCTTGTCTAAAGTTGCTGCTGGGGACACCTTAAACACCATTTCACCCTTTGGCTATGGCATTGACGTTGTCCACTCAAGGAGGACAGGAGTGGAGGCCAAGGAGACTGGGGAGGCGCCCTCCCATCCTAGCAGACGGTGGTTATTTCTAAGAAACTGAGATTTAACTGTTTCAACATTGGTTTCTTCATTTAACCTCTGGGCATGTTCAATTTTCACTGGGAACTGGAAGTCAATTTTAATTGTAAATCCAAAAGGATCCTTCATCAAATGCTAAGTGAGGACTTTAAAATAACCAGCTGGCTGGACTTGTTCTCTCTATTGTCTATGGGCCTAGGCTGGAAGAGGAAAACTTGTAAGCACCTTGGTCCTTCAATGGTTCAAACTCAAGTTCTGTGTTCCTTCTTCCCAAGGGACATGGGACAGTTGACAAGTGGTCACTTTTCAACTGTTTCCCCTTGTAGCCACAGGGAGATAAGTGTTGCGAAACTTAAGGTCTGTCTCTAGCAGCAAGTTCAAAAAGAATGGAATAAGCAGGGGAAAATACAGAAGGGTAAAAACCCTTTTTAAAGTTTTAAAGTGTTCTATATCAAACTTCTTTCGAGGAAGGAAGCCCAAATTGGCTGACCCTTGTCACTGAGAGAAACCCTACCAAACACATTCCCCACTACGGTAGATGTCTCCTCCCAGGGGCGACTGCTGAGGGGATTTTTGACAAAGGTTTCCGGAGTCTTTAGGCTGAGAACCATCTCCTTCTGGGGCTGTGTGGGTCTCACTTTATCTTCCTCTTTTTCAGCTCCTCTGTGGCCACCTGTTTCCGAGGAGCTCAGTGTTTGTGATGACAAGGAAACCTAGAGGCTGAAAATAGAGCTGATTTCCCAGAATCTCAGGTACTGAGAGGAGAGAGGGTGGGGACTTCTTGGACATGAGGTCACATTAGCTGATGAAAGGCGGCTGTCAAGGGCCCCACAGCTCCCTCCAGCTCCTGGTGACAGGGAAGGAAGCCAGTTTCACCAGGAGACACTACAGAGGTTTCCACTGTATTTGCAAGGGAAGAGCTGAGCCACCACAGGCTGGAGACATGGGCCAGACTCAAACACGCTTGTGGCTGTGACTGCTTTTCCTAATGAAAGTGCTCAGTCAACTCGTAACTGTGGGCACTGCATTAGATCGATAGTCTTGTGCCTCTCATTTTGATCCTTGTCACCTGGGAACTTGAGGTCATCTGTGAAGGAGGTCTGTCAGTCCAGGCATCTCCTCCCAGAGACCACTGGCTTCTGAAGCATATTTCAGATCGATGTGAAATTTACCACTTCAAAGGAAGCTTTCTAACTTGTCCAGATGGTCCTCCATGCATCACATTATACACTATCTAGGAGCAAGGTGTCTTCAGTTATTAATACTGTTCACAGCACACCTGGGTCAGAAGATAACCTTCTCCCACTTCTTTGCCCAGGGTACTGACCCAAGAGAACAATAATAGCAAACATTATGAATTATTCCTCTATTGCTGTGTAATGAATTACCCAAAGTTCAGCTGCTTCAAGCAACAATAAACACTTATTATCTCACACAGTTTCTGTGGATCAGAAAGTCAGGAGTAATTTAGCTTCACAGTTCTGGTTCAGGGTCTCTTACTAAAGTCAACATTCAGCTGAGGCTGCATCACCTCAAGGCCTCACTGGGGTTAGACGGTCCACTTCCACAATGGACTCCCTCACTTGGCTGGCAACTTGGTACTGGCTGTTGGTAGGAAGTCTCAGCTCCCAGACTATGTGAAGGTATTCTTCTTTTTTTTTTTAAAGATTTTATTTATTTATCTTCAGAGGGGAAGGGAAGGAGAGAGGGAGAGAAATATCAATGTATGGTTGCTTCCTGTGCATTCCCTGCTGGGAACTGGCCTGCAACCCAGGCATGTGCCCTGACTGGGAATCGAACCGTGATCTCTTGGTTCACAGGCCCGCGATTAATCCGCTAAGCTACACCAGCCAGGGCGTGAAGGTATTATTCTGATTAAACTTTTAAAATATTTGTCAAACTAAGTAAATAAATATTCACTAGAAGGGATCAAAACCCTAATTTCCCTACCACTGTAATTTTGTCTACTTTTTTTATGCTGCCACCGGTCTCCTCTGGTACGAGTCTCTCTTCCACTGAGCTCCATGCTCCTCAGGGTCAGGAGCCTCAGGCTATTACTCTTTCCAATGCCCAGCCCCCACTCCCCACCCCCACCAGTTCTTCTCCCTCCATTGTCCAGGAGTTTGCCCAGAATGACACAAGCAGAATATGCTCAAAGTGAAGAGATTTCAATAGAATCACTTTCTACCTGTAGTACATTCCACAGTGGGGAAGACACTGACTCAGGAAAATCTCAACCCACATCCAGTCAGAGTGAGCAGAGACCTGGCTCTATGTCAACGGTCCTGGTGTGATTCTTCCAGAATCGACTGACACCTTCAGGGGTGCAGAGAGGGTGGACGGTGGGAATAAAGGAACAGGAGCAGAGGCCCCCACGATTTCTTTTCTGAGCAGGGTCAGGGCTCCACTCCACCTGGAGACCCGGGCAGAGTGAGCACGTCTAAAGGTGGCTGGCCACCCTCAAACATGGTCCTGGCGGCTGCCCTGCGACTCCTCACAGTGGGGAAATCAATCCCTGTCAGAGCTGTGGGAGGCACAGAGTAAAACAAACCCTTCTTGTTTAAAAGAAAAAATGTGTTCTCTCCCATCCAGATTACTCCCTGTTGGTTCCTCTCTGCATAGGCACTGGCAGGAAGGGGAGGAAAAAGAGAAAGAGGAAGGAGGGGGCATTTCCTCTAACAGACTGGGTTGCCAAAGCAGCTGCTCTACGATTCCTCTTCTCCAGGGGTGTTCCAGACAATTCAGCTCTGCTACTTGTCCAGATCACTTTGCATGAGGCACTCCCACTCAGGAATGTGCTTCTTCCCTGCTCTGCTGCCCTATCTCTGCCGCTGCCTGCCCACTCTCTCCAGGCAGGATGCTTTCTTCGCTGCTCCCTGCTTTGGCCATGCTGGTTTGTCTTCAAGGACAAGTGGGTCAGACTCCTTTGGTTGCTCAGGAAAGAAACCTACTTCCCATTAGCTCAAACTAGAAAAGGAATGTATGAACACGGAATTACCATATGACCCAGCAATTCCACTCCTAGGTATATGCTCCAAAGAATTGAAAACATGTATTTAAACAAAATTATGCATGACTGTTCAGAACACCAGAATTCATAATAGCCAAAAGGTAAAACGGCTCACCCATTCATCAGAACAGACAGAATGTGGTAGGTATATCCATATGGAGGAATACAGCTCAGCACTAAAAAGGAATGAGGTACTTAAACATTCTGCACCATGGACACACCTTGAAAACATCGTGCTAAATGAAAGAAGCCAGACACAGAGGCCACATGCTGTATGATTCCATTTATACAAAACTTCCAGAACAGGTAAAGCCACAAAGACAGCAGGCAGATTGTGGTTGCCAGGGGTTGAGAGGAAGGAGGGGATAGGAAGTGACTGCTCGATGGGTACGGGGGTTTCCTTCTGGGGCGACAATGACGTCTTGGACCTGGATGGGGCAATGGCCGCATGACACTGGGAATGTACTCGGTGCCACTGCACCTTGCATTCCAATGGTGGATGGTTAACTTCATATTATCCACAACTTACCTCAATCAGAAAAGAAACAACTCAATGCTTAACAAATAAAGTGTAATGACAGTTAAGGGAGGGGGGGGAGACAAAAAGAATATATAGGCTCACGTAAACAAAAAGTCCAGAATACAGCCTGCTGGCTTCAGACCTGGCGAGTCCTGGGACTCAGTGATGCTGCCAAGGTTTGTCTCCATCTCTCAGCTCCGTGTTCATCCTGGCAGCCCTCACATGGTGGGAGGACAGGGCCACTGCCGGTTCTGGTGTCACGTATGCTTAGTGGGCAAGGGAGGAAACTTCTTCCTGGTCGGTCACGTATCAGTCCTTAAACCAGTCATCCCGGCCAGAGTATGGAGACCTCTGACTGACCTGGCTCCTCACTCCTGTGGTCGGTCTCCCCTGCAGCCAGCCCAGGATGGAGGTGAGGGCAAAGGTGTGAGGTCATGGGCTGAAGGGGTTACTGTGGAACAGGGAAAGGGTGATTCGCCAAAGCAAAGGATGCTGGGTAGCAAAACTATGTAATCTCCGTAGAGGCTTCACTGGACTTTCTTAATGTCTTCCCTGGAAGACCCTTCCCTCTCTCCCCTCCATGTGCCAAGGCCCAACTCCTTCTCAAAGCGTCTCGGACCCCTCAGCCTACAGAGACCTCCCTCACCAGCATTATTACATTTGAACGCAGCATCCAGCCCCAACATTGGTTGTGTTAATTTGTTCAGTCTTTTCAGAGAGGAACTTGGCACTGTGAGCTATTTTGAATGTTCTTATCTTCTGACCCTGTAGTCAGGTTTTTAGGAATATACCCCAAGGACAAATTCAGCAAGCGTGCAAAGACATATACACATAGAGATAGCCCTTGGGTAATTGTTGATAATGATGAACATGGAATCACATAAAGATCCTCAAAAGGGGAGGAGTCAAATAAATTACAGTGAAGACAAATGGAGAACTGCCATACAGCTGTTTAAAGGGATAACAAATATCTGCACTTATTGACTTGACCATGAAATTTGATTTTTTAAAAAAGGATATAAAAAGGAAATACAGCGTGACCCCATCTTTAAAACACATAACCCTGGTAAATTAGAGGGAAGACCATGGCTTCAGTCTATGTAGACCCTTAACACATAGCTTAATGGCCAAAACTGGGGCAGAATTAGTTCCATTATTTAATCACATCTCTGGGAGAACATCGAAAGGGCTCCAGGCCATAGCTCTGTCAGCTCGTCTCAGAAGCCCACTCCGCCGGGCCCAGTTTTCTGCGTCCTGTTGCAGCTCCTCGGCCTCACCTGTGCCACACATAACCCACACATCCTCCTGAACCCCAGTCCGTAAGGCTTTCCCTACTCTGGGCATCTTCATTGTCCCCCTTCTTTCCTTTATTATGTATGTCTACTTAGCTCTTCTCAGCAAGTAATAATTCCTCCTCTCTCTAGAAGACAAAAGTAAGGGGAAACCATGCAGACAAATTCAGGATTTTCTTCAGTGGGTGGGGGCAGAAAGAAGACTGAGGTTACTCTTATGTTAATGATTTTAACTCATATCTGCATACACAGAAAATAGTGCAGGAAAATATACAATGATAACCCTCCCAGGGCTATCACTGGTTGTGGGATTAGAAGTGATTTTTGGCTCCCTCTTTTATACCTTTTGTCTGAGTTTCTTTTTATAGAGCATGCTCTACTTTTGCATCCAGAAAGAAGCCTTCGTACTGTGGCTCGTTTCTTGTTCCCCCAAGATGCAGCAAAGATGGAGACTTGACACACTGGATCCGTCCTCGGTGCAGGATCATTTCTTTTTTTAATTTTAGAACTTTTAAAAGGTGACGCCCTTCACACATTACAAGAAATGTGAATAAAAGAAAATTCCTTCATAGGTTTATAAGTTTTACCCACAACATACTACCGTGCAGATTGATTTAAAATAAAGCAAGCTGAGCCCTCAGTATAAGGACAGAGCTTGTCCTTCGAGTCTGGAGCTGCCTTCCCTGAGCAGTTGCCCTGGCAAACTCTCCTTCTTCAAATGGAAGCTGACCCACGCAGCCCGGCCACTCGGAGTTGGCGACTCCCCGCTGCCACGCTGGAGTTTTCACAGCCCCTTGTAAGAGCCTCCAGTGGGTCTGAGTAACACTGGCCTTCTGCAAGGCCAAGGGGTACTCCCGCCTCTGCAGACCCACTCGCTATATGGGAGCCCTGGGGTTTGAGCAGGGTAAAAATTACTCGCTGCCTGCTTTCCTCTTCCTGCTGGGTCCCTCCACCACCTCCCCTGGGTCCTCTCTGGCCAGCTCTGTTTCTGTGTTTGGGCCAGGCAGGCAGGAAAACATTTGGCTCAGCTCCTTGTTTGTCAAGAGTCCAACATTACCAGGGGTCTCGCCTGGTTTCAAGTATTTCCCGGTGCCTTTCGTTGCTCCGTAGTCAAGTTTCTAGCCAGGATTTCTTGGCTCTGGGAAAGATTGAGTGCCTGTCTGAGCCTTCTAGGCCTGTGTTTCATTTGCAGCCGCCTGGCTCTGACTGGGTGACAGCCCTGGCCCTCCCAGTCAGCCCATCCCCTTCTGCTTGGCCAGCAGAGGAGGCCCTTTGTGTCGAGGTCCTGGCGCTTCGGAGGAAGGAGGCTCCTAGTTTCCATCCCTGCCCTGTGTCCTGGGTTTACTGCAGCCCCAGCACAGGCTCAGGAGTGGCACTGCCTTCCAAGAGCGAGCAATTCCTGCCTGTCTGCAAAGGCAAGAATGTCAACCCCAAAGAGCCCAGCCCCTAACTGTTTCTAAGTCAAACTGGGACCTGTTCAGCACCTGGCGCTTTCCTGCTAGAAATTTTCAGCTGTTCTGATCTTTCACACAGGCCTTGGCAAGGCTGAAACGGTCTGGAAGCAAATGAATTCAGGAAGCCTGCAGAACATCAGGCCTGGCTGGTGGGCGCCTCTCCCTCTCCTTGCTTAAGGACCCCCTCTGTGAACTCCCGGTCACTTCCTGCTTTTGGATTCATCTGGGGCAGAGGCCCTGAGGGGGCTGCCTGGCTCTGGAGTCCAAGCCTGGGGAAGAGAGAGCAGCTTACCGGTGCGACATTGTCTTCCAGGCAAGGCACTCCAGGGTTGCCAGCCCAGTGCAGAGAAAGGGTCCGTGAGCCGAGGCTGCAGGTTCTCGGAACCCAACCTGGGAGCCTGTTCAGGACACGGATTTAGAAGCAAAGAACTCAGCGGACCCCTATGTGTCTTCATCACCATCGGCAACCCATGTCTTTTCATCATAGGAGTGTGGGGAGGCCGTAAATGTTAAACTAATGCTTCCTTGACAAAGACTTCCTCTCTTCCTCTTCTTAATATTCTATAAGGTAGTACCTGAACTCTCCTTTGCTTTTCTTTTGGGTGCCATGATCCAAGGTACGGATTCAGACGCTTATGGACGTACTGTCAGGAGTGTGCAGCTGTGATCATTTGAAGGAGGAAAAAGGCACTGTCAGTGAGGCTTTCCTCGTAACACTTCCGACACTCTGGAAAGTTATGGAGATAAAATAGGTGGTTGGAAAGGTGCCCTGCCAGCTCCCTCCTGCCAGCCCAGCACATTTTTCCAGCTCCTTCCCCCAGGGTTGCTAAACCCCAGCAGCTGACTTCAGCGTCAGGGATGGGGAGCTGCAGGAAACTCAGTACTGGGGTGTTGAGGAAAGCTATGTTAGGCGCTTCCTTCGAACCCAGGGAGCTCCCTGGATGGTGAGTAGGAGATGCAGCTTTCATCTGCTGCAGGGGCAGGTGGTGACAGGTCTCAGGGACTTGGGTTTGGCTGTTCTCTGGCTAACGCAGGGGGACTTTCACATCCTTCACCTGGCCAGGTCCTCAGAGCACCCCCCTCACTGGTGGGTAGGTACTAGCCTCCCTAGCAGATGAGGGAACCGAGACTCGGAGATTCCTTGACTGCCCAACGTCTCTCAACTGGTGAAAGACCCAAGCAGGAACCTAGAACCCAAATGTCCTGACTTCTGGAACTCGAGGGCATCTGCCGCCCGCCCCCCGGCCCCAGCAGGGCTCTCTGCGCTGATTGTGTCCTGGCCTAGCATTTCTGCCTCCCCGGGGTGAGGGGAGGCAGACTGCGGGTGTGACTGGGCTAGGCTGCGGGCAGAACAGCACAGCATGGAGGGGGCGGACAGCGAGCCCCGGAACGGGAGCTGGAGGCCTCTGGCGGGGTCGCAGGCAGGCAGGCCGGCCTTTGCCTCCGGGTCCCCAGCTCCAGCCCGGCCGGGGAGGCGGTGCCGCCAGAGCCCCGCGGCTCCCAGCGGAGGCTCTGCCCACAGCTATTGGCCACTGGGAGCCCGGGTAGGGAGGGGGGAGCGGGCCAAGGCATCGGGTTACTTCGGTGGAGACACTGCGGCTGTGGGGGAGGGGCGGGCACGCGGCAGCTGGCCCGGGTCGGGGTGGGGGTGAAGAAGACCCCCCTTCCCCACCCCCTGACGGCCCAATTCTTGGCCTTAAAGAGAAACCATTACCGCCTTTGTATCCAATTCAATCAACAAACCGAAGAAGCGCCCTTGACGTGTCAGGTGCTGTGTGGGACCTGAGCTGGCAAAATGGCACAGCTGGGGTTCTGCCCAAACATGCGTCTAATTGAGGAAATAAATCCACACAGAAAAAAAGAATGCCGAAGACACTAGGAAGTTGATGATAAGGCCTAACTGAGAATCGAGAGCAACCAAAGTTATACTGGTTCCTGGAAACAAAATCTGTTCTCGCCCCCAACCCCCATCCCAGGGTAATCTGAGAGCTTGCACAAAAGGGCCAGGTGTGGCCTCCCAGAAACTCCCACCAGGGCCTCCAATGGCCTGGGAGAGCGATCCCACCCTGGCACATGCCCACTCTCCTCCGCTGCAGCCCCTACCAACCCCCGCCCCCACACCCACCCCTCCTCACCCTCCCAAACCCTACTCCATGCCTGTACTCTCAATGTCCTGCGAGACTTGCACCCTCACCTCCTTCCTGAAGCCTTCTGTCCCCCAAGGACACTGCCCTCCTCTAGCCCTCTCCAAGAGAGGCTCTCTTCTCCCCAGGGCCACGCACCTCAGGTTCTGGAAACGTCTCACCATTGAACCTTCTGTTCTGTCTACCTCCCCGCCCCCAGCTCCTTTGGAATGCGTGTCATCAGAGTTTACCACTCCTCCTAGTTAGGGTCACCTTGTCATCGTCCTTGTCACTTTCTCTGTCACTTGATGATTTTAGAACTGGGCTCTTTCTCTTCCACTGTCATCATTCTTGTGATTTCAGCATCAGTGCTGATGACCCGCCCAACACCTAGTCTCTAACTCCCTGAACTGCTTTAGCCCTTGCACTGTATTCCTCCTGACCTGGCCAGGTAGCTCAGATGGTTAGAGCATCGTCCCCTATATGCCGAGGTTGTGGGTTCGAGCAAAGATCAGGGCACATACAAGAAAGAACCACTGAATGCAGAAATGAGTGGAAGAGCAGATCCCCCTTTAAAATAAATAAATAGAAATGTATATATATATACTATTTTATATATATTTCTCCTGCCCCATTAGCTTCCTGGTCGTGCAGTAGGCAGCAGAACCACAAATGGCTACAATGACTCTAAAATCTGATGCAAAGATCCCACCACCTGCCAGCCCTCCAACTCACCCCAGTCCTTCCCCACAACCAGCTCTCCCACCCGGGACCTCCAATCCATTGCTCTCCTTTTTCGTCACTATTTATCCCCCCTCAGATCTTCACTTCCAAGCCAGCTAAGATTTCATGATCCAGCTTGTGAAAACTCCCTTGCAAACACTCTTAACTTCCTTACACCAGTCTCTCTCCATCGAATTCACCTGGCGAAAACCCAACTGCAGTTAAATCAAATTGTTTACCTCACACCTGCAACGGAGCATTTGAACACCACTGCAGAAAATTACCCAGCTCCTCTGGATGGACTTGCTTCAAATTTATGGCCACAAATTTCAAATGGGCTTTGAACTGTTGGATAATTCTACTACAGTTTCTCAGAAAATTCCTTTTCCCTCTCCACATTGCAACAATTTCGCACTTTCTCCTCTCCCTGCATGTTTTCAACACCCCTTCCTCTTTCAACTCTCAGTCTGACCTCAGACCATCCTTCAAAGAGAAAATAGGTACAATCAGACAAACTGTCTGATCTTCCTACACCAAAGCCACCAGAAAGCTGGCAGCTCTGCATTCTCTCAGCCCCTCTGTGCCCTGGGCTCCTTCCCCTTCCACCAGTGCAAGTATTCCCTTTCTTCGGTGCATCATCTATCTCTTCCTCTCACCTAGATCCTTCCCATTGAAGGAAAACAGGACTTAATCCCCTAAATTTAAAAACCTATCAGCCTTAGCCTCACACCTCTGTCAGGCTACTGCACCATTTTTCCGCCCCTCTTCAGAGCTAATGCTCCTGAGAGAGCTGTCTCTATACTGACACTCCTCTTCCTCACCTGACATTTTACCTCCACCCACTCAGCTGGGCATTTATCTTTAGCGTTCTGTTTTCTGTTGCAGCTCTCAGCAAGAACACCAGTGACCTACATCTCCACCAGATTAGGGGCCAGCGTATGGTCCTCATCTCATCCGGCCTCCCAGTGGCACCAAACATGTTTGATCACTGTGGTAGATTGAATGATTGTCTTAATGCTTGTCACTCCTCCCTGTGTTCATACTCCTTTCTGTGTGATATGACAGTCCATCCCACTACAGGGTAGGGTACACTTTCTCACCCCTGGATTTTGGGCTTGGATGGGTGACCCATTTGGGCCAGTGGAATGTAGGAGGAAGTGACATGGTGCCAGTTCTAAGCCTGTGCCTTAGGAGGCATTTTATGTCCTACCTTGGACAATGTTATCATCGTAGGAAAAAATCTGCCCTGACTGGCCTGCTGGTGCAAGAATGATGCATGACGTATGTAGAGCAGATTCAGACTCAACTGCAGCCTGGAGCTGCCTAGCCAAGGTCAGCCATGTGTAGGTGACCTCTAGCTGACCTACAGATGCATGAGAAAAATATTTACTGTTAAATGCCACAGCAATTTTTGTGGTTGTTTGTTACCCAGCGACAGTGGACCAATACAGCCTCCTTATAGAAACAGTCCCTTAGCTCAGTTTCCTTATAATCACAGTTTTTTTGGTTTTTCTCCAATGTCACAGGTTTTTCTCAGCATCTTTTGTGCTGGCTTTTCCTCCACTAGATCTCTGAATTTTGGAGTGGCTGCAATCTCAGCCTTCTCTGTCTTATCTTTACTCCAATAAGTGGAATTATCCAGGCCGCAAATTTGAATACTATCTACATGCTGGTTCTCAAAATTTAAGTCTGAAAGCAAGATGCCCTTGAACTCTAGACTCAAACCAGTCTATACATATGCACCTGAGGTCTGATAGGTCTTGGCATGTCAAAAAGAACTACTGCCCCGCCCCCAACATGCGCATCTTATCCTCCTCGGAGTCATCCTCAACTCCTCTCTTGTCATGGGTCAGATCATCAGTAAGTCCTGTGTACCACACCTCCAAAACTGGTCCAGAAACCTGCACCACATCTTACCGTCTCCACAGCCCCAGCCCTGCTTTTATCTCCTCTTGCCAGGATGTTTGCAACCACATCTTAACTGTTCTCCTCAGCTCCTACCTAGTCCATGTGCTGCAAGGCAGCCCGAGTGATCTGTCTAGATGGAAAATGAAATCTCTTCATTCCCAGCTTAAAACCCCCCAAAGCCTTCTCATTGCAACCAAAATAAAACCCATAGTTCTTACCTTGGTGGATGGGGACTTGATGATCCAGTCCCTGCCTATGTCCCCAGAGCCCCTCAAATGGACTTGTTCACATTGCTCCAGCAACAGGGGCCTTCATACTGTTCCTCGGACATAAGCACATTTCTGCTTTGGGGCATGTGTACTTACTACCCCTTTTGCTTGGAGTACTCTTCCCCAGACCTTCACAGGGCAGCGACCTTTCCATCCACAAGGTCTCCAATGTCACCTCCTCAAAGAGGCCTTCCCCATCTAAATAAAGCGCAGTCACCCTTCCCCCCTACCACCACCTGGCTCCATCAGCCCTACTTGATCTCACTAACTTAGCTTCTGTACAGTACTTACCAACACGTAAAATTGTTCGGCTTTGTGTCTACTCGGTTCCCTCCCACTATAACATAATATCCTTGAGGGCGGGTATTTGTCTTGATCGCTGATGTGTTCCCAGGTTCCAGAACATGCTTTGCACATAGTGGGCTCTCAGTAAATACATGTTAGTTGATTGACTGATGCCAGAACTGAATGAGGAGGATGTCCCAGGAAGGCAACTGTGAGGCCAGAGAGAGGGAGACTGGAGAATTCCAGGTGAATGGGAGGGACCGTGAGGGGCCAGGCTGGCTCCGTGTGGGAGAAGGTGCAGGCCCTCTCTGTGGGGGAAGGGTGTGAGCCCCTTGAGTTAGTGGGTGCTACGGACAGCTGTGACTCGAGGACATGCCGTGTCCACAGCAAAGGTTTTAGGATGATTAGTATGGTTAAAGGTATGTATTTCTGAGTGCCCTTAACTGAGTTTTGCCCTGTGGGAGAGAGAATTTTAGAAGACAAAGGCATCTAGAAAAATCTGGGAGCCCAGGGGAGTCAGAGATCGGTCCTAGGAGTCCAAATGCAAGAAAAACCCATTACCCAACCTTTTGGGGACTAATACTGAGTTTCCAGTTTTGGAAGGCCGCCCTGGGTAATTAAGGGTTTGCTGAGCGCACAGCAGGCACTCATACATATGTGTTAACAAACTGGTGCCCGAGTCTTGGGCTCTTTCACACCCTCCCCCAACACACACACACACACACACACACACACACACACACACGACTAAATTGCTTTCTTCACCCAGTGACTGAACACGGCTTCACCAGACCCCCACCCCACGGATATACACCCTGGACCCAGCTACTTGCCTTCCCAGCCCCCTCCACCCAATTCCATTGTCAGGGCTGAACAAAGGCCCAAGGCATCCTGGGTTAAAGGATTTTAACTCTGCCAATCCCAGGAGGCTCCAACAAGAAGCAGCTTCCTGCAGGAGAAAAGTGACTGAGAAATCTCCCCAGGGAACAGGGGATTTCTTTCTGGTCTGAAAAACAGAACCTAGCTGCCAATCAAACACTCCCCTGAGAACCTCCCCCAGCCCCTCACCCCAGGGATTAGGAGCTTTTCTCTCCCAGGGACCTCCCAGCAGTCAAATGGGTCTTGAGGTTTTTTCGCTGATGACTTCTGTTTGCCTCGGTCAGTCTTGTCAATTTCTA
Organism: Trachops cirrhosus; assembly: GCA_028533065.1. Taxonomy (NCBI): domain Eukaryota; kingdom Metazoa; phylum Chordata; class Mammalia; order Chiroptera; family Phyllostomidae; genus Trachops; species Trachops cirrhosus. Next base: position 107,523,481 of record CM052543.1, on the reverse strand, counting down.
CTCAAGCCCGAGGAACTGTCCCCGCCACCCCCATCAAACAGGACTCCCTTTTCCTGCCTCCTTGTCCTCCTGCCCTCTGCCTTCCTCTCCTTGCCCCCCTGCGCCCTGCACTACTGCCCCCAGAGCTCCCGAAATGTTCCCAACCCTCGCCTCCTGGCCCTCGGAACCCCGCCCCGCGCCCCTGCTCTCGAGGCGCCGAACGCCACCAGAGCCACCGCTGCACGCTGGCGCTAGACTGCGGGTGCGGGGCCGCTGCGGGGCCCTTGCGCCCGTTCTGCGCCTCACCGTCCGCCTTGGCCACTAGCTTTCGAATGTGGCTGGCCCGACACGATCCCGTCTTCTGGAGAGGAGAGCCTGCGGGCGGGTTGGTTCTTAGCGAGAGCATTCCCAGGCGTCAGGTTCGGCGTGCTCGTCTCAGTGTGCCTCTGCCCTAACCTGGGAGTAGCGTTTGGGGAGCCCTTGCTGGCTGCTCTGCCCCAGTCCCAGAGGTTTCTGGAACAAAACTGCTGTCGGTGTCAATCCCCGTTGCCCACCCTGGAACTCAAGTTCAGCATGCATTTTTCTCCTTAAGTTTTTCACGCAGAAGAGATGCCGGGTAAATTAGAAACACGTTTGGGAAAGGAGTGAGCAGTAAACGCTGGCATTTAAACAACACAAAAATGCCCAGGCCAAGCCACACGCCCAGGCGGCGCGGCACACCCAGCGACAGTGCAGCGCCCTCTGGCGGCCTCGCGGGGCTCCGTCGTTCCCTGCCCCCACGCTCCAAAGGGAGGGAGGGAGCCGCCCCCCCAAATTTGAGAATCATGGGGACGACTTCGAAGGAAAGGAATTAAAAGTGTCCGACACCAAGGACCTGAGAAATGCTTTTTGTGTTTCCGTGGCTGGCACCAAGGCCAAAAGCCCAGGGACGGGACGGAAAGTGGAAACCATTGTTCCACTTTCAAGGGCTGCCTGAAACTTTACCAAAACAACATCATCCCTTTACCTGCAGGCTTGGATTCTTCTTAAAATTCAAATGCCTCAAGGGAGGGTAACTCTTTAAAACAAAGGTAGATGGCAGGCTATGTCCAAAATTCACCAATGTCATCACCAATAAGTCATAATTATACCGATATACATACATTTTATATGGTGATGATATTTAATAAGTGTCATCTAATCTCCTTCCTGCCCCCACCCCCATTGTGAGTTGACGGACTGTCTTTTGGCCCCTGATCAGCAGTGTGATTTCAGCCTGCCCCCCCAACCCCACCGCAATGGCCACTCCCTCCACTGTAGCAGGCCCCAAGTTTTCTTGTCTCTTGTGCATCCTAAACACTTCTCCCCTCTTTCCACATCCTCTCATTCTCACAGCTGCTACTTGAGTTCATGTTCACACAGCTTATTGTCTGGATCACTGATATTCCAATGGGGGCAGCTGGGGTCCTTCCATGGCACACAAGATCCCAGGGAGAGCCCAGGGGGCTGTCTGAAGGCCCCTTTCTGCCCAGCATGCAACCCCACTGCATCTACTACAAAGCAACCACCCCGTGCTGGTCTGGGATTCTCTTCCCAAAGTCAGCAAAGTACTCTCACTTGCAGCTTCTTCTCTGTCTATCCCGAGTTTGTCTCCAGAAAAGTATTGCCACTCCTCCATCTGGTGGAAGCCAGAAAAAGTAGGGGCACTGGGTTTCTGAGGAACCCAGGCAGATTCTTCCCCAGCTTCCACTCATTTTCCTCTGAATCCTTCTTGGGGTTTCTACCTATCCACACTGTCTGGTGGTAGTTCCTCCAACTTCACATCTTCTGTCTCTTCGAGGTATTCCCTGCTGTATTTATCGCTACAGAAGAAGCCACCCAGTGGCTTAAAACAATAAACATGTATTTATTTGCTCATGTCTCTGTGGGCCAGCTGGGCAGTGTCTAGCCAGCCTGGCTCTGCTGGGCTCACTATGAGTCTGTGGTGAGCTGGCAGGTCACCGGATGGTTTAAGAAGGCCACGCTCACACATGTGGTGGTTAGCAGGCTCTCCTCGGGGGTTAAAGGGGGACTGGGCCACGTGCCTCTCAGCCGGCAGGCTGTCCTCCCCAGGCTTCTTCCTGGGGAAGCAGGGTTTCAAGGATGGGGCGAGCAGAAGTGACAAGGTTTCCTGAGCCCTAGGCTTGGTATTGACACACCCTTGCTTCCAGCACATTCTTTTGGTCAAAGCAAGTCACAAGGCCAGGCCAAACTCAAGTGGCGAAGAAATGGACTTCAGGTCCTCGTAGAAGGAGCTGCAAAGTATTGTAGCCATTTTTGCAATCCTCCATACTTGCCCTCTTCTTTCTTGGGGTGCACTACTAATGCAGTAAACACACTTCAAGATATCTTACCCCTTATACACACCTAAGACAGGCAGCCTAGCAGGGTGCTGAAGCACACAGGCCCAGCAGTCAATGTGCCTGGGCTCAGATCTTGGCCCCACATTTATTAGACACGTGACCTAGGAAAGTTACCTTACCTCTCTGGGCCTTGGTCTCCTAATCTGTAAATTGGGAATTGTTGTAAATATTAAGTAAATTCATCCATATTAAGTACTCGAGTGCTGTCTGGTACATCCTAAGTGCCCAATAAATGTTAGCTACTATGCCATGTGACTGCTGGCTGCTAACCGTGGTGGCTGAGACCACCAGCACCATCTTCCATGGCTGCCCCAGAGCTCCCTCCCACCACTGCTCAAGCCAGCAGCCCCCAGCTGCCAGCCCTGCTGGTGCCACCTTGTGTTTACAGTGTCCCATGGGACTGCCAGTGAAATGGCCCGGTCAGTTTTTACCAGCTTCTTCACCAAAGCCCCCCACTATGCAGCCGGGACACGTTAGCTGTTACAACACCTAGCACCTCGGAAGTTAGGCAGACCTGAGGTTTGCTTCTAGCTCTTCTTCCAGACAAGCTAGTCCATCTCTGGGAGTTTCTTTCCTCTTCTGTGAAATGGGAGTGCTCGCAGTGCCCCCCACAGAGCATAGAGAGCACAGAGTGACGGGGTGAGAGCCTGCGCTCAGAAATGCTGGCCCTCACTGAACGCAGAGCCCGTGTAGGCCCTGGAAGCGCCCCTCCCATCGGTGCCCAAATATTGCCACAGATGAATACGTTTCCCCCAAAACACCCTGAGTCACTCATTGAGCCCTTAATCTCTCAGTCCACCAAGACAGGTCCTGATCCTAGGGAACAAGCTGACTTCTCCACGAAGTTGCCAGTTTAATGTCTGGTCCCTCCACTCTGCTTCCTGAGGCCTGTGTCTGTGTTTCATTGGCAATCTAGTAACTCCAATATCTCACTCATGACTTGGCGTAGTAAGTGCCCAATAAGTGTGTGATGAAAAAAAAGGAGGAATAAATGAGAGTGTAGGAGAGAGAAAACTTGCCCTCTACCCTGCTATGTCTATGGAATAAACCGCCTATAGGAGGATTAACAGGAGAAAAGGTATACAAATGTACTCATTTTTAAATATGATATGAATAAAGACGGGGAGATATGAATGCCTGTAAGAGGCATGAGTTTGAGAGCAAATATACCATCTTTGTAGGGAAAGGAGGGGTGTAGATCATTTAGGGGAGAGAGAGTAAATAACTTTCAGGAAAGAGAAATGGGCCTCAAAAGAACCGACAGGAGACACGATGGTGTGGGACAAGGCTGGTCTGGGCGAGGCGTGGGCTTCTCGTCCAGTCTCCTGCGATGAGTAAGAGTCCATCTTCCCAGTCTGAGGAAACCTCCGGGGAGAGGGAGGGGACGTGCCACCGCTGAGTTCCCTGTGGAGGAGGTGTCTTCAGGCAGATACAGAAAGTTCGAGAAATTCTCTCCCTTTTTTGCTTTTTTTCAAGTGCCTTCAGGTCAAAAGAATCACTGCACAAAGCAGCATATTTTGGGGTGGCGTGTGCTGAACTCTGTCCAGGACTTCACTTCATTCTGATAGTTTGTCTTACCCTTGGGTAAAACCAACTTCTGGATAACATCCAAACCAAGTCAACCCACCAGGGCAGGAGGGAAGGCATTCACAAGAACTGGGAGTAGGGCAGCACTCCTCAAACTGGCTGCCAGTTGCAATGGCCAGGGAAGCCCAGGCTTGAGCTGAACACTCGGATGTGATTGGCATGGGAGCAGCCATGGCGCCCAGAACCAGAAGATAACCCTGGAATATGCACGTCCATCATTTTCCCGGCATCCAGTCTTCCAGATCTGACAGTAAAGAACCTCAGATTCCATTGATGGTCCTCACAGAGTTCAGACCACAGTGGAAAATGAATGAGTCTGGGCAGGGAACAAAAGGGCACCTCAAGCCCACTTCCATTACCAAGAGCGTGTCGTGGTAGGCCTAGACACACTGGTGGGGGGGGAGGCCGTTCATCACAACCTGACGCTTCAGGGAACTCATGAAATGAGGTGACGTTCACATGTGCGCCGTGCAGAGTGAATGCAGAAGCCAGAGGCAAAGTCCGAGGGTGAGGGTGGCTGGCTGCAGGCAGATTTCAGGGCCCACGGACTGTCCCTAAGGAGCCAGGGTTCCAGGAGGCCTGTGAGAACATCTGAGCCCGTCAGACAGGCAGCCATTCAAACCAGTGGCCTGGGGAGCAGGGGGAGAGGGAGGAGCCGCTCCTTCTGGGACGGTGGGACTAAAATATCCCATGCGAAGTTGGGGGACGAGGCAGCGGGCTCATGGTATGAAGAAAGCTGAGTTCATAAACCTGTTTTTTGTTCGTTTGTTTTCCTGCTGCACCTTCAGCGGGGCTCTTTTGAGAGACGGACGAGTAACCATCTGCAAACACCTTGACCCACACCCAGATTAGGATGGCAGAAAAGTGCAGAGAAGGCGAGTGGGGGCTTGTGGGCTTGTGGGTGTAGGCAGTGCTCAGGCCAGAGCTGGGCTGGAGTTTGAGAAAATGGGACTCTTCTTGGAATGCATAATTCTGGGATTGGAGAGGAAGACTGTCACCTTCATCAGATGAGATTTGTAAACCTTGGGCTTTCAATTTAGGCCTGCAGGAAGGGGCTCGATTATTCAGAGGATAAGGGGAGTAAGGCAAAGGCTGTGCCGATTCCGAGCTGTGCCTAGAGTTTGTCTGTGGCACACTAACACACAGGCTGCCACACACGGGCTGCAGTAACCCTTGAGGCAAAAGGGTGGTCCTGGGCTGTTTACAACAGAACTGGGAGGCTTCTTCAGAACTTGGCCCTGGCCCATCCCAGATCTACGTAATTTCTAGGTACTGGACTCTCCAGAGATCGGCCCTGGGGAATTCAAAATGTCAAATATGTGCCTTCAAGTGATTCCAAAGTGCCTAAGGACTGAGGGCCTTTGTAGAGCTGGCAGACAGGAAGAAGAAGCCCAGTGGCTCCCAAACCTAGGGTTTGAGAGTGGACCCAGAACTTCAAAAGCCGGCCTCTGCCTCTGGTTTCTGAGGTGGATCCAGAAATCAGTATTCTTTGATTGTGACAATCAGGCAGATTAGGTGTTCTTGGAGGGAATTCAGTGGGAAGAAGCTTTCCTGATCTGTTACTAGACTCTGGAAGTCTGTGCACAGCGCCTTTCATTTGGACTGGGCACTCTGCACAGACCCCGGAGCGGGCCTAGGGGCGTGGGGATGCTGGGGCCTGTGCGCTCCCACCCACCCACCGGCTTCAATGAGATACAACCGACATAGAACATCATGCAAGTTTAAGGGGTACGTGTTGATTTGATAGACTTATATATTGCAAAATGATTACCACTATAGTCTTGGCTAACACCTCCATTACGTCTCATAATTACCATTTCTTTTTTGTGGTAAGAACTCTTAAGATCTGCTCTCTTAGCAACTTTCAAGTCTGTAATACAGTATCATTAACTATAATCACCATGCTGTGCATTAGATCCTCGGAACTCATTCTTATCGCTGAAAGTTTGTGCCCTTTGACCAACAGCTCCCACTTCCCGCCCCCACCCCCAGCCCCTGGTAGCCGCCATTCTAGTCTCAGTTTCTAGGTGTTCAGCTTTTAAAGCTTCCACGTACATAAATGATATCATACAGTATTTGTCTTTCTCTATCTGGTTTATTTCACTTGACATAATGCCCTCAAGTTCCATCCATGTGGTAGAATTTCCTTCTTTCTCATAGCCACATTATATATGGATATAGATAGGTATAGGTGATATAGATTTAGATATCTCATCTTTGTTATCTATTCACCTGTTGATGGACGCCGGTTGTTTCCGTATCGTGGCTATTGCCAACAATGCTACAGTGAACAATGGGAGTGCAGTCATTTCTTCTAACTCCCGTTTTTACTTCCTTTGGACATATACCTGGGAGTGGGATTGCTAGGTCACAAGGCAGACCTAGTTTTAATTTCTTGAGGAAACTCCATACTGTTTTCCATGGCAGCTGTACCAACTTCCATCTCGCTAACAGTGAGGCGCCCTTTTTTTCTACATCCTTGCCAACTTGTCATCTCTTGTCTCTTTGACAATTGCCACTCTAACAGGTGTGAAATGAGTGTTGATCCCCATGTTAGAATGCAGGTTGTTAAGAACCAACAAAATGAATTCAAAGTCAGCAGAGTCTCTGAATCAGAAAAGCAAGACCCTCCCCAAGGAGAATCAATGTTTGGCCTCAGGAGAAGGAGCTTCTGCCACTCTACCGCTACGCTTCAGAACAGCAGCAGTGAAAAGGCGGCTACGATTGAGTTCCAGCGCTCACCCAATGAACGGAGGCACAACGCACTCATAGGTGCCGGTGCTGGCTGAGGCCCTGCTTTATGCACTGCACGCCCCCTCCCCACCCCGCCCCGACTCGGAGACCTTATCTTTGCCCGTCCATGAACTCCGATTTGACCTGGCCCTTAGCCCTCAACAAAGGCGACCTTCCTTTACACAATGCCCCTTAATTCTTATCCAAAAGTAACACTGTGTGCAATTTATACTCTATTTAATATTCGAATGGGCAGGGGGTCCTCAAGGTCAAAACCGTTTTCATAGTAAGATTTCATTTGCCCTTTTACTCTTGTTTTCTCATGAATGTTTGGGAAAACTCAGTTTGATATCACAGTACACTGGATCCAGAAGCCAATAGGAGACTCCATCTGTCTTTTATTAAGCTAAACACTTTTAAAACTTGCAGGAATGTAAAATGGTGCCACACTTCTCACTAACATTTTTTGTTTTGAAAAATACTGTTTTTTAAACAAGTTATATTAATGTAGTGGGTTTGTTAGTATCATTTTATATAAGTAAATAAATACATTTTTAAAATATCAGTTTTAATTTATAATATGGTGAATATTGGGAAGTAGAACCCATGTAAGCAGAAAGTTCCTTGAGGCCCTCAATAATGTTCAAGAGTATGAAGGAGTCCTGAGATCAAGAAATGTGAGAACCACAAACAACAAGTGCTGGCGAGGATGTGGAGAAAAAGAACCCTTTTGCACTGTTGGTGGGAATGCAGACTGGTGTAGCCACTGTGGAAAGCAGTGTGGAGATACCTCAAAAAATTAAAAAATGGATCTGCCTGCCTTTTGACCCAGTGATCCCACTTCTCAGAATATATCTGAAGAAATCCAAAACACTAATTTGAAAGAACAGAAGCACCCCTATGTTCATTGCAGCATTAATTACAATTGCTAATATATGGAAGCAGCCCAAGTGTCCATCAGTAGATGAGTGGGTAAAACAACTGTGGGACATTTACACCGTGGACTACTACTTGACTGCAAAAAAGAAAATTTTACCCTTCGCAACAGCATAGATGGACCTGGAAAACATTATGCGAGGTGAAATAAGCCAGTCAGAAAAAGACAAGTATCACATTATTCCATTCATATGTGGAATCTAATGGACAAACTGAACTAACAAGCAAAACAGAGGCAGACTCAGAGATAGAGAGCAGGATGACAGCTATTGGGAGTGGGGAGTTAGGGGGCAGAGGGATCCAGCAAAAAGGAAAAAGGATTCATGGACATGGACAACAGTGTGATGACTGTGGGCGGCAGATATACGGGGGGACACACGGTAATAGAAAAATGCAATAAAGTGTATTTTTAAAAAAAAAAAGTTTGAGAACCCCTGCCTTATTTCTTCCCCAAATCCTAGATTGTTTCCTAGGTTCCACACCCACGTTTTCACGTGTACAAGCTCCCCCTTCCCACCAACAGTGGGGCTCCACCTTGGTGACATCGACATCTCCCTTTCGAGGACAGCTGCCTCAAAGCTCCGCACAGCCCCACACCTGGTCCTCCCTCCCTGACCTCCAGAGAATGCATTCCTTTGACAGAGCTCAGCACACCTAGGATGGCGCAAAGCATTTACATAGATTCAGGGAAGTCGAGGACGAAAACTCAGTCACTGTCTTCAAGGAACTTTTGATTTATGGGAGATACGAACAGGTAAGCAGCTGCCTGTGAATACCCGTGATTGCAGTTTGCCAGCAAATACCCTGGAGGAGAGCGGGTGGGTATTGAGTCAGCCCTCCCGCTGCCCCAGATTCCTGAGATCCCGGGACCCGTGCGCCCCCTAGTGGCCATGACTTGTCAGCGCAGCCTTTGCCCTCTGGAGCTGGGGGACACGCACTAGGGTAAGAACTCAAATTCTGGGATCTCAGGGCTGGGGCCCCATCACTGTAAAGATCCACCTTGGTCCTCAGGGGCCTTCTGTTCTGACTCGCTGTGTAGGTTTACCCCTTGATGAGTAATTCCAGCCGGCTTCTGCCTTTGTGCCTGCCCTTTATGGATGCTGGTACCAACCCCATTAATTAGTGAGAGAGTTGTCACCAGAGAAATGGGCGGTGGGGATTGGACCCAAGTCCAAGAAGAGCGAGGCCAAAGTTCCAGCTCTTACTGCCATGCCTGATAGCAAATAATCTGACCTCTAAAGCAGCCCTGAACATTGGCGATTGGTGGATATTCTACATTGGGGTCAAGTTTCTTCAGGAGGGGGAGAGTGAGCCTGGACTCTGAATCTCATGGGCTTAGGCTGTGTTCCCACTCTTGCTGACTGTGCGGTTGTACTTTCTGCACTCTATCATGGGGATCAACACCCCCAAGATCTCCACCAGTCCTTCTAGGCCTTTCTTCCAGGGATGTAGGGACCCTCCTCTTGCTGTTAAAAGGACTCTAGTAGCCTACTATAAAAATCCCAGGACTCCCTCCTCAAAGTGAACACCAAAGTGCTCTCTTTTAATCAAAACCTAGAAATTCAGAATGAAAAGATCCTCAAACTGAGAACAGTATTGAGGGTTGGGGGGCGGATTTCAGGGACAGCAAGGTATCCTCAGGGACCCGCCTGCCTAAGGGTGCCTCCTGCAGTTCTGCCTCAGAGTCCATCAGCAGGAACCTCTGGGTCCCCTGAGCAGGCTCCACCATCTTAACCTGGTGGTTTCCATGGTAACCACCAAAGAGTGGCCCCCTCTTCTTTCCTACAGATATTCCCCCCACCCCTCCCTGCACCAGTCTCCGTCAGGCATAACCTACAACTGGATTCAACACAAATACTACTCATGTAGGTATCACTTACCCCTTTCAGCACATGTTTTAAGAAAGTACTCAAACTGTTTCTTCAATTTACACAGAAATACCCTTTAAAAATAAACCAGTAATGGCAAGTACATGAGGGTTTATTTTATTATTCTTTTTACTTTTGTGTATGCTTACAATTTTCCATAATTAAATGTTTAAAGGAAAAATTTTTTAATTTTTTCCAAGAAAATTTTGAACAAAAAAGAAACGTTCAGAACACTCTTAACATTCCAGAAGAAAATACTGTCTTTGTGAAGAATGCTAAGAGGTTACAACAAAGCTGCCACTTTCTGCAAAAGGAAGTCATAGATGATTTGGGGTATGGTGAAGATGACGTAGCTTAAGACTTTAATTTTGAAGCACAATAAGAATATAAACAGAGCTTTAGGGTATTAGGTAGTAAAACATAGATGTTTGGGGCTAACTTTTAAACTCAGTCATGTTGTCCTTCTCCCACAACCCCGTTCCCATCTTTTCCCCATGCAGCCCCCTCACCCTTAGCGAACGTTCAAACGTCCACAATGAGAAACCCACCAGTGAGAACACCTGTGGCTCTAGTACTGAGGCAGAGGTCGAGTAAACTCTGGTCCTTGGGCCAAGTCTGGCCTGGGGCCTAGTTTTATATGGTCCTTCTGCTGAGAACGGTTTTTACATAGATAAAAGGCTGTGAAAAGCAAACACAAAGAAGACTCTGGGACAGAGACTAATGTCCGCCCTCTGGCCATGTCTGATCCCTGAGCCGTCTCTGGACCATCTCGGCTGCAAGCTGACTGGAGCCCTGGTGAGCCCTGGTGAGCCCGGCTTTTCTTCCATCCAGGCAGCAGACAAGAGGTACAGCCAGGAAGTTGCCATGCCGACAGGGAATTGAGTTCTTAAAATAGTCCACTGTGCTCAGGCATTTTGGGGGTGGGTGGATTTCGAGAGAGAGGGGTGGGGAGAGATGATAAAGTAATGAGTCAGACCCAACTGCTGACAGCTGTTCCGTCATCCCTCCAGCAATAGGAGGTGGGAAGGGGATAACTCTCTAAAACTGGGTCTGAAAGAGGCATTTTCTATTCAGAGTATGGATAGCTCTGTTTCCTCACACTGCCTGATGAAAGGAAATCCCCCTCTCCCCCTCCCACCCCCTCCCACCGCTCTGCCCTGCACAGAATAGAAGTAGGAAGAGCCCATCTCCGGAAGGCAGTGTCTCATTCAGAGGGACTACTGTGCAGGGTGTGGCTCCTGGGAGGCCTGAATCTTATCATCATCATCATCACGATCTCATCATGGGACGGATGTGGAGGTGCGTCACTAAAAATGTGACTTTTACCCACATAGACCAGTCAATCAATGCTCATTCTTTGAAAATCCCTTGTCACCCCTTTTCGGTGCCCTCCATTCCCAGAAAGGCAAACCAAGTCCATTTTGGTTTTTGTTGTGGCAAAATATGTATAACATAAAATTCACCATTTTAACCGTCTTTAAATGTGCAGTTCTGTGGCACTGGGTACATTCACGTTGTTGTGTAACTATCACCACCATCCATCTTCAGAATTCTTTACCGTTTCATATTCGCTGACCCTACACCTACTCCCCACTTAGTACCCTGTCCCCCGACCCCTGGCACCCTCTCTTTTACTTTCTGTCTCTGTGAGTTTGGCTATTCTAGGAATCTTATATATGTTAAATCACACAATATTTGTATTTGTTCTTTTGTGTCTGGCTTATTTCACTTCACCTACCTTCAAGACTCATTCATGTTGAAGGAAGCATTTATCAGAACTTCATTCCTTTTTTTAAGGTTGAATACTATTCCATTGTATATATATACATGTTTTGTTTATTCATCCATAAGCAGCCTGGGAGAGGTGCTCTGTTTCATAGCTCCAGCACCCCAAGTTGAGTTTCTGACCTCACCACTCTGATCAGAGAAATCTGACCCAGTGGATCCCCAGCAGGGCTTGGGTGACAGGCTGCATGCTTCCTCCAGCGCCCGGGGCCCACCTGGCCGAGGCCTAGCCTGCTGCCAGCAGGGAGGAAGAGCCCCACACAGAAAGGAAGGGTTTACAGGAACAAATATAGAGGACACATGGACAAAAGTAGGGGTGTTGGAAAGGGGAGGGAGGAGGGGAGGAATGGGTGGGTGGGCTGGAATGGGAATAAAGGATAGAAACTGTACTGAATAAACTAAAATAAAAAATTAAAAAAAAAAAAGAAAGAAAGATGTGGGTGAGACTGCTCAGAGGGAAGGGCCTGCCTATGCTGGTCACCTGGGAAGAGGAAGGAGAAGAGAGAGCACTCCTCGTGTGTTCCATCTCCTTGGAAAGCACCACCACTGGGAGTCTCTGCCGCGGAGCCAGATCAGCTCTCACCTGCACAAATGGGGACATAATTCTTCATCATGGCTTCTCGTGGCCACCACACAGTGCTACCCAGTGTCCTCAACAACATCCTCCCTGTAGCACAGAGGAGCTCCCCGAAGCACATCCTAGCAGACCCCTCAGCAGAGGGGACTCCCGGGGTCAGTACAGCGCTAAGACTGGGGGTGAGGGGCAGGACAGCTGTGTGCATGTGTGCGTGCATCTTTATCACCACTGCCACCACCACCACCATCCTCCTCATCACCATCATCACAACAGTTTCAACTGACTGATCGAATACACTGAGCGAGGCACCTCATACTCACCTTCATGCTGCATGTTGTAACCCAAATGTCAGATGGGGGTTGCTTTTCCCTTGAGATCCATATGAAATCACATCGATAACTGGTCCTGACAAACACATCGGTCCAAAGTCAATGGATATCCAGAGCCTTTGCCCCATTTCTATTAATTTTGGGCTGAGGTTACAGGGATGAGGTTTTCATTGCTCGTGGCCAGTTCTACCTCATGGGCTCCCACTTTTAGGAGCGGTTTTGTTCCTTCTGACAAGTCATGGCTAGTGTGAAACCCTCCTTTGGTTTCCACTACAACAGCCCCTCACACAGACGGCCCTGGTGTGGTGAACTCTGCTTGGACGTGAAGGTCAAGGTGGGCTCACACTGCAGTCTTCTGCCATGTTGCCTCATTGCTTTGCTTTTCCTCCTCAGCTCTGTACTGGATCTCCTCCCTCGTGGGTTACTTGGGGAGCTCCAATTATTCTCCTTTTATGGTGGAGAAAAATTCAGCTTTCCCAGTCCTTTCTGCTAAATACGCACAACCGACTCGGAAGAACAAAATACCTCTCTGCTGGACACAGTCAGGTGGGTCATGAACAGCCAGCGTTATCCCCCCGACACCCTAAGAATATGGATGCTTACTGTCTCCCACTGAGGGATTATAAATTCCCCGAAGGCAGGGACCTTGTTGTTTTGTTCCCTGTAATGCTCCCTGCACCTGGCACAGTGCTTGGCACTCGTGGGCACTTCTGAAGCTGGTCAAAGTCCCTGCTTATTCTAAAGCAGCCTGGCTCCCAGCCATAAGCCAGATAAACCCAGTCTTCAGCAGCATGAAAGGTTTGGGAGACACTGATTCACTGATGGCACCTTTGCGTAGAAAAGACTGACCATTCTTTTATCAAGCAAATATTTGTCGAGGAGCCGCGGTGTGCAGCACATGGAGTGTGGCTCTGGGTGAGTGTGTGTGGGGGGAGTAACCACTCTGCCCTCGAAAGTTCCACCGTGGAGGGGACGACAATCATCCATTTGATTGCCACCAAAGTGGGAATTACTGAGTATGGACAAAGGGATCTCAGAAGGAATGAATTCTGATTTGGGGTGGGAAGGTGGGTTGAAAGGGCTTTACAGAGGATAAGACACTACTGCGGGCATTTGGGCAAAAGTGGAGAGTGGAAGTGCCTGGCCCCCTGCAAGGGTGGGGAGCAGTCCGCACAGGAAGTGCGCCTGGAGCCGGGCGGGCGGGCGGGGGAGAGGCTGTGCAGGCACCGGGCAAGCGTTCTAGCTGGACTCCTTGTGTCTGTCCTCACTCCATCTGCACCAGGGGACAGCGGAGGGCAGCTTGAGTGGAAGTCTTTTAGATGTTTGCTTACTCCAGCCAGGCTCTCTAGCCCCCTGAAGTGCCAGCTCCCTGGAGTCTAAGAGGGAAGAAAAGAGTGGACTGAAATGAGAAAACACTCGTGTAAAGGAGAAAAAAGCAACTGGAAGCACAACACTCATTTGGAGATGGAATGAATAAATCAGATAAAATCCTAAATAAATATCTTGCATGGTACTAATTGCGTTTTAAGAGCTGCCACTGGAGAACAGATAAAATGATGCTGTATTTCATTAGAGGCTTTCTTAATTCCATGGTATTTGCCAGCAAGCCCTATTAAAGCACTCTGTAATTAAAGACCAGTTCTGGGTCCTGTAATTTAGAGCATTATCAAAATATGGCAGGAGGCAAGGACATGGAAACAAACACCACCTTCACGAGGTCCTTGTAGATCACACAGAATGTGAATTTTAAAAGCTCAGCCTTTTTACCACCCCTGCTGGGGGGGTGGGGGGTGGTCTGTCCACATCGGTGTTTTCCACTGGACAGGTGACCAGTTTTTTTTTTTAATCATCCCACTGGAGTATGGATGGAGAAGTAAATCAGTTCTTTTTCTGAAATGATTTTTTATTGCGATATAATTCTCATAACAGAAAATTACCACTTTAACATATACAAGTCAGCAGTTTTTAGTATATTCACAAGGGCGTGCAACCGCACTACTATCTAATTCCAGAATATTTTCACCAGCCCAGAAAGACATCCCACCCCCATTAGCAGTCTGACCATTCCCACCCACCCTGCCCTGGGAACCACTGATTTCCTTTCTGTCTCTGTCAGTACAGATGCCTGCTCCTTGTCACATATAGAGATGGGATCATACAGTGTGTGGTCTTTTGTCACTGTTTTCCTTTCCTTAAAATATTTTCAAGACTCATCCACGTTGTGGCAGCGCTTCATCCCTTTTTATGGCTGAGGAACACTCTGTTGCCTGGATATGCCACCTTTGTTTACGCAGCCACCTGGTGATGAACGTTCGGGTTGTTCCCCTTTTCAACTGTTGCGGGTAATGCTGCGGTGAACACTCATGTTCACGTTCTTGCACGGTCGTGTTTTCACTTCTCTCAGGCTACGAGCCTCGGAGTGGAATTTCTGGGGCACTGGGCAACTCAGGGCTGGGCGCCGAGGAGCTGCCAGACTCTTTCCACAGCAGGCACCGCTTTACACGCCCAAAAGCAAGGTGTGGAGCTCCCAGTTTCTCCGCATCCTCTCCGACACTTGTTACTGTGCAGTGCTGTTTAGTACAGCCATCCTCAATGTGAGAAGTGGTATCTCACTGGGACTAAGTACATATCCTTTGACCGTGCACATAGCCATTCTTTGCCTTTGGGCTTCGGGGCCACATAGAATCACTCTGTGTTCCGCCAGCAGGAGACAGGATGTGGCCCTGCTTCCCCCATTCCCTCCATGGGAAACTGGCTTCGGAGACCTACCTCCTCCTGACCCAGAACGCTCCAGCAGGTGGTTAACGGGAGTCAAAGAGATGGAGCCCAAACCCCTGTTTTGCATTTATTAGCCTGGGATGACCTCAGAAACATTATTAGACCCTCCCAAACCTCATCTCTGAAGTGGAAACCATTTAAGTGAGTGCTGCTGTCTTTCAAGGATGCTAAGCTACACGTCGTTCACATCTTACCATGTCTGAAATCAGAATGTGTCTTAAAATGTGTGCCAGGCAGGCTGCAGTCGAGACAGAGTTGTCACTGCCTGGGTGTCCACGTCAAAACCTGCTGGCCAGGGGCCGGCTGCCTGGGAAAGGACCCCGGAGACAACGGTGGAGCCTCTTTCAAGCGATGCAGCGCCAGCGCTCTCGGCACCCAGCACAACACTGAGGGGAAACCAGGGCCCGTGATGTTGAGTCAAAGGGCGATCAAAAGGGTGAACCTCCAAGGTGAGGTTCAGGGATAGCACGACCAGTTTACTTCTCTTGTATTTTTCTTTTTTAAAATCTATGCACAAAACTGATGTATGGCAACGTCCCTATTTAAATAAATCTAGCTCTGACCGGTGTGGCTCAGTGGATTGAGCACCGGCCTGGGAACCAAAGGGTCTTGTATTCCATTCCCAGTGAGGGCACAGTCCTGGGTTGTGGGCCAGATCCCCAGTAGGGGGCGCATGAGAGGCAACCACACACTGATGTTTCTCTCCCTCGCTCTTTTCCTTCCCCTCTCTCCAAAAATAAGTAAATAAAATCTTTAAAAATAAATAATTAAAAGAGTTCTTTTAGTGTAAAATAAAAATTCTAAGTGTTAAGAAGCCCTTGTGTCAATTAATTGGCATTTTTTTCTTTCTGGGGGGATCCTAAAACTATAATACACATCACTATCAGTGCTGAAATAAAATACAGGTACTACTTCCCACAATGAGAGCCGGGGAGAGGTCCAGGAGGGGCAGTGTGTGGGAAACCCTGCAGAGCCTGACAGAGAGTAGTCAGGTCATCGACGATGATGGTTAAGAACGTTATTAATAATAATGTACCCACTTGGCTAGTGTTACGACATGTGTAACTATTGCCCAGCCTTTTACAAGTGACCTCTCTCCTGACCCTTCATCGAATGAATGATCCTGGAGGAGGAAGAACTGCAATAAATGCTTCTGACTTTCTTTCAGCCCTCAGAAAAATCAATAGAATCAGCTGGCCAAGGAAACCTTTTAAAATGTTAGGCAAAGACTTAGGGAAAGGCTTGTTGGGTGCTGTTTGCAAGACTGAAAGGTGACATGCAGATGCCACTGCCTCCTAGGCAGTGCCCACTTGGTGCCATGCAGCTCGGTCCTGCCAAGCAGTGGGTCTCTGCGCCCCGGGGTTTGTGTGGTTCAGTAGCCCTCTCTAGGCAGCTCAAGAGTTCTGGGTAAGAGGATTTGGGGAGGGCTTCTTGGGAGAGGGCTGTGCTGTAAGCCTAGAGGGGAGATCACCTGGGAGTGTCACGTTCTTCCCCTCCAGCCTGAGAGACTGGGCTTCAGTGGCTCTTTGAGAACTTGGTGTGGGCTCTCTGCAACTGAAGCTTCTGTGGACCAGGCCAGGTTCATGACCACCTAAGGACGCTGACGTGGCCTGGGGCCAGGCAGAGAGAGGGAAGGAACTGCCCTCTACCCAGGGTGGGGCAAGGGGAGCATCGCTGTTGCTTGTGGACGAAGAAAAGTCACCATTGTAGGGACATCTTAAATCCCACCCAATGTGGCAGGGGTGGCAAGCGGCTGAAAGGAGGCGAGAGGTGACCCTCCAGACCTCATGGCTGCACTGTGACAGCCTGGGAAACTGTGGATAACCCCCCCATTTAGGGATTCTCAGAGGAACACCCAGATGCCCATGAGCACAAGAGTCACTTTACCCACCCACCACCCAGAGGTCCCCAGTGTCTGGAGACAAGGGCACCACCTTGGATTTTGTCCTTTTCCTCTGTGGGCAGGGACCCTGTCCACATGTAGGTAGGGAAGGAGGAAGAAAAAGCCACCTTTTCCAGGCAACCAGGGAAATGGAAGAAAATGTAATGCCTTCTGATTATTTACATATCATGTTGCTTAAAATCCATCCACACACACACAAACACACACACACTACAAAATTTTTTTCTCTCTCTCACTATGATAGGAACTCCTTGAAAACACGGCTTATACTACCCTTGGGTGCCTAACACCATACCTGGCACACACTAGTGGATATCTGCCAGTTTATTCCTTTATTCTTTCACTCAGCACTTACTGAGCATCCAAGCTTACTGCTAGCGATGGAGCTAGAAATGAAATGGACGCACTTCTTGTCTTCCAGGATCTTGCTTCTGCAGGGATGGGGTAAGCCATGCTTCTGTAGAGCTCACACCACTCCAGGAGGAGCAAATTCAAACCCCCGTGGGGCCAGGCAGTAACAGGAGCAAGTGCAGTGTCCAGTATAAGAGGATAGAGGCGCTGGCAACTTCGGCGGAACAGGACCCTCCGCGTTCCTCGGAGGCAGCGGCAGCTGCTCTGTGCCTTCTGAAACGCCAAGCCCATCGTTGCCACATTGCCCGTTCGTTCCCAAGGAGCAAGAAATTTGGAATTGCACATGAAATGTCCCCACAAAACACATCGGTGGGCTGGTTCTGTTCAAGGGCCGCCCTGTGCTGCTGTCCTCGCTCTCTGCCTGGGGCTGCCCCCATAGAAAGGGGGTTGCCCAGAATCCGGGGCCCATGCTGTCTCTTTAGGAGTTAGTTAGCCAGGGCTTTGGAGAAGCTTTATACAAAGAACTTAGTTTTATTTAAATATGTCTTTGGCCCAACAAATAAATATTTGAAAAATCTCAGCCCGAAGTGCTTAATATGCTAAAATGGGCAGCAAGTGAACAGAGCACTCTGAAACAAAGGCTTGCTTCCTGTTTCCAAGCAGCCCCGGCGGCCTCTGCCGTCTGAGCGCAGAGAAGTGTTCTTCCTGTAGGGGGCATGACAAAAGCCACAGGCAACCTAGTCGCCGTTTGAGAGGAACTCGCCAGCAAGTCGCATTAACTCCAGTTTCATTACCTTGAAAACGAGTCCCTCATCCGGAGACTCAGTGACAGCTGCTGGGGCTGATTCCTCCTTCTGCGGCTGTCCCTCGCACTCTGCCCTGGCACGGCTGAAAACGGAAGGCCCAGGAGCCAGGCCTCAAGAGGAGCTGGAGGAGACAACACACAACCCGGCGGGCAGCCCGGGGCAGACAGCTCCCTGAGCCTCCTTGTTCCCTGTCCTGTTCTGGGGACGGACCCAGGGGTGGCACTCCATACAAGCATGGAGTGTGACTCCTTCAGGATACAAATACAGCCACACTCCTCATTTTCACTATTAATACTTCCAACACCCCTTTATTAGCAAGAAATAGAATCATTTGCCTCTTGAGATGTCTTCAGATTTTCTAAGAATCCTAGATTTTTAGTCCAAAATGTCCTATTATTACTACTGAAGCCCACTCTCTGGCATGTTGTTCCAGTTGCTGCCACAAGGTGTCGCTGCTGAAAGCCGGTTGGGCACAAGCCCTACCGCACTTGCGCTGTGCTTTGGTGATGCCCTTGGCCTGCCCACAGTAGTGCCACATGCTGGGCTTCAAGGAGGTGATGTTTTACTTAATACACACAGGTATTCCCAAGCCTTCACACGCCAGGGCGGCTGCCTCGGGATTGCCTCTGTGCACTTGTGGACATCCCAACAAGTTTTGTAAGTTTAAATCTCAGAGGGCTAGGGGTTAGGGGCTCTCAATTCTTTCCTTCCTTGAAGACTGAGGTGGCTCTAGAATGTGACCCCTCTCCAGAACTCTGCATATTAAGGGTGTTAGCGGGGGACTGCCTTGCTAAATCAGACAAAAGTCCTGTTAGCCCTTTTAATGAACAAAGATGAAGAGGTTATACCTAGAGCTAGGTATAAATATATAGACTTATAAACACACATATTAAACTAAGAGCTGCAAACAGAAGCTTCTCTCATAACAAAAAGGCTAATTCAACATGACTCTCTCTTTTTACCCATACAGAGAAGCAGTTGGTAACTTCTCCTAAAAATTAACTCAGACTTTGCCTCACTA
Source organism: Trachops cirrhosus (assembly GCA_028533065.1). Lineage (NCBI taxonomy): Eukaryota > Metazoa > Chordata > Mammalia > Chiroptera > Phyllostomidae > Trachops > Trachops cirrhosus. The sequence goes on along the minus strand of CM052543.1, from coordinate 107,504,447 downwards.
CACTCTCTGTTCCAGTTTGTTGAAGGCAAGAAGAGACCGCTGAGACTCAGGGAAGATGAATAAGTTGCCCAAGATCACACAGGAAGTGGGAGGACAGTCAGACGAGACCGGAACTGCCTGGCTCTACAGTCTGGGCACATTCCGCCACTTCCTTTTCCAAGAGGTTCTGTAGAAAGAAGAAGGGAGATCACCGGAAGTCGAGGTGGTCAGGAAAGGCTTCCAAGAGAAGTGAAATCTTGACCTGAGCGGAGAAATGGCTGGGATTCTCCCAGGGGACTGGAGGGTGGGGGTGGGGGCTGTCCCCTACATGGCTTACATTTAGGGACAGAAGCTGGAGAGGGTTCCCAAGGAAGCGCTTCGTGTTGGGGCATCTCTAAAAGTGCCCAAAGCACTTTCCCTATATTCGTTCTAGCCTATTCTTTAGCTAAAGCCTTCCCAGAATAATGCTTACCTGTCCCAATCTCCCTTTCAGCTTTGTATTTTCATGTGACTTTACTTTGGTCAATGAGACATAGGTAGAAGTGTTTTGTAGAAACTTCCAGAAACCCCCCTTAAATTAGAATAAGTTCCCCTTGGACCCTTATTCCTCCCTTCCTCTATCCTGATGCGTGGGGGATGTATGTGACAGCTGCTCCTCTAGCCACCACCTGAAACCGTGAGTGCAAGGGCCGAACTTTAACAACGATGCAGTGATGAACCTGCAGCCCCAGTTACTATGTGGAGCTGCTGCACCATCCCTGGACGGCCAACCGTGACCTTCATTTAGGGAGAAACTTTTCCCTTGTTTACATCACTGTCCTTTCGGGGTTTTAATCACATGTAGCTGAATCTGTTCCTAACTGCTGAAGCAAGCCTGATTACTGGGGGATCCTTGAACACCAGGCTAAGGAGTCTGGTCTTTACCCTGTGGGCCCATGGGGAGCAAGAGAGTGGTGACAAAAGCCGTGTTTTTGTCACCTCCCTGGAGTCACTTGGCCCTAGGTACGACATCCCCGAGTGTTCGGAAGGTCCAGGGCTGTCGACCAGCGGAAAGGCTTGTGCTGTAGCACAGTTGCTGGGATGCTGAGGGAGTGGAGGGTGTGTCTAACCTGATTTCTCAACTGGTCGCTCTGAGGCACCGGGCTGATGACCAGAAGTTCCGTTTCCAGAAAGTCTCCACAGGCAGCAAAGCTTTGGGACTGGCGGTCAGGCCTGGCACACCAGGGTGAGCTCTCCGGGGCAGAGAGAAAACGAAGAGCAATGCTCAGAGCAGAGTTTGGAGTCACATCCAGCTTGGTTCAAATTCCTGTCCTCTCCTATAGTAACTGTATGATTTAGGACAAGGGATTTACTCTTCTGGGCTTCAGTTTTCTCAACTATAAAATAAAGAAGGGTAACACATCTGTTTCACAGGACTGAGAACTAAACACCTAGCACGTGACCACGCCTGATGCAGAGCTGAAATGGCCACATTGCCATGTTTTGCTGGGTCTCCATCATCCTGACGCTGTTCTCCAGATGGGCCTATTATAATTTCATAACTTCGGACAAGGAGTATGTTTTAGCTTGAAACTGTTTATACATTGGATAAGGCCACCAACCTGTTTCATATTCTTATTTCTAATGAGTAGATCTTAAAAAATTTTATTCTCCATTGCTATTTAGGGCCGGCCTTAGCGGTACTGGATGGAATGGGTTAAGTCATCAGCGTCTGGTTTTATCTCTCCTGCTCTTAGCACACACGGATGGCCGTGGAGAGCGTGCACAGCCCTCCCTCCCACCTTGGAACACGTACATAAACCCTCAAAGCTTTACCTTCTTGCTTCTTTCCCCACAGTGGCCCTCACCCCCACTTCACCGATTACATAAAAGCCATTAGGAAGAAACTACCTCAACTTTCTGCTACCAAACCTCATCTCCTGCATCCAGATCCCCTCCCTGCCCTTCCCCTAGTCTGAGTGGTGGTGTCGCACCTGCCGCCAAGGCCAGGACCCCCAGCAGGGCTCGGGACCCCTCTTCCTCCTGCTTACTCAGGACCCTTGCACTAACCTATCATCCCAGATTGCTCATTGTTTTCCATCTTTCTTTCTCTTGGCTTCTTCCCATTGACCTTGGAACATGTTCAAAATTCATTAAACATAAAAAAAGTGAAGAATCTTCTTTCTACCTATCTTAACTGGGAAGTACACTTGACTGCCATCATGGCCCAAAATAACTTAAGCTTGAAAGATGAAAGTTTACTAGTCAGTCACGTTCAGACCTAAGCAGCCCAGGGCCAGCAGGGCAGTGCCGAAGTGTGGGGAACCTCAGCCCCTTCATTCCACCTGCTCCATGGTCCCCAGGGTGCAGATCCCCAGGGTGTGGCCTTTGTCTGCAGAGCCTGTGAGGACACACATTCCTGCCAGCAGAGAGGGGGAAGAGTGACAGGGACGATGGAAAGTCCTTCCTTATAAGGGTGTGACTTCCAGTCACAGCCCCACAGTTTTACAAGTGACCTTGGAAACAGATCCTTCAGACTCAGAGGAAGCCGTCAGGTGATGGCAGCCCTGCCCAGTCACCTGCCACCTCCCTGGAGTCCCCGAGTCAGGCCCTCGGTGAGCTGCTCCTGGTAACAGTGAGATGACAGATGTCTGTGGGTTTATACTGCTAGGTCTTGGAGATCATTTGTTATGCAGCAACAGATAATAAATACAATACTTTTTGCACAATTTTCAAATTTTATGTAATGTACAGCTATTACTTTACAACCAGATAAAAAATGAGCAATTAAGTAAGTGCTTTATTTCACATGATAAAGGACATGGACTGTCCAGTTGCCTCATTACCATCGGTGCCTGGCATGCTTACAGCAACTGAAATCAACCATGTCTCCTGTTCAGGGACACCTGTCCCACCTCTGGAGTCTGAGCAGCGGCCGATCTTAATTTTGGTTTTACCAGGAACCCTGAACTTGCAAAGGATCCCATAAAAAGGATGATTCTTTTTGTGTGAGCCAGGTCTTGCTAAGATAGCTAAAAAATAAGTTTCTGTCCCTGGGAACCTGGGTAACTTTCAAGCTTGGTTACTGTCTCATGTATCATCTTAATTAACAATAACATTATATTCTAATAGATCAGCTACATTGCGTTCACAGAGGAGTTTCTAAACACACAACATCGCACATTTGGGAACATACATTTTCCTTTTGGAGGCCAGGGGACCTAGGAAAAAGTGTGGACCGGTGGAATTAATGCTGTAACAGCTTTGTGGCTCTGGGGCAAGTCACTGGGCCTCTCTGTGCTTTAGTTTCCTCACATGTGAAGTGGCAAGCACAGAGTATGGTATCTCCCATGACTCTATCAGTCCACAGTCCCACTTCAACCTGCCACGGAGCTTTGAGTCTCCAGTGACAAGCCATCTCAAAGCCGGCCCAGCCTCCCACACAGAGGACCCTGCTCTATCCAGTAGGGAAGGCCCTGCCGCAGGGGGCTAGTTAAACTTAAATGAGTTGAAATTAACCAAAGTTAAAAGTCCGTTTCTCAGTTGCAGTAGTCACATGTCTGTCGAGTGCTCATGAGCCACCTGTGGCCCGTGGACAATGTGTTGGAGAGCACCAAGTCACAGCACTTCCCTCATCACAGAAAGTCGTCTTGGGCAGCCCTGCCCTATGGTTTTGCCTCTCAGGGTGGTCTGAGAACTAGCTGGGAGCCCTTGGAAATGCAGGATGTCGAGCCCCTCCCCAGATCTGGTGACGCAGAATCTGCATGTCAACAAGACCCACGGGTGCTGCCCGCACCTGTGCATCTGAGAAGCACAGCTTTAAGGAGCCTTCTCCGCTGAGCAGGTGGCTAGAAGGACGGAGTGGAGCTTAGCTGTGTGGCCTCTGTGTAGACCCTAGGGACTCATCGCCTGGCTCTCTTATGAGCTGTGTGACCTTATCTCACCGCACCGGAAAATCTGAGGCTCCAACAAGATACGGCAATGATCATGGTACCTAACACATAGTAAATGCTCTTTAAATGGTAGTTTTGTTATGTCAGGATTTGATGAAGTTGAAGCTTACTGCGCACCCCAAGCCCAGAGCCTCCTGCGGAGCCAGAAGCTGCCCTTCCCCTCGCTGCCACGGAGTGGCGCTGTGTCACCAGCGTCCTTTCCTCTCCAGCGGGCTTCTAGCTGGCTGCCCTTCAGGAAGCCAGACTGCCCTGAGACTTCCAGGTCTCTGTTTCAGATTACTAAGCACGACCGCGCAGCCAGGACACCCATCCAAGCATTCATCTGAGAGATAATGGGAAAACAGGCCTCAGCTTTGTGCCTAGTGGGAATGCAAAAGTAAGGTCAGCACGAAACGTTGAATAAGGACTGTGTGAAAGTGGTAGAAGCAGGGGACTCCTGGGAGAAAGCCGGGGTGCGGAAGACTTAATGATTCGTGTCCGCTTCTGAACGACCTGGGTTCCTCATGGTACAGATTCAAGCTATGGCTCTTTGGCAGTTTAGCACGCGAGTGTGTGTGTGTGCGCGCGTGCGTATATGTGTGTGTATGGGAGGAAGGGAAGGAGTGAGGGGGAGAGAAAGAGAGAGAGAACATTAGTTGATCAGTGATCAGGGGTGGCATGGTGCACAGATTAAATCTGTTAAAACCCTATTGCTGGGCTCCACCTCTAGAGTTTCCAGTTCGGTGGAGTGGCCTGATAATTTGCATTCCTCACAGGTTCCCAGGTGATGCTGAGGCTCTGATCCCTGCCCTTTGAGCACCACTGCGTTAAACTTCAAGTTCACAGGGAATCCCTCTCTTGGAGGCTTCCCTCAGTGGCTGCCAAACCGGTTTTGCCCACAGCCTCAACTTCCCTGCCCAGGCAGCTGGGGCCCCTCTGGAGACTTTCCAGTTCAGCCCCAGCAAGCAGCTGAAACGTGCCGTGAAACCTGGGCCTGTATCAATTTTGTTCCCAAGGTCTTTCACGTGGCCGCTCCCTCTGTGATCTCCCTGTAACACCCAGTTACCAAACTTGGCTGCTTCCCTGACAGGCTATCAGCTATTGGAGATTCATGTCCTAGAAAGAAACCCAGACCCCTGGGTCGCTTGGGTCAGCCTTGTGTTTACCTTGAAACCCCAAGGTCTCAGGGGTGAGCACCTTTCACCAGGTTATTTAACAGCCACACAGATAATGGCTAAGTGGCGTGATTGAGGGCCCGTGTCTCATCTCTGCCTTCCTTTCCACCATCAGTTAACAAATATCGATCACGACCCACTGCGTGCGAGTGCAGAACAAAACCATACATAGTGTTCTCAGGACATTTGACAGGCTCGTGCTGCCTGTTGACTAGGTCAAGGGTAAAGGAAGGAAGATAACCATAGCGGAGCCCAGCGCCATTCTTGCCGACATTTAAAACAGGTTGATTTTTCTGGCCTGGTGCATCATTTAACTCCGGTGGTAGCTGAACTGTTTGCAAGTCTTGTGGCTCAGTGAGGGCTGGGGGTGGGCAGCAGGAGGTTCTGCAAAGTAGCCCAGACCCCTGGGCCACTGGGGTCAGCCCTGTGTTTATCTCAGAACCCCAAAGTCTCAGAGCTCAGAAGTAAACAGACATGGGCAATGTAGACGGCCCAGCTGGGCTCCAGGCCAGCTGGGCTCCACGCACCAGCTGTGTGGCCTCCTCTGGACAAGCCCCTTACCGCTCCACGCTGTCTTTGTTCATTGTCTTCCGATTTTTGTAGAAATGAGACCATAGTCAAAAGTGTTTTTGAAATTCGACCTTTGCAGTTTACTAAAACTTAGGCAGGTACTTGTGCCCAAGATGGAGGCATAGGTAGACACACTGTGCCTCCTCACACAACCAAGATAGGGACAACAACGATATAGAAACAAAATAACAACCAGAACTGACAGAAAATTGAAGTGTATGGAAGTCGGAAACCCAAGGATTTAAAAAAAGACACATTCATCCAGACCGGTAGGAGGGGCGGAGTCGGGCCTGGCAAGGGAAGCGGAGCAGAGAGCTGAGCAACTAGGGCAGCACACAAGCCCCTAGTGGGCAGACCCTGGGCACACAAGCACGGTGACTGGTGGACCAGGGGGTGGCAACCGGCAGACCCAGCGAGGCAGCCATTGTGAAGGCACTTCGTACAACTTAGGGTCCCAACGCCAGGAAATAGAGCTTTGGGTCACTGACTGAAAAGGAAGGCCCTTTGGGGTGCACAGGCCCACCCACACTGGAATTGGTGCCAGAGGGGCCCAGTTAGCTTGCAGAAAGCGGCTGAGGGGTCTGGGGTCCTACAGAGAGCAGAACAAGCGCCATTGTTCCTTCTCGGACCCCGCCCCCACATACAGTGTCAAAACCCAGCTACTGGGGTGCCCCGCCCTGGTGAACTCCTAAGGCCCCGCCCCTCAGTACAGGAGCTCGACAAGATCAAAAAGAAAACAAAGAAAAAACAGCAAAAAGATGGCTCAAACAGAAGAAGAATGGAAAGCCCCAGAACCCATCCTTTTAAGTGACCAAGAGATAGACAACCTATCAGATGCACAGTTCAAAGCACTGGTGATCAGGATACTCACAGAATTGGTAGATTTTGGTCACAAATTAGATGAAAAAATGCAGGCTACAATAAGTTTAATGAAGAAAAATGCACAGGGAACCAATAGTGATGGAATGAAAGATGGGTCTCACATCACTGGAGTGGACCAGAAGGAAGAAAAAAATATACAACCAGAAAAGAATGAAGAAATAAGAATTCA
>CM052543.1:107309139-107497261 GCA_028533065.1 Trachops cirrhosus | reverse complement strand
AGGATGACTTCTGGGGCTTTCCATTCTTCTTCTGTTTGAGCCATCTTTTTGCTGCTTTTTGTTTTGTTTTGTTTTGTTTTGTTTTTTGGTCTTGTCGAGCTCCTGTAGTGAGGGGCAGGGCCTTAGGAGTTCACCTGGGCGGGGCACCCCAGTCGCAGGGTTGTGACGTTTATGTGGGGGCGGGGTCCGAGAAGGAACAATGGCGCCCGCTCCGCCCTCTGCAGGACCCCAGACCCTTCCGCCACTTTCCGCAAGCCGACCAGGCCCCTCTGGCACCAATTCCAGTGTGGGTGGGCCTGTGCACCCCATGGGACCTTCCTTTTCAGTCAGTGACCCAAAGCTGTATTTCCCGGTGCTGGGACCCTGAGTTGCGTGCAGTGCCTTGCTTCACAGTGGCCGCCTCGCTGGGTCTGCTGGTTGCCACCCCCTGCCCGGGGCCCACCAGTCACCACTGCTTGTGCGCCCAGGGTCTGCTAGGTCTGCAGGTCGCCACCCCCTGGCTGGGATCCACCAGCCACTGCTGCTTGTGCGCCCAGGGTCTGCCTGCTGCGGACTTGTGCGCCACCCTGGGTGCTCAGCTCTCCGCTCCGCGTCCCTCAACCGGCCGGACTCCGCCCCTCCTACTGGTCTGGATGAAAGTGTCTATTTTTAAATCCTTGGTTGTCCGACTTCCATACACCTCAATTTTCTGTCAATTCTGGTTGTTATTTTGTTTCTATATCTTTGTTGTCCCTATCTTGTTTGTGCGAGGAGGCACAGTGCGTCTACCTATGCCTCCATCTTGGCCGGAAGTCCTGATTTCTTTTATAAACAAGATGTTACAGAGCCAGCTGAAGTTGCCTCCCTCGACCCTATTGTGCTTCCCTTCTCCAGCAGCTCTCCCCGGCTAGTATGGACTATTTGGGCAGGTTTGGGGCTTTTACTACCTAGCTTTAGCCCAATAAACAATACAGAGCAGTCCTTTTATAGTTTTGGATTTTATATACATGATATCATAGCACATACATCCTTTTGCAACTTGCTTTTATTGGATTTTTAAAAAATCGTATGTGTGATAGATACTGGTTTTAACAAGTCAAGCAACACAGACATGAACAAAGGAAAAACAATCATCTCTATTTGCCTCTTCCAATCTCAGCACCCAAGGTAACCACTGTGAACAGGAGACAAACATCTTCCAGCACCTCTCCTTCTGCCCACAACAACACACACAGGGACTCCGCCATCCAAGGCCCAGGGCTGAGGGAAAGGCCAGGGAAGGCTCCGAACAGGCCGGACAAGCTAGGTGGCCACACAGCAGACGTTGCCTCACTGGTGCTGTGGAGCTAGAGGAAGGGCAGTCAGAGGCCGGGCAGGGAGGCGTGCAACTCCGCTGGCTGTTAAAACACAGCCTGCATGTTTCACCACCCACACCCTCTCACGACAGACCCTGTGGTCTGAAAGGCGTCCAGGGTCAGTTGATAAGCAGCGTCCTTTCTATTGAGTCTTTGGGCTGGGACATGGGAAGGGTCTGCCACTGTCAGAAGGGCAGGCCATGTAACCAATGCAATGAAGGGACCACCAGGCCTCTGCAGCCCTTTCTGATTGACGATTGTCACCCAGATTGTTCCAGCTGAACGCTGACCTGCTGGGGCGGGGGTGGGGGTGTTGGCGGTCTGACATATTAAAGAAGCCTTTGAGAGGCCAAGCTGGCATTAGCCGTGGCCGAGAAGGGGCTCGCAGATGATTTGTTTTCTGACCGCTCCGTGAACCTGGAATGGGGACACAGAATGCCAGGAAGTTTCCAAGTTGAATTTTTTTTTTTTTTTAACTTTTTAAAAGTGAATAGGACCAGACATGTTATGCTCAGAGTTGGACTGGAAATTTTTTTTCTTGCCAAAAGAGAGAGTCAATAATTAGAGCTCAAGTTTCTTTTTTTTTTCAAAATGAGTTTCATGTCACTGCAGCGCAGTGAGAGAATGTGCAACCTGGCGGGCTCCACTGTGGAGCTCACAGTTTCCACCCCCGAGGCTGCAGCAGCTCGGAGAGAAACGTACGCATTGCTGGGGCTTGGAAATCAAGATTTGCGAAGGACCCTAAGGACCCCTCCAGTGTTAAATTCTATTGTTCTATGCTTTTTCTTTTTCCTGTTTATTCATTCAACTTTTTTTTAGTACCTACCAAGTGTAAAACACTGTTCTAAGAGCTGAGGATATCGGTGCAAAATTAGAAAACTCCCACTGCCAAAGAGCTCAGAACTCCTTACGATGTCAAAACACAAAGCCTTCCACTGTTTGTCAATATTCCAACAATCCATCCATTCGTTTTTCAAAGTGAATTTATCTCCAGAACATCTTCATGCATATGGATAGGACAGGTGTTCCTAGCCCCGTTTTCCAAATGGGCAGAGCAAGAGCTCATAAATAGGAGAGGAGCGCCTGCGCGAATGTGGTGGCCATTAAGGAAACACAAACCGAGGTGGAAAGGCCCAGACCTCACTTCCTGGAACTTCTATCTCTCCTCACACAGGCTTGGAAAACTTGAATGTGCACACCATCTGATTTAATACCATGAAGAAACCCTAGTTTCCAGACTGGACTCCAGAATCAGGTGACAAATTCTGAAAAACAATACTAGGGTAAGAGAAGTGAGGATGCCTGATTCCTCAGGAAAATATATTCTCCCTACCCTGCTCCATGTTTCCAAAATGTTTAAATCCCTACTTGACATCCTCACAGCTGGAAATGGTGTTCTCTGTCCATTCTTTTCTGCCTCACTTTTTCCCTGGCCTGGTGTTGGCCCCAGTGAAACCGACCTACAGCCCCCAACCAGGCTGGGTGCTGAGGCCTCCTCGGGCCCCACAGAGGGCCTGGTGGCCACTTACTTCCTTCCATGGATGCCATCCAATCAATAGCAAGCCAGGGACTCCCTAAATTGCCCAGTAGGGTTTTACGGGACGCTTAATAACTTGCCCATGGTTCTGGTTCCCCCAGCTCCAGGCTCCTGGCCAAGTCCTCCAAACTGTTTTCATCAGCCATGAAAGGGCTTTTAGTCTTGCAGCAGAATGCAGGGGCTTTTCTCTCTTTTCCTTGCAGGGCTGTGAAGCCCTTTCAGGCTGCTGTTTTCTCCCAGCACAGCCCACCCATCAGAAGACGTCCAGTCCTGAATACGGGCCTGCTGGGTGAGAAGGTGGCTCCCAACAAACTTCCCAGGCAGCCTCAAGCTGGCAGCTCAGCCAAAATAGGTTGCCCGAATCTAATCTGTTCCCAAAGATATACTGGAGATTTCGGATAGCAGGTCTAGTTCATTAGTGAAAATGGGGAAAATGACAATGCATTTCTAACCTAACCAAAGACCCCAACCTATATCCTCCCAATCACTAAAACACCCAAACACTTACAAACAATCCACCAGGGAGCTCTAAATCATATAAACCAGTGGTTCCCAGTGTGTGGTCCTGGACCAGCAAACATCAGCATCTCGTGGGAACCGAAAATGCCAATTTTCAGACGCCATCCTAAACCTACTGAATCAGACACTCTGGGGTGGGGGCCAGCAATCTGAGCTGTAGCAAGACCTCCAGGGGATTCTGATGCATGCTAACAGCCAGGAACTGCTGACATAAAGCAATTACCTAATTATTTAACATTTAATAAACTTATGGGTGAGTGTGTACCTTTGTATGGAAGACATAATACTGGATTGAATTATTGGATATAAATTGCATTTCCCTTCCCTATTACAACAATGTAATATGAACAAATAATAAATTTCTATGTGAAGATCCAGAGTGAGTGCGCAGAATGTGCAGAAATAAGTTGCACATGTGGTAGACAGGAGGTACGTGGTCACCTCTATGTCTCTGACGTTTTCACCCCTCGAGACAGGCTTTATCACTTCTCAACTTCCCTTCTCCTAAGTTATGGATTTTCCAGGCCTGTTAGGATCACCTACTTAATTCACAAGCTTTTCAACTTCCTTACCAGACTTCTTCGTCGCACGCACACCACAAGCATGCGCGGTGTTTCTACCAGGGCGAAAGCTGAGATGTGTCTGTGTCTCACCCTTCATCTGGGATTCCGGGAACCTCAGCATTCTTGTCGGAGAAAGAGCAGTTCTGTAATGGAACGACTTTAGATTCACATAGAGAATTCTGAGTACAACTGTTGTAGCAGACACCTAGAGAGTAGAGTTCATATGGTGAGAAAACCAATGGGCCTCCCTCTTGGAGGAAACCTTCTCTGTTGAATAGATGGATGCTGGCCTCAATCCTGGACCTGGCCATGCCCAGCAGGCTCATTTTAGGAGCTAATGTCCACTCTCTGGAAGGATCAGAGGACTTATTTGTTCACAGAATTCTCTGGGCAGTTGGGCCTCCCTGGCCTTGTCTCAGATGCCAGCATCACAAGGACCCCCTCCACAGGCCCACCAGGAGAGCTTGGGCAAAGGCTTTACCTGCACTTGGGCACTTAAATGAAGAACCAGGAGTAGAAAGACGTTAATTCACTGAATCATTACGGAGGCCTCCAGTGTTGGGGGCGGGGAAGGAGAGGGGAGACACAGATGATTAAGTGTGGGGATGCTGACTTCTCGGCACTTATAATTTAGAAAAATTGTAACTGAAATTCTGAAAACTCAAGCCTCTGTCTCCTGGGGAAGGGTGTACTCACCACATCATTCCTCTCATTTATTATGTGTTAAAACAAATAAGTATGACTTAACATGCAATCATTAAAAATTGCATAATTTTTGTAAAGCATGCCTCGTATCCTTTGTCAGAACTCCTGCGCTGACCACTTCCCACAAGACACTGCACAGTGAAGGGTCCTCACCCCAACACTGCTGCCCTCAGGTGATCTTTGGGGGTGAGGCACTCTGGAGGGGGGTTCCATTCCCAGTCTGCGGTCTGTGATCTGGGTGGACACCTCCCTGTCCTTTCTGGGGTAGGAAAACTGAGGGTGTGGCTTTGGCAGCTTCTCCTGATGACAAAATCCATGGCATTTCAAGGGAGACATTTTGGAAGGAAGAGCTGCTGGCCCAAGGGGGAGAGACCGGGCACTGGAGAAGGGAGTGGGGTTGTGACACCGTCAGTGTGATTCTGCTTTGGTGACACCCAGATTTCTACCTCCTAGAAAACCTGGCCTTGTCACCTGCAATACTTCACTGTAAGCAAAGCTACTTGCCAAGTCATCGGCTCCCAGACTGAGGGTGTACTGCTCATTACCCAGCAATTATCAACAGTAGAGTCCCCAACATGTGGGTGGTGACCAGTGACCCGTGAGCAGCAGCACAGTGTGGCCACCGGCCAGGGAGGCAGACTGGGAACAGAATGGGGAACAGGGGCAGAGGGGGGTGCAGTGCTAGCCAGCTCTAGCAGTGCCCGCTGGTGCAGGGCTAGATTTGGCCCATGGGCTGTCGTTTGCTGGTGTTCATAAGCTGCCAGGTAAGTTGTGCACCGTTAGCAGGGCTGAGTAAGAGATTAGATCCCGAATCAGATGGTCGAAGATTTGAATACTGGCTTCCCTGTCTATCAGCTGTGTGATTTGCACAAGTTAATCTCTCCCAGACTCAGTTTCCTCATCAATGATATGATGCTCTTAAAGGTGTCTTTCACATAGGATTGCTGGGAAAACTAAGTCATGTAAATCTTGGTGTCTTGTACATTGTAAGGCCCTTGTGAAATGTAACCATTATTATTAATAGCTTTGATATGTGGGTCATGTAAAAATGGCTAAAGGTTTGCTGGTTTAGGGAATTCCACATCCATAGAAAATAATTTATGTGGTCAGATAACTAAACAAATAAAATAGGTTAACATGGACCTTTATCCAAATTTTCTTAAATTATTATGGATAATAATTAGGTAATAGTTGAAAAAAATAATGATTTGGTAGAGATTCCTCAGCGGTCTAAGGACTGAAATATCAGCAATGGAAATCAGAAACTTATTGGCTAAAAATGCCATCAGTATTTTATAACTGCTAAGTAAAGAAATACAACATCTGGTCAACATAACACTCCACCTAGAGTCACATCCCATCATCAGAGCAGTCTGATATTATTCATAACAACACTTAACATGGAAGGAACCAAACATGAAGTTTGTCTCCATTCCTACGCAAAGTCAGCACTGGGCAGGCCTTCGTGAGCCTGGGCAGGGCAGCCACACAAGTGTCAGGAAGGCCCACAGGGCACAGAGCATGGGTCTGAAGCCAGGACTTGACTAAGCCTTGAACCCCACACTGGCTTGAACCTGCTGATGTGCTGAACCTCAAACTCAACCCCAACACCACATGCTTCATTGGCCTCTCATTTGGGGAAGGGATGTGAGGTGGGACCAGTTTAAGGTGAGCTGTTAGCAACCTAATTCTGTCTGCTACAATTACCCTCTGTTATATGATAAGCATCTGAAGATGAATTTTTTATTAAAAAACATTTCTATGATAAGTATCTGAAAGTGAATTTTTTATTTAAAAAAAAAAGCAAAGTGGAGGGGAGCAACAATGCAACTCGCATCGGACCCCAGATGCACTCTCTGTGATTACAGCTGTGAAAGAGTTTTTATTTCCCATCAGGCCCATTTGCCCACCATCTTTCAGAATGAACCTAAAATAATAAGGTGTCTGTAAACCATTATACACTTTCTTATTTACTATTTTTATCTGATGTGGTACAGCTTAGGAAACCAGATAGTTTATTCTGGAACTGCATCAAAAATGAGAATAACAAATATTTGCACAATACTCACTCACTGCCAGGAGCTGTTCTAAGTGCTTCATGAATCACTTCCAGGCCTCCCAACAAGTTAGCGAAATGCCCACCCAAAGGAATTCTGAAAACCCCCAAATTAATAATATAGGTGTTTACATATCAGTGTGGAAAGATATATAAGGTATATTAAGTGCGAAAAAAGTTGCAGAAGTATCTATAATGTAGGATGACCAAAGTTCAGGCTTTTCAGGGACCAAAGGGGTTCCTGGGATTCAGGACTTTCCGTTTTAAGACCTGGAAAGCTGCAAATGAGGACAAGATGATGAATCCAGATAATGAAATTCTATGTCTGTAATAATATCAAGAAATGTGTAGTCTATCAGTTATGATGTAGTTAGCAGCAAAACACAGAAAACCCTGGCTTATTTGACCAACAATGAAAACACTTGCCATCTTGCCCTTACAGGAGGTCCATAAGCACAGGTCGCCTGGATCCTCTGGCTCACTCTCTCACAGACACCGCCGTGGCAGTGGTTCTGCGCCTCCAATTCAGGAAGGGCAACGTCCAGCGTCCAGCGCAGGAGAGGCTGCCTCTGCCTGGCGACGGGAGCAGTCTCTCCCAGAAACCCCAGCTGACTTCTCCTGTCTTATGGGCCAGAATTTCATCATGTGCCCTTTCTTGATTGAAAGGCTTAATAGTTCAAATTTCTTCAACAAAAAGGGGTTGTTCAAGAGAACAAGAATGGGTGTTGTGTAGACAGTCAACCACATCTTTTATGTGTACATTTTTACATATTAAAAATATACATACATTTAAAAATTCTGTGAGAATATAAATAATGTTAATGGTTATTTGTGAAAGGGAACTTGTGCTAGTTAAGACATAAGTGTCATTTTCCTTAGTTTCTACAATGATCCTGTAATATTTTCATAACAGGCATTATTTGTTACATTTAAAAATGAAGTCATTCAGCACTGGCTGGTGTGGCTCAGTGGATTGAGCAACAGCCTGTGAACCAAAAGGTCACCATTTGGATTCCCAGTCAGACCACAGGCCGGGGTTGCGGGTCAGGTCCCCAGGAGGGAGCTGTGAGAGGCAATGATTGGTGTATCTCTCGCATGTAGATGTTTCTCTCCTTCTCTTTCTCCCTCCCTTCCCCTCTCTCTAAAATCTTTTAAAAGAAAATTGAAGTCACTCAGAATCGAATGCAGGAAGGAAGGATTGATTTCACTCAGGACGTGGGCCAGTGTAGGCAGAGAGAGTAGAAGAAGACTGTGACTGCGGAGGGAAATGCCGGACAGTGAAGCGGGCCCTGAGAAGACGCAGACGCACGGGCGCGCTCTGCCGTCGGAGGGTGGCCCAGGAAGTGCACGGCGTGTCACTATTTGTCTATTTGAAATCTGGAAATGAAAAGTTGTAATACTAAGTGTATATAAATAGGTTTCTAAATTTTAAATTAAATTAACAATTTTAATCTAAGAGCAGGTATGATTTAAAGAAATCTCAAGGTAAATTTTGGGTTTTAATGTAAACAGTATCTGTCATTTTGAATGGGTCATTTCTGTGACTTGGGCTAGAATTTCCTAAACTGTGCCCTGTAGAAATTTAATATGTATTCCATGAAAACAATTGACGGTGATGCTATTTTTTCTACCAAAATTTATTGTAGAGAAACATATGTAAAAAATCAAATAAACAAATGTTGACACTTTAAATATATAATTTTATAATAATCCACCTAATTTAAATATATAGTTCATATTACTATATTACAGTAATTTTATTAATTAACCGAACTATATAATTATAATGTAATTATATTATATAATCAACATGTAACATATCAATTATATAATATTACAATTATAATATTTCAACCATATAATAGATTTACACAATTAGTAATTATATAATTATACTATAGTACATAATTATTGATTACGTAATAATCCAGAACAGCTGGAGCAGTCTCTGGAGGACACGGGCTCTGTCCTGCGAGGCAGGGGCAGCGTTTACCAGCTGACGTGTGTGCTCACAGTGGCCGTCCCTGAAACCACCTCATGGCGTCCACTCTCCCCGCCTTGCTTACCAGCAGAGGCCTGCTTTTGTTCTGGGCACCCACAACCCAGCCCCAAGACTTGGTTTTTCTCAGCTCCTTTGCAGCTAGAGCGGCCATGTAACAGCGTTTGGGTGAGACGTAAGGGAATGTGCAGTAGGGGGACTTCCAGCGAGATGTCTTCTTGGTGAAAGGGAAAGACTCAGCTACTTCACACCTCTTGCCTTTTGTTTTTGTCTTTCTTGCGCCTGAGGCATGTATTCGACATCTAGAGCTACTGCATCCAGCTGGTGACCATGAGAACAAAAGTCACGGGCTGAGGATGGTGACCCAAGGAGCCAGACAAAATTGGGGTGCTTGATGACATCATAGTGTCACTGTATCAGCCTTGGTCTGCTCATCACTAGATCCCTTGGTATGAAGGAATAAAACCTAGTTAGTTAAGCCATATTGTCAGATTCTCGTCACATGCAGCCAAATGCGATTCTATGGCATACCCACGTACTGGTCACCATAAATGTCACATACTTTGCCACATAATTTCAGCATATATTCACGATACTAAGCAATGTTTATTCGATATTAAACAATAATACAACACTAACATGTTTAACTTTGTAGCCAAAATAAGAAAGCTGTAAATGAAAAGAAGGGTCTTGGGGTTCTAAATGGTGTCTGAACCAAACACAGATACAGATACTTTAAAATGAAGACGAGCGACCTGAGCTTTAACTTAGAAGAAAACAAAACCTGGATGCGTATTGCCTGAGATGAAACAATGAACACTGTTTGGAGTAGCCTAATTTAAGAGGATGCAAATGTCACACAGCCTAGAGTTCCAGTCCTTTGCCCCTCTGCTCCAATGTATCTGGGCGAGGGGTGACTTTTCACAGCACCCTGTCCTGAGAGCAGGGACTGGAGGCCGTGTCTGGCATGCCTTTCAGCCCCGGCACGGCTGTTTCTAATAGAGAGATAGATGATTTTAAATACAAAATATTGTATTAAGCGTATATATCATCGATATGACTTACCGCTGCTGATGTTAACTCGGCTCCTGTGCAGAGATAACCATTCCTCATCTACTGCCAAGTGCAATCTCTCTGCTTTTCATGTCAAGACAGGGATCTGGTTCCAGTTCACAACAGTCACATCCCCAGTTAACTTGGATTGAGCAGCCTAAACACAGAGGAGATTCAAAAGGGAGATGTATGACCTTCACACTGGCCCTGGGTGTGGGAGGAGGCTGCAGGGGTAGAGAGGAGTCTGGATGATCTGACCACTCCTGCAGCAGGCCAAACTGGCGGAGAAGGCTTGCCAAGGGCCAAGGTCAGGTGCCAAGCAGGGCCAGCTGCCCAGTGCTCTTCCTGTTCGCTGGTGGTGATCGTTCATGGTGCAGCTTAGATTTTCCAGCACCCTCTCTTCTGAAACTGCCTTCCTGTGGGTGGTGTCTCATCGCCCAACACTGTCAGAGGCAGTAGGAGACCAGGAAAGCCAGACCAGAATCTGAGGGGAAGAAAAAAGAAAATAAGGGATTAGGTCTGACAAGTTTACCAGAAAATGTCTAAGCTGCCTCTCTGTTAAACCGCAGGTTTAAAGGTTTTGCTGGACTCTTCTTTGCAATATTCCAACAAGAATTTAAATTCTTTTTCCTTGGATGGAATTTGGATTTGCAGTCGTGTTTCTCCTCCACCCACCTTTATTCTGACACATGAACTCGTTCAAGTGGCTGAACTAGACCACATAAAATAATAATAAAAGTATGTTATATAATTATTATTTTAGTTAGTATTTATTAAACAGTCTACAATGTATTAGGAGCTGTGCTAATTATTTCATGTACACAGCACATTCTCAGCAATATGATAAGGCTGTTAGCTCTATTTTCTAGAAGGCAAAACGAGGAACGGAAATGATAAGCAACTTGCCCAAGATCGCATAGCTAATAAATGTCTGGAAAGGACATAAACACAGTCTGACTCCTCATTCCATATGCTGTGCCATTCAGCAAACCACAGCCCCATATGGCTACACAGTCCACCAAACCACTACATTACACGGCCACGCCGTCCAACAAACCCCTATACAACCCAGTAGTGTCTGCAGTGTTCCCAGCGACTTGCACGATGCTAGGAACAGGTGGATGAATAAAGCAAGGTCCTGGCCAGAGGACCTCACTGTTGGTTCACTTATTCCCAGAAGTTCCCATGTGCCCAGGAGCAGAATCAGGGGTGGGAGAGTTGGCTGTATAAAGGAGACCTCAAATCAGGATAAAGAACTTCAGCATGTGGTGACTTTGAGACCAAAAACAAATGGCATAGAACATGACCATGATCTGAATGGTGAAATGTTGAGTAATTCTTTCAGTCCCAGTCCATCAGAAAAGATGTAATTAAGATGAATTATACACCAATCAGAATAGTGACAGCTATGAACAATAGGAGGGGCTAGACATGAGCCTGGAGACAGCCCCCAGAGCCGGAGCAGCGAGTGCCTGAGGGGCCCCCGTGCCCTCGTGAGGAGCACAGTGGGGAGGACAGTTGGTTGTGTTTTCAGCACTCATGGGTGTTATTGTATGGAAAAAAACACCAGGTGTTACTCGTGTTTTCATTAATATTGAGATTGATTATAAACCTAGAAAACTATTTTTTCTAAAGTCTCTAAGCTTAACATACAGATTTTATTTACTTATAAGTCTAGTAATTTCTGTGTTAAAATAAAAATACTCACTTCCACTTTCCCTTTGATTTATTCTCACTACGCCTCACATTTGACAGATGAGTATTTCCCTAAACGCTGACTGCATGGATTAGTCACATTCCTTCAGAGATTTCAAACCACAGTCACAAATATATGATTCTCCCAAGAACATCAAACACTAAGCAGCAGACTTATAAATCTGAAAAGTAAAATCTTCCTAATCACTCAAGTGACTCATAACTCAGTTGATTTACAAATTTAATAAATAAATCAGATTAACTTCATCACTTAAAGCATCATAAAGAACACACCATACCCAAATAGCACAAAAATTCAAAACTTGCTATTGTACTTTCTCAAGCACAATTTACACTAAAATACTGATGCTGTCGATTCATTACTTCATCCTGGAATTACAAATTACGTAACCAAGGGGAACAAGACTGCCATCTCCAACTTGCTGTATCAACTGAGATCGTGGACTCTGGCTATTGGAAGTTCCCCAGGCCTCTGCCCTCGGTTTCTCATTTTTCTCAATCTGCACTCACTTCCTGGTCATCTCCTCCAGGCCTATGGCTTTAAATGCCCCTATGTGCCTATGGCTTTCTGTTGTGTACCCCCATCTGTCATGGGCATTCATGTTGCTCACCCCTATTTCTGGTTCTTCTCTTTCTAGGAACACAGGAGAATCGTACTTCCTCACCTCCTGAGGTTAACTGTGGTCATGGACTTATATCAGCCAAAGAAATGTGAGTGGAAGTCATGGGCCACTTCACGGTGGAAGCATTTTGTGGAGGGGGTGAGATGCTCCAGCTTGCTTTTTTCCTCTCCACTGAAATAGTCCAGATAGTGGAGCCTCTATTAGTTGGAATTCCAGAGAGAAAATAACATGGAACAGAGACCGACATGTAGGAAATCAACTTTTGTTGTGTTAATCCAGTGGGATTTTTCAGTTGTTTGTTACTGCAGCCTAGCCTTGTCCATCCTGACTAATATCCATCGGCCTACACCTCTCTGCTGAACTCCAGACACAGATCTCAGATACTAACTCAACAGCTCCACTGGGATATCTAGACATTTCAAACCTAACAAACACACAACTGAACTTCTTATTATCTCCCTAAAACCCCTGCTGCATGGAACCTTCCCCACCTGGTCTGGATGTCAGTTTTGTCCTTCTACCTGCACAGGCCAAAAACCTCAGCTTCATCCTTGTCTCTTTTCTTTCTCTCACCTCCCATTTCCAATTTGTGAGCAAATACCTTTGGTTCTATTTTCAAAATGTATTCAGCACTCGACTGCTCCTCCCCTCCTGTGCCGCCACCTTGCCCTAAGTCACCATCACCACTCACTTGGGCAATTACAATAGCCTCCCGGCAGGTCTTGCCACATCTATTCCAGTATCCCTTTTCTAGCTTATTCTTAATACATGGATCATTTCAAACCAGCCTAGTCACCCTCCAAGCTGTGCAGCAGCTCTCTGTTTCACTCAGAATAAAAGCCAAAGTCTTTATAATGACCCACAAGGTCCTGCACCACGTGGCTGTCTCAACCCTGCTTTCACCGCACCTCCTGTTACCCTGCCCTTTGTCCGTTTCACGCCGGCCACACTGGCCTCCTTCTAATCCTTGACCACACCAGGTACATTTCTAAGGGAAGGCTTCTGCTGAGGCTGTGGTCTGTGCCTGGAATATTCTTTCCCCAGACAACCTCTTTATCTCCTCCAAGTTTTTGCTCAAACCTCACTTTCATGATGGGTCCTATCAATTTAAAACTGCAAACTGCTCACCTCTGGACTTCCTCATTCTCTTTACCCTCTTCTACTTTTTCTTTTTTCCCCCATAGCATTTACTACCTTCTAACCTATGATATAACTTACTTCTTTATTATGCATATTAGGTACCGACTTCTCCTAGCTAAACTGTAAGCTTTATAAGAACAAATATTTTTGTGTTTTTTTATTCACTGTTATGTCCCAAGTGCCTTAAGTAGGGCACATAATAGGCGTTCAATAAATATTCACTGAAAAACTTGATTGAATTACTGAATACATGAATTGCCATGTGGGATGGGCACACAGGATCAGAGTTCTCTTTCTAGACTGATCTTCTCCCAGGCACATATTTGTTGGGCTAAGCTGAATTCTCACTCTCTGGTTTTTACTGATGGAGCTTAGATTATAACTAAAATTGGACTGTGGTGGGTATATGCTTGCATTAGCATAAAGAGCATTTTCTGAAAACACTATTTGAAATTCATAACCATCTTTCCTTGAATGTGCTATATTTTAGTTGCTTTTTTTGAATATTATCATGTACTCATGTTTTCCACAGAATATTTTTTTGTTTTCAATGCTCAGGTTGTCATAGCCTGGCCAATGGGAGTCCCAGACATCTTGACAAGAAATTTTGCTTTTTTACAACAGTAAGATGTTCTAAACCATTTCTACTTTCCATGCTCCAAAGATACAGTCACAAAGCCAATGACTGTCCAAGGGTCCCTGGTTCCTTGTGGTAGAAAATAATATTAGAGACCAAAATCTAGCAGCTGTAGGGATCCCCACTAGCTCAGGCCCTGGGAACACAGGCAGGGCAGCATCACCACCAGACCACTTTATGGACGGGTAGATGTGGTGTATCTTTAAAAGGTTTCCTTAGCCAGGGTGCAGTCAGGAAAACAGCAATCACACAGGGAATTTCCACCGGAAGAGAGACAAGACAGGCAATTGATTACAAAAGTGTTAGCTGGGGCTCTTTTCCTTCCTGACTGCTAGAAGATTGGCTGCCATCATGAATGACGCAGTCACTATCTGGACCAGGAAGTTCATGACCAACAGACTACACTGGCAGAAACAAATGGTCATCATGTCCTTCACCCTGGGAAGGCAACAGTCGTTAAGACAGAAATTCAGGAAAAACTACCCAAAATGTATGAGACAGACGTCATCTTTGTAATTGGATTCAGAACCCATTTTGGTGGTGGCTGGACAACTGGCTTTGACATGGATTGTGGCTCTTTAGATTACGCAAAGAAAAATGAACCCAAACACAGACTTGCAAGACATGGCTGGTTTGAGCAGAAGACCTCAAGAAAATAGCAAAAGGAACACAAGGAGAGAGTGAAGGAACTCAAGGGGGCTGCAGAGGTTATGTTGGTGCTGGAAAAAGTGATCTGGAGACAGGACAGCAGAAGGAGTCAAAATTCTTCAGTGACTTTATCTGTGGTGAGTGTGCATGAGAGAATTAATAAACTAAGAACATTTTTTTAAAAGTGTGAGCTGGGGTGGGGACAGAAAAAGGAATGTTGAGGTAAGCCAGAGATTACTAACTGAGAGACTAATAACCCAGCATTACCTTTGGGTTGGGGAGCAGAAGGGAGGAGATGGAGTTAATAGAAACCAGGACTTTAGGGGAGGACTCAGCGGGGCAGCCTCCCAGATCCCTCTCCACAGTTCCAGCTCCGTCCTGGAGGAGCTGTGGCTGCTGAGGAAGGTGTGGCCCCGCGGACACTGACACCCCCCGAGGGGCTGTGTAAGGCTGCAGCTGGGACTGCAGAAAGAAGTTAGAAGCTGCCCTGGCTGGCATAGCTCAGTGGATTGAGCGCGGGCTGCGAACCAAAGCATCGCAGGTTCGATTCCCAGACAGGGCACATGCCTGGGTTGCAGGCCAGGTCCCCAGTGGGGACCACATGAGAGCCAACCACACATTGATGTTTCTCTCTCCTTCTCCCGCTCTTCCCCTCTCTAAAAATAAATAAATAAAATATTAAAAAAAAAAAGAAGTTAGAAGCTGTAGCTACAGCTACCTCCAGACAGGAGGTAGAAACACGAAAGAAGCCCTGTTTTCCTTTCTTCTACCCTCACATTTCCCGCCAGTGCCTCCCAGAACCAAGGAAGCTTCTGGCAAGGGGATGAGGGAAATGTGGCTCAACCCCAACACCACAGAGCACAGAAGGGGGGGCCTGAAGTGGGGCCATAATAGGTGGACAACCAGAGCAAAGGCCATGAGGGCACTCAGACTTTCCAATTAAAATCCAGCTTCTTCAAGTCTTTTTTAAAATTCTTTCTCTGTGATAAAATATTGCCTGAGTTACCAGTTTATTCATGCATCATATCATTTCTGATCAATTTTAATATGATATGAAATATGTCTACACATTATATAAACCTGTGTATCTAAATATCAGTATAAATTAATGGACACTATTACACACTAATATCCATTCATATTTTACCCAGAGTCTGCCCTGGATTACTCTCTCTCTTTCTTTTATTATGCTAAAATACATACAACATAAAATTTACCATCCTAACCATTTCCAAACACACAGTTCAGTGGTGTGAGATGCATCCACATTGTTGTGCAACCCGCCTCCAGAACTCTTTTCATCTTGCAAAACTGAAAATCTATACCCGTTAAACAACAACTCACCATCCCTCCTTTCCCAGCTTCCAGCAACCACCATTCTATTCTCCATCTCTACGAATTTGCCTACTCTAGGTAAATTTATGCAGTACCTGTCTTTGTGACTGGCTTATTTCACTTAGGATAATGTCTTCAAGGCTCATCCATGTTGTAGCAGGTGTCAGAATGTCCTTCCATCGTAAGGCTTTTTAAAACTCTGTTATGTGTACATATACATACACCACATTTTGTTTATCCTATCATCTGTCAGTAGACACTTAGGGTACCCCCACCATTTTGGCTGTTGTAAATGATGCTTCTATAATCATGGGTGTACATTTCCTTCCTATTTCTGACCTTCATTCTTAACCATGTCAGACCCAGCACCTTCTTTCATCCTTAAATGAAGTTCATAAATAATATAGCCTACTTAACACATCATATCAGGAAAATCAGTGTAACAAAATAACATATGCCTTGTTGGAGCAAGTACCCGGGAATGAGAATATAATGAGAGCATATAATGACATAATCAAGTACTTGCACATTGCACACGGTTGCCACAGCCACAGCTCTAGGCTGCCTCGGAGCACTGAATTGGTGATTCAAACACCACAAGTAGTGTTGCTTGGTGGCATGACTTCCTAGTGTTGGTAGCCAATACTTAGTGACTTGAAAAGTGAAGAAAGCAATCTTTCTTCAGTGTCCACAGCAATTATGATCTTAGAAATGTAGTGCATATTTATTTTGAGCAAAAAAATTGGATATTGCTATGTAAACAGAATTATGTCTTGACTCATGTAGTTTTTTTCAGATAATTTAAAACAGACTATTCCCCTTGTGGGCACCATATAGGACATTGAAAATTTCTGAAGAGCACAGGGTGATTTGTTGTACAGGATGGTCCAGTGATTTGCAGGACATCTAGCATCTTTGGACCATGCCCACTAAATGCCAGTGGCACCCCTCAGTCATGATGACAGCCAAGTGCCCCTAGATATTTCTAAAATGCCCCCTAGGAGGCAGTCCCTTCCATATTAAGAACTGTTGTTCTGTAAGTAAGGAGAGTCCTGGTGCCTCTATTAGTTAAGCCTCACCACAGTAACACTGTGTACCGATGGCCGCCATGAGAAAAAAACAAAGACAAAAAACCTCACAGACTGATCAATCCAATTGGCCAGTTAGTGTGCTCTGAAATCCACTGCCCAGTTTGTGCCACGGCCACGCTTCGCACAGGTTGCCCTTGCCAGTGTATGAGCGCAGTTGGGGCTCCTTCCTCAGTCCTATTTGTGAAAGTCTCAAAACTCCTCTGAAAGCTGACTTTGGCTGGAGATTCCAAGTAACTTTAATGAACCTCCCTTAGACTGCGCAACAGCCTAGGACATTTCTACCCAACCTTCCTGCCCTCTCCCTTATGCTTGGGGTAAGATCTGCATTGCCTTCCGAGCTCGCAGCTCCCTCCCTATTTTCTCTCACATAGGTGTTTCCTGAATAAAACCCTTGTATGTTTTATCTCAGCTTGCCATCTGCTTCTTAGAAGACTTGGACTAACACAGCAACAAAGAGCCACGAAACCTCCAAGGCACGCAACAATAACTTTCTATTGCTCACATTCAGGGCGGAGGTGGTGGAACTAGACAGCCCTGTTTATCTTCACTGGACTTGCTCCCATATCTGCGGCTGACTGGCTGAGAGTTGATCTAGGATGACCTCCGCTGTGATGACTAAGGACGCAGCTGAACTCCACGTGCCTCTCTTCTGCCAGCAGGTTAGCCCAGACCTGTTCTGAGGGCAACAGCCCAGGCACAGGGGAAAAGCCCAACCCATGCACAGGCCTGTTTCACACCTCCACTTGCCTCAGGTCCGCTATACCCCTTGGCTAAAGAAAGTCCACGGCTGAGCCCAGGCTGAGCTGGAGGGCCCTAAAAAGTAACATGACAAAGGGTCAGGACACAGGGACAGATGAAGTAGGGGACTATTTTCATAATCAATCACAATGTCCATGTGGTTTTCTTATTAGTAAAGCACCACTCTTCCTTAGTTCTCTTTAACTGTAACATCTCTTAAATTTTTCTATGATCACAACATTGTAAAGTCACTTACTAATAGCGAGGAAGTCTGACATTCTGAGTATTTACCAATAGACTCTGAGTTACCCACATGAGGCTATTTAAATTGAGAAAAGCCCTAGCCAGTGTGGCTCAGTTGGTTTGGGAGCTGTCCCATAGATGGAAAAGTCAGAGCACATTCTCAGGCTGCAGGTTCGATCACTGGTCAGGGCGCATGCATACAAAAAGACAACCAATCTATGTTTCTCTCTCACATCAATGTTTCTCTCCCTTGCTCTCTTCCCCCTTCCTTGCTCTAAGAGCAAGGAAAAAATGTCCTCAGGTGAGGATAAAAACACAAGTAAATTTTTTTTACAAAATTGAAAAAAAAGATATTACATTCACTCTCAAGTTAAAGCCATTTGCTCCACCCTGCATGACCCAGTGCTTTCACTGCCCATGCCAAGGATTAGAGCAATTATAGATAACAATTGACATTCTCTTTGTACATCAGAGTCATTTACTGAATTTTCAAACCCCTTCCACACAAAAGTACAGAAATTAAGGCTTTATTATTTACAAAATAAATTTGAATAAATTCAAAGTTATCTCTGTGATAACACCACTTACTTGCAGGCCAACATCTTTTCTTAAGTAGGAGGAAGAGCTGTTGTGTCACAGGTGGGCAGCCAGGAATCACCTCTACGCCTGCGGCTGTGGACCTTGTGTGCAAATGTCACTGGTCATGTGTGTCCCAGAGGAGAGTGAGTAGAGGACCACAGGTTCAGCCCACATGACCTCTCCCTGCTCCAAGCTTCCAGAACCCGTACTTTTCTGTTAAGTTTGCTCAATTCTGTTGTAAAGTAAAGAACAGAGCCTTCCCCTACCTCCCATCGTTTATTCTCTCATAAAAAAAATTTAATGTTTTGTGATCCTGAAAATGTTTTAGCTCACTGAAAAGTTTCAGGAAGAAAACGGTGAAGAGCCATCTACTCCTCACCTAGTTTCACCAGTCATTAACATCGTGCCCCCCCATGCAGCACTGTTGGTGTTTACACAAACTTCCCTTTGCGGAGCCCCCAAGAGCGGTGCACCAGTACCGTGGCACTTCACCCCTTACTACGTCTCCATTCTCCCCCAAGAACAAGGCTATTGTCTTGTTTTGCAGAACACCGTTGCCACACCTAAGAAACTCAACATTAAGTTCAACACGGAGTGCACGTGAAATTTCCCTACTGGTCTCAAAAGTATGCTTTAGTTGTCTTTTAATCCAGAGTCCACTGCATTTGGTTATCATAGCTCATTAATCTGTTAGCTGGAAGAATAAAAAGCATATGGATGCCTGGGTCCTACCCCAGAGTTACAAAAACAAATTTTCCTAGGAGCCCTGGAATCTATCCTTTTAAAACCATTTCTAGATGACCCTGATGAGAGTCAATTTGGGGACCACTGAGTTCTTCTCATAAGGTCAATTAACTTTTCAGGAGTCCTTGGCTGTTGCCAAAACAGACTTCAGTGAATCCTTGTGCTAAGCATAATAAATTTGGGGAGGGGGACTATAACTCATTACAACTGATATCCATTTCTTCTCTACCCTTGCCGATCCCCCTTCCTTCTAATCCCACCTGCTTCTTACCTCTTAGCACTGTTCTTAGTAACAAGGATTTGATCGATAGGCTTTGAAGGCCTAGCCCTAGACCTTATCTTAGATTTTTCTAACTCTATTAATTTAATGTCCTTGGAGATACTTTTTGATTTAATAATCTGGGATGGGAGGAGGCAAGAGGGGAGAATTGGCTTGTTGAAATGCAGGTTCCTAGGCTCTCTCCAGGCGCAGAATATGCATTTTCATCAGCTCCCCAGGTAATCCATATTCCCCTCTTCTGTATTTTACTGTAGGAGCTTTGCAAAGTGATTTACTAAGTGATTTGCAAAGCAACTCAGTAAACATCTGCTTGTGTCACTGAATCAAGTCCTACTCTTAGAACCCTTGCCCACAAAGCACCAAACTAACTTACATTCCCACCTTTTAATGCATGTCTTTTGATGCTCCTATCTCACCAGTCCTCTCTTAGAAGAAAATGTCAGTTAACAGAGCTTTAGCTCCTCTCTGAAACCATAGAGACAGACACCTTATTTCTGTGTCATCCTGCCTTTTACTCCCACTCTGACTAAATTCCCTTTAGTATTGACTCCAGTTGTTTTTCTAAGTGTACGCCTGACCATTTGGCTCTAAGGGCATCTTCAGGGCCCCTTTTTTCTTTTTGGTGGGTGGAGCTGATACTGAGGAAGACCTAGAGGGAAGAGTACAGACTGCAAAGTCACCAGCACTTTTTTCCGTATGCCACTACTAAGTCGTCAACCATAGCAGAAAAAGAGCTTATTTATTACTTTGGATTTTCACTCTACTTGCTCTGTTTGCTAAGGAATCTGATCTATTTGAAAAACAAATATTCTTTTTAAAAAATTACATTGCATTTTCTACAAAGTTGTGTTTTGCTAACATGGAAAGAAACTGAAGGTTAATCTTTGTAATATAGTTGTTAGTTAAACTCTCTGCTGTCTCAGTAAAGATAAGAAGTACTCTAGAATCCAAAAGTGCCTGTGGTGAAGGATACAATTTTTTTTTCAGACCATTCATGGCAGAAAATAATTCCTGCTGATTCTAGTGATGCCACTAGGGATTCTAGCGAAATGATGTGGAAGATATCAAACTGTCAGCAGGTATGAAGTTAGAACTGAAATAACCTCTTTGCTGGCAGAAACCTGCATGTATGTATATAATAAAGACCATCCACCAATACATAAGCATATTTGGAGTGATAAACTGTCACTTTGACAAGATAAGAAAAATACCATTCTTATCACCTCATTAGTAAAATATCCAGAGCACTGCTTCAATGAGGGAAACTGAGTCTTCGTGACGGACGGTGCAGCCATGGTTTTAAGAACATGACTAAGTGATGCCAGAGCAACTTCCTAACAGAGTCGTCCAGAGAGACACTGGAGCAAGGGCACCAGTGGGAGCAGCGACTCATGTGCTGCTCTGGTCTAGGATGCGTGCACGTTTTAGCTTTAAGGGTATAACTGTGGATCAAAGAGGGCTGCATCTTCTTTACAACTCCTCCCTTTTAGAGGTGGAGCCTAATTCTCCTACCCTGAATTCGGGATGGCTTTAGTGACTTGCTTGACCAACAGAATGTGAAAGAAGTGATGTTCTGGAAATTCTGAGGCCAAGTCAGAAGAAGTCTTGCAGCTTCTAGCTAGATTTCTTAAAACACTCACTCTGAGGGAAGTCAACCACGAGGTAAGAAGTTTGACTACACTGAGATCACGATGCGGTGAGAAACCCAAGCTAGCCAGAGAGGGAGTGGGGAGAGGCCAGCCCCAGCTGCTCCAGCCACACTAGACCAGGCGCCAGTTCTGTGAATGAAAGATTCACGCTGGCCTTCACAGCCTCAGTAGGTGCAATGTGTGAAAGAACCAAGGAACCCAGAGGATAGCTAGCATGGAGGCCACAGGCACATGGCCCTAGTTCAGCTATCCCAGCCATGTCCAGTCATTAAACCATTAACCCCCAGCTGAGGCTCCAGTCACTATGAAACAGAGGTGAGACCCCCTGCTGTGTCCTCTCTGAATTTCTGGCCTATAAAACATAAAAAGAACATGGCTGATGTTTATGCCACTGTGTTTTAGAGTGGTTTGTTATGCAGTAGCAGATAACTGGAACAGATGTGGGAGAGAGAATTTTTATTACTTAGCTATTACCATAATAATAGTGCAATAATGCAATAATGCATAATATTTGATTCCAAAATTTGGTGAGTTTCAATATCATTTATTTTTCTCACTTACGGGTCTGTGCGTTGTCTAGGGTGCTCTCCTTTAAGCTGTAAGGGAGCTGGGCTTGCTCAAGGCTGCAGGGTGGATTCTCACTTTGTTCTGGTGCCAGGCTGAAGGGGAAACATGTATTTGGGGCACGCTGGGTCACATGTATGCTGGGTCACATGTATGCAGGAGTCCAAGTGCAACTCTGCAAAACCATTTTGACACCTCTGCTTTCTTCATATCCACTTATTCTATTGGCCAAGTAGGCTACGTGGTCAAGCTCAAAGTCAAAGAGGTAAGTACACTCCCATCCAAGTGAGAGGAAGAAGAGAAGAAAGACTTGTTGAACAATACTCCAGCCTAGTGAGAGCTTCAGGCATCAGATGACAGTGGTGAGGACAGTGAGTGGTGTCAGACTGAGCCACGTTGAGGTATTTCTGTAATTCAGTACTTACACACCCAGAACCCAGAGAGAACACATACTAAGTGTGTGGATGAAGATGTGTAAATACAAGGATCGATACTTTTTTGTACAAATACCCACGAACAGGAGGCATGTAAAAATTATGAGAAGACTAAAGAAATGTAGTAGAAGAGCAAAAGGAGAGGAATTTATAAAAAGAAAGCCAAAATGAAACCCTTTACCATTTGTTGGGAGGCCAGGAGCAAACACCTGTTTCTTAGTTTGTCTCACATGTGGGCAGAGCTGCTACAAGGCAGTCAGTCCCTGAAGGAAGCCCCAAGAGACCAGCTCCTCCTTAAGAAGAGGCTGTGCTCATTTTATAACAGATACATTCAGCATGGCATGCAGCACCCTCAAGCACTGCTCTCCCACTCCGCACCACCCTTGTGTCCAATGAAAGTGCCTGTAATGCAGAGAGTGCCCCGCTCCCAGTTGAGAGTTAACTATTAACACAGCTCTGGGGTGCATAGAATGGTACAAAACACTGTGGGCAGTGAGCAGAGTTGGAGCAAAGGGCATTAAGAAATGCCTCGGAAGAGAAGTGGTTTCTAAACTGGGATTGGATGCAGAGGCAAGATGTGGCAGTAGCACTCAGTCCCATTTTTGTTGTATACATAGAGGTCACAAGGCTGGAGAGTGAGCTGAGGTCAGATCGTGGTGGGTCTTGGATGCCAGAGTGAAAGCATATTCTTAATTCAGCAGGAGGCACTGGAAGCTTTTGAACAAGAAGTGGCATGAAGGAGTTGTCTCCCAGTATTATTCTTTCCTGCTTCTTTAGTAACAAAACCTCAATTTTTTAAAATTTTCTTATTGTATTTTTTTCATTATATTTAACCACCTTACACCCCCTTCTAGCACCCCCCCAAAAAAAACCTCAATTTTTAAGTGGGTATAAGCCTGTGCAAAATAAGGATTACATTTTCTAATATCTCTTGCAGCTAGGAGTGGTCATGTGACTAAATTCTGGTTAATGACATATCAAGGAAACAGTGTATACAACTTTTAGGAAGTGTTCTTAAAGGAAGAGGGAATTGTTCCTTTTTTTGTGCTGTTAGATGGAACCTAATCCTAACATGTAAATTATTTATTAGGAAGATTGGTATGAGGCAAGCAAAGTGTAAGATGGTTGAAACCAGAGGAGCATTGGAGATGGGAAGACTAATTAGGAGAACAATTCCATAGTCAAGATAAGAATCGAGGAAATAAAAACTGAGCCAAGGATGGTAGCAGTGGAAATGGATGGGAGGAGTGGATGTGAAGAGTGTCTGTGGGGTTTGGCAGTTGATAAGATGAGAGGAGACACTAGTAAAGGAAGATTCAAGGTCACTTGGAGATTTTAAGCAGAGGTGACTGAAGGTCAGTGATGTTGGTAACAGAAACAGAGAACTCAAGACAAATGAGCAGGCTCAAAGAAGGCCACCATGAGGTCAGTTTTTGACTGTTGAGTTGGGATGCCTGTGACATGTCCAGGTGGAGCAGTAAAGCAGGCAATTGGAAGTTCATTTCTGGAGCATGATTTGAGAGTCCTTGCACAAAAATGAGAGTCAAACAGAGGGAGTTGTTGGTTGACAAAACAGTGTATCTCTAGAATTTCCTCTTTCTTCCGTGCACAGAGAGAAATAAACTGCATTCGTCAAAACCAGATAAAAATATGTACAGCTCTTCACATGACATGTACACCCTGCCCCCAAAATAACCCCTACAAGCTCCAGCCAATGACTGGCTGTCTGGCTTCAAGTAATGGAAATCCTCACTATCTCAAAATTTGGACAGCTCCTTAGAGTTCCTTAAGAAGGCAGTTTGATTTGCACAGATCTTTGTCATGACATGTTTTTAAGTGACTCCTTTTCAGCCAGACATCTATAGAGAAACTACCTTCCTCTTTAATTCAGGTGAACCACATGTAAGAAGACTTCCCTTTCACAAATGTCTTGAAAGAACAAGTCTTTTCAAAAACAGAATGAGAAAATACACAAATCTAATAAATGTGACAGGGTAAAACGATTCTACAGAGCTTTCTCCTATATCTGCTGAGACCAGTGCAAATGTTAAATAAAGGCTGAAATAAAAAGGGTATGAATTCAACATGAACAGTGAGGAACCGTCTTCACAGGCTGGCTAAATAGCTGTCTGCACTGTATCCTCGAGACCGCAGGGGGACGCAAGAGGTTAAAATCCAGTGATTTGTGTAATTCGCCTGAGGTTATGTGGTAGAAAGGCAGCTGGAAAATGGGTGAGAGCTCTGTTTCTTCTAGAAGAGTTTTGCATCTTTACTGCAGACAGCTGCAGAGGAACCCAACCCACCCTCTTTGGAGTGCGCAGTGGCGAGGCCAGGCGCTGGGTTTAGTGGCACCGCGGACCCGGGTTCTATTTAGAGGTGTCAGAGCCCTTAATGAGCTTGCGATAAAGTTTTTCTGATTCATCCATTCATCCATCACTCGATCAATTCATCCACCCTTTGTCTCTGACCCAGGGCCTGCGCTGGGCACCCCGGCGTGCTACAGAGCATTCAAACCCCACTTGACTTTCTGGAAGGAGGGGATTTTATGCAGGAGGACGTGGCGGGAAGACAACTCTGGGGGCCCTCACAGCGCTGTGGCCCCTTCACAAAAGAGATCAGTAAATTCTCGGGCCAACTCAAGACGGGACGGTGGGTGAGACAGCACCAAGCCTGGAGGAAACCCTTCCCCTCCCCCAATCAAGACAAGGAACGCAGCCACTTTCCACATTCTTCCCGGCCCTCGGCCGGCCGAGAGGCCCTGGCAGGTGCCCACGGGCCGGAGCCGTCCCTCAGACCGCGCCTCCCAGCGGCACCCCGAAGGCGCAGTCCGAGGGGGCGGGAGGCGGCAACGGGCGCAAGGATTGGCCGGCTCCACCTGCGCCCGGCCGACTCGGGCAGCGCCCCCAAACCCGCCTCTGTTCCCACCGCTACAGGGGCCGGGAATTGGGGTTTAGGGAGCTAGTGGGGGCTGCGACTCCTGGGCGCTGATTGGCCAGAGCCGCTGGGGGCGGGGCGGCGGGTGTGGAGGGATTGAGCCCAGACCGTTCCCTCCTATGCAGCAGCTCGCTGCTGGAGGCCCCGGCGTTGCATCATCTCCAGCCCGCAGCTGCTGAGGGAAAGCTAGTCGTGCCGCGATCCGCTTAGTCCGAGGCTCCAGCCCGCTCTCCAGCGCCCAGACTGGGAGTCTTCCGAGGGCCGGCTACCAGAACACGCCCGGCACGGCTAGTGGATCTCGCCAGCTCCGCCTGAGCCATTCATTGAGACCCCAGTCTTTTACTAGAGCCCAAGTCCCTCATCTCCTTCTGCTCCGAGTCGCCCGCAGCGCCATGGAGAAGAGCAGCGAGACGGAGAAGAGCAGCGAGACGAACGGCTACATAGACAGCGCCCAGGCTGGGCCTGCAGCGGGGCCTGGAGCGCCCGGGACCGCGGCAGGACGCGCACGGCGCTGCACCGGCTTTCTAAGGCACCACGCGCTGGTGCTGTTCACTGTGTCCGGCGTGGTGGCAGGCGCGGGCCTGGGCGCGGCACTGCGCGGGCTAGGGCTTAACCGCACGCAGGTCACCTATCTAGCCTTCCCCGGCGAGATGCTGCTACGCATGCTGCGCATGATTATCCTGCCGCTGGTGGTGTGCAGTCTGGTGTCGGGCGCAGCCTCTCTGGATGCCAGCTCTCTCGGGCGTCTGGGCGGCATCGCCATCGCCTACTTCGGCCTCACCACGCTAAGCGCCTCGGCGCTCGCGGTCGTTTTGGCGTTCATCATCAAGCCTGGGTCTGGCGCTCAGGATCTTCAGTCCAGAGACCTTGGGCTGGAGGAGTCGGGCCCCACTCCGGTCCCCAAAGAGACAGTGGATTCTTTCCTCGACCTGGCCAGGTAACGATCCCCCAAAGCAATGTAGATGCCAGCTCTCCAATATACTCCCGTTTATCCCTAAACACATACCTTCATATACTCCTAAGAGTTTATTCTAATGAGCTACTGGTGGCCTTTAACATTTTTTAAATATCAGAGTAACGTCTGGAGCCTTTGCATGCTGACCACACCTTTTCAAACATCAGTCTTGGCGCGCCAGACAATCTAAAGGAGCAGGGCCATGTCTTTTAGCAAAAGCCCGTCCTGCCGTTTGATTCGAGTGCAGTAAGGCAGAGGCAGCGGCCTTACCTGTACTTTACTCCTTACACCCTGGCTGTATTCTAACCACTCCTGGATATCTTCACCCCATTTTCTCCCCCACAGCGCCTGAAAGCTCCTGTGAGCATTTGTTAAATTTTACCTGTTAGGCCATCATGGCCTGTAATCTGTGGCCCTCTCTGTTTCAGCCCATTGGCTGAGAGGTTGCTGGCAGTTTTTTGAAGAGTTGTCAGAGAACCCAAGGATAACAAGGCTGGGTTTAGTTGTGTGGGCCCATTGCCCAGGCAAGCCTCTCATGAGGGCTTGAGACAGGTTGCCCTCCACCCTACAGTCAGGACCACTGTAGGGTATTATGAGTTTCAAGAGGCTTTATTGTAGGAAGGTGAGAGTTCTAGAGGAGAGGGAAAGAGAAGCAACTTCACTTGGCTTTGCCTGCTTTCTCTGACTCTTACGAGTTGGCTTTCATCCCTTGAGACATAGTGTAGTTTCTGTGGATTGCCCAAATCAGCCTCTCCTGCTTTCTCCATTAGCCCAGAGTTCACAAGTGGAAAATTGCAGGCTGGAGGCATTTACTGACCTGGCCAAGTACAGCTGAGTGAGAAGCTCAGCTGGCTCCCACTCCAGGTTTCCAATTGGGAGCCTTAGAGAGGTATGTTTGGTCTTGAGTCACTGAGGCAAAGCTCCTCATTGCTATGGCTGTGAAAACCAGCAAACCCTGGGCAAAGTGACTTGACTTCCTGCTGTTTCCATTTCTCCCTCTGGAAAATGTGACGACTGTCTGCCACTTAAGAGAAAGAGTATTCATTTGAAACTACAGCAACAACAACCAAAAAAGTCAATGGCATTGAAAAATAAAAATCTCTGATGAGGCAGACCAGAAAGTTCTTACCACAACTTGTTACCAAAAAGGCAGGTAGAGGTGGTCAATTAGGACTTTGATGACATGATCATCTTTGTTTAGTGTCTGGCAGCTTGATATTTGGAGTCTTTAGAGATCCTTAAAGTTTGAGGACTCACTTATGTGGGTGTTGAAAACGGTCTAATGAGGTTGGGAGTACCTTTGGCTCTTCAGCATATCTGTCAGCTGTCCTGGGAGAGGAAGCAGTTATGGGGGTTAAAAAATTCTTGTTTGCAGGGATCAGTGGCCCAGACAGGGGGTGTGGATGCACAGCTCTGGCCTGCTGGTTGTACCCCCATAGGGAGGCTCAGTAGCATTCTCATCTCCAAGAGAGGGGCAGTGGCCAAAAAACAGGGGGTGAGGGTTACCTTATTACCACTAACCCCAGAAGAGATCTCTTATTTCCTGATCATGGCTGTATAGATCCAAACCCCTTTAGCTCCTGCTTCTGAAATGAATGATGACCCAGCATCGTGACTTAGCGGTCAGTGTAGGTGCAGACTTTTCAGTGACTTGGGCTGCAGATACAAGGAAGAACTAAAAGAATCTTTGTCACGGCTTGTTGGGGATAGGTAATGTTTCATAATGCTTCTGACAGCCAACCACATTTAATCCAGCAGCTCACGAATAAAAGTAGTGTAGGAGGTACGATCCTCTTTTACCAACTGAGGAAATTGAGCCATAAAGGGATTAATGATTTGCAGTAGGTCACAGAGTAATTTATCAAAAGAGGGGCTAGAAGAACCAGGGATGTCTGTGCCCCACAGTTCAGGGCTGTCTTTCTCCCACTCTCCTGTTCCCCAAATCAACATCCCATAGTAATGACATCAGCTGCTAGTCTAGTTTTACAGTCTCAGAAATGTTTGCTCTCCTCCAAAAGAGGAACTAGATAAAGGTTTCATTGGGTCAAGATGGATGCCCACTTCCTCTAAAAGAAGGAGATGACCCCCTTTGGTGAAGGACAGTGTGTGTGCAGCTGCTCAGACTTGGCTTTCATGTTCAGCAGCTTGTGCGAGGGAGCGGTCCTGAGCCACGTGGAAATATTTCCTGGGTCTGGGAGTACTCTGGGTAACAATTTTCAAATTGCTTACACCAAAGAAACCTCACAGGTGCTGATTTTTTGTGTGACTCTGGGCATGTTCCTTGGCAAAGGCAGAGCATAGCCCTGGTTACTGCCCACAACTTAAACACCTGGAAGGAGTGGGGAAAGTCTCTTATGACTAAGTGCAGTGCAGGCTTTGCTAAAGTCCATGACCTTTCCTGGTCATGGAGCGCCCCCAAATCCCACAGTTTCTCTCTGCCACAATTTCTAATTTGTTTTGTTCAAGATGTAACTACAAGTCAGAAATGAAGCCAATAGATATTCAGTATGCCTTTTAGAAAATTCAGAATGCCCTTATCAAGTGATTTGATTTCCTACCACACAATAGATGAGAAAGAACAAAGACGGGGGAGTGGGTGTGAGGTGCTGGCACTGGGAGCTGGCCCTTTGAGAGCTGAGAAATGACAGTGAATAGCAACAGTCAGGTGGCAGAGTCACAGTCTCCCCCCAAGCAGCCTGAAGCTTTTATTCCTGAGGACCTGGAACAACACAGGACTCTCAGAACTGAGTGCAACCCAAGGGATTGAGTTGTGACTTTTCACCCAAAACGAAATAGTTTGGTCGCCAAAGAGACAGAAACAGCTTATCAGGAATCCAGTCATTGTGGAAGTTCTTAGTCCCTAACTATGCTCATTGATGATGGGTCCTAGGGCACGCCCATAACTTTCTGTGCCCTGGCTTCCTCATCTTCATAATGGGGATCATGATCATACCTACCTCACAGCATTGTTTTGGGGTTAAATGAGCTTTGTCTGTAAAGCTCTTAGAACAGATGTGCTAGCCCAATATATATTTGCTCTTGTTGTATGTAAATGGAGCAATATTACAGAGCTAATGGGGTTTTCTCCACTCACAGCTAATGGGGATGTCCTAATTTTATAGTTTGAAATACATGAGAATAAATGGGAAATGAAAGAATATTGGTGGAACTCAAGATGACTTGCAGCTGACATAGTCTTTAGGTATATTGGGAACCACGTGGAGGAGCCTGGAGGAAAAGAAATGAACAGTGACTGACTGTTTTGAAGTAATGGGATCAACACTACAGGAAATTGGAAATGGAGAAAAGTCAAAACTAAACACCGAAAAGCCTTCCGTTCTGAAATGGGGCAGAAATCCTCATATGTGATCTGCGGTATTCCAGTTTCTTTTCTCCCTGCATTACCCGTTTTTGGTCCCCAACGTTGACCTCAGCTGTAAATGGAAAGGACTGAGGCAGCTGGCTTCTAAACAATAATCAGGATGCTAAAATTTATAGTTTTCAAGTGGAAAACCAAAGACTTACCTGCAAAGGAGGCAGCTCCTGGGCCGAGGCTCTGTCTGCACTGGCAGCCAGAAGAATGGCTCCAGGCCGTTGTCTTTTGCAGAAGTCTATCAGGCTGCTGCCACGTGCCCAGTGAGCATGACTGAGGGTTTGCCTGTTGCCCGATTTTTAAAGTTATGTTTTCTCTTGTGTTAATTTTATCAATAGTAGAGTGTGCTATGAGTCTTTCCCTTCACCAAGGGAGGCGTGAGAGACTTACTTTCCTTCCCAAGCTGCAAAGAACCCATTTCTTCAGCAGGTACAAAGAAACCTACTGGAGACTGAGGCCTAACATTAGCCCCTAGATCACAGTCGAGAGAATGACTAGTGAATAATTTCTCTTAACTGTTGGCCATGGCAGGTTGTTTGGTCTATGCCGATGTATCTCTATTCTATTGGCAAAATGAAGACTCTTAGCAAACCAACAAGGATCCAAATTAATGGAGGTTTCTCAGCCAAACTACTCACTAAAATGGTAGCTTGTAATTTTTTTTAAAAGGTTTTAACTCGGCACCATTCCTTCTACTACCCATGACTAAATAGTTCAGTCTGAATAGTTCTGCCTATTAGTTTTGCCTGAATAGTTCAGGCACTAAAAAGAACATACACCCAGAGAGGCAGCGTAGGTAAGTGATTAAGAGGAGACACTGACATCAATTACCTGGGTTCGAATCCAGCTCTACCCCTTACTAGCTATATGGACCAGTCATTTAGCCTCTTGATGCTTTGGTTTCATTTTCTGTAAAGTGAAGCTAATAATAGTATCTACTACCTAGACTTGTCATGAGGAATAAATGAGTTAATATTTGAGTGCCTTGTTAATGTTCTGGTGTGTCCCAGCCTCTCAGGCTACTATATACAGAGAATGAGTGCTGTTCTCAGCCTTATTTCCTAAAATGTCCCCCACCACAGGGGCCCAGCAATTGCCTTTCCAGCTGGAATCTAAAACTGGATGTGGGCCTTAAAAAGAGGGTTGATTACTCACCCAACCCCTGCTGTCACAGTAGCATGACCCCAGCCCTGACTCAGCTCCCAGCTTCTTGAGGGGCACCAAGATCAGAAGGAGCACACCCCTGTTAACTGGCTCTGATAATAAACACAAGGAAGAACAAATATCAGATGTATATGGTATGAGCCATATCCTGTTCTGAAGAGTCTTTGAAATATTCATAAATTTAGTAAAGAATTTTTGAACTTAAAGGAAATACTCTGGAACAAAAAATATACCTAAGCAAAAGTAAATTGTTTAACATTCTTCTCACATAGAACACGGAAGTGTTACCACCCTTCACAATAGAATAAGAAGACTAAATAGTAGCAGATGTAGAAAGAAGGAACATTATGAAGTTTTTCATCCTGTGAGCTGCATGAGTCTGTATAGTACAGCTAACTAAAGCTCTATGGTTTTTGGTTTTTGTTTTTGAGAGAGGGAAAGGGAGGGAGAAATAGAGGAAACATTGATGTGTGAGTGAAACATCGACTGGTTGCCTCTTGCATGCCCCCAACTGGGTACCTGGCCCACAACCCAGGTATGTGCCCTGGCCAGGAATCAAACTGGCGACGTTCCGTTCACAGGTCGACACTCAGCCCACTGAGCCACACCAGCCAGGGCCATACCAGTTTTTTGTTTGTTTTCTGTGACGTACCCAGAGACTGCTACAGCACTGGAAAGGTGTGTCGATTCATTCTCTCCCAATTTGTTCTGATTTGCATCTCTGGATTTAGTAGTGTGGCCTTGGCATTTTTGCAAATGTTTTTGGCTTTAACCCACTATTAGAAATATATTTTTTGAAAACCAAGCTCTGGCCAGTTTTATCAAAGAAAATTTTTGCATGATTTACTTCTCACCAGTCTGTTTGGCATGCTTCTAATGATATCAGATATCACTTGGATCAATGACAGCTGGTGTGCACACTCTGTATTATTTTCCTCACGCCGGGCCCAGTTTACTATTACTGAACTGTAGCAACAGGCACCAGTCTTAGCCAACATGGCATAGAAAGCTATTTCAGAGTTTCTCAAGGCTGGGCAGTTTGGCGAGGATGACCAGTTTTGCTTTGCCTTCTCTGATCATCCTCAGAATTTGCTTGTACCCTGGCACATACTTTCCACTTTTCATAACAAGTTGGAGCCTAGAGTTGACCAACGCCAGCAACTCTTTCGTCTTCCTTGCGGCCAGCATCTTCCTGCCTTAGGTGCAGCATGGCCCCCAACCAAGAGCAGCCACAGAGATGGCCGGGGAACAAGAAGGAAGACATGCATTTGAAATGGTGGCATCTATGGGGCGTGGGAGAGGGGGGTGTGGTGGGGGGGAAATGGGGACAACTGTACTTGAACAACAATAAAATAAAATAATAAAATAAAATAAAACAATCATCTACGTATATGCACCCTGAGCCTCCCATACTCAACATGGAACAACAGTGTCTCAAAACAACATTTGAAGTGCTGATATTTTCTATTGTGTCTAATGTAATATATCTTTTATAAAATGCTGGTTAGAGCCAATACATTTGATTTCACAGACTACTAATGTTTGAGAAAGTTTGGTCTAGTGTATATCTGGAACTATTTAATTCAACTAAATTTCTCGGGATCCAATAACAGAAAGGGAAAGGATTTGAGAACTGAGGAAGATGGAGATTTCGGCAGTTAGAAGCACCCTAACAGCCAGTGAAGCTGAGTGCCGTGCAGCAGTACGCGCTTGGTCCTCCTGGTCCCAGACTCTGGGAACTAGCCACGGTAGCTATTTACATTTAAATATTTGAATTGTCAATATGAACAAAATTTAAAATTCAGATCCTCCGTTACACTAGCCGTATTTCATTTGCCCAATAGCCATATGACTACCATATGAGACAGCACGAATATAGAAAGTTCTCTCTGACCGTGTTGGTCCAACCGTCACGTGAATGCCAGATGTATCAATTTAATGTCTCAGGGCCTTGGGGTCACCATGTGCTGAATGAGGGGGTTGAACTTAGTCACCACTAAGATCCCTTCCAGCTCAAATGTTTTTTATTTTGAAAACCCACACAGATAGTGTGTGAAAGTGAGGAGTTGGGGGAAAATGCCTGAAGTCAGAGCTCTGGAGAGCAAAACTTGCATGACAGGCAGCTGATCCCTGACAGCTCAGGAGTAAGAAAAACCCAGATTTCACAGCAGCATCTGTGTTTAAAAGGAGAGAGGGTTAAGAAGAGTGCAGAGAACAAAGTTGTAGGACTGACAGTACCCGACTATAAGACTTGATAAAGCTACCGTAATCAAGGCAGTGCGGTATTGGCAAAAGAACAAGCAAATAGATCAATGGAACAGAATAGAGAGCCAGAAACAGACTCGTAAATATAGCCAACTGATCTTTGACAAGGGAGTGTAGGCAATACAATTGCAAAAAGATAATCTTTTCAACAAAGGGTGCCAGAACACCTGGACGTCCTTGTACAAAAAAATGAATCTGGACAGAGACCTTGTACCCTTCACAAAAATGAACTCAAAATGGATCACAGACCTAAATGTGAAAGGCAAAAGTATGAAACTAGAAGATAGCATAGGAGAAACCCTAGGTGACTTCAGGTACGACTTTTTATATATAATACCAAAGACAATCTCTCGGATGTTTTGCTTTACTCCCACAGCCTCAGTTCCTTGCCCCTAATTATGGACAGGAGGTCTGTGGCAACCAGAGGGTCCAAGGGAAAGGAATATGATTTTGTGGGTGCGTGAGCTTCGGTTCACAGCCCCCAGGCGATCCCTTTCTGGGGAATAATATCAGAGAGCTGAGCCATATAACCTAAAGACAGTTCACCCATCCTACTGAATGTTTTTTTTTTCCTTTGCAGTTAGCCCTGTATTTTTAAAAACTTTTTAAGCATTTTGACATATGATTTACATACAGTGGAATGCACCCATTTTAGGTATAAAGGCCGGTGAGCTTTGACACGTAGAGAGCTCATTTAATCGTTACCACAGACGCTGAACAGACCTGTCACCTGTGACCCCTCCCAGCATTCCCCGCTCTCCACCCCTAGCCCCAGGAAGTTCTGGATAGAAAGTTTTGCTTTCTGTCACCACAGAGTAGTTTTGCTTTTACTAGAGTTTCATGTTAATGGAATCATTCAGCATGTACTTTTCTTTGTCTGGCTTCTTTTGCTCAGCACAATGTTGCTGAGATTTTCCGGGTTGCATATATCAGTAGCTGAGTTCTTTTTATTGCCTGGGAGGATTCCACTGTGAGGATTTATCATAATGTGTCCCTTCATCTGTTTTTGGACATTTGAGTTTGGAGCTATTATGAATAAGACCATTAAACATACAGGTCCTTTTTGCAGACATATATTTTCATTTCTCTTGGGTAAATATCCAGGAATGGAATTGCTGGGTCATATGGTTAGTGTATGTGTAGCTTTATAAGTAACTGCCAGAACACATCGTTTTTTTCTTAGGAAGCTGATTTTTTTTGGCAGGAGTTGTTGTTTTGTCTCTAGTATTGTCTGTACCTCTCTGTTCCCACTGGATTTTGTAGACTGGATACTGTAGACTGTCTGAAAAAAGGTCGGTGTGTCAATGGTTGTTTGGTCTAGAAGTTCTGGGATAGGGTCAGGGTCCATTCTGGGTGAGATAGTATTGGGTTATTGCTCATGCTAAAGAGACCAGGCAGGCCAGCAGCAGGGTTTAAACAAACAGTGTGTGCTCTTTGGAAGAGAATGCATTTCAAGGTTGTGGGAAAGGCTGTGCTTGTGCCAACTGAGGAATCTGCTGATCCCTACAGGATGCAAGGTACTTCCAAGAGAAGTTTCTCCTCATGGGGAAGATGGAGGACCTTTAATCC
Organism: Trachops cirrhosus; assembly: GCA_028533065.1. NCBI lineage: Eukaryota > Metazoa > Chordata > Mammalia > Chiroptera > Phyllostomidae > Trachops > Trachops cirrhosus. The sequence continues at coordinate 107,462,814 of CM052543.1, read as the reverse complement.
AACTCCTTCCTTCACTTCCCTGCCCTCTTAGGAAGAGAACCCAGCTCAGTCCTGGGCTATTTAGAGTTGCCATCCAGTGCATGTAGAACAGGGAAATCTTGGCTCAGAACCTATTTCTGCTTCTAACTAGTACAGCAAATGGAAATGAGACACCAAACATACATCACAAGGTTGACAGAGGTAAGAAAGGTGCTTTGTAATGGAAATAATAGGCAAACGGAAGTTGCTATTCATCTATACACTAAGGAATAGTCAATACACATTGCCAGTCTTTTTCTACCTTTTCTTTAAAGTAAATATGCCTGTAATAGGACTCACATTTCTGATCACCATTTTGTAATGGTTAATTCAACTGAAGATCACATTTTGTCTGCTTAAATGCAGGTGTGTACTAGCTGGTATTTTCTAAACATGTTCAACGCCATCTGGTTGCATAGACAGAGTGGGTTTGGAAAATGCCGTGCTGCAGTCTCTGCATGCTGGCTGTCTTGCAGATGCACCCTGCATGTAATAAAGTTGTTTTTCATCTCATTAACCTTGTTGGCCAGTATATTAGTTATCTAATGCACAAATTTAATGAGTTACCAAAACTAGCAGCTTAAAATCACACGCATTAATTATCTCACATAGGATCATGAATCTTAGCATGGCTTAGCTGAGTCTTCTGCTTTAGAATCTCTTACAAAACTGCCATCAAGGTGTTGGCCACAGCTGGGGTCTCCTCCAAAGGCTCAGCGGGGATGGATTCACTTCTGAGGTCACACGATTGTTGGCAGAATTTGGGTCCTTGAAGTTTTGACTGGCACCTCAGTTCCTAGTTGACTGTTGGCCAGAGGCCACCCTGTCTCTCTCCACAAGGGCCTGCCCAGTGTGGCAGCTTGTTCCATCAAACACGCAAGCCCAGAGGCAGTAAAGAGAGTCTTCTCACAATATGTAAGCAAGTGATATCCCACTACCTTTGCTTTGTTCTTTTTATTTTTCCCTACCCTCACCGAAGGACATTTTTTTCATTGCTTTTAGAGAGGGAATCCAACCTGCAACCTAGTTATGGGCCCTGACCAGGAATTGAATCTGCAACCTTTAGGTTACCAGATGCCACTCCAACTGAGCCACACTAGCCAGGGCCCTTAGTATGATTCTTTTGGCTAAATTAAGCAAGTCACAGGCCCTATCCATACTCAAAGGGAAGGTATTACACACAGGTGTGGCTTCCAGCAGGACATCTTCAAATCTGCTGCTAAGGTGGATTATAGTCAGACCTGCCTCTCTCTGAAATCAAACATCATGCAAATATTTTCCTAGAGGTTCTAGCATTAGGTAAACAAATCATCCATAGGAGTAAGAATTAGTGCATACACTTGGCACAAATTGTAAAGGATGCTCCAGAGCCGTTTACTCTTCTAGCCTTATTCTTACAGAAGTGGATAGAACAAACGGAGTGTCAGTGGGATTTTCTTATATTTCAAGACCAGAACCCTGCACAGACCCTAACCAAAAGGAGACCCTCAGTAAAAACTGTTTGCATGAATAGACTTTGGTTTTAAAACATAGCTTAACTCGATCAGCACTACTATCTTGCTTTTTAACATGAAATAAAATTCATAAATATGATTTACCTACATACATAATTTCAAAACATTAACATGACTTAACTGTAATATAAAAGACAAAAGAGTAATTTATAAAAATAATGTGTTTTAGCCCTGGCTGGTTTGGCTCGGTGGATTGAGTGCAGGCCTGTGAACAAAAGAGTCACTGGTTTGATTCCCAGTCAAGGCACATGCCTGGGGTGTGGGCCAGGTCCCCAGTAGTGGGCACGTGAGAGGCAACCACACACTGATGTTTCTCTCCTTCTCTTTCTCTCTCCCTTCCCGTCTCTCTAAAAACTAACTAAATAAAATCTTTTTTAAAAATGTGTTTTAATAGGTAAATGCTGTAAAACAAACTGGTTAGGTGCTTGCATCTGAATCTAGATGTTAACAACACAGCTATAAATAGACTGGTACTTAATAACGTGTGCGATTAAGGACTCAAATGCTACAATTTTCTATGGGTGATGTGATTTTTCCAGAAAGATGAACCGTTCTTGGAAATATTCTGAACAAAACAAAAAGTAATTATCCCATATTTTACACAGTAGTTGCAGTCCTAGAAAATTCAGTATACAGTGGTACCTCGGAACTCGTTGTTAATTCTCTCTGGAACTCATGACCAGTGCCAAAACCAATGAGTACCAAACGATGAAGCATTTTCTCTTGAGGGACGGCATCATGACTCATACAAGTTCTAGCAAGTGTGATGAATCCCGAGCAAACACCGAGTGCTGAAACATTTTTTTCCTCGCCCAAATGCAATGAGTACAGGGTTTGATGCATTCTGGAGCCTACGAGTACCAAGGTATGACTGTATGTTTGAATTATGCAAAAACTGCCTTGTTTGGAGGTTAGTTTAGGCTTGGGTAATTATAAGGTTTCATCTGCAGGTATGTCATATAGGATATCAAAACACATGAGGACACTGATTATTGTACGGGACTTGCCTTAACTCTTACCAGAATGAATGGCTGGGACCTAGCACTTTCGCCTACACACAACTCCCCCAATTCCAGGAACGCCCCCTCCACCCCAATTATTGCCACAACAAAAACGCTCCCATGGATTTAGCTAGGGGGCAGCACCACTCCCCGGTGGAAAACACAGGAATAGGGCTTAACCTCTTGGGGAAAGGAAAGTAATGCAGTTATTCTGGTTTGGTTGAACACAGGTAAGCCCACATATCAAGGAGTACCAGGAGGGGGAAGAGATGAAAACTGGTATGCTCAGGTATTTACTGTGCTGCAGGAGCCATGGCAGAGCTGGGTGTTTGGACAAGCAGAAGACCACAATGATTGCTGGAGGTGGACAGAGGAGGCATACCGTTATGTTAGGCTGTCAGAATGGGCATCTTAAAGTGGATACTTTGAATGCTGAATTTTCAGAATACTGATGAAATGCTTCCTTTTCCAACAGAAACTTGTTCCCCTCAAATCTTGTGGTTGCAGCTTTTCGAACGGTAAGACTTGATGCTTTGCTAAAAATGTGAAATTTTGATGGGAGTGGGGGATGTATAAATTACTGCTATAGAATTAGGTAAGGTGGAGCAGGGAGAGCTAGTGTTGTTAACAAAACCTGGCAACACTGAGCTAAGTTTTATAGATGGGCCTCTGGGATAAAACAAACAAAACAAAAACTCAACATTTTTCTAAAATATCCTAGTGGCTCCAATATCTTTTTCACATCACCTGAGAAATACCCTCAGATCACATTTTGGGGTTCTCTTAAGTATTTTAGAATATTTTAAATTACAATTTTATCTATTTTTCTGACTATAAAAGTAATATATGCTCATTACAAAAAATTTTTTTAAATAAAGTCCAAAAGAGTAGAAGAAAATAAAATAAAAATCACCCTCGTCCACCACCTACAGCTACCCGTGAACATTTATTTCGGTATACGTCCATCAGATCTGTTTCTTCTATGTGGCCCACATGTTTTAAAAAATGATTATACTATTGAATGTGGGAGGTGGGGGTGTGTAGGGCAGGGGAGAATAATGGGGGGAAAATGGGGACAACTGTAATTGAACAACAATAAAATTTTTTTAAATCATTATATAACACATATTTTTAGTATGTGCACACACTACACGTAGCTTTTGCAAACTTTTTTAAAGCAGCATATTGTGAAGATTTTCTCACATTAGAAAGCATCCTCTGCACAATGTTGTTGCCTGTGTCCCACTGTATGAGTGTGCCTTAATTTCCCTCCTCTGGTCTCTTATGGATGGGCTTTCAGGTTGTTTCTAGTTTTCCCCTAATTTTGGCAATACTGCCAGTAACCCATGGCCATGCTTTACGCAGAGAAGACATGTAAAGGTCTAGATGAGATTGGCTAATCTGATGGTTCTTTTTAAGCAAAGACTTTTCTGTTTCTACTTGCAGCCTTTCTCTTTTCAAAAAAGAACAAATCTGCATATAAGCACAGCTGTGGCTTGTATATATAACATGAGGTAGGAGAAAAAGAAAAGATTTTTCTCTCCCTCTCCAATCAATAAATAAAAAATTTTAAAAGCCCTGGCCAGATAGCTCAGTCGGTTAGAGCATGGTCCCTATACGCCAAGGTTGTGGGTTCAATCTCCAATCAGGGCACACACAAGAATCAACCAATGAATACATATATATGTGGAACAGCAAATTAATATCTCTCTCTCTCCCCCTCTCTCTCGTTGCATGTATGTGTGTGTGTCTCTCCTTCCTTTCCTCCCTCTCTCTCTCTAAAATCAGTCAAGAAAAAATTTTTAAAAGAAAAGAAGAGGTTTATGGGGTTTCACTGCCTGTCACCTGTGAAGTGAGTTTCGTTTTTCCTTGATCACAGGGCCACTAAACAGCTCTGCCTGTCTGAAGGCTCGGTAAATCAGAGCTGAAGGAGACCAGAGTTCCTCACAGGCTCGCACAAAGCAGGCCTCCGTGTCTGTACCTCCTAATGAGCTGCTCTTTATGGTTCAGAAACCAGATGTCCATAGAAAAGGTCAGGAAGGCGTTTCATAACAGATTGCTCTCGACAGTACATGCTGCCACAAGGAGACGCCTTCATGCGTGGTGCAGAAGCGTGTGAGGTCAACTGTAGGGCCGAGGCTGGAGAGGTGTTTTCCCTCTGAGTGGTGGGTCTCCCACAAGACTCCTCTGGGAATCTCCATCTTGCCTGACATCTTTTGCTTTGGAGAGTGGAAGCTCAGGATACTTAGAAACTGAGTCTGAAAAGCAGTCACTCAAACAAGTTCTGGAACAAAGTGGAGCATAAATAAATGGATCAAAATCAAATGGCAAATTTAAAAGTGGACTTGGGCATTATGGAATGAATACCAAGGTTCTCCAAATACTATGAACAGTCAGCTGTTTGAAATATCAAACTATCAGCATGAAATTGGACAGACCCACAAACCATTGTCCGAGGGACATAAAGTTCTCCCTTTGTCCTTGGGTCCCTAAATAACCCAGAGGCCTCTTGAAACACTTGCTGCCTTGGTCTTAAGTTGCTTTTGTGTAGTTTTCAGAGACCCTGGACAGACCAACCAACTGAGCAGTGCCCCCCAACACTCGGAGTGAATAATGCCAGAACAGCTAAAGTCCCCACAGTCCTCAGGTTCCACTGGGTCCCGCTTCCCCTGTGAACTGACAGTGGGTTTTTCTTTCTCTCTCTCACAGTATGCAACGGATTATAAAGAGGTGGCCTATGGCATGAACACTGGAAACATAACCCTTGAAAAGGTAAAGCTCTTTGTAAAGTCACTGGTGATGAATACTTATAAAGCAAATAATGCTTCTTAATTGAAGGAGCATATACAGCGCAGCTTTTTCTCAGCAGGGCTGAAAACTCTGGGGTGTGGGCAGACTATTCAAAGCACATGGGTTGGGTTCGCTTCTTCAGTTATTCACCAACATGGTCAAGGCCAGTGTCTGTAACTTCGGAATCTTTAGTGAATCTATTTCATCGAATTGAAACTAGTGTCCTTTCCAAAAATATTTTGTAACACCCCTTCTGCTATGCTAATATATAATTAACAGGTGATTTAACAGGCACATAAAAATTGTTTAGGGGCTTAATTTACTCTAGCCATTATTCATTCACACATTTTTTTTTGAGTACCAATTGTTTGCCAGACACTGGGCCAGGTCACAAGAGCAGGAAGGGATGAGGAGCCTCCAGGCTTATTCAGCCCGGCCACAGAATGTCGTGGGAAAAAGGAGTTACTTTGCTCTTTTCCTGCCCCCCCACACATACTCCCTGGGGCTGAGGGGTGCTGAGTGCTACCAACCTTTTTCTGATTGAAGGAAAAGTTCTACTTAAAAAAAAAAAGCTGCTAATTTAGTCCAGTTCACTTTATCTTGCAGATGAAGAACCTGAAGCCCAGATAAGTTATTTAATATCAGAGCTGGGACTAGAATCATGGTAAAAATGCTCTTTCTGTTTTTTACCATGCCGACGTACGTTTCCTGTTCAGAATTTCATACTGTGTTTTGATGGAATTAAGTGACTGTCTCACATATGCTTTCAGTGGTGAGATTCAACATTACTGGAAAAAATAAAGAATACCTTTTATCTGTACATTCAAAGTCAGTGATTTAGGAACAAATATCCTGAAAATACCCATGCCAGTCCTGAAACATCTTTTGGGAAATCTGTCAGCCAGGAGGCCATCATAACAGCCTAGCAGCCAAGCATCTGTTGACATTTACAAGGTGAATCACTGACTCTTGATCGGAAGGAACTTTTCACCAACCAGATCTCCTTTTGAAAGCAGCATTTGAAGTCATTGTCCAAACCTCTGCTTGAAGATCCAGTAGCACGGAGCTCACTGCTTTCTGCTTCAACCTATACCAATTTTGAGCAGCTTTCAGAGTTAACACTTCGGTGAAATTCTTGTTGACTGTCTGTATCCTTAAACTCCATCCTCCCTTGACTTTCCGACCCCTTGATTTGTGAAATCACTAGAGGTTAAAGAAAATATGAGCCTTTTCTCACCCTGGGTGTAGTGTTTCAGTCCAGCGGAGACACAAGGCAAATGGGCCTCTAGTCATCCACCTGTTGTAAACTTGGACCCCATGTTCACTCTGACCCTGCAGATCCCCGTTGGTACCGAGATCGAAGGGATGAACATTTTAGGACTGGTCCTTTTCGCCCTGGTGTTAGGAGTGGCCTTAAAGAAACTCGGCCCTGAAGGAGAAGAGCTTATCCGTTTCTTCAATGCCTTCAACGAGGCGACGATGGTCCTGGTGTCATGGATTATGTGGTGAGTAGTGCCCCCCTCCCCACCTCCTACTCTCCCTCCTATTTCTCCTGCCATCCAGAAAAGAGCCTGACTCTGCTGTCCTACGTCACCCCCGGGGTCACCACCTAGCCCAGGGCTCTGTATGTGGTTGATGCAACCCAGGTCAGTCTTGGTACAGGGTGTGATGGAGGTGGCGGCAGTTTCTCCTCTTGTCCAGGACCTCAGGCATGTGCCACAGTTGCCAGTTATTTCCTCTGCACCCGCAGTGACTCCTCTGGTTCTGTCATCAGAGATCTATATGTGGGTTCCCACCATCACCCCATTGTATATGCAATGCCCATATCATCTTGTGGAGCAATGAATTTCATACGTTTGCTCTCTGCTGTGTAAAATAAGGCTTATTTAACTTAAAATGATAGACTTTGAGCTTCAAAGGGACCCTTACTGTGATATTTCACAACATGGAAGACAGATCCACCTTCACCCTGTGCATATACAAACTAGGAATTGTCTTTTTTTTTACATTAATGTTTCTGTATGTAATAGCAATGAAAGAGTAATCATTTAATAAAGAAAATGTGGGATTGATTTTTGGCTAAAAGGTAAAAATTTGGCCTGATCCCTCAAAGTAACTTCTCAGAAATCATTCCAATTGCAGTGGTAGTCCCTCATCGGCTTCACCCTGCTGTTTTACTCAAGCCAAACTCCTGTGTCCAAACCTATTCGTTACTGAGAAACTTGCTTGTCCTTATATGCACAAAGCCTTTTCCTCATTGTCAACCCTTAAATATCCCAGAATTTCTCTTTCTTGATGGCACCTGGACTGATTTTAGGAGAGAAGCCTAAAACTTTGTGGGAAAGCTTGTAATTAGGTGGGAGGCCAAGTCCAAAGCCCCCACTGGTGGTGTTTATTTTGCTCAACCACACATTCCAGTTTGACTGTTACCACTGCAAATGTGGAACACTGTTCATATGGCTCTTGTTCTTGGGAGAGAAATAATTACAGAAGGAAAAAGTGTTTTCATCACAGTTCAGGTTCTTTTCCTATTTTGTTTTGTTTTTTTCTTTTTTTTTTTTTTGTCTGAGATTCCCTGCTGAGCCCTGGCCACATGGCTCAGTTGGTTGGAGCATCACCCCTTGACACCAAAAGGTTGCGCGTTCAGTCCCTGGTCAGGGTGTGTAGGGGAGGCAGCCGATCCATGTTTCTCACATCAGTGTTTCTCTCTCTCGCCCCACCCCATTCCTCTCTCTCTAAAATCAATAAACATATCTTCAGGTGAGGATTTACAAAAACAAATAAACAAAATCTCCTGCTGAGTGTCTAACTGCAGTGGGAGTTCTTTGGCCCAGAAAGTGCATCCCGTACAGAACTGGAGTTTCAAATGTCTTAACTAGTTAAAGGATCTCAACCAGGTGGGGAGGGATCTTTGGCAGCAGCTCTTTTGGCTTTTGTCCTTCACTACTACCTACTCCAAGATGAAAGCACCTGCCTCACCTGCACTATTCACAGAAGTAACTCCTCAGTGGATTTAATACAGGGTCAGCAAACTTTGCAGACTATACAATCTCTCACGCAACTACTTAACTCTGCTATTGTGGGAGAGAAGCAACCACAGACAATTTGTAATTGAGGGAGTCTGGCTATGTTTCACTAAAGCTCATAGTGCCAACCCATGCATTAAACTCTCTAGGGAGGAAGCGGAAAGAAGGAAGAAGTCCTCAAAAGTATTAGAAGAAAATGTTGGGGTAGGAAAAGTCTTCCTAAACAAAATACAAAAATTGAAAGCCATAAGAAGCTGCTAAATTTGACTACATCAAAATATAAAACATTTGCATGCAAAGATACCTTAAACATAGTTGAAAGACAAAGCACTTGTTGGGAGAGAATGATATGCAATTGCATATAGTATGTATGTGTATACGCCCGTACACACGGTCTCAAAGCACTAGTAGCCAAAGGACTAGTACCAGCTCACAAACTGTTTTTCTATCTGCAATTAGATTTATAGGGAAATTGAGCATAAGTATTTAGAAACTTTTATAGCAATTTTATATTGCTGCAACACCCAAACGCGTGATCATTTTTCTAATGTTTTATTTTTATTGTCTTTTATAAGAATATTGGTTCATGACCTACCTGGATAGAAATTAACCAGTCTTTTACCAAAGATAGTTTGAGAAACACTAATATAGACTTCTGATTACTGAAAAAGAAGAAAGACTGAATGAACTATTAGAAAATGGAAAAGGTATGTGAGCAAACAATTCATAGAAGAGGAAACCTGAATAACCAGCTTATTCAAGGACATGAAAAGTTTGGTTTGGTCAGGCATTGGTAAGGGTGAGGATAGAGTTTCTCAACAGCAGCACTGCGGATCGTGGGCTGGATCATTCTTTGTTGTGGGGGGCTGCCTTGTGCACGGTAGAATATTTAGTGCTATCCCTGGCCTCTAAGTCACTAGATGCCAGTAGCACCCCTCCCCAAAGCTGTGACAACCAAAGCTACCTCCAGACTGCCGCACATGCCTGGGGGCAAACTCATGTTTGGATGGGAACCAGTGGTGGGGGGAAAGGATTATTCTCCTGGACCGCTGGTGGGAATGTGAACTGGCACAGCCACTTTGGAGAGCCATTTGTTAGTATCTGCTAAAATTTAAAACATGCACACTTCATAACTCAGCACTTCCACCTTTTGGTGTCTTTGCCTAGAGCACAAAGGCCCGTAGCGCACAAAGAAGCCTGTCCACAGTGTTGTTTTTCATGATGGAAATCTGGGAGCAATTTAAATGTCCATCAGCCGGGCAACAGCAAAGTAATCTATAGTGTTTGGGCTCTGAGGATAATAGTTTAAAATAATAAAGTAAAAGTAGAAATAGCCAAATGTCCATTGACAACTAGATGAACAAAATGTGGCATATACATACAATGGAATATTATTCAGCTATAAGAATGAAATTCTAGCACATGCTGTAACATACATGGACCTTAAAGACATGCTAAGTGAAATAAACTAGACATGAAAGTGCAAATATTATTGTACGCTTCCATTTATAAGCAGCACCCATAACAGTCAAATTCGTAGAGACAGAAGGTAGAACAGCGGTCACCAGGACAGGGGGAGGGGGTCATGGCGGTCAGTGATGATGAGCTCAGAGTTTCAGGCTGGGATGAGGAGAGAGTTCTGGAGATAGGCAGTGGTGACAGTTGCACAACAATATGAAAGCACTTAATGCCACTAAAGTGTGCACTTAAAGTGATTAAAATGGTAAATTTTATGTTATTCATATTTTACCATGATAAAAAACATACCAATGTAGATGTCTATGTATTTATATGAAAAGATCTCAAAAGACATAATGTGGTGTTAAAAATAAACATACAAATTTAAATACGTACCTATGTATCTAAATGCATAGAAAGTGTGCCCTGACCGGGTGGCTCAAGTGGTTAAAGTGTCATCCCGATACACCAAGGTTACGGGTTTGATTCCTGGTCAGGGCACATGCCTGGTCCCTGTTGGGGGTGTGCAAGAGGCAACTGATTGATGTTTCTCTCCCTCTCTTTCTCCCTCCCTTCCCCTCTTTCTAAAAAATCTTTAAAAAAAAAGAATCAACCAACGAACCCATAAATGCACGGAACAAGTATCTCTCTCACTCCCTCTCTCTCTCCCCTTCTCTCTCTCTGTAATCAATTTAAAAAATGAATAAATGTATAGAAAGTAGGAGTGGTTATCTGAGGAGGGGTCTGGCTTGAGGGTGGTACTTAAAAAGAGGATTTTGGCCTAAACAATAGTTTAATTTTGTGAAAGGAGAATATATTCATGTGTTACTATGGAATTTAAAATTAATAACACTAGTAAGAAAACTCGAGAAAGCAGTGACATTGGCTTTCTCCGGGGAAGGAGACTGGTTGGGGCTTGGGGGGCAGAAGCAGAAGGGAGACATTACACTACTCACCCTGCACAAATATTAGGTGAAATTTGAACTATGTAACATTAGTATCTATGTAATTAAAATTTACCCAAAAAGTCAATGGTTAAAACTTCTTCCTCAATATATATTAAATTCAAAACAACTGACTTTTGTTTTTTGTAGCTCTCCAAGTTTACTCCTTCCCTTCCTTCTTCTCATCCTGCCACTAAAAAAAATCTTCACACTCCAGGAATGTTCCCAGAGGGTCATTGTTAGTGGCTTTTTCCCACAGAATCATGTTTTCCAAATCACAAAGAACTTAAAACCTCACAAAGTCCCAGCTTTGTCTCAGTTCTGCGAAGTAGGTGTTAGTCTTTTTGTGTTTCTAAGTTCTCAGAACAAAGTGCATTCCCAGAGGCTTTGACCTTGAACATTCTTTGCCTTCCACTTGGGAGCCCCTGTGGTTGGTAACCTCCATCTCTTAAGGACATAGTATATCCGAGGGGAAAGAAGTCTGGGTTCTGATCCTGACTCCATTACCCATAGTGATGTATCATGTGAATTTTACTCAGTTTCGTAGCCCGTAAAATGGACTCATCCCTTTCCATTCCTTAGGGTCATTCTAGGGGGAGAGGAAGACTGCCTAGCTGAGGTCGCTGTGTTGGGTCAGGAAGGGCCTGCATCTCCCAGCCCCTCCATCACATCACCCTTACTGACAAGGGCCCTGTGCTCGTGCCCTAGGTATGTGCCCGTGGGCATCATGTTCCTGGTCGGAAGCAAGATTGTGGAAATGAAGGACATCGTCGTGCTAGTGACCAGCCTTGGGAAATATATCTTTACATCGATATTGGGCCATTTTATCCACGGAGGAATTGTTCTACCACTTATTTATTTTGTTTTCACACGAAAAAACCCATTCAGGTTCCTCCTGGGCCTCCTCACACCATTTGCGACAGCGTTTGCCACCTGCTCCAGGTGAGTGGGTTTCAGGGGCCCTTGACGGCTCTGAGCTGTGTTAACGTGAAACCAGGTGAGCCCAACGGTAGATGCACAACTGGAATCTTAACATAATCTAATTATAAAAAGCTCTAAATTAGTCTTACCTTATTTTTTGTATTACCAGCCCCACAGCTCTTAAAGAAACAGAGCTGGGATTGTCAGAATGAGGAATTGCCTCCTCTCCTTCTGGCTCCTTGGTGGTCAACCTGACCATAGTTTAGCCCATAGGAACTGTGGGTCCTCACCCTAATTAATTAGACCTTTGCCTGAGTAAAAGAAGGCAGGACTTAACTTAAAATGCATTGTAGGGAAGTTTCTAGAAGGATACCTGTTCAGATCTCCCTCTTGATACATGAATTAGAAAATAAGACCAAGGCATCATGGTGAGGAGTGGATGTTCAGTTCTCTAGGATTATTTAATTTAGCACAAAAGATGCACCTAATCGTCACTGGAAATCTTTTCCCCAAAGTGGACTTTCCAAATACATTGAAGAAAGCTTTCAAAGGATGGCGGCGCACTGTTTCATTCTCACGCTTCGATTTTGCCTCTCTACTGCATGTTTCCTTACATCCTGAAGGACTATTCATATGACAAGGCAGTGGTGGTGAAAAGAATTGAGAAGGTCAGTTTCTTTGGCTTAGACAGAAACAAACCTCCTTCTCAGCTGCACCCACCACCCTCTGTGCAGCCCACAGAGGCAACTGGAAAGAACAAGTCTCGTTTATTCAGTTATCTATGAACACAGTTACGCTTTCCAAATCCTCAGAGCCATTTCCCCCTTGGCCTAAAAGGGGGAAAATCACAGTTTGCCTTGTACTTTAGAGGGGGGAATTCAAGAGGGGAGACGTACATATGGAGTCAGCGGTTCTTCATTCTCTTGAGAACACTTTGTACCACAAGGCACTGTGTGGCTCTTGAGAAATTTGGAACAGGTGTATCCAGGTAAAGAATATAACAGGCAAATCAAGGGAGTCAGGTTTTGAATACTTTGGGAGTTGACAAAACCCCCATGTTGTGACAGAAACTTTGAAACAATTCTGATTTTTCTTTTATTTCAAGGAGAGAAAGCCAGAAACTAGGATGGTGCTAATAGTTGCGTTCCGGGGTCTGAGCTGAGTAATGTTACCCTTGGAAGGACCGTCTTCATGGTTGGTTGTTTCTCTCCAGCTCAGCAACCCTTCCCTCTATGATAAAGTGTGTTGAAGAAAACAATGGCGTTGACAAGAGGATCAGCAGGTTCATTCTCCCCATCGGGGCCACTGTGAACATGGACGGGGCAGCCATCTTCCAGTGTGTGGCCACGGTGTTTATCGCCCAGCTCAACAACATAGAGCTGAAAGCAGGACAGATTTTCACGATTCTGTAAGTTCATTACTCTTTCCTTCCTCTTCAGGGTTGGGTCACAACTTGGGGTATTTCTTGAGATCTCCTTTGTAAAACCTCATAATCACCAGTCTCACCAGGACTCGGGTGTCTTGTTTATGAAACGAGGATAGCGTGAATCCATCGCTTGAAGAGAGTGACTCATCTGGCAGAATCTAGGGTGATGTGGTTTTCGGTTTCCGAGCCAAGGCTGCCATGTCCTGCATGTCTCTGTGCCCCACCCCCATGCTCTGTGCTAATGGCTGACCCTGCTGTGCCATCCCCCAGAGTGACAGCCACAGCGTCCAGTGTTGGAGCGGCAGGCGTGCCAGCTGGAGGGGTCCTCACTATCGCCATTATCCTGGAGGCCATTGGGCTGCCCACGCGTGATCTCTCTCTGATCCTGGCTGTGGACTGGATTGTGTAAGTAGCAAGTCCTAAGGGCATTGAACAAAACAAACTGTTGAGCTCCCGGGAGCTAGGCACGCCACTGGGCCTGAGGCAGGTGGGGAAACCTCAAACATGCTCCTCGCCTTGTGAAGGAGCCCACAGTTGAGCTGACAAGGCAAAGTTTAGAGCCGGGAAAAACTAAACAATATGACAGTCAGAGGCTCATGAACAGTCATGAAATGTCATTACCAAGAACTTGTTTAGAGCATCCAGGAAAGCACAGACTCAAGGGTCACAAAAATCTGCAAATTGTTGGCTACGTGGGAATCACAGCCATTGCTGCCGTGAGCCTTCGAGGATGATAGCCCTTGACCTGAGGGGAGAGAAGATGAACCCAGCTAATGGGACTGCCTTGGCTTGGACTCAGAAGAGCAAGTATTAGGAAGGAGGTGTGATCCAGACTGCTTTCAGCAGGGCTCCTATACAGACACAAAACATTGCCTGAGTGTTGAACCCTTGAGTTGCACAACACCTTTTACAGGTATAAACAATACCTGTTTTATAGGGAAGGTTAGCTGAGGTACTAGAGCTGGACAGTAGAGCATATGGATAAGAAAATGAGCCCTAGAGCCCAGGGACCTGGGTTCAAATCCAAGCTCTGCCATTTACTAGTCATACAGTAGGACTGCGCTGTGCTTTCTCTGCTCAACTATGAAATAGGAACGATAATAGGACCTACACCAGAGTTGTGGTGGAGATTAAGTTTTCAGGTACACAGCACATGGAAAAGTTCCAGGCATGTGGAAAAGCATTCAATGAGCATCAGGGAAGAAAGATACTGCTTACCAGACTAGCCATAGCTCAGCGTGAGAAAACGTCCACACTGCGGCTCGGCACCAGGGTCAGCTCTGTGCACAGTGGTGGAGAGGGGTGGGTGGCTCCCAGCATTTTCTCTTAGCCCTGGAAACTTGAAGGGGCTTCTCAGAATCCTTGTGGCTCATCAGAGCAATGAGGGTGAAACGTGCAAGAGACCTGCATTGTCCAGACAACTCATCAGAGAGAACTCAGTTCCTGAGCTGGTGAGTTGGACAGGACCAGAGTCAAGGGTCAGGGGTCAGAGGTCCATCTCCTTGCTCATCTGTTTGGGGAAGTCAGGCATTTAATGGGTGCTCAGCCCAGAAGAGGGAACGAGGGTACCAGATGGGCTGCCCAGGAGAGACCTGAAGTCACATGAGCCCTCCATCTCTCTGTGGCCTCTAACTCCAGGGCAGTGGCCTCAGGCAAGTTCACATTTTTTTCCATTAAAAATGGGCAAATACCTCCTCTGAGCTCTGGGGAGGGAGGATGGTTATTGGGCTAATCTGTGGGAAGACAAGCTTCTGGAAAGGACAGTGCTGTTTTCTGTGAGGTGGTGTTGCCAACGGCCATGAAATGCATATGAAGATGGATATTCAGTAGAGATTCAGTGTTGACATGAGAAGGAAGAAGAACAGCTGGACACAAAACTGTGTCTGCACTTCCATCCATCCCCATTAGACGTGATTTTTAGATGACGGAGTCTGTTACACCTAAAGTACGTGCGTAGAAAGAAGGAGGACTGGAGGGAAATGATCAAATGTTAATACTGATTCACTCAGAGTTGTGAAGTGTTGGTGGGGGACTTCTTCTCTTCTTTACACTTACCTTTTCCCCCCAAGTTTTCTATGATGAGTATCTATTACTCTTATAAGAAAAAATATTAAAAGAAAGCATTTAGAGTAAAGGGAGTCCTTCTGCCCATAGCAGCATGCTCGCCAGGAAACAGCAGGGCCCCTCAGGGTCACAGCTGCCCCGCAGCCCTCAGCCTCCAGCGTCGGGGCTGCCCGCGGTAGTCCCAGGTGGTGTGGGCTGTAACGCCTACCTCTCTTTTCCCACCAGGGACCGTACCACCACCGTGGTGAATGTGGAAGGGGATGCCCTGGGTGCAGGCATTCTCCACCACCTGAATCAGAAGGCGGTGAAGAGAGGGGAGCAGGTACTGAGTGAGGTGAAAGTGGAAGCGGTCCCCAACTGCAAGTCAGAAGAGGAGACGTCACCTCTGGTGACACACCAGAACCCCGTTGGCCCTACGGCCAGCACCTCGGAACTGGAATCCAAGGAGTCAGTTCTGTGATGGGGCTGGGCTTCAGGCTTGCCTGCCGGGGGGGTACCCCCCTATCAGCCCAGCCATCGGACACAGGCACTGCCCACCACCCTCACCGACTTTAGCCTCCTGGGCAATGCATTGGCCCAGTCACTGGTTTCAGGATCACTTTTCAGCACAGGCATTGGGCTTCCCAGCCAGAACTGCTTCCTGAGAGCTGGGACACTCTGACCTTCAGTTTGATCCTGAAACTGTATGTGCACCAGGCTCTGTTTGAAACACGCCCTCAAGCTGCCAGGCTGGTGGAAATAACAGGTTCATAGGGATCTGATGGTCAAAGCCTGGGAAAATGCAGAAGCACCCTTCACTGCACCCAGTCACTCTGCTTGGCTGCTTTCCGGGCAAACCTAGGGTGTTTGCAGTCATCTGTCACATTGCCTTGTGAGCTGTAGTAATTGGAAAAATTCCCAAATTCTTAGCCTTGGCTGAAATTTGCTGAGCTGGGGCTCAAGGTGTTAGAGTTTGTGCTATAACTAGGTGCAGCTGGCCTCTGGTCCAAGGGTTGCTGGTGGGCTGGAGGCACTGCACATTGTCAAGTTAGAAATAATCAGGTTGGTTTTAGCGATGTTAGGGCTGCTGGGTTCTGTAGTCAGTGGTATTAAGCAACGATGTAAATTCTGAGGTCAAAGAAAGGAGGCAGAATGCAGCCTGCAGGGGAAAGGGAAGCGACCTAACCAGGACAGGATACACACATGCAACTGTCCCCATTCTCGTCCCAGCCCTGGGGAAGTTTTCAGCTTCCGTGACCTGGGCCTCTGACAACACTCTCACGTTATCCCCATGCACTCTGACTTGGCAACAGGACAGAGAAGCCTTGTCTTCTGGGGAGGTGTGATGTGGCCATTACATTCAGGACCCTGGGTGGGTTATCAATCAATTCAACTAGCCCTCCCTAAAATACTGCATTCTGGCAAAAGTAAAAATAAAAAATAAATAAAAGTTAAAATTAAAAAATGCAAACCCACATACTAACTGGGGTGGGCTGCCCCCATTTCCAGGTCCCCAGATCCCCTGGTTTTGGCTGATCTCCTTGGATGTGGTTTCCTTTCCTGCCAGTACATCAAAGTTTGAACGTATAAGCCAGATGCCCGTGTTCCTCCAGATACCTACTGGCTTGGTTTGAATCGAAGTGAGGGGTCTTATAGAGAAGACCAGTGTGACCAGTGACAGAGAAGACCTAAAAGGCACAAGACTGCCATGTCACAGAGGCTGTTGGTGTGGATCCATGGCATGGCCTGCAGGGAGTCCTGGGGCTTCACTTTACCCCATCTCTAAAATGGGACTGATGTCACCTGCCTCTTACCTACCTCAGAGGGATTTGGTGAGGCAAACTGAGTGAATCTGTGAAGACAACCATTTCACTTCTTGGATATCAAGTGCTAACACCCCTGTGCTCTTACTTTTTACCGAAGTGATTCCTTTTTCCACAGAGGCATTGCTCTCCGGGTGAAGACAGCTTTTATGAGCAGGACTTGTTCTCTGTGTGCTTTAGCCACTTTCATCACGCCATTCTCTTTGTAGATCCTTGATAGCACCAAAGGCAGCCTCTTCCTGATGTCCTTCAGGTGTTCATGAATTAACCACCTCGCCTTTCATTGCATTTCTGGGCACCCGACCTCCCTGTGACTCCCAGACCCAGGCACTCACTGTTCCTGCCACGCCATCAAAGCTCCCAAACTTTAACCCTCGTTCATGTCTTTGTTTTCCCTGTTGCTGTGGTGTGGCTATCACCCAGGCCTTACAGAAGGGGAGTGCTCCATTAAGATGTGAGTCCCATTATGATGAGTATGAGCAGATGGGACAGAGATGGTCAAGCTTCTCCATTTAAAAATCAGCAGCCCGTGTCTGAGCAGGAGGGGTGGGGTGGGGAAGAACCATGCACACAGAGCTGGCCCAGCTCCCTCCAAATCTTTACACCTGCTAAGCCAGTCCCATGTCCTGTGGGGACTGGAGCGGCCAGGAACTGAGCTGAGAGGTGCCTGGAAACATGTTACCCTCTGACTAGAGCTTGCTGATACCTTCTGTTTTCAAAGGAGGGGACGGTCCCATTGATTCCCAACTGCAGTGAACATTCACTGCTTTTCAGGCTTCGGTATATTTCATCTTTCCCTCTTCACATGCATGGCTATGTGTGCACATGCATGTACATATGTACATGTGTGTACACATTGTTTTAGCTACAATCCAAGCAAGTTTGAGTTTGGATAGAGGTGAACGAACTGAGAGTTGGTCACTTTGGCATCCGATTTTCCTGTTTCTAATGATGAATTTCACAAAACGCAGAAATCAGAGCAAAGCAGTAAGACCCCGTGGTGGCACCCGGTCTCTGCAGCGCGGAGAGTGCCGTGGCCTGGAGAAGCATTCTTCCACATAATCCCAATGGTGATCACTTCCCCTCACCCTGGGAGGGAGGAGGTGCTGTTTTTCTGTTTCTCAGTCCATAGGAGGAATCAGACCAGGAGTGATCCGGCGGGGGAATATCCCACTTTTCTCATGTCTGAAGGTGTCTCCCTCACTATTCTCTCGTCACACATCGTACACACTGTTCAAGTGCTGTTCATCTCTGACTGTTCTGTATGCATGACATTTGCTTTAAACCTAGCAGTCTTCAAAAATGAATACACTATTTCTACTAGGATCTACATGTTCCTTTATTCTTTTCTTGTGTTTTGAAGTGACATATGTTGATGGAGTTCTAACTCCACAGGAAATGATCTGTGGTGGTTGAATTGGGTTTTTTTCCTAACTTTTAACCAGCATGACCCCCTGAGGCAGGGAGGGCCCCCTCAGGTGGGCAAAGCTGCTGTGGGGCCATCACTGATTTGGCTCGCAGCAGGTGATGCCCAGCTGTTGCTGGGCGCCTCCCATTCAACACTAGCAGGTCCTTGCAAAAAAAAATTGAGTAGTTTTATCCTGGACGGGTGGCTCAGTTAGTTGGAGCATCATCCTATACACCAAAGGATGTGGTTTTGATCCCCAGTCAGGGTGCATTTGGGAGGCAACTGATTAATGTTTCTCTCTCAAATTGATGTTTCTTTCTCTCTCTCAAATCAGTTTTAAAAAAAAATCCTCTGATGAGGATTAAAAATAAGCAGTTTTGCCACATAACTCCATAAAGTTAAGTCTTGTTAGGACAATTAGGTCAACAGGCTTTAACTGAGCATCTATCGTTAAGCCAACAGCCAAGGTCCATAGAATTATTCAGAAAGTCCCTGCATCAGTGTTGCAACTGTCTGAGGATGGACAGGTTCACAAGATTTGGGCAGATGGAAGAATATTCACAGAGCCATTGGGAGGTCTGACGTGCCTTTATTCAAGGGTGGGCAATCCACGCACTTGCAAGCTGTGTGTCCCCCGTATGTCCCTGCATGTCACCTGTCCCCCTGCATGGCACCCAGCAGGAAGCTCTTACCTCTTTAAATACTAGATACACACAAAGCCAGCAAGATGCCAACAGATATTATACAAAAGAGCTTCCTACTATGCATGCGAGCCCACTCAAGGCTATGGGAACAGTTTATCAGACCCAGTCTCAAGGTTATGAGAACACTGCTTATCAGGCCCATGCTCAATGTTATGGGAAATTGCTTCCCTTAGCTGCCCAGACAGCTACCCAGACATCTGGGTGAGGAAGCCAGACTGCCTCCGTTTACCCTACAATCAGACAGTCTCATGCCTCCACCATCACACCCAGCCCATTCTTTTACATAATCTCATTTTCAGTGACACCACATTCTAGCACAATTCAGAAATTTAGGAGCCTCTTGTAATAAGATTATCCTACAAGCTCACACTGGAAGCATAGTTTCCACTCCCTGGGGCTCTGAAGAAACAAGTCCCCATTCTAACCTGGACATTTCCATCTCTTCATATTATTCAGAAACCAGTTTTAATTTCTGGGCAAGGGAAGAGGAGGGAGTTTGCCCCGCCCGATCAAGGGCCTGATGGGGCCTGTTACTAGTGAAATCTGGGTTCCCACCTTGGAGTGTGGCTGCTCTGATTCTCTGTCACGGACAGCGTTTGGAGGCTGACATCAGTCAGCCTTGTTCAGCTCTCATAGCCACATCAAGAGGAACAATTCTAGAAGCTGCCTCCTCCAAGTGAGCAGTCAGAGCAATGATCTGTGGGGTCACCTGAGCCTGTTCAGAGAAATTTCCGATGGTACCTGTGAATGGCATAAACCATGCAGCAAGGAGCAGTGTGCACTGTCTGGGGTCCAGTTCCAAGTTGACGCTTCTTGCTGGTGACCCTGGGCACAATAACCTCTCTGTGCCTCAGTGTCCTCATCTTTAAGATGATGATAATAATCGTACCAATAGCATAGGATATTGTGAAGAATGGAGGAGGTAATATATGTAAAGTGCTCAGAAAAGCACCTGGCACGTGGAGCATGCTCTGTCACCACTGGCTCTCCAATCAGACACAGAATGGCAGGAAAGTTTCCCAACCAGCCTGTGTCGCTTCGCGTTCGGGCCCGACAAGTGGCGCGCTCAGGTTCGATCCCTTTTCCCTTTGGAGAGGCAGAGAGGAAGATGTGTTCCAATTCCTGGCTGCTCTGCTGATCTGTGCCCATGTAGTGCAGGACTGTTTGTTCGAAAAGTATTTGGACACCTGCTTTAACTGGGCTTTGTAAAAATTTGTCAGGATACACTTAAATGTCCTTATTCACAAAAGAAGCCCTCCACTCAAGGTTTCCTTTCTTCAGCTGTAGCCTCCCAATTTGCAACTCTGGGTGGAGGCAGCTTCTACCCAGTAGCCTGCCTTCTGGAGGGGAATCTGCTCTCCTGGTCCAAGTTCAACCCCTATTTGTTATGCTCAGGGGAGGCAAGGGCAGACGGGGGTGTGGAGAGTCCTTTCTGCCTCCCAGTCTCAGGGCCCTCCACCTGCAGGCCCAGTGCTCTGGGCTCTCAGTAAGTAGGGAGAGGGAAAATCTTAATCCATTTGAGGGAAAACTTCTCTCTTTTAAAGGAAAACAGCCACGATTCCTCACCAGTTTTTCATGTTTTTCAGAGAGTTGGAGCTGAGTATCCTAAAATTTATCAAATCAGGGTCTCAAACCTGATTTTTTTGTTTCAGGAACAACATATCAATGTTGGGCTAGATTTTAGCAGATTTAGGACTATTTAGAGTGAGACCCAATCCTGAGATGCCAGCTTTGGGATTCTCAGGTGGTCTGTAACAGATGAAGTTGCCTCAGGTCCTGGGGTACAACTGTCCCCAGGCTCTGCCTTCAGGGAGAAAGACAACCACGCACAAAACTCAGAAGTGTTCCTTCTTTGAAATGACAGTTTCAGGAGCTTTGTGAGGTCAGTAAAGATTCAGCATCTCTTCGCTCTTTTTTAGATAATAACTTCATTGAGATATAATCCACACACCATAAAATCACCCTTTTAAAATGAATAATTCAGTGGTTTTTAGTATATTCAGACTTGAGCAACCACCCACAATCTAATTCCAGAAAAGTTTCATCACCCCAAAAAGAAACCCAGCACCTCTGGTAACCAATAACCTACCCTCTGTCTCTATGGGTTTGCCTGTCCTGGACATCTCATACATACATCTAGGCATTTCCTTTTCCAAGAACATCCCAGATAAAGAGAACTAATGGGCAAAAAATAATCACCGCCCACCTTCCCACTATACTCATCCTCCCCTGACACACAGAAAGGACCCCCTATAAGATTAATCACCAAATACAGACTCAATCATTTTAGCCTGTTAGGCCAAAAAGAGGTGGGGAGGTGGGAGGGTGGTTAGCCAGAATGCTCAGAACACTTACATAATTTGAAGGGCCTCCTCCTCAAATATGTATAAGCGATGAAGGTCTGTGTATCTAGACCACAGGCTGAGTAAAATGTGGCCGGGATCCAGGCAACCGATTCGGCTAACATCCTGCTGACCGCGCTGCGCACTTCCCCGGGAAGCACCGTTTCGTTGCGTTCTGTGCAAGGGCTGCTCCTGGAGCTGAGTAGTGAGTGTATGGCCTTCACTGCTGCACACGGCAGCCCTGACCTCTGGAGGTAAGTTGCACTGAGAAGACTTGCCTCACACTCAAATATGTGTGCCCTGTAAATCTTTTTTCTTTCTAATAGGTGGAGGCTAATGAGTCTCAGAGACAACAGGGTCGCTTTGAGGTCAAGAGGAGCATCCTTAATCAACTTCACCGCTCAGGTGGTTTTCCTGCGCATGCCTGTCACCAGGCATCTGGTTTTGTTGCTAGGAACTTTGTAGCACCATTGTTATCTCTCTCTTCCACAGTGCAGCCTGGGCTGGGTAGTTGGATGGCTCACAGGCCCCCTCCTCCCCTCAAGCCACAACACTAAGAGAACCAATCTCATGACGAAAGGGCAGCCCCAGGATCCTGTGAGTGGTGGTTCACTGCATTCAGTCTTTTCAGAAACACAAGAGAACAATGGCCATGACTGAAAGAAGCCAGACACCAAAGATTGCAATGCTATATGTACTATTACTTCATTTATACAACAAAACTGGCCTGTGGGGTTAGAAGTCAATTTAGTAACCCTCTTCAGGTAGAGAGAGGGGGCAGTGGTTGGGAGGGGAACAAGAGAGACCTATAGAAATGTGAGCAAGTTCTATTTCTTGATCTGGATGAGTGTTTGCTTTGCGGTAATTCATTATGTTATACACGTGTTTCCCATATATGAGTGATACTTCATTAGGGAAACAAGTGGGGGCTGGGGGCAGGACCTGGCACCATACCTAACTCTCTGTAGTAGTTACCAGTCACCTTGGGTGACCATGTCTTTTCTTAGGTGTCCTATGGCCCATTGGAAATTCTCTCAGATAATTTCATTTTGATCATGTGAACTTCAGATTCTAAAGCAGGGGTCAGCCAACCATGGGCCACAGGTCGAGTCCAGCCCACTGCTTATTTTGGGATGGCCCTTGGGCACTGCTCCAAAAGAATAGCATTGTGAGCCGCAGAGACCAATTAGGGTGGCCTCCTCCACTGATGTGAGGGCTGACTTACCCATGAGGCATAGTACAGAAAAACTTTGGCTTCTTCCTTTAACTACTATCTACAGGACAGGGCAAACTATATTTACGAAGTGCCTCTCCTCCTCATCTACAGTGAACCTCTGAAGCCCCCAAGCTATATCACCTCATCCCTAGCTCAGGGTGTCTTATATAGCTCAATCCCATTTTCTACCTCTGAACCTCTCTTGAGAGTAGGGTTTCCGACTCTCGTGTATGCAGAGTTCCCGTACACACACACACATATAGATATATTAAACCTGGTTGTTTTCTCTTGTTAATCTGTCTCATGTCTACTTGATTATTAGGCCAGCCAGAAGAACCTTGAGAACAGAGGACAGTGTGCTCCTCCCCCATGTGTTCATACCTTGTCCAGCTCCCATCCACAGCAAACGGGCCCGACCTGTGTAAGGGAGATAGTCTTTGAACAGGAAGCTGGCCTCCAGCCTCAAATGTTACTTTTTAGAAAAACCTATGTTGTTACTTCATCTTAAATCCTCAGATGCCCACAGAAATGAGATAAAAAGTCATAACCACAAGAAAAAATAGGGCAAAGTAGGAAGCCTCACCCAGTGGTTCTCAACCTTGAGGGCTTAGTAGAATCACCCAAGTTTACATAAAATGCCTGAGCCCTACCCACAGAGATTCTGATTCGGTGATTCAATCAGCCTAGTCTGTGGCCTGGTTATTTACGTTTTTTTAAAAAGTCCCAGGTGATTCTATTGTGCAGTCAAGACTATGAACTACTGAGCTAGTACAATACTGTATTTATAAGAAATGTATATTTGGTCATTCAGGTGACCAAAATATATTTCTCATATATATTTGGTCTTTGTCCACAGTTCCTGGCTCACATCTCCCCAAATACTTAGAATTTCCTGATTAACAAGGGCAGTGGAGGCATCTGTCATCAATATTTTGCCTCTTGTACTCAGGTCCTAAAATTGCTTCAGAGCCATAAAGGTAAAATAGTGTCTTGTTATTTATAACCTGCTCCTTTCAACCACAATTGAATGCATGTTAATGAGGTGACCTGTAGAAAGTGCCTAAGGAGGGGGCTGGTTGTCAGGGAAGTTAACAATGTGATTGGAAGTTTGGAACTTTCGGTCCCAACCCCTAACATCCTGGGAGAGAAACTGGAGGTTGAATTAATCGCCATAATTCAATCAATCATGCCTATGTAATGAAGCCTCCATAAAAACCCAAAAGGAGGAGGCTCAGAGTTACCAGGTTGGTGAACTGGTGGAGGTGTGGGAAGAATGACACCTTCAGACAGAGAGCCAAGGCTTCTTGGCCTTGCCCTATGTATCCCTTCCCTCTGGCTGTCCCTAAGTTACATCCTTTTAGAATAAACCAGTAACCTAGTGAGTAAACAGGTTTACTGAGTTCTGTGAGCCACTCTAGCAAATTCATCAAACCTGAGTAGAGGGTCATGAGCACCCCTGATACATAGCCAGTTAGTCAGAAGCACAGGTGACAACCTACCTGAGCTTGCAATTGGCATCTTAAGAGTAGGTAGTCTTGTAGGACTGAGCCTTTAACCTGTGGACTCTGAAGCTCTCTCCAGGTAGTGTCAGAACTGAGTTGAGTCATAGGACACCTGGCCAATGTTGAAGAATTGCTGGGCTGTGTGGGGGCGTTTCTCACACACACTGAAGTTTGGTTTTAGAGTCACAGTTAACTGCTTTACGTCTTTTCTGAGCACAGGTGCCTCCTCTCACTGTCTAGTGGGTGCAACTGTAAGTGGATTTCAGTGCCTGTATTCATCTGTCCTGCCACCTGCCTTTTTGTACAATAAAAGTACACTACCCTAGTGTTGTTATATTTAAAGCTGGTAGTGCCATTCACATGAGGGATTACACTATTGAAGAATAGAGTTTTTCCCCTGCGGTATGCATTAGCCGGTAGATGGAGCGTCACTGTGTGCCCTTGGCCGAGGAGCATTCTCATGGCATGCCACGCGGTAAGCTCTGGATCAGTGAGCACTTCTGCATTGTTTTTCCATTTTGAGTTCTGCAAGTCAGTGTGTTTACTTCCCCGTGGTGTTTGTGTCCTCACAGTGATAGCTGTCAAAAAACATCCAAGTGACAGTACCACGAGGCAGCCTTTTGTGAACAGGCAGCCACTGGTCCTACAAAAATGCCAAGGAGGAGTATGAGGCTGGATGTCAAAATAGACACCTTCAAGGAACCAGATGAGGAATCAGGGCAAAAATCAGCCATTAGGTAAAACGTGCTGGAAACCCTCTGACTGATAAACACCAGAGCTCATGGAAGGAAGAAATCAAACCTGTGAACAGTAACTAGAAGAGACTATAATGGGAGACAGGTGACACTTCAGGGGATTTGAAGAGAATAATGTCAAATAGATCTCCTTGAGCCCAGGCTGAAGAGCTTTGATTTGAAGAGAGCAGGCTATTCATAAGAATTCCAAGTTGCAGACAATACAATCCACTCTAGTTATGAAAAGCAAAAGTGTTGATTACAGGGTATTAGTAAGGAGCATACAGAATTTCCAAGGATAGGGGAACAGGTGGGCTGCTAGTAGCCATGAACAATGCAGCTAAGAGTTCTGAGTTCTAGAAGAACTGTACTAACAGAAGCCCCATTGTTGCTACAGCCTACCCACCCCCCAACCTGGGACACCAGGAACCAGGTAGCGGGAATCTCTGCCAAGCTACTGCAAACTGACCTCCCAGTGTGGCTCTGCCCTATAGTCCTCACTTCCGCCTTCCCACCCTCACCTTCTGAGTTTCACACAGGTGACTCTGTTTGGCGGAGCTTCAGGGAAGTCCAGCAAAGTGGCTTCTAGTTCTTCAGGCTTTAAATAGCTCAGGAAAGTAGAGGAGCTGGAATGGGGCTTGAGGGGCCAAAGGGCAAGATCTGTCACAGCTGTCATTTACAGGACACCTCCCCCTATTCCAGACAAGGGCTGGATTTCCCTAAATGCCGATCACGTGACAAATGCAAACTTTCATGAGAGAATAAATACTTCAAACCCTCTCATAATGCTATGCTCCAGCCCATGGACCTGTTTCTGTGGTGTCCGCATTTTAGTTCAGCAATATTTGTTTTATAGCTATTGGAGTATTTTATTGCACTTGCCCTTGCTCTGTTTTTTTCCTCTCAAATGAGAAGAAAACAGAGAAGCGAGAGTAATGATATTTATGATAAGAAGCATAGGTCTCATACATTTAATAAAACTGAAACAAAGAGTAGATTATCAGTAGTACCCAAAGCAATCAACCCATTACCTCAGAGACCCTTATTGGGAAGAAAGAACAACTGCCTATTCACATGTAAGGAATGGACTTAAACTGCTAAAACTCTACTATTTGTTTTTTAAAAAGAGACAGATTTCTTTATTTTTTTGGCAAAGATTTTATTTATTTTTAGAAAGAAGGGAAGGGAGGGAGAAAGAGAGGGAGAGAAACATCAATGTGTGGTTGCCTCTCATGTGTCCCCTACTGGGGACCTGGTCTGCAACCCAGGCACGTGCCCTGACTGGGAACTGAACCGGTGACCCTTTACTTCACAGGTCTATGCTCAATCCACTGAGCTGTACAGCAGCCAGGGCTAAAACTCTATTACTGAAAAATGTGTTTAATGTACAAAGTGTCATTAGGAATTTCATAGCCTTGTTTGCCTAATATTTAACTTCTGCACATTCTCACTTGATGTGTTTTCCAGACTCCACTAATGTATAAAATGGTGTTTCACTCGACAGAGAAAGAGAAGCAAGAGAACGGGTGTGCAGGGGAGAAGAGGGAAGAGCCATACATAAAGTCTACACATATTGCCACCCGTCCCCCCAATTCCTCAGCACTCAAGCTTTTGGCCCATTAGCTCAGCCCAGCTCCTCCTCCTCAGGTACCAATGCCATGCACAGTGAGGCAGCGTGCCCAAGCCCACGGAAGCCCACAGTCGTTGCTCCCACTCTTGTCGTGGTAGACCCACGGCCACCTTGTCTGCCTGGGCATGAGATGAAGAGGGCAGGGGAAGGGCAGCTGGCACCTAAATAGAAGGCCCTTCTCCTCACAGTGAGGAGGGGTTAGTAGGAGGGGTACATGTAGTTCACAGGCCAAGCTCAATCCACTGAGCCACACCAGCCGGGGCAATACAGAGGTGGACGTTGATCCTGAGAACACTTCCTTCCTTCTCTGCCAAACTTTCAAACCTCCTTTCCCCGTGTCGTTTCCATCGGAGTGACTGTAGTGACTTGTAAAAGAGCAGAGAATCTTACATAGCTGACAAAGGCACTACATGTCCCATAACGGACTTTTGTGAACAGCAAACCACTGGTCCCGCAGCTAAATGTACTGAAAGAGAGAAAGGGGAGGGGAAGAGAGAGAGAGAGAAATCGTTTGGAACTTCTCCAAATAACAAAAATAACAAAAGCAGCTGTAATTATGGACCAATAGAGTCATTACTGGAGCTAGGGGGCCACCCTGTGGCTAAGCGTCCAAAAATGAGATCCAGGTTTTTGTCTCCACACCTTTCTGCACTTACCATATTTTTCAGACCATA
This sequence comes from Trachops cirrhosus, assembly GCA_028533065.1. Classification (NCBI taxonomy): domain Eukaryota; kingdom Metazoa; phylum Chordata; class Mammalia; order Chiroptera; family Phyllostomidae; genus Trachops; species Trachops cirrhosus. Next base: position 107,435,640 of record CM052543.1, on the reverse strand, counting down.
AGATGCACCTAGGTTTTAGAGGAGAAAAATAGGAAAAAAAATTTGAAGCAAAAAATGTGGCAAAATATTTAATAATATAAATCACATAATATTTCACCAATGTAAATGTAAACAGAACTTAACAGCAGAATTAACAACCATTACTCCTCCCAAATTTGGGGAAAATTTGTGTTTTCAGACTATAAAACACGTGTTTTATAGTCTGAAAAATATGGTAATCTTTATCCAAAGAACAGATAGCAACAACAGGACAAATTTGCCACATTTCTGCTCAGAATGGTCAATTGGCCTTCCAGGCTGGAACATTTAGGCCAAAGTATATACCTGGATCAGCATAATCAGCATCCTTAGGAACTTACTAGAAATGCAAATTTTTAGGCCCATTCCAGACCCACTGAATCAGAAACTCTAAGGAAGGGACCAGCCATCTGAGTTTCACAAGCCCTCCAGTGATTCTGAATCCAAGCAAAGGCTGGGAACCACCAGTTTAGACCAACTGGGCAAAATATCATCTCCCTGAGCTGGGCTAGCATAACAGATCTACACTCATTATTACAGAACTCATTCATTCATTTGGAAACTGTGGTATTTCATTTATTCAACAAATACTTATTGTATGTTTAAAACGCAGCAAGAAAACCTATGTGATTTGAGCAAAATAGCTGAGTAAGAGAGTGGAGCAAATGCATTCCGAGAGGCAGGCGGGGTCCGGCTGTGTAGACAAGCAGACCATGATGAGGACTGGTGCGCCGTGGGAGCCCCTGGAGGGTAGTGCAGGGAAGAACTGAGATAAGCCTGTCTTCTTACAGATCGCCCCCTAGCAGATAGAAAACAGTCAGTGGTGGAAGTCGGAGACCAGGTAAGAAGCTAAAACAAAGCTCAGGAGAGGGAGCGTGGCTATTGAATTGGGTGTCACAGGAACATAGTGAGACGGCTGGATTCCGGATGGATTTGGAAGGTAATTGAAAGGTAATCGGTGGGATTTATGAATGGATTGAATGCCATGAGATGAGATGGATGAGACTGGATGCCAAGAGGAGTCTAGGGTGACTCCAGTTTTTCTGCCTGAACAAAACTGTATTTAGTGAGAAATAATTGAGAGTCTACCAAAGGTACACTTAAGATATATCTCATAGGTAAAGAGTAAATGTTTTAGTGGGAAAGACCAATGAAGTGAAGATTATGGGTTGTTTTTTCCTTCCATACAATTTAACTAATTCTTTGTTTTAGTCAAAATATTTCTCCTGCTTTTATAAAAATGTGTTTTAATTTCCACAAGTACCTTGGAATTTCGCAGATAATACTTTCATGCACTGGTATCTACATGAAGGTAGGGGCTGTACTTAAGGTAATCAAGGGCTGTGGTTCATATTAGAAGTAGAAATAGAACTGTTTTACAACTTACTACTTTTGTTCTTCCTGTGGTACAAATTAGCAGCAATTATGTGCACCTGCAAACATACCTTTTCATATATTATAGAGCCATACCCCCCACTTAATTCAGCAGCCAGACTCCTGGCAACCTCAGCCATTTGGAACTCAGGTATGAATTCTCAAACTACACTCAGTAGCTTAAGTGATGTGTCTAAAATTAAGGTTAATGGTTTAATAAGGTTAATTATTTGATTTCCTCTGGCTCCCTTCCATGCCTCCCAGGTTTAATCCAATTCACTCTATGGTTACTGAGCCTAGGACACGCTGTTAGACTTCGATGAGGATTGTAAAATAAATAGCAGTGAGCAGGTTACAATTATGTATATTTGGTGGGGGTGCTATATGCTGCCAGCAACAAGAAGAGGAAACAGGAAAATCACCAGATAGAATAAAAGTCTCAGAGCTTGAATTACACTAATAACACCAGATAATTAAATTGCCCCCCAAGCTAGATTACAATGAGCATAATGCAAAAAAAAAGTTAAGCTGTAACTCAATTTCCTATGACAGGGAATGATATAAGACATTTAGAAAAGCTTAATCAAAATAATTAGCATTTAATTTATTAGAGTCTTGTTTGGTTGTCTGAATGATGAATTAAATCTAGACTCTCTAGTTTCCATAAGAATTAATAGGATATTATTGTAAATGTGCCTGGAAAGCTCTATTGAGGAAGAATTTGAAAGCCGAGTCTTGACTGCCCAGGTAGACGGCTACTTTGGGTCCTCTCACTATGCTGGGGATGTGGCCCTGGGCATAGAGGAAGTAATTGCTAAAATCTTATTGCTGCTACTTCACATTCTTTTTTAACCTTTCTGTTATGGAAAAACTTAAATATACACTAAACAGAATGGCATAAAGAACCTTTATGTATTCAGCACACGCCAACCAGTCCCATTTCATCTAAACCCTCCCCCACCCCCTCCTGCATTATTTTGAAGCATATCCCGGACAGCACAGAATTTTATCCATAAGTATTTCAGTATATACACTAACAGATAAGGACTCTAAAAAATCACCCAAATTCCATGATTTCATCTGAAAAATTAGCAATACTTCTTTCATATAATGAAATATCTACTCAGAGTTTAAATGTCCAACTGTTTCTCAAACTTATAACTTTTAAAAGGTTCATTCAAGTTAGGATCTAAAGCAAGTCAACACAGCAATTGACTGATATGTCTCTTAGTCCCTCCGTTCCCCATCATGCACCCCTACCCCATTAAACTTTTTTTCATTGAAATTAACTTGATACAGCAGAACATTTGGCCAGAGAGCTTCCCACACTCTGGATTTTGCTCATTACAATTCTGTTTAATGTGTTCTCTCTCTTTTCCTTTGAGTTTATTATAATTTGGTTGTTGGAACTAGAGGCTCATTCAGATTCGCGATCCATGTCTTTGCAGAAGTACTTCCTGGGCAGTGGTGCAGTCTTCCAGCAGGGGGCTCTTCGTGTCTGGTTGATTCTCTTTTGCTTATAACAGGTGTTGGTATTCCAGACCTAGATCCTGTAACACCTTAGGGCTCATCAGATGGTGACGGTCTGAGTCCATCATTCCTTATACAGCATTTAAACAAAAAAGAGACCCTTCATTTACTGTTTAGTTACTCAGTGGTACAGTTTTTACAGAAAAGCAGGATAAATGCTTGGCTCTTTTTCTTTGTTTATCAGTTTTTGAAATACTGGGTTGACTTTAAATACATTTGATGTGTTTTAATCCACTGCAGTTTTTCTTCTTATTGATGCTGAAATTATCCCATTTTTGGCCAGTGCAAAGGTCCTTGAACTGGCTCCTGGGCCCTCGTGGTGTGACCCAAGTCATCTCTGAAAGCTTCCTTACTCTCTAACGCAACACGATCTCTAGGCTCATCTTATATATTTCCTGGAGCCAACCATTTCTCTAAGCACTTAGTGGGAAATGGTATTTTGAGATGTATTAATCATGTTGTAATTTTATATTTTGACATCTCGGGGAGCCTTGCTTTCTGGGATGAGACTGCCCCTCCCAGAGCTAGCTAATTCCTAAAATAATGAACAACTCACCTGCAAACACACCTTTCATATGCAAGCAACTAATCCTGAGTTCATACTCCCAACCACCTCCTTCACCTAACTCTCACACACCAAGCCAATATTCCCCCTGCCCTAAATCAACCTAGGGCCTGGTACCAGACAACTAGAACACACCCCTATAGCCTAGAGCCCACTGACATTACTCAGACTATCCAATCCTACACTGTTCGCCCTGCCCAGCCTTGCCTTTCCCACAGAAAACCCAATGAAGTCCCTGCTGCATGCTCTCTCCTCACTCGTTCTGCCTGCTGACAAAACCGGCTGCTTCCCCACATGGTCCTGCGTGGAGTGGCATCCTCCTTCTCTTAGGAAATGTAGGTAATAAGTCTTCTTTCTGTGGCATGACCTCTTCCTGTCATCACTCAGTCACCTCCATAAGTTAGTGTCTCGCGGGTACGTTTTAGCACGTGAGACCACAGGCTGGAGCCTAGGAGTGCTCTGCTACAGAGTTGGTCATTATTTCTAGGTCTCTTCCACGGACAGAGCCGAGAAATACATTCTGAATTCATACTGAGAGCCCTCATTCAGAATCCGTTCTAGGGAGATTTTACTGGACCCCTTTCATTTCCACGTCTCCTCTCTCCCACACTGAGTCTGGCTCTCATTTACTCTGGGAATGGCAAAATTATAATGCCACATACTACAGCAAACACACCACAATCTCAGAATATCAGTTCTGCTAGCAAAACGATGGTTATTTTACACAGTGTAATACTTGTGTTTTGGCAGTTCCTTTTGTCCTCAGGGAGCATCTGCCAGGGATGTAGACTGAAATGACTGTGTTTTATGGTCACTTATGAGAGTTCCTTCTCTGGGTAGTTATCCCCAAAGCTGGTTTGTTTGTTTTGTTTTGTTTTTTATCTTTAGGAATGGCTTTAAAACTTTTGAATGTTATTTTATAATTATGTTTTCCATGGTCAAATCTACAAACAAAGGTATGTTCAAAGAAGTGTGGCTTCTATCCCGGTCCTCATCATAAATATTTATATTTAATGTGGCTGCATACTCTAGACACCTTTCCCTACCTTGCTTTTCTCACTGCGCAGTGCATAGTAGAGATCCCTCTATGGCAGCATTAGAGATGCTCCTCATTCCTGCCACTCGGACAGCTGCGAACCGTGAGTGCGTGCTTGGTTTACTGAGGTGCCAGGCACTGTGCTGAGTGGTTCACACAGATAATCCTATTTCACACTCAGAATGACCCAGTGAGGTTGGCACTATTGTAACTGCCATTTTACAAATGGGAAACGAAGATTAGTAATTTGTCCAAAGTCACCCTGCTGAAAAGCAGTGAGTAATCTTTGAGTAACCTTTTGAGATAGAAAGAAGAAATGGATGCATTTTATATCTACATTACCCATCTATTTCTTCATTTCTAGTTAGACATGGAGATAAGAGAAACCATTTATACCAGTTTATTTGCAGACATCGGTGTCCCAGAGTACTCGGAAGCCCTGTCCAGTTTGTAAACAAGGATTCATGCAGAAGTTTCCATGATGCAGAGCAGGCAGAAAATTAAAATAGACACAAAGTAACTTGAAACCCATTTTTAAAAGCTATTCTAGTATGTGAAAAAACATGCAGTGTAGACTAACTATACAAATGATATCAACGGTAACTGGGAATCAGCGAGAAATCAAAGTAGGTGTTAACATCCCAAAAGTCGTTTGGGGATTATAGACTCTGCACACTAAAGCAGAGGCATGTCCACTGACGTGCTCCATCTCTTTCTGCACTTTGTCGTGTTCTTTGTTTGTTTGTTTGTTTTTCTCTAGCAGAGTCTCTTTCTGCCAGCAGCCGCTGCTCGCCCCTCCCCCACGGTAGGTGAGACAGGTTCTACAGAAAGGGGAAGGAATAGCTGGGGGGCTGGGATGACACCCCAAATGATGTCTATCCCAGGCCCTACAATGTTTTGCATTCTAGTTACTTGTATGCTTATTTTCACCTGTTTTTTAGACTGCAACCTCATGAAACATTTATTACTTTCTTACTGAGGGGCTAGGGTCCCAACATACGGATTTGGGGAGGGGGACACGTACGTTCAGTTTCTAACAGTGTGATTCCTGTTAACACGATACTTCGTGTTCTGTAGATATTAGAGGTTTGCTGTGCCCCAGCAATCTCTGCAGGAAAGATCTGGACTTTCCCTGTTCAACTGTTTCAATGTCCTCATTTGTTTAAAGTGGGGGTTGGGGAAGAGGTTTTGTAATACAACCCCAAGAAATCACTTGGATTCTATTAAATGTTCCCTTTTTTTAAAGTCCACTTTCAGGAATAGAAAAGTACTTCTAGCTCTCAGGAGACCCAGTGTGCAGTGGGCTCTGCACCTGGTCAGATACATCAGTGGCCGTCTTGGAAGGAAAGCTTCCCTGACCAGGTCAAAGCCTAAAACCCCGTGGTGGGAAAGAGAAACAGATGCCCTCCCACACGCTGCAGCCCCAGCCGTACAAGTCAGGGAGCTGCTGGAAGGGAGAGTCCAGCACAGAAGAGCTGCCCCTGCATGTTCTGCGATAAATGCTGCATCCCCACCCAGATTCAGTCAAGTCTAAGAAGCCGTTTGCAACACAATGGACTCCATTTTGTGGTTACACTTGAGAACTGCAGCACTGCCCCCTGGTTGACTCCCAAGGACAGTAGGATCACCACCCCTCTTTCCTAGTCCTTCTTGTACCTCTAGGCAGTGGTCCCCAACCTTTTTTGGCACCAGGGACCAGTTTCATGGAAGACAATTTTTCCATGGACTGGGGGTGGGAGCTGGTTTCAGGATGATTCAAGCGGATTACATTCAAGCTCACCTTCTGCTGGGTGGCCCGGTTCCTAACAGGCCCAGACTGGTACCAGTCCGCAGCCTAGAGGTTGGGAATCCCTGCCTCTACATCTCTTAAAAAAGAGAAGTACACAAAGATGAAGTCTACTGCATGGAATCTCATACCGACATCTTAAACACAACTGATCTCAAACCACATACACTCTTTACCCTTTAAGTCTCTACATCTTATTCTATGAATAATATTGGTTTTCTTTAGTTTCTTCAAAGCCACAATAGGCCAGGTGCTTCAAAAACATTTTCACATTTAATCCTCACAGTAACCTAGAAGACTGACAAATTACTATGGCCATTTCGCAAGTGAGGAAATCTAGGCAAGTGAGCTCAGAGAGTTTCAGTGACTCGCCCAAGTCCACACAGCTAATTAATGGGGAAGCTGGGATTTAAAGTAGGTCAACTAGGTCCACAACACAGGTTCACACTTTTGCTGGTGGAAGTGGGGCCCTTCCATGGTGCCCCAAGGAAGGCATTCCAGGAACCACATGGGAAGTGTGGTCCTGTGGTGGGTTTACTGAAGTTGAACACAAAGGGCTGTCCTGGGTTCCGCTTTGTCCCGCTGTGAAGAGTCCAGTCTCATCTGCAGTGAAGCCAAAACAAAGGCCAGCATTCAGGGCTTCTGTTTCATATTAAAGCCCAGTCCCGTCCAGCCTTTCTCACCATTCAGCTAGCTTAGCCTGTGCTCCTGGCTGCGCTGCTGTGCTGCAGTATCCAGGCTCCCATCTGCAGCCTGCATTCGGAGTCCTGCTGGCCATGGGCTGTGCAGCTGCCAGGGCCACATGTAATAGGACAAAGTCATTTTCTCAGACCCTCTTTCCCAGAACTGGCTGGACCCCATAAAGCATGACTGACCCTAATTGTTTTATGAGCTTTATCCTCAGGACTAGCAAATTACTGGAAGCGCCCTGAAGGCACAGAGGCTCTGGGACTTATGAAACAGGACACACCAGACCACAACTACCGGACCAGACCCTGCACCCAAAGATAAACAAGTTGCAGCCCAACTGAAACATCCTGCTCTACAACCACCCCATTACCTGATAAGAACTCACAGCCCCACCCCTCAGGGCTGGGGCTGGTGCATTTCTCCACACCTAGTCCTTTCCCTCCCTTGGGAAAGTAAAAATAAAAGCTTTCACTCTCTGCACTTCCTTCTCTTTGGGAATTCTTTCACAGCCCACATCACCGACCACCCTAACAACATGGGTATAGATAGAGAATGTGTCAGCTTACAGGGCAAGTGCGGGCCACCTAGAGAGCTCTTCCTTGTTTCCTTGGATTGTATTATTTTGGGCTTAGGAAGGACCAGGAGATTTTTCAAAATAACCAATCATGTTCCCAAGCTTTCATGGGCTCCTGATGGGTCCACCCCTAGCCAATTGATCCCTTCCACATGTTAGACTGACAGGCCTCTTGTTGGGAACTGCCCTACCTGGTTTCAGAAGCTGTAACTGCCTCCCCTGCCCCGCCCCATGGCTAAAACTGAGTAAAAAGGCCTTGGGACCATAAGTCACTAAAGAGATAAAGCTTATCTCTCTGGCAGAGGTGCCACATCTGCCCCCTTTTACTTCACTCTATTTGGCCCCGAGGTAGATGACTGGTTAGCCAATGATGGTAAGATGCCTCAAGGGTGGGACAACCTAAGACAGGCACAGTCACAATGGGGCCATCAGGGAAGGGCTTGGGGGGCTATAGAAAAAGGGGGTGATGGACCCTCACCCCTCAGCTTTGACATAACCTGAATCCTCATTCTGTCTGTGAAAAGTCTCCTAATCTCTTGACTGCCTTACCTCCCACGCTTGACTTAAGCCCAAAACAATGCCGGAGGCGGGTGTGGCCCTGTGCTGGAAAAGGAAGATTTCTGGGGCAATCAGGCCTAAGAAAGAATGCATAAAATCCTGTGAAACCTGTTTAGCTAAGAATGCCCTTATCAATTTAAATCAATTTAAATGGTATGGGTTCAAGCATAAAATGAGTTTGTTTTCCCAAAGTTTTATGACCCTTTGGCTATCTGACCCTGACTCAGAATAAGCCCTCATAGTTCTTTGGATGTTATCTATTGTTTGATCCTTACTGCCTGACAAAGATTGAGCTTTACATATACACCCTGTATTCCTATGCAGATTAAACCCAGTAAATGTCCATTGAGGAACAGACTCAAGGCCCTTCCCCTTTGAGAGATCAGCCACCTTTGCTCCTCAAGCAGATCAAGTCTTGGAAGACTTATTCTCATCCGTAGCAGATGGGGGGGTCTGTGGGTAGGGCCCCTCCCACCCCCCACAGCCTCTATGGTGAGCCTCTTGGCTCAGAGGAAGCCAAGAATTTCCTCTGGCACCACTTTGACTTCTCTTGCAGATGTGTTTACCTCCCCTTGCTTCCCTCAACAATCTGGTACCAGAGGGCTGGCAGTGCTCCTGGGGAGAGTTCATGTCCACTCCATGGGTTAAGTCTTCTCTGTGGCAGTGCCCTGGAGTGTGTGAGTGGGTCTATGAATGCTACAGCTTCCTGAGGAAGCAAGCAGGCTTATGTTCCCTGGTTGATTATGCTTATTACTGTATGATTCCCTTTGCTTCCTTCCTTTTTAAATAACTAGCTAACTACCTATGGTAACAATGCCATCAAACCACACTGTCTCTTGGTTGATAGAATTTTCATCTACTTGGGTTTTCAAGCTGGAAATCAGTAGGCTGTTCTTGACTGATTGCTCTCTCTTCTTCACCCACATGGGAAGATGGTTTATGGATACCGCCTCCCCAATGACACTGGAATTTTCACCTTTCTCTCTCCCCACTGCCATAATCTTTCTGGCCTTTCCTCATATCTTATATGAACTACTGCAATAGCCTCCTAACAGGCTTCTAATCTGCCCCCCAACTGACCCATTGAACAGCGATTCTAGTTTTAAAATCCAAGTCTGAAAAGCTACCACCAATCCAGAGGAGGAGATTTAGGCCATATGTATCAAGAGCCTTAGTAATATCTACATCCTTTCGATCAGTAATTTTACTTCAATGAATCTACCTTCAAAAAAAATCATGTATAGAGTATAGAAAAGACTAAGTGCACAGAGATAGTCAGGATAGTGTTGCATATTCATCCCCTACAACTTTTTTTAAAAACTCCACTGTGGAATAAATTATTTAAATCAAGTTAATTTTGCCCCAGCTGGTGTGGCTCAGTGGATTGACTGCCAGCCTGCAAACTGAAAGGTCGCCAGTTCGATTCCCTGTCAGGGCACATGCCTGGGTTGCAGGCTAGGTCCCCTGTTGGGGGTATGCAAGAGGCAACTGATCGACTGATGTTTCTCTTCACACATCAATGTTTCTCTCCCTCCCTTCCCCTCTCTCTAAAAATAAATATATAAAAATCTTTTAAATCAAGTTAATTTCAACTCCAAACAAACAGTAAATTCTGCTTCAGGCTGTCCATGGGAGGTCTTTGGAATACCCTGCAGTTTTGGGTCATCGCTGGTCACTGCCAAGGCCTCCAATGTCTCAGTTTGTGATTCCCTCAGTTCCAATCGCCCAGTAACTTACATGCCATCCTTGGGACATATGTCTCTTTGGTGAGGCTGGGAACCCCTCACCATTCCTTTCTGAGGTCTGGCCACTTCCCAGGGTGGGAGTGGAGTTTTCAGGTGGCAGAGCACAGGTCCCAGGTTCCAGGGGTTGAAGGAGCCTGGAGCCCTCCCCCAGCCTGAGGACATCTTTCAGCCCCGGGAAAACCACCACTGCCTGCTCAGGTTTCTCTGGGGCCACTTCCTTTCTCCTCTACACTAAATCACCTCAGGGAGGTAGGCTTTTGAAAACAAAGCCAGGAAGGAAAAGTGTTTTGCAGGCATCTTCCTTTTTTAGCTTGCCACACACCTCCTTCCATGAAAGTAAACAAGAGCCTGCTACCTGCCTGAGGAGGAGGAAGGAGGAAATATGGGGGTAAATCCCACATCGGTATGAAAAAAGATTATCCTCCATTGAGAAGCTCAATGATGGAGCAACGTCATAAAAACTGAATGTTTGACATGAAATCTGTGGGTGGCACACGGATTTTGACAGTCTGGACATCATACAGTCTGCAAAACCTATTCATCCCACCTGTTTATGCTAGATGCAAATTTCTGAAGTTCTGGTTAAAGTGGCTGAAAGAATGAATATTATTATAACAACTGCCCTTGGTTTTTTCCAGCCTTACAATCCCTTCCATGTCTATAGAAATCTCCTTCCTTTCTGTAGAGAAATTGAGGGTCCTTATGACTTTGATTAAATTTAGCTTCCAATCCTAGTTCTACAAATCATACCTCTTGTATACAGAGTGGGAAAAATAGGTTTACATTTGTTCATATGGAAAAGTATCATAATCCAATAATTAATAAGTAATAATACAGAAATAAACCCTGTTTCACGCTTTCATGACAGTAAATCTATTGTGGCCCACCCTGTATATACACCCCTTAGAAACCTAGCCCCCAGAGAGTCAGCAACCCCCAAGGCAGCAGAAGACATTAGCCCGGACATGACTAATGGTCACACGTCCTTGACCTCTGACAGACAAACAATAACATCTTGACCTAAGTTATGTTTTAGCTCCTGAGCCCTAAGGTGAAATGACCCTCAGGGATACTTTACCATAAAACCAGACAGAGGACTGGAACAGACCTCAGAGTTGTCCTCAAGACCTGACTTATTACCCTTACCTTACCTCTGACCAATCACCTCCCAGCATGACCCCAAACTCCTAACCCAAGGCATCTTGTGGTTTTTGCCCTATATGATCTGTATTGTACACACCAATGGGGAGCTTGGACTTTTGAGCAATAACTTCAGGAAATGATCGAGCAATGTCATAATTGCTTTCTCCCGGATGGCACCTTTCATCAATAAAATAGCCAATATTTCTCCACTGCAATTCTCCATTTTCAGTTTCACTTTATGAGCACCAGGTGGACAAACTCTTTCCATTCAATAACAGTAGCTTTATACATCCGGTCTCTGTGACCAACTATCTTATCTTCATCTCCAGCCCTAACTTCTGAATGTCAGCTCCACGTCTCCAGGTGACCACCAATCAGCACCACCTGGGCCTCTCACTTTCATTCTGTGTCCAAAACCAACTTCATTGTCTTTACCCCAGCCGGCTTCCTCTGTGCATGTCTTATTTCTCCCTCTACACCAGCAACCTTCAACCAGCGTGCCACAAGAATTTTTAAAACATACAACACCTGACTATTTAGTCAGGGGCACTGACCTATTTTCCTTGTCAAATTTAAAAATGACAACAGCCAAGACAATAGTAGCTGTCTGGTATGAATGATTCAAAATTATACTTATTTTTTGTCAGATAGGCAAAAAAAGTATTTTTTTTGGTGTGCCGCAGAAGTTTAAGTAATTAGTTTATGTGTGCTGTAAGATGAAAAAGGTTGAAAATTGCTGTTCTACACTGTCCCCTTCTAGAAGCCTAGAATGCCTGTGGAAGTCCCCAGGCTAGAAGCTTTTTTTTTTTTTTTTTTTTGGCACAAGTTGTTCTGTCTGCTACCACCTCAGAGGCAAATAAATGGACTAGAGTTTATCCAAAGGCATCCAAGCTCATAGCCAATCTAGACCTTCTGAAGTAGCTTGGAGAGAAAGCACTGGCCAGCAAGAACAGCCTCTTTTAAATAGTGACCATCTCTCTGGGGGCTTTAAAGAGACACTGAGAGAGCAGGTTGATCCTGGCAGGAGTAAAAGTAGAGCTGGAGATCAGTAGTAATTGAACTGCCATAATGAGCACCAAAGAATTTTAATTAGTCACCAGAAACTCTCTGTGGATGTTATTCTCTCCTACAGCAGGTGAGCTTTCCTGACAGGTGGGGGAGTAGAGTAGGAAGTACTATAGGAGGTGTTCTCTCTTTTCTCTCTCCTTCTCTTCCTACATTCTTTTTTTTCCTCTCATTCTCTTATCTTTTCCCTCCTCTTCCTCCTCCTCTTCCTTTCTCTTCTCTCTCTCTCTCTCTTTTTATTTTTTGTTGGGGGGTGCCTCCCCAGCACCTAAATAACCTCCCTATTTGAGAGGGATTCCCCACTGAATGAGGCCTGGCAGAAGCCAGGGCCACAGTTTCCACTATAGAAGCTCAGTCAAGTACTTCCTGTCCCTGCACCCTGGAAGCTGGAACACAGGCATATGATGATCCTGCTACTGAATCAGACACTCTGGGTCAGTGGAGAAATAATTTACTGCAGCGTCAAATATCAGCAGTGGCAGCATTTAGTATGCAGTAGCCATATACCAACAAGCAGCGTGCAGGCCCAACTGTCCCTATGGAGAGAAAAACAGCAAGTCTACAGAAACAGGGAAAGACTACAGGGGTGCACACTTTCCTTAGTGAACCAGTTATCTATTGCTGTGAAACAGATTACTCCACACCATAGCAGCTTAAAGGAACAAATATTTACCATGCCACAGTTTCTGTGGTTCAGGAAGCCACACACCGGTCAGTGGGTGCCTCTGGTTCAGGGTCTCTCACCAGGCCACAATCAAGGTGTCGAAGGGGTTGCACTCTCACATGAAGGCTGGTCTTGGGAAAGCTCTCCTTCCCAGCTCACTCCCGTGGTTGTTTGTAGGACTCAGCCCCTTACAGGCTGTTGGACTGAAGGTCTCAATTCCACTCTGGCTGTTAGCCTGAGGCCTAACTCAGCTCCTTGTCAATGGGCATCTTCTCCATGGGCCAGTTCACAAAATTGCAACCACCTTCCATCTGAGTCCGTGAGAGAGAATGCCCAAGATGAAAGTCACAGTCTTTTGGTCATTTAATCACAGAAGTGACATTTCATCATCTCTGCTGTGTCCTATTTGCTAGAATTCAGTCACTAAATCTAGCTCATGCTCAAGGAAAGGGATTATTACACAGGGTGTGAATTCCAGGAAGGAAGGGCAGGATTCAATAAGGACCATCTTAGATGGTGCCAACCACATGTCCATTGATCGATAACATTTTACCTTATTTGATTTGCTCTACTCCCCTTTACATAGATATGAAGATATATACATATATATGAAGATATCTATATACAGTATCTATCTCTTTGTATACATACTTTTTTTGGTTAAACAACAAAAACAAGTTACAGACATCAAGATATTTCAACTCTAATTACTTCAGCATTCATCTCCTAAGAATAATGGCATTTTCCTACATGACCACAATGTTATCGCACTATTTAACAATAATGCTGTGATATTATCTAGTATCAGCCCAAACTCAACTTTCCCCAATTATTCCAAAAATATCTTTTGTAGCTCTTTTTCATTTTGCTCCAGTATCCCATATTATTTTTGGTTGTTTTACCTATTTAGTCTCTTTTAATCTAGAACAATTCTTTCCAATACTACCTTTTTCTGTTTTTTTCATACCATGTACGTTTTTGGAGAGTTCAGGCTAATTGTTTTCTAGAATGCCCAATATTCTGGAGATGATTATTTCCTTATGGTTTTGTTTACCTTGTCTCCATATCCACTATATGTCCTGTAAGCAGGAAGTTAGGTTAAATGTTTTTGGAAAGAATACTACTTTGGGGGCACTAATCCCATTATAGCGACATTTGATCACTTGGTTATTGTGGTAACTGTTCAATTTCTCCTTTATAAATGCATAACCTTCCTCTTACAGTCAGTAAGTATGCAATCTGTGGGGCAATCCTTGGAGTGTGTGTAAAATCCTGCTCCCCAGCGACCCCTCTCTCAGCACTTTTAGCATCCGTTAATAACCCATGACTCGGTTCATTGTTACATTGGGGGCTGCAAGGGGTGCCTGTCTCATCTATCCTTCCTTCTACATTTATCACTCTGTAAAACAATCAACTTTTCCTTGTTCCCCCCTTTTCCTTATGTTTTCTTTGTTTGACAATGATGATGATGCCGTTTTAAAAATTATTACATTATAACAATTAGCATTATTCATTTGACATGCAAATTGTTCCAAATTTGGCTAGTGAGAAACTTCCAAGCTGACTTCTGTATCCATTAAAAAAAAGCTTAAGAAATAATTCACCTACTATATAATTCACCTATTTACAGTATACAATTCCTGGTTTTTAGTTTATTCACAGAGTTGTGCAACTTTAGAACATTTTATCACCCCAAAAAGAAAGCTGTTGCCCATTCCTTAGTGGTCACTTCCCATTCACTCCAGATGCCTCAGCCCTAAACAATAATTATTCTACTCCCTCTCTAAAGACTTGCCTATTGTGGACATGTCATTAATGGACTCATACAATGTGGTCTTTTGCAAATGACTTCTTGCCCTTAGCATTATGTTTTCAAGGTTCATCCATGTTATGAAGTATGCATCAGTTCATTTTTATTTTTATTGCCAGATAACATTCTATCTTATGACTATACATTTTATTTATTCATTCATCAGTTGATAAAATTTAACTTGTATCTACTCTTTTGCTATTATGAATAGTGCTGCTATAGACGTTTATGTACAAGTGTTTGCATGAACATTTGAAATTGCTGGGCCATATGGCACTCTATATTTAACCTTTTATATAGACAGCTAAGCTGGTTTTCAAAGTGACCGAACCATATATTCTGCACCACAGCTGCTAGACTGTTTTTCAAAAGTGACTGCACCATACATTCCTACAGTAAAGTATGAGGATTCCAATTTCTCCACGTCGTCACCAACACTTGTTATTGCCTACCTTTTTTATTAAAAATAGCTTAAGAGAGGTGAACTAATATCTCATTGTTGTCTTGATTTGCATTTCCATTAGGCTAATGATATTGAGTCCATTTTTTTTTCCCCAGATACCTTTGGTACTTTCAAAATTTCATGTCTTATTTTCTTGTGCTATAGCTTTGTTTTACTGTTGTTTTTCTCCTTTGGTGACTCTGATGATACATGTGTTGGCAGTTCTTTGTCTATCTTCTGTATCTCTCACTTTCTGATATTTTTATTTCTTTTCCTAATTTATTTGTTTTGTGATTGTTTAAAATTTATTTCCAATGTCCCTTATTGAATTCTTAGCCTAAACCATTTTCCCGTGGATACCATGTAATTTAGTTTTCATATCTTAAGATTATTTTTTTCTTCTATTTCCTTCCTGAATTCAGTGGATCCTCATTTTACAGCTTTCAGTTTTGTGTCCATTTCTATTTTGAGCCTTTAAATATCTGATTTTTTAGATTCTTTACAGCTGCCATTGCTTGCTATGGGATATTTAATTCATGTTAAGAGTGCTGTGTTATACTTTTTCTCTGCTTTTTGGTTGTATTTCATTAGCAAAAAATGGTTTAATTATTTTGTTATTATAGTTGCTTTATATGGGTGCCAGTTGCTGTTTTCTGTTTATTTCAAAAAGTCTTGAATCTTCCTGAATCAGAAATAACAAATGTTTCTACTGAGGGTAGATGACCTTAGCAGGATGCCTAAAAGGGCAGGTCAAGGCTGGAGTAAGATGTTGTACGGAAGGAAGGGAGGGAGGAAGGGAGGGAGGGAGATTTCTTAGGAAGGAAATCTCTCAGGGGGAAAATGGAAATAGTAGAACATATCAGTGTTCTACTAATATGTTTTAAAACAAACTACTGGGAGAAATATGACACATTTAATTGGAAAAATAAGCATAAATACAATGAAATCTGTGAAAACATCATTAGCTTCAGAAAAACAAAAAGTTGTAAGAGAAAGGAAACATAACCGTATTATAGAACTTGGCTCAGCAGTAAACAATATTCACAGTCATAATGACTTTTATTTAAATTATGAAAATTGTGATATAGCAAACATAAGGTAGATGAGAGAAAATGGGAACGGGGCTATAATAGGGCTAAATCCTCATCTAACATAATACAAGTCAACAGATCAGGTCTCTGATTCATAAACCAATAAATAACATTATTTAAAAATATAAAAATAACAACAGAATGCTAAAAATTTGAAAGAAAAACCCTCTGATAAAGGACACTAAGAGGATTGAATGGACAGTGGAATCCTTTGAGTTGTGAGTCTTTTAGTACTACATGATTTTTTATAAAAGGATATGTGGATATATCACTTGAACAACATTTAAAAATGTAATTTTTGAAAAACTAGTTCAAATGCCACCTGGGAGACAGAACTCTGAGAGTTTGTAGTATTGTCCTGGTGTACACTCCACACCAAGGACCGATTTCTTACACAGCAGAATGCAGATGTCAGTGAACCAGCAGGTGAAAGTGGGTGTGACACCTCTCAAAGTATACCTGATGATTCGTCTTCAAAATGCATGCTTCCCTTTTCCTCACATCAGCTGGTTAGACACTTTAGTGCAGTACTTTCACCAGAGCCTGTAATAGTGGTTCCCACTGACAACTGAGATGGACGGGGTCTCCTAACGCCACTGGAGGTTAGGGTTTTGGCTGGTGACTGGTCCTGACTATTAAGGGAATAGTGGAGTATGACTAGAACCCAGGAGGTCTCCTAGGGCACCTCCCCACTCCTGTGACACATATACAAATTAATGAAAAGGTACTAAGCTACATACTGACAGGCCCAAGACAGACACCTCAAGAATGAAGATTTTGGTTAACCCCACCAGGTAAAGAATCCTGGCCAGCTTAAAGGTAAGTGGAACCTGGAATGGGTAGTGGAGAAGGGAAATCATAAATGCCAATGCACATTCATTACTAGTTGCAAAAATGAGGATTGTAGCTTCTACTGGTATTTCCTTTCCTGCTGCATCATATATAGTTTTTAGTGATTGCCCTTTTCTTTAATTTCCCTTCCTTTTATTACTTTGTTTAAAGTCTATCAGCGAGGGCTACCTTTAAAATTTAGTCCACACTTTATAATTCTGTGACGATGAAACTTAGAGGAACAATGCATCATCACCTACAGATTTGGACTTGGGACCAGATAAAATAACTGATGAAATTTTGAGCGATCCTCTTTTACGGGGGAGGGGGAGGGCGATGAGAGCATTTTTATTTAAAACTGAGAGCATGACCCTTTCCCCACCTCAGCCAGATGGTAGTTTTCCTGTGCCCCAGGATTCCGCTGAGCAGTAAGAGCTAGAGTTATGTCATTAGGCTCCTAAACACTACTGGGGGGAGCGGAGAGGAAGAGGATATGGTAGACCGGGATGTGCATCATGGCCTCCCACAGGCTGGTTCCCACTTCCCCTTGGGCGCCATACCTCCATCACCGATTTTTCCATCAGACCCGGCAGCTCAGAAAGTGACTACGTAGCTCCCGGCTCATTTACCCACACACCTCCTATTCCTTCCGAGCCTGCCTAAGTCCCACCTTCTCCCAGAAGCTGACCCCAACTCCCAGCCTGGAGACCTCGCCCTCGTCCACAGCGCAGGCCTCGTGGCACCTGTTCAGACATCCTTCACACTCCGGGTTGTATTCATGAGAAGGTAAACAAACGCACTAAGACTGCGGGACCGCCTCCCTGGCAGTGTCGCAAAACCAATGAATGAATGCACGACTCAGGGCACAACCTACACGCTGGGAAAGAGGTACCGAGATCGCTACCCCTCCGCGCTGTGCCAGACAACGCGCCCTCGCACGACCCCGCGGCACCAGAAAAAAGCGATCGCTAGTCGCGAGCGCGGAAGGCAGGGGAGAGACGACTAGGTCCCGAAAAAGGTCTTTCTCCTATACGCCAAGACGGCACAAGGAGGTGGGCCTTTCTTGCAGGAGCGAGTCGTGCATTGGTCAATCCTCTAGACTAATGGCTGGGATTGGCCGCGCACCTCAAAAGACGCCCTCCGCGCGGAGGCGGGACCGGTACGAGGGGCGTGGCCGGCGCTCGGTTCCGCCCCGGGGTTTTGGGCTCCGGCTGGAGGGCCGCGGTTAGCACCTGGACCCTGGCTTCGGGGCTGGTGGTTGCCGCTGTTGGGGCCGCAGGCCCCGTTCGGGCGTCCGAAACCGCGTTCGAGGCGCGGTAAGTAGTGGCCGACGTGTGGGGGTTCGGGAGTTTCGCGGCTCTGGAGGCCGTGGCCCAGTCATTCTCCGCCCGCGCAGCCCGCCCCCTGTGCTCTGCAGTCTCTCTGGGCCTGTGAGGCCGGGTAGGGCGGGAGGGCCGCCGAGCCTTGCGTCTCCTACCTGAGGGTGGGGGCGCCCCGTGCCTTCGCCTCCATTTTGCAGATGGTCGGCGGGTGAGGAACGCGGCCGGGCTGTGGGACGCGGAGGCCAGGATTGCAGCGAGGAGTGGCGGAGGGGGCGCGCGTGGCCACGCATCCTCGCTGCCGCGCCTCTGGTGGGCTTCTGTCTCGGGGGAACTCACTTTCAGGCCCTCGCCTGTTTACCCTGCCCTCACGCCGGGACCCAAATGCCCCTGGAGTAAGGGAGTCCGACCCAAGCTAACGCAGTGATCCTCTCTCACCACTTCAGGGGCATTCCCAATGGAAAGATGGACCCGAATGATGCTTTCTTTTCGCCTTGAATGCAGCTGTTCAGGGCTGCCAAGGGGAAAACGCAAGATATCCCACTCATGCCCAGAAGGGTCACCCTTTCCAATTGTCATCACTAGAAGTGCTCTAAGCAGCCCAGGGGGCACGTGTCCAAAACCTATTTCAAACCCTTTATAATTACTAGGTTGAGTTCGGTGTATTGTTCGTAATAAAAAGGAGCGGAATCCTGCCAGCGCACGTTGGCCCTCACTGGGAATTCTTTGGAGAATGGGGGGAGGCGGCCCAAAGGTAGAGCTAGCTTTCATAAATATCCTAACAGTTCCAAGACTTAGGGTATGAAGAATGTTATTAAAATGCATGAGAAAGTGTGTCCAGTCAAGAAATGAAGGTTCTAGGGCTTGATTAAAAGAAGTAGAGGCCACCAGGTGGGTCAACCAGTCCTGGGCCACTCAGTGCAGAAAGGGACAAAGAACTCAGTTTCACCTCTTTGGAGAAGCTTTTTAAAGGTTTTCCCCTCCCCACAAATAATAATCACTTCTTTCTTTAGGCTACCTTCCATTGCTGTATTGTGGTTTCCCCAGCTCCTAGCACAATGCTGGGAAGTCAGTGACTGAAGGAAGGCTAAAGGAAACAAAACAGTAGCAACTTAGCCAAAAAGTTCACAAAACAAATAAGTTAATTCTTTTTTAAGATTTACTTACTTTTAGAGAGAGGGGAAGGGAGGGAGAGAGAGAAACATACATCAATGTGTGAGAGCAGGCCTCCAGCTGAGGACCCAGCTGGCAATTCCTAGGCATGTGCCCTGACTGGGAATGGAACCACTGACCTTTTGGTTTGCAGGCCAGCACTCAATCCACTGAGCCACACCAGCCAGGGCAAACTTAATTCTTTTAACTTGCTGGACCAATTATTCTTACAGGGTAGGGAGTCTGTTGAGCTCTGGTTTCAAGTCAAATCAGATTTCTGTTCTTCCATGTTACTAACTCTAGACAAGTAATTAAACTTCCCTATGCTTCAGTTTCCTCATCTGTAAAACAGGAGTTATAATAGTACATACTACTCCATGGGTTTTGAGGATTAAATAAAATATTGACAAAGTGCCTAACATAGCTGTTAGCAGTTGTTAGGATAAAAATAAACAGATACTTGAACAGATTCACTAATACTAAATATCTGTATGTACTCGACCCTTCAGGATCTGTCTGCACTTGGTCCTGTGTATTTTCTTGATTTTTAAAAAAATCCCTTAACCAGGGATGTCCAACCTGCGGCCCACGGGTCCAGGATGGCTTAAGAATGTGGCCCAACACAAAATCATAAATTTACGTAAAACCTTTTTTTTTATTTTTTGCACATCAGTTTTTGTTAGTGTTTATGTATTTAACATGTGGCCCAAGGCAACTCTTCTTTTTCCACTGTGGCCCAGAGACACCAAAAGGTTGGACACCCCAGCTTAAACCTTTTCAGAGCCCACCCCATCCCCCCTCAGTAAAAGTACACGCAGGCATACCTCGTTTTATTGTGCTTTACAGATGTTGTGTTTTATACAAATTGAAGGCAAGACCCTTCAAGCAAAAAGATTACAACTTGCTTTATTGCCATCCTCATTTTATTGCCATCTCCTGGAACTGAACCCGCAGTATCTCCAAGGTATGCCTCTATTCCATAGAAAATAAGCTCTTCACACTTTTAGTCTCACTACCCACTAGAGACTGATGAAGCGCCAAATAACATTTGGCAAATATTATACTAGTATTGGATACACTCAAAACGTGGCCTCTTAAAATGAGCAGAGGAGTAAATCAAATGGGACCTGGTGTGGCTGACAAAGATTTTAGGATGATTGGCTCAACCAGAAAGAGGCAGAACTTGAGGTGGGCCTGGAGTGGCTTCTTGCCGTATAACAAATCTGGTCTCCTGAAGAAACCGGTTCCTGTCTTTAAAGTTGTTCATAAACATTGTGAAAAGTGGAAGAAGTCTTCCGGTTGGTTTTAGACCTATTTGCCAGACCTAGAGGTGGCAGATATAACCCCTACGCCTAGGGGATATTGCCTCACTTCCAGGTTTTCCTGTACCACTTTCTGGTTGCAGGAAACAGGCTGTTATATACTTCCTTCCAGGTGTAGGTCCCCTTTGCACCTCAGTTCCTCTTAAATACAGAGTTTCCAAAACAAAACTCCTCATTTGTAACTATTACAGGAGAATTCTGATCTGTGATTCTGTTTTTATTGTAGCCACAAAGAATCTTGAATTTTTTCTAGGGAATGTTGTACTTTCTGGGGACTCCCATCCAGCCGTGATATTCTGTAATGAGCCATTAAAAACCTGCCACAGGATGTGAGTTTTTTCTAGTGCCCTGTTGGAAAGATGTTAAGGACCGGATACATTTCCTTCTGTGTGGTGGACATAAGTAAAATAGGCACTCAATGAATGCATGTAAAGCCATTCTAGTTCTGCTTCACAGTGCCAAAACGGGCTTGTGAATCTGGTGCTTCTAAAACATTGTACTTACTAGTCATCTGGAGATCTTGCTAGAGTGCAGGCTCTGATTCCAAGGCTATGGGGTAGGGCCTGATAATCTGTATTTCCAGCAAGCCCTACAGTGATGTAGAAGCTGTTGGTCTGTGGACCACACTTTGAGTAGAAAGGGACTAACATGAGTATCTTCATTTGCTGTTTTAAGTTTTTTTTTATTTTATTAATTTGAGAGAGAGAGATGTAGACTTGTTTCACCCATTTGTGCATTCATTGGTTGATTTTTGTATGTGTCCTGATGGGGAACTGAACCCTAAACCTCAGCGCATCAGAACCAGTGCTCTAACCGAGGTATGCAGCCAGCTTTTTAGAAGTACTAACAAACAGGTTTTGTTTTCTTGTAGTATTGGGATAAAGTCTTGTATTTAGTAGCTTTTTTCCCTGTATTATTTTGTTTTTAACATTTCCTCTGTTTTGTTCCAAAAAATAATTTGAGGAATCTTTCCAAGATCCTTTCTGTGTAAAAAGATTTTTAATAAAAGCAATTGGGGCAGATAGGATGAATGAAAAGAAGTCCAGGCTAAGGTCAGTACGGCAAATGAGTGCCTTTTTGCCGTATAGATTTTGCTTGGGTGGAACTGCACATCTAGCCCTGAGCTTCCTAGCAACCAAAGCAAAGAGGAAAAAAGTTTGTTTTTTTTTTATCAGTTTTACCAATAACTATAAAGTAAAAGCCAACTGGCTGCTCAGTGAAATGGCTCTTTCTCTTACTAAGACTAGAGAATTCCTGTCCTGTGAGTTCTGTAAGAGGTTTTGGTGCTGGAGTGACATTCTTCATGGCATCTCTTTAGAGAATCAGTAAGTTTCTTATTCTTCATATGTGTAGCCTGAAGGGCTCACAGCGAACCATCAGTACAGTAAAGCAGTGGCCTGTGGAACTGGTCCAGGGCCAGCTTCCTGGGACAGCAGGAACAATTTTTGTTCCAGGGGAGCTGTTGTTCTGGTGTGCTCTTTGGTGGGAACAGAGAGTACAGTTGACTGACATGTTCATTCCTCATCATCCTTGTTTTTTGACTGCTGAGGCCTCAAGAGCTTAGGGTTGAAGGGAGGGGTGGCTAGGAGCTCAGTCCTAAATCCCTTGTAGTTGAGGCCATTGCATTTCTTTTTTTTTTTTTTTTTTAAGATTTTATTTATTTATTTTTAGAGAGGGGAAGGGAGGGAGAAGGAGAGAGAGAGAAACATTAACGAGTGGTTGCCTCTCATGTGGTCCCCACTGGGGACCTGGCCTGCAACCCAGGCATGTGCCCTGACTGGGAATCGAACCTGCGATGCTTTGGTTTGCAGCCCACGCTCAATCCACTGAGCTATGCCAGCCAGGGCCCATTGCATTTCTTTAAAGGCCACCCAAAGACCTCTCAGGGCAAGTTGGAAGGTTGGCCCTGCCCTGAGGCTGTCTGGTGGTCCCAGTCAGTCAGCCAACTGCTGAGAGAGGGAGGGAGGGGGAAGGAAGGGAAGAGCAGCCTGGCAAAAGCCTTCCCACTGCATCTGTCTGGAGGGGCCCAGTGGCTCCCCCTAGGGCCCTGGAGGACCCTTCCTTTGACTGAGCAAAAGGTAGGGAAGCGGCCATAGGGGAAACAAAAGGGGTGGTGGTGCTGGAGGATCCAAACCTCGAGCCACACAGCATGGCTGGCATCCACCCGCCTCTGAGGCGGGCCTGGGCCTCTTGTGACTGCCCCTTTTGTTGGCTTCCCACACATGTGTCTGTATCCCCTTTCATGTTGCCTCCCACATAAAGATGGGTTTCCGCCTTTAAGCTCCTTTCTCCCATCAATCTAGTTCCCCCAGAGCCTTCCAGCAACCAACAGTGCTGGGTTCTACCCCATCCCCTCCCCCTTTCCTTGTGGGCAGTTTCATGTTCTTAGAGAAAGAGCAGCACTGAGAGCCTCTTTGTCTGGTTGTCTGGTCACATTCTGCTGCTGTGTGTGCGTGGCATTTGCCACTTATACCTGTGGCCTTCTGTAAAAACAACAAGGTGTGTCCGGGCTTTGGCCCCTGAACTGGTAGGGCTTGCTGTGTTGAACACACCTTGCTCTGGCTGTGCAAGGGCTGCTGGTGAGCATGGGTACAGAGACGGGCCCTTCCCAGACAAAGGTGGTACAAATCAGACTATTTCAAAGAATCCATGAATTCATGATTTCAAGAATCCTGGGCAAGTGCAGTTGATATGAGGATTGCTTTCTAGCTGATAATTTGTATATTTGAATGGTTTAGTGAAAAGAGGAACATCACCCTTCCCTCATCAATTCCCAGCCCTCCTCTCTCCATCTGGGACAGGAGCAAGTGGGAGAAAGCCCTGGCAGCTGTGACAGGACAGCAAGAGGGTGGTGCAGCAGATACCAGGGAGGGTCAGGTGTCCAGGCTTACGGAGTTAGTGTTACCACAGACGTGATGTGTGAGCATATTTTTTTCTGTAGGGCAGGAGTAAGCCAAGCAAGTCTGAATCAATCCTAATTATATCTGGTCATTTGGCTTCTGTAAGTCCTGGGAACTAGTGGAGAATTTTAAGTGCGGTGGTCCCTAGAATATCCTGAAGCTTATGTGGCTTGTCTCTTTGTTTGGCCAAGGAGAGGGCAGACACGGTGTGTGCAGACCTTTCTCAGGTGGGAGGGTTAATTCATTGTTCATTGTCAGCTCTGTGAGGCCTCCAGTCATTCAGTCAGACTTACTGGTGCTTCCCTAGTAGGAGGCCAGCTGAGGCCACGGAGCTGCTAGCCCCCAGGAACTCTATAAGATGCATGGTCAAAGAGCAGGGAAGCTCCACACAGCGTAGTAGGTTGTTTAAAGCTACTAACCTGGGACAGTGTTGGTCCAGCCCAGCAAATCATTTTCATCATTCTGAGCGGATCATTTGGTGATTTGAAAAGGAGTAAACGGTCTTTCATTGGAAGGGTGCAGGTAGAATCCCACACCTCTACCCTCATTCCCAGGTGGTCAGAAAGAATGATGTGTAAAATCTAAAATCTGGAAATGAGGGCTGGATCTTCATGTTGTATTAAGATGTCTACCTGGCAAGTGAAGACAGGGTTGAACCCTGGAAATCCAAAACCTGCGCATTTTCTAGGCTACAGTTTTCTTCAACCATCAACATGATTGGTGGTTTAAAAAAATTTTTTAACATATTTATTGATTTTGCCCTGGCTGGTGTGGCTCAGTGGATTGAGCGCCGGCCCATGAATCCAAGGGTCACTGGTTTGATTCCCAGTCAGGGCACATGCCTAAGTTGCAGGCCAGGTCCCCAGTGTGGGGCAACCAAGAGGCAACCACACATTGATGTTTCTTTCCTGGTTTCTCCCTCCTTTTCCCTCTCTCTAAGAATAAATAAAATCTTTAAAGAAAAACATACTGATTTTGGAGAGAGAGGAAGGGAGAGAGAGAAGGAGAGAAAAACATTGATGTAAGAGAGAAACATCAATGGGTTGCTTCTCATACATGCTCCTGCCGGGGATTGAACCCACAATCTAGGTATGTGCTCCAACTGGGAATCAGACCCCCAACTTTTTGATGAATGGGACAACGCTCCAACCAACTGAGCCACACCAGCCAGGGCAAATGTGATTGATGTTTTAAAAATGGTCTGTCTTCAGCAGTCATTACTTTAAGGAGTTTTCCCTGATTGTCTCTACCCCAGATGACTTCTCCCTTTTCTTTATATTCTGTAGCATTTTGTACACAATTTACAATGAATTCTCATGGACTTCTTTTCTATTTTATTTTCTTCCCATATATCTGTCTTAGTTCTCATAATACACTTGTATAGCACAGCCCTGACTGGTGTGGCTCAGTGGGGTGGGTGTCAGAGGACACCAGTTAGATTCCCAGTTAGTCAGGGCACATGCCTTGGTTACAGGCCAGGTTCCTAGTTGGGTACTTGTGAGAGGCAACCGATCGATGTTTCTCTCCCTCTCCCCTTCCCTTTCCTTCTCCCTAAAAATAAATAAAATCATTTTTTTAAAAAAATCTTGCATAGCGCAGGCTAAAAAGTAGGATTTGTTAGGCAGATAAGCGAGATTATGAAGGGACTGCTTATCCAGACAGAGAAAATAACCACCTATAGTCTGTCTTTTTGGAAGTACCATTTTCATCAAAGTCATCGAATTTCATACCTTCTTACCTAGTTGTTGAAGGGCCTTTGGCAAAACTGTTAACCTAGTTCAGGTTTTACATATACTTGAAAGTTACCCAGAGTTGTCTCCTAAATAGCTTATAATTCTAGCTCACCATCCCTCCAGGGATAAATGGATACCTTCTATTTTGAATAATGAAATCTAAAGAAGACATTAAAAAATACCTTATCAAAACAAAGACAGAGATCACTTGTTGCACCCATCTCTTGCCCCAACTTCATCTTCGTCCAGCCCCATCTCAGGACCTCAACCTTCAGTGGGAAGAAGAGTGGGGGAATGAACGGGGGATTAGCTGCCACCCTCAGGGCCCAGTGCCTGCCCGTGAGAGTTTAGGAGCAGGGTAAGGAGTAGAAACGAGGGGCTACAGACTAAGTTCAGCCATCACCCTGATTTTTCCGGTTCATGGGCTCAGCTTATCCCCATAGTTGTGAAAACAATTTGCCCGTGAGTGGTTTCTTGTGCAGTATCTTAAATAGCCACAAGGTGTGGATGTAGCTCCATGAAAGTCTCTCTACAGGACTTGGTCACTCATCTCTGTCCCTCTACTAGTCTCTTCCCTCTTCTACTTTGTGTACCTCTGTTTTGTAACTTGTTCCCTAATTGGTTCATAAAGAGCTTAGATTCCGGAGTCACACGGTTCTAGATTGGAATCTCTCTGAGCTTTGGTCTCTCCCTCTGTGAAATGAGGATAAGGTCTGTTTCCCGAGGGAAACCAGCAGCATATACCAGAAGTACGCATGCAGGTACCCTTCCTGGCCGTTTGCGCTGTGGGTGTGTTAGCACGCATGCAAATGGTGTGTGTGCATGGTGATTCATCACAGCGTTGTATGTAATAGCAAAAGATTGGAAATACCCAAATATCTCCTGGTACGGGGCTGGTAAAATAAACCAGAGAGCAGTATTACAGTGGAGTACAGTACCGGGCTGTGATACAAAGAAAGAGGAAGCTCTCTGTATATTGTTAAGGAACGATCACCAAGATATTTTGTTTAAAAAAAATAAGAAGCAAGGTTCTGAATAGCATGTCCTATAAGTTTGCTTTTATAAGAAAAATCCTTACCCAAGGACACACTTACTGGTTTTAGAAAGAGAGGAAGAGAGGGAGGGGGAGGGAGACATTCATCATTTTCCTCTTGTATGTGCCCCAACAGAGGCCTGAACCTGCAACCTAGACACGTGCCCTGACCGGGAATCAAACCTACAACCTTCCAGTTTATAGGATAATGCTCCAACCAACTGGGCTACACTGGCCAGGGCTAGTTTGCTATTTTTATATAGAAAGGGAGAAAGATGAAATAGATTTTTGTGTTTGTCTGCATATATACCAGGAAATGAGTGACACAAAATTAATGAGACTTGTTTTTGTGGGAGTATCTAGTAGTAAATATTTTGCTTAGTTTATGTAAAAAAATAGGCTACGTTTCCTCCCTCTGTTAGACTTCGTTCCTTGAAACCTGTTACACTGATTCTCACACACATACACAGTCCCCGTGATAGCGATGGCATTAGCTGACACTGTGCCAGGCACTGTCGTGATGCCGTGCGTGCACTAGTTCATTTTAGGGAGCTACAGGGACAAGGGCGGGGGGATACTTGGTCTGCAGTGCATTTTATATTGGAGTCCTAAATTGAAATTGTCCCAAAAAAGTGTGTTTTTCCAATTAGTTTCTGCCACATAGGGTGGTTGTGAGAAGTAAGAGTACATGGAAAGTGTGTGCTCTTCTCCAGGGTGGCCTCTGAATTGGTCTGGAGCCAGCCAGGCGCAGGGCAGGACCCTCCTGTATGGGCGGTCTTGGGATAGCTGTCTTCACCCAGTTGTGTTCCCTCGTGTGCCACCAAGCAGGGACAGCCCACGTCCACAGCCTCCTCTACTTTCTCACTTCCCTGCTGCTTCCTGCTTGCCGTGGCTTCACCTCCTGGTCTCTGAGGAAACAAGGCTACTTGTGTCCAGGCTTTAGCCTTGAAGTTGGCCCAGTATACTTCCAGCAGCCAGTGAAATCCTGGGTGCTTGAGGGTCCCTTGCCTCCCAAATCCTCCTGGACTTGCACTCCCAGGAGTGCAACTGCCCTCAACTGCACACTTAGGTAGGCCAAGGAGGTGTCCCTCTGTTCCTGAAGCTCTTCATGCAACAGTCCTGTTTTCAGATCACCCTCCTAAATTGTTCCTTCTTTCTTCCCTTGCCCGCCATCTATCTCTCTCTCCCCCTCTCTCTCCAACCTGCTCCACAACCTGCAGCATGGCTCCTATGCCTTAAGAGAGTCCTGCCTTCTCTTCAGGAGAAGGTGTGGGGAGCACCTCGGGTTCAGGCGAGGCCTGGGCATGCCCTGACTTGCTCTTCAGAGCAGAGTGGTCAGAGCCAGGCCAAAGCTGCCTGCTGACGGGGGCATTTTGACAGCAGAGCCACAGCTGGGCTGGCACAGGCCAGGCCTCTTACCCAGTGGGGCTGGGCTGAAGGGACAGGGACACAAAGGTGACTTTAGTGAGGACCAGGCCTTGACTCTGATTTGGACCTGCACTGACCCTCCCGGGCACCTGCTGCTGAGGCTGGTACAGGCCACATAAAAGTGGAGGACAAAATTGTCCTCCCTTGTGCTCCCACCTCCCTTTTGGAAGGGTTTGGTGCCAAGGAGAAGCTGGACCTGGACCTTTATTCTTCCCTGAGGAAGTAGCCATTGTTTGGTTGTTTCTCTTTGCCCGCCCGCCCTCCAAATGTTTTTCTTAATCATTAAGGAGCAAGGTTTCCTGGACACAGAGGTAGACATTTGATATTTTTGTCTCCCTTTCCCACTTTGTAGGCAGCTGAAGGCTTCAGGGAGCCCTGACCTAGGGACGCATCAATGGCACTGGGAGAAGAAAAGGCAGAGGTGGAGGCATCCACGGACACCAAGGCCCCGGCTTGTGGGAGGTGGAGCTGCAGGGAACAGGAGGTGGACATCCCAGTGCCTGTGAATGGGGAGCAGCTGCCCCGCCTAGAAGCTGAGGGAGAGCCTGCCTCCCCTGTGTGGGGGGCAGAGGACCTATCTGCCCCCACCTGTTGCCCCTCTGGAGCCTGCCAGTCACAGACCACCAGTACCAGCAAGGAGCCAGTGGCTGGTGCATCTCAGCGTGCTCTCAGTTGCCTGCATCCTTCTGCTTGTGCGGGGACTGGAGATCTGCATTCTGTGGGAAGTCAGGTAGCTACTAAGGTAAATGGGACTTCAGGTTTACCTAATGCTATCTTTTGGGAGTACATTCTAGCATTTTTGTCATCATCTTAAATGCTTTTCCAGTCCCTGTTCAAGGTGGGGCATTGGAGGAGCCTGGGTGTGGTGGTTTCTGTTTTACAAGTTTACCTGGAGAATTGGGCCTCGGGGCCAGCAGGGGGCTCTGTCCATAGCATCTCCTTTTCCTTAAGAGAGTGGTGGTCTTCTGAGAACCAGGGATGCTGTGTCCAAGACCTACTGCCCAGGAGGCTAGGCCAGGAGAGTTCTGAAAGGCGGAGCCCTTCCTGTTTCTGACTTGGTGATCTGTAGGCCTCAGGGGCGTCCTGAGAGGAGCCTTGGGGAAGGAGGGCCCAGGGCTGTGGTCTCCTGAGGACTTTGAGACTGTATTCCCTGGAAACCCAGGAAGCCTGGCAAAGCCTGGAGCCCCTGAAGGGGGCAGCACTGTTGCTGGGCGAGGAGAATTTCTTGGGCAGCCCTGACTGCAGTGCAGCCTCGCCTAGTGGGAGTCACGTGCAGGCGGCAGGGCGTCCTGCCTGGCTCTGTGACCTCAGGCAAATCACTGAATCTTCTAGGCCCTCAGTGTAATTGGGAAGGTGACTTGCATGACCTGCCCCTCCCAGCTCTGACGTCCTGTTCTGTTCTGCTTGCCCAGACCTTTCATGGGAATGGATTTGGCCTCGTCAGGGTCACTGTGGCCTTGGCTGCTGCATGCCGCTCCTGTGGATCCCCCTCCTTCCAGGATCCTCTGACTGTGGGAGAAAACAGAAGCTCGGCCCACCTGCCTGGGAGCCAGGGCGGTGGGAGCCAGGGCGGTGGGAGCCAGAGCTGTGGGAGCTCAGGGAACCTGTGAGTCAGAGCTTCAGAGAGGCAAGAAGCAAATAAGCCTACTGGCTTTCTTCATGGTGTGAGTCCAGTGCTTAGTGTAACTCCTGTTGAGCGTTGAGCTCTCGCCCTGTGCCCTTCACACATGAGCTTATTTACTTCTTGCATCCTGAGGAAGCGGTGCTGCTATCTGCATTTTACAGGTGTGGGAAGTGAAATGGGGTGGTAATAGTACCACTTTCACTGGAAGGTGGCAGTTAGGGGTCGGCACCAGGTCTGTCTGGTGCCAAAGCCCATGGCCTTTAACCACTGTGCCGCCGGCCTCCCTCAAGCAGATTAAAAGTTCCAAGTTTAGAGGCTGAGGTGAATGACTCATTTTTTGCCGGTGTTTAGTTACCACTGGCATCTGAGCTGAGTGAGTGGGTTTGGGTGTATCTCCCGTCAGTGACAGGATGGTTCAAGTTTCGTCTACACAGGACATGCTTCCAAAAAGTTAGCCAGTGTGTTCAGTCTGACAGCTCTGAGTTCTGCTCACAGGCAGGGTATCTGTGGAGGAAGGCCTTTTGAAAGGACTGAGGGTGGGATCAGTTTGGGGAATATAGGCTGCTTCCAGAGCAGGCTCTAAGTGTCAGGACCTCTCCTGAACATCATCCGGGCTCCCCAAAGAAAACTCCGGATTGTCATCTAAGAAAGAAATTTAGTTCACTTGTTTTCACTTGAGTGCTTTTTCGTCCCTCTTATCATTGCAGATGGAGGACACCAGTCTTTCTGCCTCAAGGGAGCTACCTCAGACTGTAATCATTCCCAAAGCCACAGGTCTTTGCTCAGGACATGATGCAGATACCGAAGATGATCCGTCCCCAATTGAGTCACCTCCGGTGCTGGACCTCAGCCAACAGCCTCACATCTCAGGTTTCCCTTTCTCATCAAAGTGGAGGTCCATGGTGAGCCCAGGTGCCGCTGCTCCTCAGTTTTCCAGCTGCAATACCTCTGCCTCATCCCCTGGTGGCAGTTTCCAGGGTCGCCAAGAGAAGGCAGAGCCTCAGAGTTCCTCCCTTGCCAAGGTCTCCTCTTCCATGGAGCTGGTCGGCCCCCAGTCAGTCCCCTCTGTGGTAGGGCCAGGGCCTCAGCTCCAATGGTCTCCGCAGCCTGTGTCCTCTGGGGAGGATGCTTCTGGGCTGAGCAGGAGGCACCTGTCCTTTCAAGCCGAGTACTGGGCCTGCGTGCTGCCAGATTCCCTGCCCCCTTCCCCTGACCGCCACTCCCCACACTGGAACCCAAATAAAGAGTACGAAGACCTGCTGGACTATACTTACCCACTTAGGCCCAGGCCTCGGCCCCCAAAGCACGTTGACAGCCACGTGCTGGCTGACCCTGTCCTGCAGGACTCGGGCGTAGACCTGGATAGCTTTTCTGTCTCCCCAGCAAGCACTCTAAAGTCACCCACTGATGTCTCCCACAGTTGCCCACCAGCAGAGGCCACTGCCCTGCCATTCTCTGGGCCCCAAGAGCCAGGCCTCAAACGGTGGCACTCTGGAGCACCCCAGGAGCAGGGCAGCGTCGGGCTGGCATCTTGTAGCCAGCTTGCATCTACACCCAGGGCCATCGGCAGTAGGGGCAGTCCTTGGAAGAGTAGAGAGCCAGCCCTGAGGGGCGTGAAGAACTGGCGGCCTACGGGCAAGTCCTTCAAGGTGAGCCCTCCCCAGCTGAGGACATGGGACAGAGGGTGGCCTTCACCCAGGCCAGAAAGAGAGAAGGGAGCTAGCCGGGGTATTCAGCGCCCTGCCTGCATGGAGTCGGGATGGACACCAGAAGAAGACCTGGAAAGCGACGACGAGTATCTTGCCCTTCCCACTCGGCTGACACAGGTTTCTAGCTTGGTTTCATATCTAGGTTCTATTCCCACTTTGGTGACCCTGCCAGCTGGGGCTGCCGAAGGGCAGAGCTCCCTGGATGTGTCGGACAGTGATGGGCCTACTTCCTTCCCGTCTGACTCCAGCCAAAGCCAGCTTCCCTCTGGGACTACCCTCAGAGGGTCTGGGGAGCTTGAGGGGCAGAACCACTGTTTGCTGCGCTCCTTCATCCACGGAAGGGACTCTGCAGGGGATGGCAGTCTGGTGAGCAGCCAGGCACTGGAGGTCTCTGGACCTCTGAGAACACGCTCCTCCTTGCCAGTTGTTTTGGATCCAGATTCTAAAGGGCAGCCTCCCAGGAGAGGAAGAGAGGCGGGAAAAGACTCACTCATGCAGTGTGTGAAGGTAAACTCAACATTTAAGAGGTTTTGCGGAGAGGTGTCTCATTCCTTCCCCCAGTCCACTAATACAACAAAACTTAGCAATTTTGAGCTCATTTGTTTGCCAGGCACTGGACTACTGTACCTTATCCTATTTAAGCCTCACAACTCTCTACTCGATGAGGACTGTTGTTCTCATTTCACAAAGAAAATGGCAGACAAGAGGTTAGGCAACCTGCTCACTGAAAACTAGCAAGGGCTGGAGCCTGAGCTCTTAACCACTACCCCAGGCAGCTTCCCAAGGCTCTTGACCTTGAAGATTAAGAGGTAGTCTGCACAAGAGAAGTTTGTGCTCAGAAGCCTTTAGGAAACACTGAGCTAAACAAAAGTAAGTGCTTTCTTGACTGTGAGGCTTCTTGGAGCTTCAGTTTTAATGAAGTGGTGTAACAGTAGAGGTTTATGGACCACCCAAGAATATCTAGAGATACAGTACTACTACAGGGAGCAGGGTTGTC
Organism: Trachops cirrhosus; assembly: GCA_028533065.1. NCBI lineage: Eukaryota > Metazoa > Chordata > Mammalia > Chiroptera > Phyllostomidae > Trachops > Trachops cirrhosus. The sequence goes on along the minus strand of CM052543.1, from coordinate 107,403,501 downwards.
TGTCAGGCAGGTGTGAATTTGAATCAGGGCACTGCTCTCTGGAATTCAGCTCAGTCTCTCAAGTTTGCTGCTTTGCTAAAATATGAAGATGTTCCACTTCAGGGTGTTGTGTGGATTAAATGAAATAATTCACCTTGAGGGCTTCACGCAGTTCCTGACACAGGTACATACATTCAGAAACGTGGCTCATCACGCACAGGGGGCGAGTCCCCCAGGTGAGCAAGGGAATACTGCATCTCACCACAGCTAGGCAGCCAGCCGCGGAGCCATGTATGAGCCCATTAGCTAACGCCACAGGCGGTTCCTAGCACTCAAGGAGGGCTTTAACCTGCTCCTGGAGTCCCGGGGATGGTTTTATTTGTACTGTGAAGCCGGTGGGACACGTGTTAGCATGTACTCTCCTTTGTGATAAAAGATTGAGAGAAGGTGAGGGAAAGCGCTTGGCTTGCAGCTCCCCAGGGAACGTTGGGGCCCTGCTCCCTAAGTAGTGGGGACGCAGGAGACGGAGCGCAGCTTTGAGTCAGTTGTCAGCTGGATGCACATTCTGGTTAGTCTTGACCAGTCATTTATTTCATATCCATGTTTTTCCCAAAAGCAGCCTGATAGTGTATGCTGACCCAAGAACTGGTTCTTGGGGCTGGGCTATTTATTCCCCATGTAGGGCCGGCCTTTCTCAGACTGTCATTTTTGGTGTCACATCGGGCTGAGGGGAGACAGAACCAAGGTGGGGCTGTTGCTGTTGCCCAGGCAGAGGTCTGGAATCATGGGGTGGGGACAGGCAGGGGAGGAGAAAGGAGACCAAAGCCTCAAGTGGAAGGAATGCCCTGGAAAGGTGCACAATCCATCTCGGAATCCCCTGGATATTTTTAGCCTTTTGAAAATGTAAACAGCATGTTTCTTTTTTTTGTTTACACAGACCTTTTGCTGTCAGCTAGAAGAGCTGATCCACTGGCTATATAACGTCGCAGATGTTACTGACCACTTGACTCCACCCAAGTCCAGTCTTATAGGTCTCAAGTCGTCTCTGCAGCTTTACCGGGTAATGCATGGTCCTGGCTTTAGCTGTTCACTCACGAGAGGGATGGCTACATTACTTGATTACAAGGTAATCAGGTAATTTAGCTGAAATAACTGATGCTCAGTACATTGTGGCTCAGTTGCCTAAAGTCTAATCATAGGTCCTTTTCACATTCTTAATGCTGAAAAACTGAGATGTATCAGTTATTTCATAGGCCAGATAGTTTGGAGAAAACGCATTGATTGCATTTATCCTGAATCAAAAATACGTACGGCTGATTTCCAGTGTAATTTTCCAGATGTCTTAGGGATTGATTAAACATAGATCTGCACTAATATGGAGTCGCTAGACACATGTGGCTATTTAAATACAGTTGAAGATTCGGATTCCTCAGTTGCACTAGTCACATTCCAAGTGCTCAGCCATCACATTCTTCTAGTGGCTGCCACATTGAACAGTGCAGCTAGAAGAACATTTCCATCATCGCCGAGTTCTGTTGGACAGCACTGACTAGTATTTAAATATCTAGACTGAAATTGTACTGATTCCAGAATACACACAGGGCGACTTGATGGTATTTAAATAAAAATAAGACTCAGTTTGCTTCTCATGTGTTTAGTTTTGGAGGGGCATGCCTCTTTTTTTAAAAAAAAAATGAGGGTTTGGGTTTTATCCAAAATCTCTTTGTGGCATTGATTACAATTTTAGAGCAAGTACATTTAGGGTGACAGTTTGTGCCGGCTATTCTGGCATAATTAGCAGTAGGTCCCCCTTCATTTCCAGAAGTGTTCTGAATTGGATGATAAATTATTCAGTTACCCTAAACATAACATTAACCTTGACTGAACTACCCATGGCTTCTAGCATGTCTGGTTGGCCAAACCTTTATAACCTCTGATGAAGGAGCAGGGGTATTTGTGGTCTGAGCCTGATGCTAGTCTAGAAAGGGTTCTCTGGGACAGTTCTCTGAATTGCTCGCACATTACAACCTAACTTTGCGCCTTTAACAGAGAGGGTGTGATTTACAAGTGACTGAGCCAGGGGCCACACTAGGTTGGGCTGAGCCTGGAGCTCCCACCACGCCCAGGCAGGGTGGAGGACCTTTGTTTTCCAGCTTAAAGCCAAGTAAAACTGAAGGGACCAGGCTTGCCTGGGTGGGCCAGCTGCCCTCCATCAGTGAGATTGCTGTTTCCTGCTATGGGGAGAGTTCCTTGCCCAGAGTACACTGAGAAGGGCTGACTATGAGGGTCCTCCGTGTGCAGGGGTCCACCCCCAGGAGGCCCAAGGGCAGCACTATTATTGGGAAAGGAAATTGCCCTTGTAAGATTTACCTGGGTGGCCCTTCCAGAGTGCCTCAGCCCTACCCCCATCAGAGCAGGCCAAGTAAAACAACTCCATCCCTCTGCTGTGTCCCTCATTCTGTCCAGTGCCTCAACTTCCAGACTAACCAGAAATAACTCTCGCTTTGTGCATAGAGCTGAGATCTGAGCTGTGATTACCCCTGCAGGTCAGTGAAACCTAGCCGTCTTGTGTCAGCCATACAACAGTGGAACCACACTGTCAACCCGTTACCACACAGAATGGTGCATGGCTCATGCATATGTATGAGCTATCTTGACCCATGCTGAGATACTTATATAAGCCTAAGTGTGGATATGTACCCATATATTTTAACTGTGACTGTGTCTCATGTATTTTTGTCTTATCACAGTTGGTTTGTGGCAGCATATAAGCATAGGTATTAAGGCTGAACACAGAAATATAATAAATCCAAGAGTAAAATTATAACTTCAGAATGTGAACTAAGTTCTGCACCCTGTACTAAAAGTGGTCATGAATTTGACTTTACATTTCTTAGCTAAAGGGACATCAAAAATAGTCAACTACAAGGCTTGGTACCTGTGAGAGAAAAACAGATGAGCTGCTGAGAATGACAGCTTCCCTGATGCCTTCCCAAGGCCTGAGGGCCATGTCGAACAGGACAATGCGAGAGAGCGCACAGATAGAGGCAGCAGTCCTTGTGGTCAAGTTAACGCACTAGTTCCACTAGAACAGAAAACTGTTTTGAGAATCCCATTGCTCTGTGACTTTAAAGAGAACCCACTCTGTGAGGTGAGAGACAGGAAGGAAGCCCTGGCTCCAGCTGTTGCTAAGGCAGTTTCCACCAAGACAGAAAACTCTTTTTCTGTCAAACTGTAAACAGGAAAAAAAGGATTGACCCTATTTACCTTGGGCTCAAAAGAGGTGAAGTTAGACTTTTACACTGTTTACCTGGAGAAGCCTGAAAACCAGTGGGTTCACCTTCCAGGTTAGCGGGGAATCAAGCTACCCTATAAGGGATAATTTTGAATAACTTATAAAACAATAATAACAAAGCTTTTTTCTTTTTTTTTATGATACACTTTAAGCAATTTAAGAAAGATATAGATGAACACCAGTCCCTAACAGAGAATGTCTTAAAGAAAGGGGAGATTCTTCTTCAGTGCCTGCTGGATAACACCCCAGGTGAGATGCGTGAGGCTTTGCATGCAGCCAGCCTGTCCGCAGCAGGCCCAGGGACCCACGTTTACTGGTAAGGAGCCAACAGTGCCAGAGCCCCTCCCACAGGCACCCCTGTCAGCAGCCCCTCGCACCATCACTGCCCCCAGACCACACCATGAGGCAGTTACAGTCCTAAAGGTAAGCCATGAAGAAGTTAGGTGTCAGGCTTGTAAGAACGACCCTCTTGCTTCTCTTATCTTTTCCTGGTGGTGTGATGGGTGGGAATGCTGGTTTTAATCCAACTGTGCTTGGTTTTCAGCTAGGGCTTTCACAGTGGAGAGCCCTCAGGGCCTCCCCAACTTTCCCAGCACAGGCCGAACCCCTCTGGTCATCTGCTCTGGGGAAGAAGTTGTGTCACAGTTTAAGAGTCGTCAGTCTGTGCTGAGGGAATAGACTGAAGGAAGAAGTGAGCTGATGGGAGAGGAAGGGCGGATAGCGGTGCACACACTGAGCTCAAGCCTGTTTTGTAAGGTGGTTTCCACTGTAGGGAAAGGAAAACCCCAAGCCTTTAAGAATGCACTAAAGCATGAATGGTGCAAGGACTTATGGTCACGCTGCCCTTGCTGGGGGGAGATAGGATATAGAGGATGAGCTACTAGAATGCTCGGTTAAAGCAGTGAACTGATGGACCCCTGAAAGCAGCCCCTGATTTCCTCTAAGATTGAATATCAAAGTGCTAAAAAAGCCCATCTATATTATGCCTCAGATTTGGAGTGAAATGGGGTTTATGCTAGAAGCAAACAGCATAAGCAGAACTGGGAGGGACCTGCAGGTTTGAGGGGCGGTGAGATTGCACTTTCCTGACCAGTAGTAGTAGGCAGGTGCACACTAGGGAGATGTATAGAACAGTCTCAACCTCGGCACTATGACATTTTGAACCACATAATTTTTGTTGTGAGGGCAGTTGTCTTGTGCGTGGTAGGATGGATGTTCAATAGCATCCCTGGCCTCTCTACCCGTTAGATGCCAGTAGCATCTGTTACCCCCAGACATTGCCAAGTGTCCCCTGGGAAGAAAAATCACCAGGGTTGGGACCTGAATGAGCCATTGAGCCACTGTGGGGATTTCCAAGGGGCAGCGCTTATCCAGGGCATATATGAGACTTCTGCAACCCCCTGCCCTTGGGAGGCTTTTGATCGGGCTCTTCTCGTTCTCTTGCACTAGTGTTTTTGGTTTTGATTGGGGCAGAAATTCAGTATGCCAAGCTCCTTGATACCTGTAATTACACTGGTATTTTACTGAACATTGTGTTCCAGACACTGTTGAAGCGGTTGACATCAGACTTTTTTTCCTTTCATCACAGCCCTGTGAGATGGATACTATTGTTACTGTCACCTCAGCAGAGTGGTGAATTTGCCTTGGGTCACATAAGGTGGGGAAGCCTGGCTCTAGCCCCATATGCTGGCTCCCTTGCTGTTGTCAGTGTCTGGAGGTGCAGGGGCCTGGGCAGGAAGGAAAGGAGCTCAATACCAGGAAACTCTTCCCAGAGGCCATGGTAACAATGGGCCTCTTAAAAACTGTGGGTTCTTTGACCTTCATTTAAAAATCAGTTCCATAAATTTCAGTGCTTAATTTGTACATATGTATTTATGAATGTGACGGGAAGGGAAGGAGAGAAACTTCAACTCGAGAGAGAAATACTGATCAGTTGCCTCTCGCACACACCCCAACTGGGGACCAAACCCACAACCCAGGTATGTGCCCTGACCAGGAATTGAACTGGCGACCTTTCACTTTGCTGGGTGACACCCAACCAAGTGAGCCACACCAGTCAGGGCAGCACTTAATTCATAATAAAAACATCCCACTTTGCCTTTCTCTCAAAGGAGTCTAGAGGTATTTTACTACCAAAATAAAAGGCTTTTGGGGTTTCCGTGGTTTTCACACATGTATCCAGGCTCTTTCAGATTGACACACTGCCCCTCCACACCCTCATTTTGGCATAATCAGGAACTCTACTGTTTGGTGAAAACCACAAGTTCCCCTTGATACTCAGAGGGTCTTTGTGACTAGGTGCGTGCCTGTTGTCCCCAGGGCGTGCTGTCAGAGTCTAGAGCCCTAGCACAGATGCTTCTCCCTGAGCCTGCTTTCTTCCTCTGCCACAGTATAACCTCAGGACGGAAGCTAAATTAACTCCCCCTCAAAACATGCCGATCTCAGACTGCAGCCAAAGGCCTCCCCGTGGAAATCTGGCAGGTTTTCACTGCATTTTAGTGTGTGAGTTGACAGTCCTGTCTCACACCCAAACTCATTATCAAATGGCTGGCATCTATGTGCATCCAGCTGAACCAGGTCCCTGTAAAATTAAAACAAAAATATCACTGGGAAAAATGATTTCATTTGCATTCTCAGCTTTCCATTTACTTACTTTCAACCAAACATCTAACATTCTAAAATAAAAGTTCAAAAATAAAGATCCCCTGGATTCCACTGACAGCAGAAAGGACGGATAAAGGTCAGGTGAACATGGAGGAGAGCCCACCCTAGGTGCTCTTACAGGCACACTAGACTGTGCACCCTGGCCTTGGCCTTTAGAGATCAGCTCTGGTGAGTTGTCAGGACAGCACTTTGCCCCTATGACTGACGTGGTTCCCCTCAAGGCTGATCTCAATACAGCCAGCTGGTGCTTCTGCCCACCCGTCAGCGTCCTTTGCAGATACACAGCTTCCGCTTTCCCTTCCGCTGCTGGCAGATGTTGCAGCTGTGGCAGGAAACTAGGGAGAGTGTTAACACAGCTGATAAAGGCACAGGAAACCAAAGCAGCCTTTGTGTTTAACAAAGGACAAAGTTTGTAAGAGAAAAAAAAAACAAGCCTGCTGTGTGGGATGCACTCTGAACCTAGCCTATCCTGTAGGAGGGAATCTTGTCTTTGCCAGCTTTTAGATAATTTTCTTTTGAAGTCTCTTCATTTAGGACAACCAAAAAAGGGTTCACAAGCATTCCCAAATGATGTTACCCGACTACCTGTACACATGCTAAATGACAGCCCCCAGCTGATAGGACCTGGTGGCAGGACCCTGGTCTGGGTGTGTTTTATTTCATTTAAGCCTTCTGCCCCACAAGATCTGGGCATGCCCAGAATCTTATCTCTAAAAGTCAGGCCCAGTCTCTGCCCTTCTGTGAATTACGTAATTCCAAAGTGGAGCCAGTGAAATTCTCTCAACTTCAATCAGAAATTATCATATATCTACCAGTGCAATTGCATTTCCTGGAGACTCACTGTTAAGAGTAGACATTATGAAACTTGCCGTGTTCCTATTTTGTGTGAAATGCTACACCCTTGTATTTTCTTTTGAAAATAACTTGGATGATTTTTTTTTTTGGCCTAATTGCTTTAAACCTCGTTTGTTAGTGTTACAGGATGTTCTCGGGAGGATTGCAAAGCAGCCCAGTGAGCTGGAGAGCCACGCAGATCACTTGTATGACACCATATTAGCCTCTGTGGACATGCTGGCTGGTTGCGCCCTCATCTCTGACAACACACCGATGGCACACAGGAGAGCTGATGTGACTGGGATTAGCCTGGTAAGTAGAATAACATAAGAAAACATCTGTCCTCAGACCCCAGTGCTGGGTTAGAGGTCAGAGCTCTTGCTCTAACATTTGGCTGTTTCTTAGAGGCTGGAGCCAAGAGCTCTTAAATAACATGTTAGCAGAAAACCGATACTGAACAAGCGAGATCCTGTCATTGCCAGGCAGAAGCTTGGGGGTCTTCCTGTGGTGATCAAGGCTCACTGTGGTGTGTTGCATTCTGCCTGCTGAGGACTAGGGTGCCCCATGTCCCTAGTAAAACTTAACCTAAACCTATTTTTTTTTGTGTGTACATCTATCACCCAACTCATTTGGTACTCCATCTCTAAGCAATTACTAACAGCACCCAGTGCTTAGAGACACAGAGTTACTGATAACTCCCCAGACCTTCCTTTCTCACAAAGAGCTAGGAGGCATTGCTGGGGGGTGACACACCTGGAGCCCTAAGAGTACAGCTTTCTTCTGATCTCTGGAAAGGTCGTACAGGACACAGTACGAAAGAAGGAGTGAGAGAGCATAGGGGGTTGGTACCCACTTTGGGGGATAACTGGACCACGCTATCGCTATCTCTGAAATTGCCTCTCCAACCAAAATGTACTTAAGATCTTCCACGTTAGAATTCACTATAGACAAAAGAAGGTAGAGGGTAAAACCTCAGGTATGTCAAGAGCAGGGAGTCCACGTATTTCTATCAAAGAAATTTGAGCGAGTCATTTTAATTCTAAAATGAGTGCAGGTTGGTGTTTGTCGTCATGTCTTCTTCTGCAGCATTCTGCCTGTAACAAATGCTTCTCTTCTCTTTCAGGCACCTTCTCAGGCAGAGATGTAATCTGCCTCCCAAAACCTGGCTGGTGGGAAACTTTCAGGAAGTTCTAGTAAGAGCCATTTAACGTTGATATTAAGGAGGAAACTTAACTTTAACGGACTAGCTTATATAAAATGCCTTTTTCTTCCCTGAAGTAAGGGGCTACTGAGTTACCGTTTTTATTTAAAATGAATCTTTCCAAACTCCAAGGTATTCCTTTGGTGCTGCTTCTCTACAAAGAGCATGTGGCTTTGCTGGTTTGGATAAAATAATGCTCATAGGCTTATTCATCTTTCCTCCCCTCTCTATCCAGTTAAAAAGAGCAGACAGAGTTCTTAAACTAGTCCATGTGCTGAGATCATTTAAAGAAGGTACCAAATGCTTAGTACTCTCAGGCATACAAGAGGACCTAAGAGACTGAAAAAAAGTGAGTGGTTGGCCAGAAACTTGGTTCTTTCAGTAAAACTGAAGCTTACGTTTATAAATCTCTCCTTGAATATTTTTAGAAGAAACTTTTAACTCACCAAATTCTTGTAAGGTTCTGAATGACTGGAACGTCTAGAAATCAGTCTGGGCTTCAGTACCTTATGTCACCTTCAGGACTTAGGGGTCCATTCCCCTGCCTAACTGTCTTAAGGGAAAATGAGCAGGGACTTTGGGAGCTGCTATTGAGCTTCAGCTAGGCTGTGGACTAATGACCCCATTGTAAGGGGTACCTCTAGGAGGATGCACCCCTTCGTTCCTACTCTGGTATGGAAGAGTAAATCCAAGATCAGGGAAGGGAAGGGTGTGGACTCTCCAAGGCTGTCAGTGATAAAGGAAAACAAGGAAATTTTTTGTTGCTTGGGAGTTGATGTAAGTACCTTCATAGAAATAAATCTACAGATCAGCCATTGAAAGCATCAATTCTGTGGCTTTTTAAAGGAAAATGACCACCTATTGCTGGTGTAACCACAGACTCTGCAAAAACAAAAAGTCACTTAGTTTCTATTGAGCCATGAATGAACATGGAAGGAGGAAAGCACATTTCACCCCATATACTTTTAGTATAATACAAGTTAAAATTAATAAGACTTAAAGGTTCTTCATACTTAAATATATGAGATAAGCATTTAAAGGCCTTTTTTCAAACTCCCTCCAGATTCTCATTTGAGGAAGGTGCTTAAAAAAGAAGTATCTTCTGAGTTTATAAGCAGATGAGCAAGTCATCTTGAACCAAAAGAAGATGATGCTGAAACAGTCATTCTCATAAGCAGACTTCCGATTTCCCCTCAGAACAAAACATTTAAGACCAAATTACTTCCTTTAAAATAAGTTTAAGACTTTAGTTTTGGAGGCTGAGCCACATAATTTTTTTTGTTTTTAATCCTCACTGGGCTATTTTTTCCCCCCACTGCTTTGAGAAAGAGGGGAAATACCATTAATGTGAAAGAGAAACATCAATTGGTTGCTTTTTGGTACCTGTCGCAACCGGGGATCAAACCCATCACTGTTCAGTCTCTGGAACACAGCTCCTACCAAGCCACACTGGCCAGGGCTGATCTTACCATCTCACTCACCTCCATATGAACTAAAGTCCTATTAAATGTTTCTCCTTTAGAATTTCTTAGATTTCATAGTCATTGGAAAATTATATAAATAAAATTCAGTATTTCAAGTGCCTGCTGCTGCTATGGTATCATTTACCATAATGCTTAAGGGCATGATCAGAATTGAACTGTATATTCAGATTTTGCCCATATTACAATTCTCCATCTTAAACCTTGGTTCCATACATGGACTTTAATAGACAAAACACCTCCTTGACAAATAGTTGTAAGTGTAAAATATTCTTAACAGCCTAGAATTGGTTTAAAAGGCAGTTATGTCTAATAGCCTGTTTTAAAATTGATATACTTCACCTTCTCTTTGATGTGGCTGTAAAGTGGTACATGCCTTTCCACTGAGTATGTTACAGGTTAGCAGTTAAGAGTCAAACCCAGTTATTTACTAGTATTTGATAGGCATGAAAATAAGTATCTATCTGTTAGCAAAGAAAAACTAAAGATGACAACTCTATAGAAACAAACTGGCCAATGTTATAATTGTTGACTACTGCATATGCCATTTTATTCCCATTCAGCCTAGTAACTGTAGTGACAGGAATTTTCAGTGTTTTATTTCAAAGTACCCCATTTCCCAAGAAAGTACTACTTTTACATAGAGATGAACTCAGGGTTTTTGTTCATCTCCTTTGAAATAAGGTGTGACTGAAGGGTACTTATTCTGGACTTAGCTGTGAATGCCACCAAAGAATATCAACACAGCTGCTAATTTCACCTTCAGCAATGCTATATATAGAAAGGTAGAGACCTCCCTTAAAACTGAAGCTGAAACTGTTTCAGCTTAGTAAGATGCCAGCAGCATTTCCATGAGCAAACATAGCCACACTGATTCAAATAGTTTGGCTGGCCAGTACACAGTGGTACACACTAGTCTTCAGGACACTAGTGGTCTACAGTGACATAAGTGCAGTAATGAAATTTCAACTTTACCTGCAGTAAAATTTCCTAGTAGTCCCTTTAAATAATGAGAATTTAAGTCCACAGGGAAGTTGCAGCACTAAGAGCCGTATTGGCAGGTTCAAGATCTGGGTTCTTGTTGCAGCTCCATGGCTAAAGTGCAAATTGGAGACACTGTCAACACGGCTGTTTTGAGGCTGAGAAGGGCTGATATAAAACGTGCTGCAATGGCAACATGCATGTATGCTGAAGGACAATTCAGTCAAAGGTCAAAGAATAGAAAGTCACTACTCAGACCAGAATGGCTATCATTCTGCAAGGATTTCCCAGAGATTAAACTGCTTAGGCTTAACTTACTCTTATGTAAGCTAATTTATGGCAGCCACTTACATTTACAATATGACAAGTGATAGTTTTCCTTTATTAAGTGACATATTAAAGCTTGAAGTGGGGGTAGGAATAGGAATATATATTTTTTCAAGACTGCATTTATTGGCATATTCGTAAGAGTAAGGCAATGCAGTGAGCCCCAGTCTTGACTGTCATGGGGGAAAGACGCTAGAATTTTCAAAACTAAGTATATAAATACGCTTACATCTTACAATAAATCCATGTAATGTTTTCTGCTAACTCACCAAGAAGAAGCTGACAGTTTGAACAACTTGCTGTTTGAAGTGCATGCCATCACACTGTTTAACATTTGTATCATTTACTTACTTTAGAACACAGTTTCTGGATTCTTTCCCCCTTTATATTGCATTGTAAAGCAAAAAAACCTTTTGAAGCATTTTAAAAAATATTCACCCAGATAATTACTATTTGGTAACTTGAGTTCAGTTGCCTTATTTGAGGATGAATAGATCCAACAAGCACATCTATAATACAAAGTAAACTATGATTTTTATTGTGAAATTCTCATAGATGGAAAATTAAATTGAATATTTATTCTGTCAATTTCATTTTACAATAATCTTATCACTTATTTTTGTACCATGTATTTTCAATTGCCTGTTTAGTGAAAATTAAAAAAAAACCTTTTAATTTTTGGCTTGTTTGTAATTTAAATTTTATCATTGAATTCAAGACCCCACCATAAAATGTGTTGCCAACAACCACATCCCAAGCCCCTAAGTAAGTATTTTGGCAGCTGCTGCAACCACAAGGAAACAGTTTTTGATTTTTATCACCTTAAAATGCCAGTGTTAGCAAAAGATTTGTTTCCCCACAATAAAAACAAACTCTAGAATCTTTAAGGTCCTATTTAACAAAATTTTCATATGTGCAAAATTCCACGGAAATAAATACATTTTTCTCATTTATTATTCCCATCCAGCATCTGTGTTTTTGGTTAATTTTTAGGGATATAATTTCTAAAATTAGGGCAATCATACAGTAAATTTTTCCTGCTTTCAACTTTAATGCTTTAATTCTCCTCCAACCTAAATTATACAATTGTGGAGGATAAAATAGTCGACATCTGACTCAAAGCATGAAGAAACATTAGCACATGCGTTAGTCTGATCACTTGCCAATTAGGAAAGGTGATGCTTTCTACCTTTATCACAGGAAAGAATTAACAAAGAATTTATTAAGCCATTTCAGATGGTTTCAGAGAAGGAACAGAGACAACAGGCTAGATAGCGTACATCCTAAACTTGTTTTCCAAAGAGGTTAATCTTCTTGAACCACTAAGCTTGGTTAAATGCCTGCCCGGCACAGAAGCCTCCCTAGGTCATTTACTGGATATATTGTCTGGAGAGCACAGTGACTGCTGCTCTAAGGTAGGTCTACAATGCCCTGGTTGCACACACGAATGGATGTTTTAAGAATGCAAGGTTCTATTTCCCTTTAACCGTAAGAATTAAAACAATACTTATCACCATATGGTTGGATATTACTTCCAATAAGTACAATATTTATTAAACATATCTTCAGTTGTTCTGTTACATAGTGTGCAACAAATTACAATATTCTGCAGCCACAAATTATATGCAGAGTATGAAGAAACTATTAATCAGATAGTGTAATCTTTCTGTTTATAACTCTACAAGGAAGAACTAGCAAATCAGATCTTACATATAACATCTCACTAAACTTTATGCATGGAAAGTGACAGACACTGGTTGTGCTGTTTGATACAAAATGGCTGAACTTCATCTTCAGAAGACTAAACCTGACATCTAAACATGCCAATATAAACATCAAAACAAAATATATTCTAACCAACCACGGGAAACAGTCTGATATCAGGAAAGCAACAAGGATTACACACATTATTTTATAAACCAGCACACAAAGGTTTAAAACAGTTCTGAAAATGAAGTTAGCTGTCTTGAGTCAAGGGAATAAAAAAAAAGTCAGTATTGACCATTTACAATCTCTGACCTTTGTGGAGACGGTAAGAATCTGTTGTAGTGCAGCTACATACAGTACAATTCAGGCAATTTTGTTTTTTCACTTGGGTTCAGATTGCAAATTCATTGCTGTGAGAAAAGGATGGAGGCAAATTTTAGCAGCAACCTCCACCTGACTGCTTGACCGGAGTGCTTTGAATTTTAACATTGGACTTCTCTGCACCACCAGCTGTTGCTCCAGGACCCATTCGCTTTTTAATCTCAGCTGCCATTGTCATGAAAGACTGTTCTACATTTGTTGCATTCTTAGCACTGGTTTCCAAAAACGGAATTCCAAGGGAATCAGCAAATTCCTAAGAGAATAATAAGGCACAATTAACACTGAAAAATATTTTTCACTTAGTGCATTTCTACCTAAATTGGGCGGCAAGGAAAGGCCAAGTTTACTGAATCCAAACAGGCACCATAAAAAAATTGTCATTTCAAAGCATTCCAGTGCACATTTTAAAAGCCAAGATGGTGGTTCACCTTCACATTCAATTTGAAAATCAAATTTTAAACATACCTTTGCTGTTGTGTAGTCTACTACTTTCTTTGTGGTCAGATCACATTTGTTCCCTACCAACAACTTGTTGACGTTTTCACTGGCATAACGATCTATTTCCTGCAGCCACTGTTTAACATTATTGAAGGACTCCTAAGAAGACAGACATTTTTTAGAATGATTAATATAGTTCTCTGTAACCTAACAACTGTTCTAATGAAGCAAGTGATAAACAAAAGTGTCTCTCTTGATCTAAGAAGAGACAGTGAAACAACTCTAGCTACAAAATAACTATAGTGCTGGCTAAGAAGTGAACTGATAACATTAAAATGACTATCCATACTTAAATAAGAAATTGGAATTTGAAGGCTTGAGGATAAAAATACCTTATTTGAGAGAAATACAGCTCAGCATCAAGCTGTAGCTCAAAAGCAAACTTGATAAATTTCAATTGAAATCTGATTATTTTGATGTATGGATAGCCTAAGTGTTACTACTAGAAACTCAAAAAATATTACTAAATAAATGGGTCTAAAATAAAGATGCTTGTTTTCCAGTCATTAAGAAGAAATTTTTCATTTTTTAAATAGTTCATGGTATTGACGTGAGAGTTGAAATCAGCAACAACTTTTCCTCCTGTTGTATCATTCACCCAATATTTCTCATAGTATTGAAACTGAAGTCTTATTCTAGGTATCTCCTAATTAGCTAAGATATCACAGTTGTGGTGACAATTAACATTTGCTACAAGAAAAAATAAGTTCTAAAAGTTTATTTTAATTTTTTGATAGCAAAAAAAACAACCCTGAAATTTTCTAATTTTCTAATCAAAACAATAGTTACAGTCCTTAAACCACATTCCTTCCACTATACCTGCAACCCTCACCTCTCAAAAGCCATCTTTAGTTTCTCTTTATCCTAAAATCTTCCTCTACCTCATCCTATTTCCGAACCACATGCTCAAGGAAGAGACCCATAACCTTGCTTTTGGCAATTCTAACAAGTCTAATTACCAGGCAAATTCCTGTTAATGTTTAACACCAAGAACATCGTATAAACCCAACAACCCAACACACCCAAATAAACTCTTGCCAAAATGATTATTTAGTTGATAATAAATATAACCATAGTCCCTTGAAAGCAAGTATAAAACCAATTACTAAATTTTCAATTTAAGGAAAATAGGAAATTTTGGTTGACCATCACTAGGTACACAAAATAATGTTTATGTGACTTATTTATTTGGAGGTGGACAAAGTTTTTTGCCACATAAATAATATGGATGGCTATCAAATAGTAACTTCCCACTTTGTCACTGTAACACAATTTTCTCCTGGAACTTACCTGATCTGTCACATCATACACAACTATGATGCCATGGGCTCCTCTGTAATAACTGGAGGTGATTGTTCGAAATCTTTCTTGGCCTGCTGTGTCCCACTATTGTAAAACAATCAAGAGATCCAAACAGTTCCATTAAGATAGAGTTGGGGAATAGGGCAGGAGGACGGAGAACGGTTTGTTTACACAGTTATGGAAATGACCAGGATTTGGTATTAGCCCTCAGTGTTCAACTAATAAATTGCATGGTCACTGCCAAATTCCTGAAGGTCCAGAAAGGGAGGTAGTGCCTCTAGTTTAGCTTACAGTAATGCTACCAGTATCACAAGGTCTTTGAGATTAGGAACTATGTCAAACTCTTCATATTCCCTACAGCCCTTAGCACTGTGTAAGACATTCAGAATGAATGCAGAAACAGGCTGACTTGAATAGGAACGCTACTGGCCTAACACCCCTCTAACACAGTACATTCAGATGACTGCCAGTCAAGAAAACACTTTAACCATCTCTGGAAGGTATTATCTTAATCCTAGGGTTAATGTAAGGAAGATGATTCAAAATACTTTGATAAAATTCATTTTAAAAGTCGCCACACTTGAACCATTTAGGCTGAAACACCAAAAACATGTTGAAATTACTACATTCAAGTTCTGGGTTTAAAAAAACTGAGGGGAAAACTCAACTGTTAGATTTTAAAGTCTTGTTTTAATTAATAAGGACAATCAGAATTTTGTTTAAGTAGCTCTTAGACAATGGCCTCTTTACAAAAAATGTATACTGAGAATAGCTACCTACTCTACTGGTGAAAGGTAACATCTTGATTGATAGAGAAATAACATACTGGTTACTGTAAAAAATAAAAAAAAAAAAAAAAAGGACTTGAAGCCTAAGACAAGTGAAGATTAAGATGCAATACCCTTTTAAGGGCATGGAATTACAAAGTTTGGAAGTATGTCTAAACTTGACATTAATCCCATCTAATGTTTTAAATGGCAAAATTAAAAAACAACAAACATCCAGTTCAGGAGCACTCAGTGAAATACTTCCTTTTCTAGAACCCAGCTGACACAGACCTGTGAAAAATGAGTATAATTTTGGGGAAATATGAATATAGACTGGTATTAGATAATATTGAGGCACTAGTGTCAATTTAGTTAAATGTGATTAATGGTTACATAGTAAAATACAGGTGCATACCAACAACCTATGTTTGGAGTAAATATAATGTCTGTAATTTAACATACTCCAAGGAAAAAAAATAAATGAAGCAAATAAAGTTAACATCATTAATCTAAAATAAACAACTCAGAACAACTTCATTAACCTGTTTTGTTAAAAGTACTGCCTGAGAGCCAGAAGACTTTAGATCTGTTATCAGTCAAGAGCATCAAAGTCTTTCAGGATATCCTTGGAGAAACATGAGCTTTGGAGTCAAGCCAACCTGACTTGGAAACATCAAATCTAGGTTCCTGGTTATTTAATGGTAGGGATAGTTTCCGCATCTAATCCTAGGTGTCACTCACCTTATAGAATTGCTAAATGGGTTTAAATGAACTAATGATTGTAAAATGCCTAGCAGAGTGCTTGACCGTAGAAGCTGTTCAATAGAATATTACAGAAATGCTTACACTACACCAGGCACTCAGAATCAGGATTACAGAGATGAATGAAACATAGCCCTCATAGGAGATCTCATTAAGATGGGGAAAACAAACATGGGAAAATCAGTCACACTGTGATTATGAGGGGTAATGAGGATTAAATATAGAAAAAAATCCACCCTTCTCCACCTACCAACCCCTTGCACTAAGATAGCACAGAGAAGAAACAGTTTACGAATAAATGTTAACAAAGAATTGTAGCTGACTGAGCAATGGCATCTAAAGAGTAAAATTTCTGATGTCTCCTCGCCACTCTGAAAACTCTCCTGAGTCCATATCCTAATAGTACCTTCCTCTGTAATTGATCACCCTTTGTATATAATCCTCATTATCACAGGGTAACTGATTTTCCCATGTTTGTTTCTCCCACCGAAATGGGATCTCCTCCTATGAGGCTATGTTAATCATTTATCTCTGTAACCTCGAATCTATCTGAGTGCCTGGCATAATGTAAGCATTTCCATAAATGCTTCATCAATGAACAATCACAGAAGTACGCCTTCTTGCTGTGCGTCTGGACTCCATACCTGCCCTGCCCAGCTGAATGTTTTGTAATCACTAACTATGATACAAAGTCCCAGATGGCACACTTGAAAAGCTGAAAGGATATTTAAAATATAGATCAACAATAATTTTGAAAGACCTAGAAAACTTGGAAGGATAACTGAAGCCAAGCAATTTGAAGTGTAATTGGGTTAAAAGTAAAATCTAGCATTCAGATTTAAAAACAGCAGTCACGAAGTATGTCTTAAAAAAAATTACAAACTCAAAGCCCTAAGATCCAAAGTGAGGAGCTTTTTAAGTCCTTGAATGGATTAACGATGAGAAAAGTCCCTGAAGTCCAAGAGAGGGGGAAAAAATATTCAGAGTCCAAATAAAGAGGATTTTCCTCACATAGTCCACACTGTCTGGGCTATATCTCCTATTTGATTTCAGGAATCACATTTTAATAAGAGGTACTTAATAAAACACAAGAGTAACTCAAACTGTAAAAGGTTCAGAAAACGTACTTCCAGAAAGGAATAACTAACTCCAGAAGTAGAGATTGCGGTAAGATCTGATCTAAACCACAGGCTGGGCGGTACTCGCATCCTCCCAAAACAACATCAAAACTACAACTAAACTACAGAACAACCATCATTCAGAACTGCTGAACCAAGTCCTACAACTTAGGATATAAAGAAGAAGCCACGTTGAGAGTGCTAGGAAGGGCAGAGATGCAGCTACTCCCACACCCATATATGGCAGATAAAATTATCAGGAGGGATATCCTGGCTGCCAAGGATTCCCCTTCAGGAGTGACGATCTCAACCCTACACTAGGTCCCCAGCCCAGGGTTCCAGTGCCAGAAGAGAACTCGCATTACAACTTCTGGCTGTACAAACCAAAGGGATTGTGACTGAGTGAGACGAAAGGCTTCTGGAGTCCCAAGCACAAACTTACTCAAACTCACTCCCTCTCAGTTCCAGCATGGGGCAGCAACTTGAAAGGTGCCAGGGACATACGGGGAAGAACTGAATTTGTCTGGTATCAGGGCAAAAGCTGCAGGGGCAGCTTTAGAAGTGCTAGCAGAGGCCATGGTTTCTTTTCGGAGCTCTGCCCCTAGAGCTGGCAGGCAGGCACCATATCTGAGTCTCCATCAACCTGGCTATCACTATTCCCCCCCACCACCCTGGTTATTCCCTGAGACTCCACCCCAACCAACTTGCCAGTTGACCCAAGATATTTCCATGGCCATAGGAATGTCCTGTCGTGGCTCATGCTTCAGGTCTTCCTAAAATCTCTCAAAACAAGCAGCATCTGACCTCTGCATGCCTCAGAACTCTCACTAAGTGGCCCCAGGCCCAGCACTAGCAGTAGCAGCCTTGGTTTGCAGCCAGGCCCCTCCTGGGCAACTCCAAGCCTAGTAGAAGTAGCAGCCATCTGCAGAAGGCTTTATATGCAGAAGGCCAGGTGGCCCTGGGCAGAATACAGGTGGCAGCTGACCTCTGACAGCACCTCTCGGGAAACCCCAGACCCAGACACCTTGAGACCACAATGAAGCACCACCCAACCACCTCCACAAGCAACACACTCAAAATGCAAACTAAGCGGGCACCAGAGCCCTAAAGAAGTAAGTCCTGCTCCATGGGGTGGGCCCCTGCATAGCTGATCCCCCAAAGTCCTCAGTGGTCACAGCCAGTCCTTGCAGCTGATCAGCCTGGGGTAAACCCCTCCCACTGACATGCCAATAGCAATCAAGGCTCAACTACATGAGGAGAGTGTACACAGCCCACAGGGGAGGTATACCAGTAGTGCCCAGCTTGGTGCATAAAAAGGCTATTCCACTGGACTCTACAGGACACCTACTGCATTAGGCCACTCTAACAAACTGTGGAGACATAGCAAGCAGCTCTACCTAATATACAGAACAAACACAGGGAGGCTGCCAAAATGAAGAGACAAAGAAAGGTGTCCTAAATGAAAGAACAGAACTCCAGAAAAAGAACTAAACAAAACTGAGACAGGCAAACTACTAGATGCAGAGTTCAAAACTATAAGGATGCTCAATGAACTTGGAGGAAAAACAGATAAACAGTGAGCATTTTATTTTCTTTAAAAAAAGATTTTATTTATTTTTAGAGAGGGGGAAGAGAGGGAGAGAAACATCAATGTGTGGTTGCCTCTCACACTCCCCAGCCTGGGGACCTGGCCCACAACCCAGGCATGTGCCCTGACTGGGAATCAAACCAGTGACTCTTTGGTTTGCAGGCCGGTAATCAATCCACTTAGCCACACCAGCCAGGGCAGTGAGAACTTTAAAAGCATAAAACAGGACATGGAAACCATAAAAAAGAACCAGTGAGAAATGAAGGATACCCTAATTGAAATGAAGAATAATTTGCAGGGAATTAATAGAAGATTAGATGAACCCAAGAATCGAATCAGTAATTTGGAATATAAGGAAGCAAAAAACCCCACCTAATTAGAACAGCAAAAAGAAAAAAGAATCCAGCTCTGACTGGTGTGACTCAGTTGACTGGACCTCATTCTGAAAAGTGAAAGGTCGCCAGTTCAATTCCCGGTCAGGGCACACATCTGAGTTGTGGTTTTGGTCCCCGATCCCGGCACATACAAGAGGTAACCAAGTCAATGTTTCTCTTTCACAATGTTTCTCTCTCTTTCTCCCTCCCTTCCCCTCTCTCTAAAAAAATAAATACATAAAACCTTTAAAAAGGAAAGAATCCAAAAAACTGAGGACAGTGTAAGGAGCCTCTGTGACAACTTCAAGTGTATCAACATTCATATCATAGGGTGCAAGAAGAGAGAAAGGAAGAAATTGAAAACCTATTTGAAAAAGTGACAAAAAACTTCCCTAGCCCAGAGAAGGAAATATACATACAAATCCAGGAAGCACACAGTCTCAAAGAAGATGAACCCAAAAAGTCCTACACCAGACACATCATAATTAAAATGCAAAAAGTTAAAGACAGCATTGTAAAAGCAGCAAGAGAAAAGCAATTACCTACAAGGGAGCTGCCATGAAACAGTCAGCTAATTTCTCAACAGAAATTTGACAGGCAAGAAGACACTGGCATGAGATGTTCTAAGTCCCAGGTGGCAAATGCAAGGCCCACAGGCTGAATCCAGCCCTCCACCTTGTTTTATCCAGGCAGTACCTTGTTTCTACCCAGCAGCAGCGCCAAGCTCTCACTTAACTGTTAAGCAGTAGTTACATTTATACAGTCCTAAAATTACATTCGGCCCTTTGAAAGCAAGCTCGAGGCTGATGTGGCCCCCGGTGAAAATGAGTTTGACACCCCTACTGTAAGTGATAGAAAGCAAGGAACTACAACCAAGATTACTCTACCCAGTGAAGCTATCATTTAGCACCAAAGAACAAATAAAGAGCTTCCCAGACAAGAAAAAGCTAAAGGAGTTCATCACCACTGTGACATATACTTTAAGAAGAAAAAAAAAGATAAAAAATATGAGCAATAAAATGGCAATAAATACATGTCTATCAACAATTCAATCTAAAACAAATAAGACAGAACAGAAACAGACTTACAGAGAACATTTTGATGGTTGCCAGATGGGAAGGGGGTTGGGGGGTGGGTGAAAAAGGTGAAGGGATTACAAAGTACAAGTTAGTTGTTACAGAATAGTCATGGGGATGTAAACTACAGCATAGGGAATATAGTCAATAATACTCTAATAACTATGTATGGTGTCAGATGGGTACAAGATTTATTGGGATGAATAGTTAGTAAGTTATATAATGTCTGATCATTGGGTTGTACACCAGAAACTAATATAATAGTGTATGTCAGCTCTAATAAAAAACAGTAATGATTTTTTTAAAGAAAGATTATAAAAATTAAAAATAAAGGGTAGACTGCCAACAGAAAAGGAATTAATCTCATTCAGGCAGCTCTAAAAGGCGGAGGAGAGAGCTAGAAGTTAAAGGAAACTGGCCTCAGTTCAGTATATGAATTAACAATTAGAGGGTATTTATAAATGGAGCTAGCTTCTTTGATAAGCTGGTGAACTTCCCAAAAATGTTCAAAAAAAGGCACCCGACAGGGAAAGGAAATTGCAAACAAAGATGAAAGGAAGAGTGACTGAGTGACCCATTAAGATCTGTTCCAGCCATAAGAAAGTAGCAGTATATGACTGTTTTCACAAATATACACTCAAATCTTATGGATACGAATGATCATACATAATCATAATCACTTCACATCAGTAGTTAAGAGGCCTGGGTGCATCTCTCTGAAAAATGCCTCTAACCTTATACTTGGCACCTGAAATACTGTGCCAAGTATAAAGTCCTACATATAATGGGGGGAAAATTAATATGGAAAGTAATCTCATTCACTGGTTTAAAGTATTTTAAATTCTCTCATAACTATATCCTTGCAAGTCCTAATTTGGAGTACCAAGTATGTTAACTTACATCAAAACCCACAATTCTTTTGTAATGCACCTTTCCCCCTGCCTCATCAGTCTTACATAGAAAGGGAGTAACTAAAAAAAAAAAATTACCTCTCTGAGGTATGTCATATCAGCAGTAACATTTGTATACAGTAGCCCCTGCCCCCTTATCCATGGTTTCACTGTGGTTTCAGTTATCCACAGACAGCTGTTGTCCAAAACTTTAAATGGAAATTCTAGAAATAATTCATAAGTTTTAAACTGCATGCCACCCTGAGCAGTGCAATGAAATGTCACATCATCACACTCCATCCCACCCTTGACCTGAATCATCCCCTTTGCCCAGCATATCTACCTCATTTCATCTCATCACAAAGGCACTGTATTATCTCACATCACAAGAAGGGTGAGTACAATACAATATGATATTTTGAGAGAGACGACATTCATACATCTTTTATCACAGTATATCATTAGCATCTTACTGTGCCTTATTTATAAATTAAACTTTATCATAGGTATGCATATACATATAAGAAAAAACACAGTATATGTAGGGTTCTGTACTGTCTGTGGTTTCAGGCATCCCCTCAAGGTCTTGGGAGGGGCCTATCATACTGCCCAAAAGTTTCCAAAGGGCTTTCATATACATTATCATACACACATACACAGAGCTACTAGATTTGGTTCTTACAACTACCTTATGAGTTAGCAAATCAAGTATCCTCATACTCATTTCAGAGATAATAAACTGAGTCTCAGGAAAAAGGTTGAAGTAATAATAAGTTAACCCATGACTTTCTAAATAGTAAATATCAGAAAGATAACAAATCCAAGCTTCTGACTCCCAATCCAAAACTCCCAGTTCAATGTATTATCAATTCCATCAAAAGAAGAGTCACTGGTTTTCTATGTTACCTCATACTAATAGCCAGTTCCAAAAGATACCCAAAAATTAATATTTTTAAAGACCACAGACATGTCCACACTGGTAGTCCCAGACCCATGCAACTGTCTATTTTTAATGTGGGGTTAGGGTTGTAAGGATAGACAAGAGAGCTAGGCACAAGGATATAAAATATTGAAGACAGAGCTATGGGTCATTTGGTTCTGCTAGAAACTGTAGATTAGTAATTAAATCAGCATCCATTTTTCTGAGCTGTAAAACAGGTTAGAAAAGCTAAGCTCCTTTTCAATAAAATTCCAAGACTTGGTACATACTATCTAATACATACAAAAGAACTAAATAAATACAACTGACCCTTGAATAACACAGAAGCTCAGGGCGCCAACCATCAGCACAGTCAAATATTCACAAATAAATTATGTCTGCCCCCAGCACACGAGGCTTCCCAACTGTAAGAAGACCCTTGAACAATGCAAGTTTAAACTGCATGGGTCAATGAACTGCATGCATCAACTGAAAAAACCCATGTGTAAGTGGACGTGAACAGTTAAAACTCATGTTGTTCAAGGGTCAACTATTCAATTTAGCCACATATAAAGAAGCTTTCTCTAGGTTTCTTCTCATGTTCCACAATATTTAGCACAGTAAAAGACATAAAGAAAATGCTCATATACTTCTGATAAAAGGCAAGGTAAATTTTAACTTAGACTCCACTGATAAAAGCACAAGAAAAATAACTAGGACCATGGGGTGGGTGGAGGTGGTAGAAGGTATAGCAGGGTAAAAAATACAATAAAATATAATAAGAAATAAACTTAAAAGCAAAAAAGTAGTAACTAGGACCAAGTTTGACTTAAAACATGTACTTTTCTGCTTTATGAATAGAAAATGCAATGAGGAAGGGTAGTCTTAGAGAAATCATTTTTAATCTGAACAATTCTTATTCTACAATCTATCACAGATACATGGTTAAGATACTATAAATTTAATTTTGTTCTATATTACAAAATAACAAATACATTTTAAATTTACCAAAAATAATTCCAAAAATACTTCTAGTCCAAAAATTACTTACTATTTGAAGCTTGATTGTTTTCCCATCTAACTCTATAGTTCTTATTTTGAAATCCACACCAATAGTGCTAATGTAGCTTTCTGTATATGTATCATCCTGAAGGGATAAAAAGTTAATGATTAAAGTTAATGTTCAATACAGTAAATAAAATAATGTTGACTTGTATATACAAAGCTGATATGGCTAAAAGGCATAGCATGTTGAGGACAACCACTTTATCCTGCTCTAGTGCTCAGTTCATATTTTGATTACAAAGTACAGAGTACTATTTAACAGTAGTCTCTTCTTAAGACCTTTTTAATAGTTATTCTTAATTTTTCTACATATTTCTTGGCAAATTCTTATATAGAAAAAGGTTTTATATTTACAATGATTATGAATGACTTTCCTAATTACTAATTAGTGAAACCCTAGCTCCCCTCACCCCTAAATCCAATTTATTCACCACAAAGTAATGTCACTCTCCTCTTCTGGATTTTTTTAGAAGTCAATTTTATTTCCTAGTTATGACTCTTTCGAATTCTCACAATATAAAATGTACCCTTTTAAAGTGTACAATTCAGTGGTTTTTAAGTATATTCATACAGTTGTGCAATCATCACCATCATTTAACCCCAGGACATTTCCACCACCCTGTGATGAAAACCTGTACCCAGAAGCAGTCCCTCTCCATTTCCTTCTCTTCCCCTAGACCCTGGAAACCACTCATCTACTTTACGTCTCTATGGGTTTGCCTATTCTGGACATGTCATATGAATGGAATCATACAACATGTGGCCTTTGGTGTCTGGCTTCTTTAACTCAGCATAAAGTTTTCCTTTCTTTTTATGGCTGAATAATATACATTGTATGGATACACCACATTTTATTTATCCATTCATGAGTTGGTGAACATCAGAGTTATTTCTACTTTTTGGCTAATATAAAATAACGCTGTTATGAACATTTGTATACAAGCTTTTATGTGAATAATGTGTAACCCAATGTTAAATTTTTTAAATTATACTTGTTTTTCTCAAGAATCTGTTATGACATTTTACTCCAAATGGAAACAAAACTTTTAATGTTTGTAGAAAAATGTATGAAGGGAGAGATCAGGTTATCACCACCTAAACCCAATGAACAATCTTATGGAGCAGAAAGCATCACCTACTAAGTATTCTGCCAACAAAGATGGCCCTAAATCTAAATCCATTAAGAGAGGCAGTATCAACAGAACTTTCTTTCATGATGGAACTGTCCTAGAAGGTGAGCTAGTTACTACAGTAGCCACTAGCCCCAAGTGGCAAGTGAGAACAAGGAAATGAATGTTTAATTTTATTCAACTTTAATTAGTTTAAATTTAAATAGCTACATGGGGCTAGTAGCTACCATAAGGATAACACAGCTCTGGGGTTTACTTCCAATTACAGAAACATGAAGAATTTGAACAACTGAAAGACACCACAAGGAAGCAAAGTGGCAAATCTAAAATACTGGACAATCTGTAGGAAAACTGCCCTGGTTTCTGCAAAAAGTAAAGGGCAAAAAATATATAAATAAAAAGGCAAGGTTGGAAAAAGCCTAGATTAAGAGATTAAGCAGCAAACCAACCAGAATGTGTGGACCATGTTTGAATCCTGATTCAAACCAACCATAATACCAACACTTCTGAGACAATCAGGGAAAATTATTCTTCTAATTAATAATGGCAGTTATTTTATATAAAAATGTCCAGTTTTTGGAAATTCATACTAAAGCATGTAGGGGGAAAAATAATACTTTCACAATTTGCAATACAACACTGCAACAGAGAAGGGGAAGAAAGGATTAAATGAAGTCTTGATGATGCTAAATCTGATACATACATGGGATTGAAATCTCTAATTGTAATATGTGACTGAGGGAGGGAGTTTTGTTAGAAACATTTATAAATGCTTTGCTAGAATACTTATAAATCCCTAAATGACCAGTGCTACATGGCTCTGAGCCACTGCACATGCGCTTCCTTCTGTCTAAATTCTCGGTTATCTCTTTCTGCACACCCCCATTCCCCCAGCCCCTGGGTCACATGGCAATTTTTATTCACTGTTCAATTCTGAGCCCAGGCAATAGTAATTGTCCAAACATTCTCCAACTCCTCAGACAATAGTTAAGAGATCATTCCCTCTTGTGCTCCCATAGCTTGTCATACATTTCGTTATAATACCTTTTGTACCTCTGTCTATTTTGGGGATCCACAAATTAGTATTTTTATAAATGCTTCCAGGTGATTTTACTGTGTGGGTACTAGCAAAAACCTGTAACTTAGATCAACAGGCATCTCAGAGAGGATTTTCTTTGAAACACAAACATATAGCCACTTTCATCAAGAGATGCCAAATCCTTCCCACCTATCCAAAACTGCTGATTTAATACTAGGAGTTATTCTTAATTTTAATGTTTGCCAATTTAATAAATATTAAGTAAAATCCACTTTTAAACCTTGACTCACAAATAAAATTGAACATTTTTCCATATTCGCTGGCAATTTGTATTTCTTTTTTTGTGACCTGTCCCTCATGTATTTGCATATATTTCTATTAGGACAAACATCCTTTTCTTATTAATGTATAAGTGTGCTTTATAAATTGAGAATATCATCCCTTCCTCATATATATATATATTTTTTGCTAGTACCATCTGTCCTCTAAGGTTTTTATATGCTTGCCATTAATTTTTATGCAATCAAATTTAACAATCTTTTCTAATTTTTTTGCTAGAAAATACATTCACACATATTAAAGAATTTAGTACTTCCATGATTTCACTTTTAACTATGATATATAATAAAATTATTTTTTGAATGACATTCATTAATATCACTGTTCATCTCATCAGAAAAGTCATATTTAGTATTTGAAATGCTGTCAAGCTTGCAGTGGTGAATTACAAGTTTTCTAAAATTCTAATTTTTCTTTGAAAGCTTGAATTTTATTACAGGCGGCAAATGCTGTCAGATATTTTCCTTGAAGTGACAGTCTTCAGTTCATTTGAGAAAATATCTGCCAATATCCAATTCTACACAATTGTAGTCTATCAGTTGTTCTTTCAAGTAAAAAAAATACTTTTCCTCAAGACAACTACACCAAAACACTCTAGTAAGCAGTAAAAGTGCTTTATGTGTATTCCTCACTTCTTCACAACATATTTAAAAAAGGAACTAGATTTTTAAAACTTAATCATTTTTACTGTTTCATCAAAGACACTCTTAAGTGAAAATGGTGTTTTCCTCCCGATGAGTGAAGAAAGGTAAATAACATGACTATGAGCACAGTCTGGGGCTTAGCGCAGCCTTGACATGGTGTATTAAGGTGCCAGCGTCTTCACCCCACCATTGCTTTTCCATTATCAGAGCAAATGTCAACACAATGAAAAAAGCAAACGTCTTTATTTTTAGTACTAAGTAATTATTTACTAAGAGCTTAGTATCATTAGAATAATAGTTTTGATCTCATGAACAACCCCCTAAGAGCGTCTCAATAATCCCCAGGGATCTTTACTCCACACTCTAAGAACCATGATCCACACAGCGAGATGGAAAACATGTTAAATTTGAAGGCAGTCAATATGCTTACTACAGAACACAATACCATTGTCAAAAAACAGTCTGTACTAGACCCTGCATTTCCTTTTTGTTCTGCTGAACTTTTTTACTTGAAAATTCGTTGTCCATCAAGTCATTTTCAACATAGGCCAACTATTTTCCATTTACCTCACTATCTATGTTGGAGTGAAACGTTGTTTGACCTCTATCAAGAATATCATTTTGACTATAACCACATTTTGTTGAGTTTCTTTTAAGAACAGCATTTTTTTTTTACTTAAGGCTCCAAGGTATCACTAGGGATGTATACTTGAAGACTTTAATCTATAAATTCCAGAAGATTTATTGTGAGTAAAACTTTAATCCTTTCTCTACCTAGAAAACATATACAGTACTAATTTCTTTAAAAGTATTTCAATTTCAACTTACTGCAAACCTAAGGAGGAGGCAAGACTTTCCAACTCCAGAGTCTCCAATCAGAAGCAACTTGAATAAATAATCACTGCAAAAAGAAAAAAAACACATTGATAAAAAGCATATTCCTGCAACAACAAAAATATAGCAAATTCTGCAACAATAAAAACATAGCAAGAATAATAAGTAGGTCACTAAGGAAGACTACAGCTCTTGGAAAGTCCATGAAGAGCTTAGCAGAAACCAAAATTGCAATCAAGTCCTTTTGCAGAAGTCCTTTTGCAACCAAGTCCTTAGCAGAAGTCCTTTTGATGAATCATGAACATGACAAAATTACATAAAAGTAAGATAGGCAATGTACCCCAATGATCTCTGAGATCAGTGAACTACTTCCAAGGTAAGAATGAAAGGAAACATAAGTGATATGCATTCTTGGAGAGCCCAAGAAACTGTTGAATAAATCCCACACTCCCTTTGCAGTATTAGAATACAGGGAGTATTCTTGCCAATGAAACAAATTTCTCCTCCTAATTCCAAGTCAAAACATTATTTCATAGCAATCTTCCAAGGGGTTTTTATGATCCTTTCCTACCATCCACCTGGAAATTC
Source organism: Trachops cirrhosus (assembly GCA_028533065.1). NCBI lineage: Eukaryota > Metazoa > Chordata > Mammalia > Chiroptera > Phyllostomidae > Trachops > Trachops cirrhosus. The sequence continues at coordinate 107,375,718 of CM052543.1, read as the reverse complement.
TTCCTTAAAAAAAAAGGATCATTTAACTTCTGTAAGCCTGTATTATAAGTATTTTAAACTGAAGATGTGGTAAACTCAAAGGTGGTTTATGCAAAGGCACAAATTGACAAACATTCTAAGCCTGTATTAAAGCATTCTTCAGAGCCCTAGCAGGGCAGTTTAGTTGGTTAGAGCATCGTTCCCACCAAGGTTCGCTCTCCGGTCGGGTCACATACAAGAATCAACCAATGAATGCACAGGTAAGTGAAACAACAAATCAATGTTTCTCTCTCTCCCTTCCTCTCTAACAAGTCAAAGTCAGTAAAGCATTCTTCAGAAAATACTGACATCTAAGCTTTGTTTATGTACATTGACAATGCCAGGCCTGACTCAAAGACCATCCATGGGTTTTCCTTCACAGACTTGAAGACAAAAGACTACCTGCCTATGGTCTCCAAAGGAATCCCTCACAGATCCTTTCTAATTGTGACCAGTTCTAAGTGTTCTTCTATGCAATTTCAAAAAGATTTTTTTAAATCCAGAATTTAGTTTATTATTTTAGAAGATAAGCATGAGTTTCAATTTTGTTCTTTGTGATTGTTTTTAAAAAATGCTACCTACTTAAGGTGAAACCCAAATATCATTCACAATTTAAATTAGATTACAATTAATCATAATTACAAGCAAGATATTAAAACTTTTAACAGTGATTATCTTTGTGGATATTCATCAATTATTACCTAGGTTTACAGTGATATGTATTACATAAATTTATCTTTTGGTTATATTAAGTTACTATAGTATCCTTATTGTCCCTAATTATATCTCAAGGAAAGGGGAAAAAATCCAAAGTGCTCTAGTCAACAGTAGAATAAAAGTCACAGAAGGAAATAAGAAGCTTTTAAGCAAGCGTTAAGAAAGGGATCAAAGCCTTAGCTGGTGTGGCTCAGTTGGTTGGGCATCATACAGCAAGGCCAGGGGTCGCCAGCTGGATCCCTGGTGGAGCCCTATCCCTGGACTCCAGGTTCCATCCCCAGTCGGGGCATATACGAGAGGCTACAGATTCATGTTTCTCTCATACATGGACACATGGATGTTTCCCACCCTCTCTTTCTCCCTCCCTTGCCCTCTCTCTAAAGGTAAATAAAATCTTTTTTTAAAAAGAGAGGAAGATTAAAGCACAGAATGGACTAAAAAATAGCCTTTCCAGTTTGGCATACTAAAGAAAAAAGGGGGGAAGGTAATGACTGTGAAATGTTACCCTTAATAATTCATACGTAATACCATACAACTTTTATTAGGCAGTACAGTTTCTGATTGACTTTAGCACTATTGATAGCTTCGTCCTTAATTAGACTAAATTCTTAAGAATGCTGAACACTGACATTAGCAATGAGTATGTTGAGAATTTACATTTCATTCAGCAAGAATAACTGCACCATTAATACTACTATAGTTTTTTTTTTTAATGTTTTATTTTCAGAGAGAGGGGAAGGGAGAAAAAGAGGGAGAGAAACATCCATGTGTGGTTACCTCTCGCATGTCTCCTACAGGGGACCTGGCCTGCAACCCAGGCATGTGTCCTGACTGGGAATCGAACTGGTGACCCTCTGGTTCACAGACTGGCACTCAATCCACTGAGCCACACCAGCCAGGACTAGTTTTTCTTTTTAAGTATAGTTTATGGCTATTACAGTTTTCCCAATTTTTTTCTCCCCTTTATCCCCACTCTGCTCTGCACTACCCCTGCCCTCCAGTATTCTCACCCTCCTTAGTTCATGTCCATGGGTTGTACATTTAAGTTCTTTGGCTTCTCTGTTTCCTAAACTATTCTTAACCACCACCCCCTCTATTTTATGCCTATCAATTATGTTTCTTATTCCCTGTACTTCCCCCCTATTCTTCCCCTCCCCCTCCCACTGATAACTCTCCATGTAATCCCCATTTCTCTGGTTCTGTTCCTGTTCTAGTTGTTTGCTTAATTTTTGTTTTCTAGGTTCATTTGTTGATAGTTGTGAGTTTGTTCCCATTTTACTCTTCATATTTTTGATCATCTTCTATTTCTTAGATAAGTCCCTTTAATATTTCATACAATAAGGGCTTGGTGATGATGAACTCCTTTACCTTTACATTTACCTTTACCTGGGAAGCACTTTATCTGCCCTTTCATACTAAATGATAGCTTTGCTACACAGAGTAATCTTGGATGTAGGTTCTTGACTTTCATGACTTCAAATACTTCTTTCCAGCCCCTTCTTGCCCGGAAGGATTGTTTTGGAAAATCAGCTGATAGTCTTATGGGAATTCCTTTGTAGGTAACTGTCTCCTTTTTTCTTGCTGCTTGTAAGATTCTGTCTTTGTCTTTAATGTTGGGTAACTTAATTATGATGTGCCTTGGTGCGTTCCTCCTTGGGTCCAATTTCTTTGGGACTGTCTGGGCTTCCTGGAAGTCTATTTCCTTCACCAGCCAGACTGGGGACATTTTCCTTCACTATGTTTTCAATTAAGTTTTCAATTTCTTGTTCTTCCTCTTCTTCTTCTGGCACCCCAATGATTTGGATGTTGGAGTATTTAAGGTTGTCCCAGAGGCTCCTAAGCCTCTCCTCATCTTTTTGAATTCTTGCTTCTTCATTCTGTTCCAGTGAATGTTTATTTCTTCCTTTTGTTCCAAATTGTTGATTTGAATCCTCGTTTCCTTCCCATCACTGTTGGTTCCCTGTACATTTTGCTTTATTTCACTTTTGGTAGACTTCATTTATTCCTTCATTATGCCACCAAGCTCAATCAGTCCTGTGAGCATACTGATTACCAGTGTTTTGAACTCTGCATCAGATAGGTTGTCTATCTCCTTGTTACTCAGCTCTTTTTCTGAGTTTTGATCTGTTCTTTCATTTGGGCCATATTTTTTTTGCCTTGGCGCACTTGTTGTGTTGGAAGGGGGCGGAGCCTTAGGTATTCGCCAAGATGGGGCAACCCTGTTTGCTGTGTTGTGGCACTGTCTGTGGGGGAGGGGCCAAAGAGGGAACAATGCCACTGGCAGGCACCACTCTAGTCCCACTTTCCAATGAACGCTCCTGTGAGACCAGGAGTTTTTCCTGCTGTTGCAACTCCTGCAGTTTTTACAGCTAGAGGTTTTGAGTCTTTAGTTTCCCCATTCAGTCAGCCCCACATCACCTCCGTGGTCTGACACCTTGCCCCGGTCACCATCCTTTCAGCTCAGCTGCCCATCTCCCATCTCCACCCCTCCTACCAGTCTGGATGAATGTTTTAACTCTTCAGTTGTCGGAGTTCCATGCAGTTTGATTTTCTATGTTACTTAGTATTTAACATAAATTTTGACACAACAGAATTTACCAATCTCCCTGAGCACAATGCCATGCTTCCTGTAGACATTCAGTAAACATCACCTGAATCAGTTGTACTGGACCCTCTTACAATAAAGGACAGCACCAAGTCACAGATGTTGCCTGAGGTAGCATTCATTACCTTAAAAATCAATTTCTCTACTTCAGAGTAATTTTAAGGTTATAAAAAACATGAATGCCTTCTAATAATTGTTACAAATTACATTATGGTTTCAAGAAATTAATAGAGCATTTGAGATCTTGCTCAGCAGCACATGATGTCAGCTTGGCTCAAATAAAGTCTTATGAAAATTCCCAACAGGTTTGGGAGGGAAGAAGAAATTAATACTCATTTTTTTAAATCACCGTTCTCAATTATAAATAATATGAAGAGTTCAGTACTTTTCTCTACAATGGTATAATCATTGTAAACAAGACCACAGTTAACACGGGTTTGAATTGCATGGGTGCATCTACATATGGACTTTAAAAATCCACGTTGTCCATGGGTCATGTTTTTAATCAGATGGGGATCTGCATATTAAGTTATATGCACATTTTATATTGTGCCCAGGTAGGTGCCCCTAACCTCCCCACTGGTTCAAGGGTCAACTGTATTTTGTTCTCACCCAACATGACAAAAGACATGGGGAATGGCAAACAAAGTCAAACTCACAAACTTCTGTTTATTGAATACACATACCTAGAGAATGTTACATGCATGTTACCTGCACTGGAACATTTTAAATAACCTACTACTATAGCACCTTATTTCTAAACTATTAATATACTGAATGTTCAAGATAATTCAGAGACTTGAGACTGCTTGAACATATTTCTGCCCTGATTGGTGTGTGCCTCAGTGGGTTGGGCATCATCCTGCAAACTGAAAGGCTATGGGTTCGATTCCCAATGGGGGCATGGGAGAGGTGAATGATCGATGTTTCTCTCACACATCATTGTTTCTCTTTCTTCCTCTCTTCTCCTCTCTATAAGTAAATAAATAAATTTCTATGACTATAATCTGCAGAACACAGAAAAATGTTGACAGACAATATGCAAATCTAAAATTAGAAAGCACAAGGTCAGAATTTTGGTACAAAGATTCGAGAATACTACAGCAAATGGTAAGACAATATACAGTCAGTCATATCTCAGTACTAGTCAGCTTCAAAACTCGTCAAACCCTGTACTCATCTCATTTTGATGAGAAAAAAAATGTTTCAGCACTCAGAGCTTGAGCTTGCTCAGGACTTGTCACACTTGCCAGAACCTGTATGAGTCACAGTACTGCCCCGCAAGAGATAATGCTTCTTCACTCATCACTTGCTTGGTAGTCGTCACAAGTTCTGGAACAAATTAACATGTACCAAGGTACCACTGTATTTTTCCTTTATTCCCCAAGAATTTGGATTAGGTTTTCAGTCTACAATATAATTGTGACTTAAGGGACAAAACTGGATTACTCTATATCAGAAATCTATAGTTACAAATGTAATCACCATTCTTGTATATTAGATTATTCTAGTAAATCCTATCCATTGCTCCCAAATCAGAACTTCCTCTGGTCTTTTTCATGTCTAATTTGCTATAACCTTCATACTCTCCCCCCTAAGTCATCTGGAATCTACTTCTCCACAATTTTATGTTTGACATCTCTATCTGTGAGTGTGAAAGTCAAATGACTTATTAGTGTATCCAAAATCTAGCACAGTGCCTTTTACAAAGCATGTGCTAAGAAATCAGAAGACATTTTAATCCTGCAGTTTTAATCAGCCTCTTTCATGATGAGATACAGTTAATGAATATCTATGGCCATCCATAATTAACATTTTGGGCAAAATACCAGAGGGAAAAAAAATGGATGGGGACATGTTCAAAGGACAGAAGAGCTGCCCTATCCAGGCTGCTAAGTTGGTTAGAGCATGGTCCCCATACACCAAGTTTGCAGGTTCCATCTCAGGCAGGGTGCATACTAGAAGCACCAACAAATGCATTAAGTAAATGGAACAACAAACTGATGTGTCTCTCTTTCAAATCAACTTTTAAAAAAAGGACACAAGCCAACCTGAAATTTCTCTCAATAGCCAAAGCAAAATAATTTGAGCCACAAAGTAAACAACCACATACTGGATTATAACAATAAAAGAAATACCCATGAGTCCTTACCAGTATAAATGTAAATAAATGAGAAAAAAGAGATAAATTTTCCTTCCAGGAGGATTCCAAATAATACATGTAGAAGGAACAAGAGAAATAGAAAACCACCAGCAGATCATCACAGTAACTGTTACAGGCAAGATCCACCAGTGAGTGCTAAAATTAGCGGGTGATACTTGAAGCAGAAACAAGTCAGTTGCATAGCCTCAAAGAATGTCCCCCAAATATTTATTACTGTGGTGGTTTCAACACATACTCACAAATCCTTTAAACACTCCTCCCTCTAGAGATGGAGCTTATTAATTCTCTTCCCTTTAGTGTGAGCTCTTAATGATTGCTTTCTAACTGAGTATGGAAAGAAAACAATATTAATTATATAATGAAAGTAACCTGACAGATGCTACCATAACTAAGTGATGAAAGTGAACAACACGAGTTAAGTCATACTGGTATCAAGTACCCTCTAGTATGCGATTAGTAAAGCACTTCACCTCTATACAGTATCTTCCCCCATATAAATCCATAACCTACCCCTGCCTAATCATAAGATATGCAAACTGAGGGAAATTTTACAAAGTACCTAACATTACTCTTCAAAGGTGTCAAGATCATAAAAAACTAGGCAAGACTGAGAAACTCACAAATTGAAGGAAGCTACTAACTAAATATAACAACTAAATACAACATGGCAGCCTAGATTAGACCCTGGAACAGAAATAGAACTTAGTGAAAAAAACTGGAGAAATTGGATGGAAGTCTATAGTTTAGCTAGCAATGTATCAGTGTTAATTTCTTAATTTTCACAAATGTACCATGGGATATAAGATGTTAATTTTAGGGGAAGTCAGGGAAGGGTATATAGGAATTCTCTGTAGAATTTTTAGAACTCTTCTGTAAATCTAAATTTACTTCACAAATTTTAAAAAGAACTATGAGGACATTAGTAAAATGAGTACATACAACCATCTCTTTGAAAAGCCAGTTCCTAATATTTTTAAATATATGACAGATCTTTTATGTTTTTTCCAGTTAAACCAAAAATCATAAATCATGCTGGAATCTATAAAATATAAAAACAAAGCTGCTTTTGAGGCACAAGTATTTTTATTATCACAGAAAACTCTTTTGAACTGCTTGAATTTATAATAGCATGAAGTATTATGTTTTGATTTAAAAAGGCAATTCAGTGAGAAAACTAAATACTTAAAACAGCCCTGGCAGCTGTAGCTCAGTGTATTGCACACCGGATGCAAACCAAAGGGTCACCAATTCGATTCCCAGCCAGGGCACATGCCTGGGTTGCGGGCCAGGTCCCCAGTAGGGGGCGTGTGAGAGGCAACCACACATTGACATTTCTCTCCTTCTCTTCCTCTCTCTATAAAAATGAGTAAATAAAATCTTTCAAAAATAAATAGTTAAAAGACTGACACAGATGAAAGCTGGAGGGAAAGGGGAAGATTCAGAGAAATTAACAGACTTTAAAATTGGGTGGTGGGACATCAGAGACAATAAAAAGTAAAAACTATTTTTGCTATCAGTTCTTCCTGTAAGTCAATTCATGGTCTACTTTAGCAATACTGGAGCCTCTATTTTCATTGTTTATATAATCTTAATGCCTATGCCATTTTTATATGCAAGCACTAACATTTTTTGTACCTTTAACAAAGTCACGATTATTTAGATAAAATGCATTCCTTTTCATGAAGTTACCTAACTGCCAACATAAAATATGAAGCAGAAGATAAATCTGATTTCTGAATCTAAAACACCACTGCAAATTCCAAAATCTCAAGAGATAGTTATGTGAAACACTGTTATGTGAAAAGATTATAGAACATTTTGTTTAGTATAATCTATTTTTGTTATTAAAAAATTTTGCACACACATAAAAGATTTGGAGGAAATGGACACTTATAAATTATAGTATCACGATTGACACTTTTCTTTATACTTTTTTTTTAACAGTCTGCAGTAAGCCTGTATTACTTTTACAACCAGAAAAAGATGATGAGGGACAGAAAAAATGTTTTAATCAGAGGGTTTGTTCAATGACTTAATAGCCCTGCAAGTTCACTCAGCTTACTTGCCATCACACAAATGATTTCTACACTAAGTAGGTAGAGTAGGTCAAGGTTGGGAAGTAGACAGCACTGGCACATTTCCAACATAGTCACAAGTATAACTTTTTGGATTAAATGAGAATAAACATTTTTTCTTTTATGCAATAAAATTTGGATTATTAGACATAGTTCCCAGGTCAGTGAAAATTTTATAAGAGAAAGTTGACTGACATTAACACAACTTTCAACATTCCACCTTCTAGATACATATACAAAAAAGGAAAGACAAAACAGAAGAAGACTATCATGACTAGTACGACTAGTAGTTTTCAATCAAACAGAAGACCCAAAATACAAATTTTGCAATGTCAGCTCTAAGTCTACCTTTAAAACACCTGCTGTTTTAAAAAGTTCAATGGAAACTAAATTTGTTCTCTTTCATCTAGAACTAATTCACCTGTATGATAGGAATCATGTTGTTTTACCTTTAATTCACTATTAAACTACACACTTTTATTAACCTTTGGGGTATGGAATGACAAAAATTTGGGCTGCAATATTTGTATTTAACATCAACTTTTCTTTTTACTCACTTTAAGTATACTCCACAGAACACCCTTCAAAATTGACCATTAGGCTGGAGAGAAAAGGTAAGAACTTTAAGTTACTTCCTATGCTTCTACATTGTTTGAATTTTACAGAGCACATCTTAGTGATTAAATTAAACAAAGATTAAATAAACCGTCAGCTATGGAAAAAAGCAGCCTGTCAGTCAAAATAATCAATTACCAAATTTAAGGAAAGTCATGCAATTTTTAAAAAACTATCCCCATACCCTAAAACTACATATTTTTCTTTGATATTTGGAGACAATAACCTTCCAGATTCTATTCTAGCTGTTTAGGACAGTGCTCTAAAAATTCAAAACTGGAATTCTGAAATTTTTGGTAGTGCTGAAGAACTGGCATATCAGACAAGAAGATAAACGAGTAGATGGTCTTGCAACCTATATTAATAAACACTGCTGAAAGACACGGCAAGGAGGAGGTGTGTATGTCCTCTACCCCGTTACCTTTCAAGGCCTGCGTGGGTTTTACAGCTGGAAAGATCTGTGTTTGAATTCAGGTACCATCATATACTAGCTATAATTGAAGCAAGGTACTCACTAATTTCCTCATCTGTAAAAAGATTCTATTAGCACCCTCTACCATCCAATTAGGCTTCTTGTCAGGATTAGAAATAAAGCCTCTAAAACCACTAGAACAGTGCCTGGCACATTACAGAAGCATAATAAGTGGCACTTACTATTAATTTTCCTTTCTCCATCCAAACTACAAGGTAACTTGATGAAAAATTTTAAGAGCTATAGACAAAAACTACAAAGCTATATAGTAGTATGTCTGCAGCAAGCAGGCCCACTCCAGTGAGAGAAAGGCAGTTCTCTGCTTCACTTGCTTTACTCAAAGATAAGCATGGCTTCCAGTGCCCCACGTATACATACTTAAGGATGAATAGTCATGAGGGTAGGAAAACTGAGAATGGATACAATAATTAACTTCAAGCCTAAAGAAGCTTTAAATATCAACCCAAAATGAGATATGAAGGAGAAAGTCAATAATCCTTTCATAATATGTAACTCACAAACCCTTTTCAATAACATTTTAAAAAGACCTCTCTGATCATGAATTTTAAAAGCGACTGACCACAAAAATGTTAGCTGCCTAATTAACTGGTTTAAATTTTAAATTCATAGAAGTTAACCACATATAGTAAACTGGAAACAGCATATCTGGGCTGTGAATTCACAGGTCCTTGAGTTAAAATTCCAATTCCGCTGTTTACTCTGAATGCTCTTGCACAAGCCATTTAACTCTTCTCCGCCTCTTTTTCCTCATCTGTAAAACTAGAGCACTATTTCTTCACATAATTAAGGGATATAGTGTACATACATAATTTTCTGGCAGGTGGTGGACACTCAAATTGTTAGTTGGTAAACTCGTCCCAGGGCTGACTAGCTAGGATCAAGGGTTCTGGAGAGTCCTCCTCAGTGCTCTATTCCTTTCCAGCTAAATAAAATGTAACTAAAACTTTCTGTTAAAAAATGGAAATCACAGGCCCCTTCTCCAAATCTTTTGCACTGTATATCCTGCCATCCTAATTCTTTAAAAGTATCACAAGATTTAACTTATACTAATGCTGTTATATTGATTATGTCTGTCTGAGCAGGAGTCAACTTAACTAATGGGTACCTACGAGCAGAGTTCACATTTCATAACTAAAAAACAAAAACAGAAAAACCCCTCAACTCCTAGACTAGCATACTCTAATGATGACAGAGTATGGTGTGATCATACTCTGATGACAGAGAAAGTGAGAGCTGGCTGTTCTCTTTATCAAGCTCTCTTTCAAGGTGAAATTAGCCACATGTGTACACACAAAATTGTATATATGTATACATATACATTCACTGGAAGATTTTAAAAGTCTGTATTAAACAACTGTTAAAGCAGACAAAAAGGACAGGGATAAATGCATAATGATTAAATGTCTAAGGAAGTATTTAAAGTTGAAACTACCTGCCATTTACCCATATTCTAATAGCCCTTACTAGAATACACATGTCAAATAATGTCTATATAGCACTGTATAGTTTACTCTTGAAAATCAGAACTGAAGTGGAACTAACCACATTTTATAAATAAAAAGGCTCAAAAGGCATAAATGACGTCTATGAGGCAAGTGGCAGTCTGAACTTAAACCTAGGATTTACAACTCTAAATGATATGTTCTTTTCATCACACCACATTCCCTCAATGACATATTTTATATACTCAGATGATAAAAAATGTCAGTAAATATGCTAAGTCCTATGTACAAAACCTAAGAGAATGAATCAAAGCATCTATGAACTAGCACACAGGACCTGACCAATATAAAGAAAAGAGTGATTGACAGCTTAAATTAACTTAGAGCACCTGTACGAGTAAATAGTTAGCTCAGCTCGGAAGAGCATGGTAAATTTTAGAGATCAGACTTCATTAGCTTTAGTAAGTGAGGAACACAAAAGCTACTCATGAGGATAGGTGCTAGCCACCACCTACATGATGTACATTTCACAAAGTTGCTTCAAATGTCCTTTTCTAAATCTAGCTACTTAACTTTTTTTATAAATTCCATCTAAATCTACTTCAGATTATATTACACTTGGCAAGGCATTTATCCTAATTACATCCATATGGACTGTAAACTAGTAAAAGACACTATAGAGATGACCTATAGTAATGGATCTTAATGTGAATGCTAATATTCTGTGAACTCAGTGTGTCTTTGTTTCAAGACTCTTAGAAGCACTTATTGTATTAATAACTTAATGAGAAACAGAAATGTAAGCATTAAAAAAAAAAAGGAAAGAAAAAACCAGACTAGGTCCTCAAAATAAAGCCATGTCCCAACAAATCTCACATTTTAACACTAATTACTTCAAGATACCAGATTTAAAATTAAACTCTTCACTCTCAGATTTCCACATTTCAAAAGAGTGGTAGTAAACATTCTCCTTTCTACTTTCGATCTCCTAAATCAGGCATTCTTAACTTGAGGTTCATGAACAGGCTCAGGTAGTGTGACAGGTTACAACTTCACACCAAGTATTATGAGTATGTATTCATATAGGCAGCAGCTCCACCAGGCTCATCAGATGCTCCTAAGGGTACATGAACATAAATGGGTTAAGAATAACCCAAATCAAGTTACTAGAAAACATCTAAAGGCAGAGTAAAAAGGACAAAGAATAATTCCACTTAAGTACTACCATTACTCAAAGGAAATACATTCATACAAGTTAAAACCATCACTGTTCTTGGAAAACGTCAATTATAGAATTCACTAAGTTTATGTGTAAAGTTCACAATCTGAGGTACAGGTTGAATAAAATGCCTCCTGTAAGTCAAGGGGTTAACACACAGAGTAAGCACTAATTAAATAATAGCTATTGTTATTTTTAAATGTTTTCAAAGACTGACTGGTTCCCCTTATGAGCAAAGGTACTCACACTGAACACTGCCTGTCAGAATTAGAAATCTACACACGGAATAGAGTAAATGTATCTGGTACCTATCACAACCTTGGATTTAATAAAGCAATGTGTGCTGACCAACTGAGACAACCAGTCACAAAAGAACCAAGGAAAACTTCCACTTTCTATTTCTTTGTACCTTACTTGTCCACATGTTTAAGTCAGTCAACAAACCAACAAACACTTGTTCTCAAGCTTCTTACAGCCGCAGAACTACTTATTTTCCCAGATATTCCACCATTACCCTTTTGTAATCTGAAACACTCACAGAGTGGTTCCACAGGAAAGCCAACCCCTAGATTTTCTTCCCTAAATTCTATTTCAGACATCAAAAGAGAAATCTCAGCCCCATCCTCTACAGGAAAACAGTGGAATAATCTTGACTACTTCTCCCTATAAGATTAGAAAAAAAAAAGTGTGGCATTTTGCCTAAATCTCAAAACTCTAAAATGTAGTTCAAAGATTGAAAACTGATGAGCTACACATCTAAAATTTCTCATGAACTGGCATCCTACAACCATTTTCGGTTTCTCTTCATCTTAAAACACTCCAAGTATTTTTTTTAGCAAATCTTTAAAAATCTCAAAACCCTAAAAAGCATTTTATTTAACCCTCAACATTTCTCATATGTTAGGAAAGAAACAAGAGTAGGTAACATTAGCAAAAGGAAGCTATTCTTAACAATCAAAAATGAAACTTAACTATTACAACTGCTAATAGTAAAATCATGTACATATAGACAAACCTTGCCAAGGAGAGAAAACACACATAACACAAAGGACTGCTAATAGGATGTGACTATAACAAGATGTTAGCACATAGGTAAATTACTAAGATTGCTTCCAGAACTTCAAAAAAAAGAAGAAAAAGAAGATAAATAAAACTACTCAGAATGCAAAATTCTCTTTAAAAGCCAACTAAAGATTTGGCAAGAGAACACCTGTTTCTTTTTTTATTTTTTTAAAGATTTTATTTATTTATATTTAGAAAGAGGGGAAGGGAGGGAGAAAGAGAGGGAGAGAAACACGGATCTTTGCCTCTCGCACACCCCCAACTAGGAACCTGGCCCACAACCCAGGCATGTGCCCTGACTGGGAATGGAACCAGTGACCTTTTGGTTCACAGGCCCACACTCAATCCACTGTGCTACACCAGCCAGGGCAAGAACACTTGTTTCTTAAGTTCATCCATCTTCATACATTATTTAAAGAGCTTTAAATGATTTATCTGCTGGAATATGTAAGAAACTGTCAACATGTCTCATTTTAACTTAATTATGATGAACAGGAATAGGAAATTTTTAAATGAAAAATTTCAATTATCTTTAAATGATCCTACAAGATCATCCACTGACACAAAACTCTTAGGGTACATTTTGTGGAGATTCTATACAGCTACTAGAAACTTGCATTACCCAAAGAATTATATACACTGATTCTCTGTAAGAAATTACAGAGAATGTCTATAAAACATTAAGAAATCATATTTTTGATAGTGAAAATAGTGGTTATTTTTCTTCTTTAAACTTTTCTAAACTTTTCAAACTACCACCAACACCACCAAAAAGTCATTAAGACAACCAACAAAGACAGCTGATTTTCACTTTCTGTTCTAATAAAAAAAAAATCCTAACTAAACTACAAATTATATGAAGGCCAGTAAAGATGCAGTCATTAATGAAATATACTTGGTCAGATAGATAACAGATCAAATAGCCCATTTTTTCTTTCAAATCCTTAAGTTAAAAGATAGATTTATTCAGAGCACAGGGCTAGCAAAGACAAAAAAAAAGTCAAATGTTTCTTGAGTCTACCATGACAGAAAAGCCAAGTTTGAAAGACTGATTAAATCTCAAGCCATGACGCCAGTATAGTCTGGAACCATGATTTTTAAAAGCTAACAAACAAAAAACTAAAAACAAGGTAATTACTATAAAATTTTCCTGCATTATAGAACCACAGTTGGCCTGGCTGGTGTGGCTCCGTGGACTGAGTGTCAGCCTGCTAACTGAAAGGTCACTGGTTTAATTCCCAGTCAGGGCACATGGCTGGGTTGTAGTCCAGGTCCCCACTGGAGGGCACGTGAGAGGCAACCACACATTGATGTTTCTCTCCCTCTCTAAAAATAAATAAATGAAATCTAAAAAAAAAAAAGAACCACAGTTGGTCCAAGTAGACTACACAGTTCTACTGCAGTTAACTGGTATGTTCATGATAGATACATGTACTTTTTTCTTGACACTAAAAAAGCCCACTAGAAGCTAATGGATTAGGAAAAATGTTTCTGGTATGAGAATAATGTGAGGTATTCCTTAACCAGTGTGCTGAAATAATCACTGCCTGCTTTACCACCTAGTTTAGTAAATTAAAAATCTTTCTTCAGATCTCCAAAAAAAAACAAAAACAAAAAAAGAAAAAGAAAATAGCCCTGGCTGGTATGGCTCAGTGGGTAGAGGACCTGCCTGTGAACCAAAAGGTTGCTGGTTCAATTCCTAGCCAGGGCACAAGCCTGGGTTGGGAGACAGGTCCCAGGTTAGGGGTGTGCAAGAGGCAACTGATGGATGTTTCTTTCACACATCAATGTTTCTCTCCCTCCCTTCCCTTCTCTCTAAAAAAAAAAAAGAAAGCTCTGACACTTTCCATATATTTTTCCACTGTTCAGATTCCATTTCCAGTGGCTTTTTGTTTTTGTTTGTACTTAAAATTCAAATGAGTCAGTTATTACCCTTAATTACTACCATAAAGATTAGCCCAGGGTTGTCAATTCTCCCAAATCAGAAAAATAACATCGAAAGCATTCAAAGGGATAGCTTAAAATTTAATCAGTGATTGATATATATACAGTTAAGATTTTATTTATTTATTTTTAGAGAGAGGGGAAGGAGGGACAAAGGGAGAGAAACATCAATGTGTGGTTGCCTCTCACATGCCCCCTACTGGGGACCTGGCCCACACAACCCAGGCATCTGCTCTGACTGGGAATTGAACCAGCAACCCCTCCATTCACAGGCTGGTGCTCAATCCACTGAGTCACACCAGCCAGAGCAGTGATTGGTATATTTTTTATTCTCCTCACTCCAAAACCAAAAGCTTACAACTTGAAGATCATAAAGTAAAAGCATTCAATAATAAAGCTACCAACAGGCAATCTTGTGCCAACAAATACAAATCTAAAATGCTGTTCTCTCTGAGAGAACCAAACTTTTTCTCTTGTCAAAAACCCACCATGGAATCATGAAAGGTACCCACCCATTAAAGGATTTAATTTAAGAAAATACATACGACTTTAAAGTTTAGAACAAGGTGTTAAAAGTAAATGGACCCATGTGGGGGTGATAAAAATAAGAATTTCTTTCTTTTCTCTATTTGCCATCTTTTCTCTAATTGCTTTTATGATAACAAATTTCATTAAAGACAAAAGAAACTTAAGTCAGGCTGCTAAAAATTCCCATGCTGGTTGCCCTTGTGACCTTCCATAATAAAATATCCATCACCTCCTCTCACCTCAAGTAATTTTCACTAATGCTTTTCCAAAAGTTTCCCCGAAACTCCTAGATTATTTTACTAGGCACAATATAGAGTATAAATACAGCAGGCCAGGTACTGGTATACTTAATGCCAGAAAAAATATATACATGATTTCTGGGTTTAGTTCTGTTGAGGTCATTCATCAGAGAACTCCAAGGAAGGATGATTTGGCACTATATTTACTTAAGAATTATTACTCCTTGCCATTTATTCTTCCTACTCCCCCCTGGAAAAGTACTCCTCATTCCCTCTGCTTCTCCAAAACTACTGCTAATAATTCCCTAACAGGTCTCTTTTCTATAAAGTCTTCTTTAACCTAACTAGCCAACCACAACCCTCTACCCTCCTTTGAAATTTTGTTGCTCCAAACCATGGCAGATATCTGGAATTAACTATATCTACTAGTATTTGACATACCTACAACCTATTTTCTATACTCCACTATCAGCTCCTTGAGAGTAGGGATTACAGTACATTCCTAAACCCTACCACTACTAGAATGTCTCACAAGATAATGATGTACACCAACTAGTGTGTACATCACTGGACAAATTACAGTTTTCCAAATTCCTTTACATACATTTTAACCTCACAACTACTCTGATAAGAATGACTCTTATTATCCTATTTTTATTTATCTTTTAAATGCGTTGAAATTTTATTTTGCCAGATGTAATCACTTATTAAAAAATATTTATTGTATTTTTTCCATTACCATTTAGTTCCCTTTTACTTCCCCCATTATCCTATTTTTAAAAAAGCATAAACAAATTCAGAGGCTAAATAATCTGTCACTGTTCTGTTAAATTAATCTTCAAAATCTACTTACAGCACTAAATATGTGCAGCAAATATAAGAAACTTCCTGAACAAAAGAGGTTTACAACCCTCCAGAAAGTGGCCAATCCATGTACTTTATTGTTGCCAGGAAAATTAAGGACATCAAGTTCAACTCTGCCCAACTATGCAAAACAAACGTTGTCCTTGGAGCCCTTCATAAAGAAATTTTAAAACTGCCAACATAGCAAATATGGCATTACGGGAACGTTACTCTCAATTTCTTAGTTTGTAAAATTTTAATTAAATACTATGGCTTCTGTTTAATACAAAAAGGGGACATTTCGCATAAAACCACAATATTACAAAACTTGAAGTCAGAATGCATTTTGCAAGAGCCATGTGACACACACATGACAGTCAGCTAAACTGATGGGTGGACTTTGTAGGGGAAATATTTAGTCGATCAAAGCAGCCAATAAACTCAATTTTGTTTTCTTTTTCTTTTTAATCTTCACCCGAGGATATGCTTATTGATATTTAGAGAGAGAGGAAGGGAGTGGGGAGAGAGACAGAAATATCCATGTGAGAAACATAGATCAGTTTAGTTGCTTCTCATAGGCGCCCCAAACTGGGACGAATCTGCAACACAGGAAAGCATCCTGACCAGAAATCGAACCCAAGACCTTCCGGTTTACCGGACGGTCCAACAGAGTCACGCTGGCCAGGGCTAAACTTAACTTTTATAACAAATACTGATCTGCTTAAACAAACAAACAAAAAACACCCTTCCCCCAAAGCCTTCTAATACTTAAAAGGAACACCAGGTAATATCCTGCAATTTATTCATTAATTTATATATGCAAACTGCAGAAGGATTTTTTTTAAAGGGCCATTAAGAGAACCCAATAAAGTCTTCCCAAGGAAAGTGAACACCAGTTCCCCGGAAAAGTGCCAGGTGTGTCACATCTGCTGTGGTGACTTCTTGAGTAAGCAAGAAAAAGAAATGCATTAACTTTTCATGACACGTCATGGAACCTCATTCCCTATCTGCAAACATTCAAGAAGGTAATACAAAACCTCAGATCTATCATAGGGCCCATTCGTTTCTCTTTCAACTTGACAGCAAAGTCTTCTTTTAATTTGGTAACACCAAAAAGACGTTCTTAAGATTTACTTTTTCTTTCTTGACCTACACAACACAAAATGACTTTAGTGTCCTCTAAAAGAAATTCTCACAAATGCCTAGGTTTTTAGGAAGGTAATGGGTCTGGCGAGTTCTTAAAAAACTCCAAGAAATAACTTCAAAAAGATCTAAAAATTTTAAAACCTACTCACTCCCCTCAATCCCACGCAGTCCTGAAAAAGATCTACATTACCTGCAACCTGGCGGGGACGGTGGAAGCAGAGCCAACAAGCTCAAGATTTACAAGTAAACCGGTCTCCACCCAGACGATTCTGACAGCTCCGCAGAGTGCGGGGGCAGGGTCTGACACTGCCCTCCAGAAGAGCTCTCCCACTCTATCCTCTCCCCTTAAAAACAAGTCCTCCTTCAGAAGTCACTGCCTCCAAGAGAACTACCCCTTCCCACCGCCCTACCACCAACTCCCAAACGCCCCCATCCTTCTGAGCCAGTTCCTCCGCACCGGCCCGGCACTCAGGCCTCCAACCCGACCGGGTCCAGGCCCGGGCGGCTCACCACTCCGACCCAACCCCTCCCCGAGGCCGCCCCTCCACCGTCAGACAATGGAGCCCGACTCCCGGCCGCCAGCCTCTCCTGCCCCATCATCCTTACCTCACCCCGGCCGAGGCCCCCACCCCGGCCCCAGCCCTCCTAGCCCCCTTTAAGCTTTCCCAAGCTGGCCCACGGACCCAGCCGACCGGTGCGCTCTTGCACTCACTATTCGGGATTCATGCTGGACATGTCACTGCAGCTGCCGCCGCCGCCACCGCCGCCCTTGCTGCTGCAGCCGCCGCCCTGACTCTCGGCGCCACAGGTAATCGGAGAGGAATGAGATAGGCTGTTCCGGGAGAGCAAACGTCTTCCCCACTTCGTCCCCTTAGAACACAATCAGGAGCAGCCGCCACTCAGCTACCGCTTCCACCCAAAATGGCCGCCGGCGAACCAGGAAATAGGAAAGCCTTAGACCTAGGGGCCTTTACACAGCCCAGAGAGCGGCCGCACCGCGTGGCACGACGGGAAAGAGTGTTGCTAGCAAGTATGTGGGAGCTGAGACTGACGGTGTGGCTCGCGGGCCAGGACTCAACTTCCCGCCAAGCTCCGCGCTTCTGGTGCATGCGTACTGGAGGGGTTGTCGCCCTCCCCATTCCACACTCTCTCACCGCCCCCTCCGCCTCTCCCAGCTCCCCTCCCCGCTGACTCGCTGGCTAGGACTTCGCTCGGACTCCCCCTAGCGGATTGGCTAAGGCCGAGCGGCCCTGGTGATGTCATCAGTGAGACGTGGCAGCCGGGCGAGTCAGCGCCCCACGGGGGAGGAGGAGCGGGGAAGGGGGAAGGGAGGAGAGGGGAGGGGTAGGAGGCGGTCGGCGCTGGCCGCGGATGGAGGATGGGGGTTGGGGGACGTCAGGAGACGGGTGAACGGAGAGGGGTCGGAACGCGAGGGACCGATCGAGTGCGAGAGGAGGGAAGAGGGCCAGAGGACACTCCTAGCTGGTCCTGCCTCCGAGTTCTCTTTCTACTGGCCAGACCGTGTTGAGACTTAAGCTTTCAGGCTGAACTCAGGACGTCCGCTCTAAGGACGGAAGAGGAGTTAAGGGGCCCCTGCTAAAAACTTCGCGCCTGCGGAAAACGTGAAGCCGCTGTTTCAGTTTTCTTCCTCGGTCACGTAAACCGACAGGCACTACCATTTTCTTTTTTCTTTTCTTACCATTCCCTTTTAGCCCTGCTCCGCAGGCTGGATATCGCTGAAGCCTCCCAGAACGCTAAACTGCCTCTATCTCTTCTTTGTTCCAGGCCATTTGCACACACAGCCAGATTTATCTTCCTGGAACATCACTTCCACCACAATCCCACAACTTTCAGTGGCTTCACATCCCGTGACTGGGACACAGCCCAGGGTCCTGCCCTGGTCTCAGCCTTCATGTTGAACTGTACTTATTTTTAGTAGTTTAATGCTGAGCTGTTCTGCAAGATTGGAAAGTAATAAGCGATAGAAACATGCAATTCATCACTGTATAACGTTGAGAAACTCCAGTAGTAGTATTAACACATTTTTTGGTCTTAACAGCTCTCTAGAATCAGCTTGGGACTTTAAATCTCCACTGAACTTTAACACATTATCTTGGGTTACTTAATTACAAAGGGCATAGTATATTGTCCAAAGTTTATCTTCCAACTTGTTTTAAGAACCAAGAAAATTATCTGTCGAGTGGCTGCAAAGTCACTTTAAATTCCAAAATATAGAAAGAAGGCAGTTCTTATTTCTACCCATTTGCTAACTACACACCTTAACCCCTAAATTCCACCATGTGCCTCAGTACACAACCTCATTAAAGAGTACACTAGAGTTCCTTCACCACACCAGAAGCACCCTGAATGGATCAATGGTAGGCATTAGTGTTTATTACCCTAGACTCCTGTCCTTTCTTGTTTATTGTGATTTCACAGAAGAAAACCTCAGAAATCTCTAAAGAACTCACCTGGATCCAAAAATAAAATGTTTAGCCTGCCCCTCCCCTTGAAGGCATACCCCTAAATTTCCTTGAGATGCCTATTTATTTTCCCAGCGAACAAATACCTCTCCTGGCTGGTGTGGCTCAGTGGAGCGCTGGCCTGTGAACCAAGGGGTTGCAGGTTTGATTCTCAGTCAGGGCACATGCCTGGCCTGGGACCAGGTCCCCAGTTGGGGGCACGTGAGAGGTAGCCACACATTGATGTTTCTGTCCCTCTTTTTCTCCCTCTCTTCCCCTCTCTAAAGTAAATAAAATTTTTTTTAAAAAGAAATACCTTCTAATAACTTTTAACCAAAGTGAGAGTATAGTTGTAAGAATTAAAACAAATTATAAAGCATACTGCACAATGGCTGTGGAGGCACTTGGTAAATGTTAATTATCTTTCTCCTCTTAACTTCCCTGGAACTTTTAAGTGTACTTGCTGTGTGTTGTAATATGCACAAAGATCAAAGGCGGCTTAGCTTGGGAGTGGTGGCAGGTTGTTTCCTACAACCTACCACAACTTATATGTCATTTGTGTTAAGACTTCCTTCCCAACTTAAAGTGTCACTTTTGCTGATTCGAACAATGTATTTTATGTGTAGATGTTTAAGAGTGGCTACTTTTATATGCTCACATTAATAACTCAAGAATAATTCATTAAACTACCATGAGCCCTGTTGGTTGCCCTATTATTAAGTCAGAACTCTTCTAGAGTGGTTTGGCCATTTGTTCTTTGGATCATTCTTTTCCTTCTTCCTTTCTTCCTTTCTTTCTTTTTCTTCTTTCCTTTTCCTTTTTCTTCCCTTTGCCTTTTATCAGATATTTACGACCTGGCCCATAATAAATGTGTTTGGAACTTGTGCTTGGAACCATGAGGAATAGAAATGTGAATAATCACCACTCTCTGCCTGCAAGATTACAACCCGGTGAGAGATATAAGTGTATACAAAACAAGGCCTACAGGGGAAAATGCAAAAATAAGATTACATTCTCTAAGGTGCATAGAGACAGAAATCAGATCAGTGATCATCAGAATCTAGGAGTGGGCGGAGGAAATGTCTGCAAACAGACAGAGGGGACTTGGTTTGATAGAAATACAGTAGTTATACAAAATTTTTGACTGCATGGGAGGTCGACCTCTATGACCTCTAAGCTCCATGTTGTTCAAGGATCAACTGTACTCTATGTCTTCATTATGGTGATGGCTAGTTATACCTCAATTATGAACCTGACATTCAGAAATATATATGAGGTGGAAGTATAGAGGAGGGAAACAATTCCAACTGAAATTATTGGGAATGCTTTTATGAAGGAAATGAAATTCAAATGATATTTGAATTGGGCCTTGAAAGAGATTAAAATTTTGATCGTTGGCAAAAATGGGGGGGAGAGAGCCATTTATTCTAGAATGACAAAAGAACATGAGTATACCCTAGAAGTGCAAAGATACGCATGTGTTTAAAGAATAGTCCCATGGAAGACAAGGTGGGAGACAGTGAGGTTAAAGTGAGATCATGGGAGCCCCAAATGCCTGCTGAAGAGTTTTATCTTTATTCAATAGCCAATAGAGTCAAAAGTTCTGAGAAGGAGAGTGAGGTGATCAGCTCAGAGTTTCGGAAGTACTTTGGAGGTAGGGAGATTAGTTAAAAGGTAACTAGATTCATTTAGGCAAGAGTTGGTGTGTCCTGATTAGAGCAATTGCATCAAGAATGAAAAGAAAAGGAGAGTCCAGAGAGGAAGAGGTAAAATCCGGAGAGGGGACAGGGAGGAGCTGAAACTGACTCAGAGATACCCAGTTTACCTGCCAGCATGGGAACCAAGGCCCAGCCAAGTCAGAGAACAGGGGAGGAGGGGAGAGAAGTAGAGTAAAAAAAAAAGAGAAAGACTGGCAGTGCTATGCAGGTGTCGGTCAGGGTTAAAGCTGCCCTGGTGTGGAAGTACTAGACTATAGTCATGTGCTGCTCAGTGAAGGGATATGTTCTGAGAAATGTGTCTTTCAGTCATTTTGTCATTGCACAAACATTGTAGAGTGCTCTTACACAAACCTAGATGCTAGAGCCTACTACACACTTGGCTATACGATTTAGCCTATTACTCCTAGGCTACAAGCCTGCACAGCTTGTTACTGTACAAAGCGACACAAGATTAAATTAAGCACAAGAGAAAATGATGGAATCTAGGGACTTCGTAAACACGAGATACATGAGGCTGCTGCCAGCATAACAAGGCATACTGTTTTACAATACTTTTTTTTATAAGTAGAAAGAGTACACTCTAAAATAACAAAAGCATGGTATAGTAAATACATAAACCAGCAGCAGTCATTTATTACAATTATCAAGTTTTCTGTACTGTGTGTAACTGTATGCGCTATACTTTTATAAAACTGGCAGCTCAGTAGTTTTGTTTACACCAGCATCACCACAAAGTGAGTAAGGTGTTTTACTACGACTTCAGATGGCCACGACATCACTAGACTGTAGGAATTTTTTAGCTCCATTATAATTTTATGGGACCACCATCGTACATGTGGTCCATCGTTAACTAAAACGTTAAGTGGCGCATTACTATACCAGAAATTGTCCCCCTTCCGAATCGGCACAAAACACAGAAGACTGGCAAAGACAGGGAAAACCAGACACTAGTTAAAGTAGTAAGAATAGACTTTATTCAGTAATAACTCTTGCAATAGGGAAAAGGGCCTCGGATGAACTGAATTTAATGTCACTAAAACAAAACATAGACTTTTTAAAAGCTGGTGTGTACCAAGGAAAAGGCATTGAAGGGTGTTAAGGGGATTGGTCCATGTGATTAGGCCACCTGGGTTTAATAATTGACATTTAATTGGAAGACAGACTTTTTGCATGTTTATAAAACAATTCATCACAGGCTCTTTTTGTACCTTTTTGACAGGAGGTAGTGATATCAGTAAGAGCCCTGGGCTGGGAGTGAGTTCTCTTTTGCATGTTTGCATTTCAAAAAGAAAAGAAGCAACAAAATATTTATAATTGCAAGCTTTGAAAAGTAACTGCTTAAAGAAGGGGTTCTGGGGCCAATCTGACTAGCACTAAATTTTGGCTGGAACAAACAGTAAATTCTCCAGGCATTTTAGAGGAGGGGGCTGGGATTATCCTAAAGATGTGGCCCTGAGCTGCAGAAACTATCCTGGTGTTTGTTCAGACCTCTTAGTGTGGGGCGGAGGGGGGGGGTGGGGGGCAGGGCGGGGCACAGGAGGTGGGGGGGGTGGGGGAGATGGACAAAATCATTTATGCTGAGAGGTTTTATAGTTTTTATAGGCCAAGGTTGAGATGTAGCTGAGAACAGGACTCAAAGGAGCCTGATTAAATTTTGGTAAAGGACAGAGTTTGTCAAAATCTGTATTTAAGATGTTCAATGACTGTGAGCAAGATACCTTTATTGCAGTGGCCCTAAAACACCAACACATTTGATCTACAGATAGTAAGCAGCCACGGTGAAAAATCTTAAGGGAAATTGTCCAGTTGGAAAAGTTTTCAGAACGTGAACTTCCCAATCACCACCACCCCCTTCCTCCAGAAACCTCCTCCCTATACCCAACCTTACCCCAAATACTCTCAACACAACTTAAACTCATCCCCACTTCACTTTAGGGTGTTTTACACTCCTGCTTTACCTACCCCCACCCCTCCCAATGTATAAAAGATCCACTATTGACTTAGGGGTGAGAGATACTTGAGAAGTGAGCTTACTATTCCTTTACCTCTGCTTTCTCCCTCCAAGACAGGAAGGTAGGGAGGATGTAGACTCTTATATTCCTACCCCCACCCCCACCCCCACCCTGCCCCACTGAGTTCTCTTCTTCACCTTAAGCAAGACTTTAAACTGGATGACATAGGCTACACCATCCTATTCCACCAAAATGTAATGGGAATCAGAGAACACAGGTACAGAACAGAGCCCTTGATTCTCTTCGGACAGGGAAACGAAGCCCTGTGGGTAAGTTAATAACACAGCAGCAGTAGAGCCCACATCTTCTGACTCCCATTTTAGTGCTCTTCCGATTGCCTTTAAGATTAATCGCTCAGACCCCCGGAAAGTGTCAGAGATCACTAAAGAGGGATGATTGCCTCGTCAAACCCTACCATCTTTTCCACGCAATAGATAAAAGGAAAACCAGCAGAGGACTCTATGCTCTATTTAATATTTGCTCTCTGGTACCGCCCAACAGTTCTCTGAAAATTCTCCAAAGCCAGTATTAGCTTTTTCTTATTCCCTTATCTCAGCCTATATAGCCCTGAGGGCCCAACTGTAATCACATGCCTTTCTGGGAGCCTTCCCAGTCCATACCAACCTGAAATAGATGATCTTTGTCCTTTTTTTTTTTTTACCTCTGCTCTTTTTTTAGTGCTCATTAATGCTTCATACAAAGCTGTTAGTTCAGAAGCCATGAACCACATATAGCTATTTAAATTAATTAAGTTAAAAGTTCAGTGCCTCAGTTGCACTATCCACATTTGCAGTGCTCAGCAGCCACATGTGGCTAGTGACTACTGTATTAGACCTGAACATTACGGAACATTAACATCATTAAGTTGCAGAAAGCTCTACTGGACAGCACTACATACTATTACAATTTTTTACGTATGTTTTATGTTTGCAGTTAAACTATAAGCATCCTGACAGCAGAGGCCACACCTTATCAAACTGGGTATCCTCTCCCACCAGTACTTTGCACTTGGCTTTATATCTAAGAAATAGTCGATATTTTCATTGACTGGGTCCTCAGAAAAGAATTGCTTTGTAGTAAGCTCTAGAGTTACTTAAATTGTTTGTTTTTTTCTCACCCAAAAATAAAACTCAGTTCCTCTTCCAAGAAAGAGGAACAACGCATTGAAGACATAAGAAATTCCTGTCTACCAGGCATGGTCAGCAGGAAGAAAGAGCAAAGGAAGGGATTGGCTAAAGTGGACTCTGCCTGCCACAGATATCAAACTCCAGGTCTTCAGTCCTCTGGAAAGAACTTCTGTCTGAATGACTAGCTCCCTTACTTCCATCTCCCATGGAGTTGTCCCCAGTTTAAAGTATTCCTATAAGGTCGGGGTACTGCCAGGGCCGCCTGGTGTTCAGCAATCAGCAGGGCAGGCCAATGGTATTTCAAATAAAATCAGACTGAAAGTATTCTAAATAGGTTTCAGAACCCTTCCAGACACCCTGGGCTCAGGGTGACAGGGCTAAGCTAGCCAGTCTGGACCTGTTTCAGAGCAGACGTCCTACAGCCTGGCCTTCCTCAGCTCTCACTTACCTACTTGACCTCTATCGGGAGGGCTTTTGGACGCAGTTCCTGAAGTCTAACTTCTTCCGGAAATCCACTAGCAAGCAAGAGCTGAACCATGCTTGATTATATTCAGCCCAATATTTTCTTTCCTAATGTTTTCTCTTGTTTTCTAGTTGCTGTAAGTGTAATACTCATACCCTGAGAACAAAGACCTCATTTCCATCATTGTCCTCTACATTTTTTTCGACGATTGAATGAAGGTAATGTTTGTGAAGGTGCCTATCATGGAGGAGGCCTCAAAAACGTCATCTGCCTTTGTCTCCTTCCCTGGCATCGAGCCCTGAGATGTACCTCTCTCTTCATTCCTCCAAGTCTTACCCGTTCTACAGATGCCGTTGAAAGGCTCCTTTCTCTGCAGGAAGTGTTTTTTGACCACTGAGTGGAAAGAAAGATTCCTCTCTCCTCTGAACTTCTACCACCCTTCTGAATCTCACACCACTCTCTTGGCATGAGTGGTGTTAGTTACCTTTCCTGTAAGATTCTTGGGGATTATAAATTTTTTTTCTGAGAGAGAGAGAAACATTGATTTTTTGTTCCACTTATTTATGATTTATTGGTTCTTGCATGTGCCCTAACTGGAGAATGAACCCACAACCTTGGCATATTGGGACAACACTCTGAGTACCCCATCAGGACCTGAGGATTGTATACTTCTTTGTGTTTCCAGGGATTAGCCCATAATAGATCTCCTGTGAATATCTAGTATTTGATTTGTTTGTAAAATCAAATATTTGATTTTTATGATAGTCAATTATAATGAACACACAGGCATTGGTTATCTTTCACTAGAATAGAATATATTTGGGACAAAGGCTTTTAAAGTATTTTTTTCATTATTTATATACCTCAAAACACTTCATATAGTGCCTAAGATGTTTTAAGAGCTAAGTAAATGTTGACTGAGTGAAGTTTCTAGATAAGCCTCATAAAAAAGCAAGTCACACTCCTCTGGTCACTTACAGTCCAATATGTATATAAGAGGGACAGATGGGCTTACATCAACCACACCATTGATTGACAAATCTCAATAATGGCTCTTCTTATGGGTTATGTCCCAGTGCTGCTGTGGCAACACCTATGGATAAAGCACCATGATCTTCTACACTGGATCTCTCAAGTTTCAGTTAATGCTCTTCTAGGAAGGAAAAAAAATATTTTTCTGCCCGGGATGGTGTGGCTTAGTGGATTGAGTGCCGGCCTGCAAACCAAAGTTTCACTGGTTTGATTCCCAGCCAGGACACATGCCTCAGTTTTGGGCCAGGTCCCCAGCAGGGGGTCCTCGAGAGGCAACCACATATTGATGTTTCTCTCCCTCTCTTTCTCCCTCCCTTCCCCTCTCTCTAAAAATAAATAATAAAATCTTAAATATATATTTCTTCCCTCTATCCATCTTAGGTTCATTGGCTAGCACCTTTTAAGTTAGATTGATAAAAGACAGATCAACAAAGAGAAAAAGCAATTTACTGGCATGTGCATTGTGTGTGCACACACACTCACAGAGGTCCGGCACAAATAACGCCCCTAGTTGGTTTTTTTTTTTTACATAAAAATCTTCTATTACAAAATCATAAGCATGTAATTCTATAATATAACAATACAACACTCAAGCACACTGTATGACATTTCAGATGAAATGTTCAAATTGCTGTCCATCTTGTGCAAGACATTCATGTACTGGACCGCCACACTCAATGGCGTCACTTCTGCCGGACCCTGTATACACATGGGAGCGCTCAACACGGTGGTTAGAGTTGGGCTTGTACATGTGTAGCACTTTTTAAAAAGAATAACACATTTGGTGAGAAGTGACAAAACAAAAGGACTTTGAGTTTCCAGTGATGGCAAATTGTGAGAGGTATACATATAGGGGAACAAATGGAAGACAGGACTAGTTAGTAAAGTTTGTTCTGCAGATTCCTCTGGTGCTACCTCCGGGCTGGTAAGGGCCCTGGAGTGGTCTCTGAGGATTAACTTCTTTCCTTCTAGGTAGAGAGGAGAGAGGGGTACATCTTTACAAATTTATGTCCTGCTTTTAGGCAAATGGGGGAGGGCAGAGAGTTTTACTTATATCTGCTTCTTCTTAACTGCCTTTAGCGCAAAATAATACTAATGCCAAAATGGCATGTATGGGCGTGTCATATTTGGCCACTCTTCATTCTTCAGTCAGTCAAACCACACTAACAACTCTGCGCAAGGGACTCTTTTGCTCACCTCTCAATGGCAGCCCTTGTGGACAACTTCTGTTTCACCAATGGTGATGTTACATAACTAGGCTGGGTCATTCGAAATCATGAATGAGCAGAGAAGCAGCTGTGTAACAATATGAAGTCAAAATCAGAGCTCCATGTAAAACCCTGGTACGGTGGCATGACGTTCTCTGGCATTAGGCTAGAGCGGAAGGGTGAGAAAGTGGAGTTATCTTTTCCAATTTACTCTGCCACAAGAGTCTCAGCCAGGAAGTTTCATCAGTAAGCGCTGCCCTTGCAGTCCACGAAATCTCGTTCATTCAACAGTTATGTAGTAAGCACCTGTTCTGCTCCAACATGAAGATTAAACCAATGAACAGAACTGACCAGGTCCATGCCCTGATGGAGAATGTGAATTCTCATGAGAGATCTATCAGTCACCTGCTATATTTCTTCAAATCTAAGGATTCATTGAGTTCCATTGTAGGGGTTCAGACAGGCCTCCCCAAATGTGCCATCTTGACATACAAATTATTTTAAGCTGAAGGCAGTTGAGACTTGCAAGCTCGTGAGAAACTTTTACTTCTCCTTTAAAGAATTTAAATTAGAGGCCTTGCCTAAAATAAAAGTTATCACCAGAAATAAGTTTTAATGACCTACCTGTAGGGCAGGGCAAACTTCCCATTTCTAAGCATCTGCTCTTACCATCCTGCAATGGCCCCCTGAAGCCCCCAGGGCACCTTCCCTTATTCTCAGCTCAGTCTGCCACATCCAGCTCCTGTTAACTCTTTGTGCTGGAACCTCTCACGTATGTGAGGTCTCTGCCTCTCTCATGTGTGTGGGATTTCCACACACATGTAGTATCAAATTTGGTTATTTTCTCTTATTAGTCTGTTTCATGTCTATTTGATTATTAGACCAGCTGAAAGAACCTTGAGAATAGAGGAAAGTTTCTTTCTTTTCTATACCATCATGGATTTAATAACAGCTTTTCAGGAAAATTTTAAAAATAAAGAAGTGCTACCACATTAAATATGCATGTTGAGTGGATGTTAAAATAAAAAAATGCTTCCCTCAAAATATCATCAAAAATTCCATTCATTGCTTACCCAGATAAGGGAGAACACTATCTAGACAGGTTTGTATCATCTCAAAGGAGGGTAAGGGCAAAATTGGGCTCTTTATTGAACTTTAAAAAGTCTGCTTTAAAGTGGGTCTTTCCCTGGGGGAGGGGTAAGTCTTCATTAGGATTGCGTAAAGATCATAATATAATAGTTCAGGATTGGCAGGCACAGTAATAGAGGCAAGGGGTCAAAGAGTCTTGGAGTGTAAATTGTCATTTGATACTTTATTTTAAAGAGCTGATGAATGGGCCCTGGCCAGCTAACTCAGTTGGTTAGAACATCATCCCCATAACCCAGGTTGCAGGTTCAGTGTCAGGTCAGGGCACATACAGGAAGCACCAATGAATGCATAAATGGGTGGACCAACAAACTGATGTCTCTGTCTGTGTATATGTCTGTCTCTCTCCCCCCTTCCTCTCTCTAAAATCAATAAAAATAAACACATAAAAATGTTAAAAGAGTTGATGTGTCTTTCAAGAAGATCCTAGAATCAACAATAGAGTTGTTTATAACTTTTATCTTCCTGGTCAAGAATTTCCTGGAATAGTTATGTGAATGGCAGCAGTAGAATAGTAAAGTCATGTACACAACAAGCTATGTAGATTGTTTCATAAACATGTAAAGTTACATGTACCTTAGAAATAAAGTAATTACACAATGATGGATATGTCATTATAATTGCAAAATATGCTGTGATATAATTGGGGCATATAACTAGAACACCTCACCTACTCTGCAGAGGCCAGAAAAAGCATTTTTGAAGAATTTGTGTTTGAACTGAGGCAAAGTGACAGTTTGACTTGATGGAGAAATGGGGAGCTGGGGGTGGGACAATGAGATAGCACGTGCAAAGGTCCCATGGCCAGAAGGAACATAATATAATTGAGGACTTGAAAGATCAGCAAGGCTGGAGCACAAGGAGTGATAGGAAAGAAGCACAGTTAAGCTAATTGGCTGGGTGGTGAGGAAGAGATTGCTGTTAACTACTTTTAGGCAAAAAGACATTTTATGAGCTAAGATCTGAAGGTTGTGTTCCCAGGATCATCATCTAACATTCTCAAAGCCTTAAAAGGGTGACAATGAGCCTCCATGCTAGGTTACCATAATGACATCAGTATCAAACTGTTGCCCAACAATAGCAAAACCAGTTGTTGCGCATCCTCCTACCTGAGCTCTAATTTGTGATCAAACAGGTCATCTTGATTCTGTATATCCGGCCATGCCCAACAAGCCAGGTACATTTAAATTAAAAAAAGACTTATTTCCAAGTGTTTGATGTATAGGTGACCAAATCAACATTTTTTAAAATTTAGCATTAACACATCTACTTCACAGTGATTTTTATTTCATATACAATCATTCATTAATTCATAACACTACTTCAATAAGCCTACAAGCAGCCATGCTAGATCTTAAGTAAAACTAACTTCCTGTTTTAAGGATTCTAAGCAGTTGAGGATAGGTTTAGAACTATACCATCAACTGAAATTCTATATTCATGGACCTCTTTGTTTTGGTTCTTTATGCTTATGTGACAAGCCACCCCCAAGCAACAATTTATTATTATCTCTCATGGTTTTGCATGTTGACTGGGTTCAGCTCAGCAGTTCTTACTTGGGGTCTCATGCAATCACCTGGGACTGCAGTCGTCCGAAGGCTCAGTTAGGTTAGACATCCAGATGACTCAGTTAGCTGGCTGGCAGTTGATGCTGAATGCTGGTCAGGAACACAGCTGAGGCTGTCACCCAGAGCACCCACATGTGGCTCTCCACATGGCCTGGGCTTCTCACAACATGAAGGCTGGTTTGTGAGAGAAAGCAGCCCAAGAGCAAGTGTTCCAAGAGGCAGGATCAGAAGCTGCTGGGCCAGTAAAGGACAATGTCTGGAACTACCCCAGTATTACTTCCCCCATATTCTACTGGTCAGAGAGTCACAGGGCCTGCCCAAAGTTGAAGGGATGAAGAAATAGCCTCCACCTCTTGATGAGAGAATGGCAAGGTGGCAATGCACAGAGCAATATGGTGGGGTGGGGGACATCACTGCAGTAATCTTTGGAAAGTACAATACACCATATTGGAATAATGACGATATTTGAACAGAAGCTTGTACCAAGCCTTATAAAAAGGGGGACAGGAATGCAAAGGAAGAGCATGTATGGACCTTGCCTTTGAGGCGATTGTTGGCAATGCTAAGTTTACACTTGAGAGAATGAGTTGAGGTACTTTAAAACCACCTACCAGTAAAGTATGGACAAAGGCACAGATACCTCCTACTCAATATCAGAAAAGCTCTTCTGAAAAGTAGGAATTCTGTGTGAAAGAGAATTTGCAATATACATTTTCCATCACTAACATACTCAAAACTGAGGCCATGGAAGGGGATGATGAGATCACCATCTCACCATCTGTTTATTTCTTCACTCATGCACTCACTCATTCATTTATCCAACAAACGATTATTTAGACTCTGAGGACTGTAGAAGTGAAAAAGACAGTCATGTTCCCTGCTGTCATAGAGCTTATGGTCTAGCGGAAGAGACAGACATTAAACAACTAATTACATAATGAACTTTTTATTAGAATTATGCTGAGTGCTTTGTAAGGGAGAAGCATCTCTCACCTGAAGAGTCAGGGAAGGCTTATTTGAGCAAGGCAGGGAGAGGGACAAGTAGTACAGTAGTAAAAATTACAACCAACCTAAAATTTCTTCCCTAAGGGTTTCAAGATTATGTTCCATTTAGGTCATGGATGAATACAGCAATGTAGCCACTAAAATTTTGTGTTGGGAGAGTATTTGGTGATGCAGGAAAGTGCTGACCATTTACTGTAGTTTATTAAAGGATATCACAAAGTAATAGGTACTACATCATTTCAATTAAAAATAAAGATATATGCACATGGGAATGAATAAACTGTGGTATGTTCCTACAATGCAATGGAAAGTAGCAATTAAAAGAAATCAATTAATCCTCACATATGAGCTAGGTAGAGCTCTAAACTATAAAGCTGAGTGAAAAATGTTACAAAATGATACATACTACATGATATCATTTATAAAAAGATTAAAAACATACAAAATAGTACCACATCTTGATTATGGATATGTGCTATCAATATTTGTAAAACACAGAATAGAGCCTGGCAGACAGTAAGTGCTTATGACAAGTTGTATTTTCTAAGATGGTCACAAGATTTCCCATTCTACTTGATCTTCACCCAATATGATATTTATATTCCTCCCATCAAGAAATGTGTGGGGGGAGACATTGAGGGGAGGGGGAAGGTGGATCTGTTTCCTTTTCTTTAATCTGGGTGAGCCTATGACCATGACAGAAATAATATCACAGGACTTCTGAAGACAGATCATAAAGGGCAATGCAACTTCTACCTGGTCGTCTTACAACATTTCCTCCTGAAATCCAGCCACATGCTGTGAGAAAGCTCAGGCCACAGGACGAAGCCACCCACAGGTGTTTCAGCTAATGGCCCTAGATGAGTTCTTAGCCAATAGCCAGCATGAGTCACTAGATCTGCCAGTGAGGAAGTCTTTAAGAGGACTCCAGCCCCAGCCACCACCTGACTGCAATCTGACCAAAGAACTGCTTCGCTGAGCCCATCAACCCAGAGGACAGTAAAAGTTAATAATACAAATATCATTATTACCTTGGGCCAATACATTTTGGAGTGGTTTGTGATGTGGCAATAAATAACTGATATACTGTTTTATAGGTGTTTATTAAAAATTGTCCAGCTCTGGCCAGCATGGCTTAGTTGGTTGGGCGATATCCTATTAAATGAAGGGTCACAGGTTCAAGTCCCAGTCAGGGCACATGCCTAGGTTGTGGGTTTGTTGTCTGGACAGCATGCATACAAGAGGCAACCAATTTATATTTCTCTCTCACATAGATGTTTCTCTCCCTCTCGTTATCCATCCCTTCCCCTCTCTCTGAAATCAATAAGCAAGTTCTCCAGTGAGGACAAAAAAATTGTCTGTCCAGTCCTTCCATCCCCCAATACACACATACTTCTCAAAAAAAAAGTAGATATAAGTATACAAAAGGAACTCTAAACATTTCAGGTATAATCAGATGCCAGAGAAGTCCTGAAGCCTTAACAGGCTCCCGTATGTGCTTGTCAGGGTGGAGAAGGGCACCAGGGCCAGAAGAATAAACAAAGAGGCCAGGAGGGTGCCTCAGTTCAGTCACAGTCTACGGCTTACTAAGAAGAAGGAAGGTCACCTCATATCCTATTACAGGTTACCTCACATCTCAGCTAACCTAATTTTTCTCTGACGTAAGAATAATACACAGCAGGTCCTCCTAGAATGGGAGGGAGGAATGTGGAGACACCAGAGAGAAGAGATATTTCTTAGCACTCATCTAAACACAGAGGCCCAGCCAGAGCCTCTCGGACATGTCACAAAGGCCATACTTTTGATAGTGCATAACATCTGGGAGGAAATGAGTCCTATTTGGAAAGAATTAAGGAGACCAGAGGGTAGAAGGAATGGAAACTGGTTCTCCATCAAGGAGCTGATACTTGCAGGTGAAAACACTGGTTATGTGTCTTCACACTTGGACGCAGGGCAGCTAAGAAGAACAGAACAATATTATTCTTTTGCCTAAGAAACTTGTACGAAAACAGCCATCATTGGGAAAGAGTATAGTGCTGAAAGAATCCCCTACAGTAGCATTTGTCAAACTATTTCAGGACCAGATTCTTTTCATTTCCAACCCAACATGAACTGACACTTTTGCCAAATGAAATGAAAATCAAATACAGAACTAGAAAAATAATCACATACTTAGATAGCTATAAAACTTCCTAGATGCTTGCTCTCAATTTCTGTGCCTTTGTTGTATGAACTAGTAAGTTTGCTGACCGGTACTAGTCAGTGGGTCCCATCTTGAGTAGCACTGTTCTTCTAGGAAGGCAAACCTCATACCATCCAATTCTGCAATAAATAGGTCTCTTGTAAACACACCACTATAAAATGTGGGAACTCCTTATTCTATTCTTTATTACTGTTCTAAAAATCCATCCAATTTCTATGGTTTATTTTCACTGCTGCATCAAATGAAGTTGGCTCATTCTAGGACATATATTTCAAATGGTTTTGGTGGAAGAAATTAAGACAGGCATGCATTTCGCAAAACTTCTTCTCAAGCCTTAAATACAAATAGAATAAGATAGATTGCATGGAGTCTCAGGAGATATGCTACTTTTCCTATCTGGCAATTTTTGTTGGTTGATGCACCAGTTTAAAAAAAAATGAGGAAAACCCTAACAGTTAATCTAGAGCATGGTTGTCAAAATGGAGGAGCATAGGATCCCACTGCTCCTGACACATCTCACAGCTGCCTACCTCTGAGCCACCCGCACCTGTTTCCCAAGACGGCTTCAAAGACAGTGCATCCATTCAGGCTGGCAAGAAAAGGAATGAGTTTTAAGCAAGGACATGTATTTGGGACTTAATGAGGCACACAGGATTATTATAACACAATCAACATATGCAATTTATGGAGTGATGAAATCCTGTCCCAGAAGAGCTCCCATGGATTGTGCTGTGATGACCTAATTATTTAAAAGATCTTTTTCTTTTCTGTCACAATTTGCTCTCCTGTGACCAAAAAAGGATGAACTACTCTTAGATAAAATTCAAGGTCATAACTCCCTTTATTTCCCCAGATTAAGTGGTAGCAGAAACAAAGACTTAGCTTAAAAAAGCAAAACAAATTAAAAATAACCTCACCCTGTACCCCCAGATGGGGCCATGAACATTTTGATCTTGGAGTTGTCCTCCTTGGTGTTTTTCGATCCTTTCTTTCCTTAGGACCTTACATTTATATGGTTGTTATTCTTTGAATGTGTTTTCAGTTGCTTTACAAGACCCTTCCAAACCCTTTGGGGTGGGCAATATAATTATATAGCCACTTTCTGTGGTGATAGTAAAAATATTTGGTTCGGGCACCAACCAGCCCAAATGAAATATGAACCAATTAGGAGAGATGCTGGCAGACAACTCCCAGTATAGCCAGAACAGAGCCCACGAGAATTGGTTCCACCCATTGGTGAGAGAAGGAAATGGATGGTTAGGAAAACTATGCCTTGCAGTCACATACTCATTATTTCCTACTTCAGGGTAGTAGGGCCGGTTCCAGGCTGCCTGACTTCCAGTCTGAAACCGCTCCCCCCAATATATAGTTCTTACCACTTTAAAATAATACTGAAACTTCAAAATGAGTAGAAGAGATGGTAGATAAGTTTCTATCATGACACATGAAAGGGAAGGAAGGGAGGGAGAAAAAGAGGGGGAATGGAAGGAAGCAGAAGGAAAGGTGAAGAGGGGAGAGAGAGAGGAGGAAATATTGGAGCCCCATAATTAGCATTCTTTATGAGAACTGGAAATAAAACCTCATTGTAATCAGGTATTTTCAAATATAAATTCTGTTCGGGATGATTGTAGTTTAGTGCAAATTTCTCAACAGTGGCACAATTGACATCTGACATTTGGGGTCACGTAATTCTTCCTTGCAGGGGCTGTCCTGTGCATGGCAGAGTGTGTAGCCACCCTGGCCTCTGCCTACTAGATGCTAGGAGCAACCCCACTGAATAGGCACAGCCAAAACTGTCTTCAGACATTGCCGAATGTCTCAGACAGTTCTCCAGTTGAGAACCACTGGTTTAGTGTGTTTGTTCTAAATATATTTTCAGACCCAATTCAATTTATGCTGGAAGGTCAAAAGTTGTAGCTGAGAACTGGAATTTACATAGAACAAAACACAAGATACATTCGGAACTCTGGGCTTTGGTCAAAAATTTCCTCCGTACTCATCTTCTGATTGAATTCTGAATACTAATGGAATTATGAAAACAGGCAGGTAGCTAAGAGCAGATACCTATCTTTGAACTGTATGGTTCATAGACCTAACAACAGTTTGGCATTCTTCTACCCATTCTGACACAGCGAACGCCATTTCTTGACATTTTTCTAACATTTCCAATGATTTATTATATTTGGATTAGATTCATAACAAAGTTTCTTTCATTGTTTTCTTAAGTATAATAACTCTACATTATTTGTGGAATTTACTGAATTCTTTTTAATTTTCTCATGCAAAAGTTATTTTCAAGCTGCTTTGAAATAAGTGAAAAGTGCTTCATGAGTAAGAAATGCACTTTTCAGCTGGTCCTACATCAACGTTCACATCAGCTTTATTCACAGTAGCCGGAAGGTGGAATCAACCTAAATGTCCACCAACAGAAGGGCAGAATGGATCAACAAAATGTGGTATATACATACAACGACATATTGTCCAACATTAAAAAGTAAAGAAATTCTGGCACATGCTACCACATGGGTGAACTTAAGGACATTATGCTAATGTGAAATATGTGAAATATGCCACTTATAAAAGGACAAATATTGTACACTTCTACCTTGGGTAAATTAGGTACCTAGAATAGTCAAATTCATAAAGGTATAAAGTAGAATGGTGATGAGTAGAGCTGGAAAAAGGAGGGAATTGGAGGATTTTGTTTAGTGGGTACAGAATTTCTGTTTGGGGTGATAAAAAAACTTCTGGAGCCCTGGCTGGTGTGGCTCAGTGGATTAAGCACTGGCCTGTGAACTGAAAGGTCACTCACTGGTTCAATTCCCGCTCAGGGCACATGCCTGGGTTGCGGACCAGACCTCCAGTTGAGGGCACATGAGAGGCAACCACACATGGATGTTTCTTTCCCTCTCCTTCTCTCTCCCTTCTCCTCTGAAAATAAATAAATAAAATCTTTAAAAAAAAAGTTCTGGAGATGGATAGTGGTGATGGATAGTGGTTTGCAAAATAATATGGATGTACTTAATGCCACTAAACTGCAAACTTGAAATGGTAAAATATAGTAAATTTTATTTTATGTGTATTTTGCCACAATAAAAACAAATCAAACCAGAACATTTAACAATATAAAAATACTCTATGTACATTTAAAAAATGCAAGCATAATACCTCATTCACAAAAAGCCCTCTCCTCTGGGGTAAAGGGTGTGACACCAATGTGATATCCAGGGACACGCCCATTGTTCCTTGGAATTTGGTCAAATGTGTTTCCAGATGTCCTGCTGGACTGCACAGGGGCCGAGCCGACCACTCAGCCATCCCTGGAATCCAATTGGTGCGGCAAGTCAATCCCACAGGAACTCCCTGAGCTCATTCAGGCCATTCAAAAGAAGAAACTGGTCTTCTCTGTTCTTTATGCTCAGAGTCCCAACCTTGGGGTCAGTTCGTTAGCCTCAAAAAATCATTGAGATCATTAGGAATTGAGACATTAATATTGTTTCTCTCATCCACTGGGAAAGCAAGGTGGAAGCAGCACCCCGTTTCGTTTCATTGTACAAAATCCTATTAAAAAACATTGGACACTGTGGAATTGATTTCTCTGTCTGTACTAAAAGTTTGAGTGTCTCTAGTAGAATACATCTATACTAGTCAATTAAATGAAAAGTTGAAAAGGCAGTCACGATATGTGAGGTGAAGTGCAATCAGCAAACACTTATGTATAAAACAGGACATTTATTGTCCGATTACTGCCAGTGTAGACCGCACTGATCCTACCACATTCACATCAGAGAGGGGGAGAGCTGTAGATGGGAATCAGGAGTATCACTGCAGATGGCAACAGTGGACAAGTGGGGCCAAATCTGGGGGAGATGTGGGGAGTGCCATGATGGACACAGTGACGCACCTGTTTGTTGCTGCTGGTAGTAATGCAGGGTCATTACTATTGAGGGGAGAGAGGTGGGAGTCTTTCTTATGAATACAGCAATCCATAAAATTAGTAGATGTTCAGTTATGCATAGATTGTTTTATTTAGTCCCTATAATAATCCCGTGAGGGTGGTATAATTACTATTCCTGTTTTACAGATGTGAGTCTGAGAGATAAAGTAACTTTCTTGAACCACATGGCTCTCAAGAGGCAGAGCTGGGATTAGAACCCAAGTATATTTGACTCTAAAATCTACGTTCCTGACCACTATTTTATTGCTTTCTTATACAGAAAACCAAGACAGGGGTGGAACATCAGAATTGCAAATGTTGCTAGTTGTTACCTTTTATGCGTTAACTACTATTTTATAAAACACTGCTAAGAATGCTACAGGTTTTATATATTCATGGTTTTGTTACTAAATAGAAAAAGGCTCCGAGTTTACACAATCAACATAAATGTCTTTCTTTTGTATCTTACTAGAGTACTTAAAAATGCTTAGCATAGAACTGGCAGAAAATAGCCTGTTTTAAACCATTTCCACATGCAACAAAAGCTTCCTAAAGTACAAGTCTCACTGACTAAACGGCACCTCCATACACCTTCCACTTTCTTTGTCACCTGAAAGTGTATGTAATTCACACATTAACGACAATTATGACTCCACCACACATTATTTTGTGTGATTCTTTTGAAATGTTTTTACACCCTGGTCGACAAAGTCTCTTTGGAAATAAGCTCCCTTAACTTAGTTGAATACATTCCAAGTGTTTAACAGACCTAGAGGCTGGCCGGGAGGATGCCTTTTGCTTTTACTTCACCTGTTGGGTTACAAGAAGTCTTCCACTAGAGAGCAAACTCGGAAAACAGGGGCCTTACTTGTTCTCTGCTGTACCTCTGGAGTCCAGAACTGTGCCTTGAGTAGAGTAGGTGTTCAATACATACTTGCTGAGTAAAAGAACGAGTGAGGGCATGCATCCAGACCATGTGAAGAAAAAGACAGGTTTAATTTATTTTTTAAATTTTATTTTTCAATTAGAGTTTACAGTCAATATTATTTTGTGTTAGTTTCAGATGTACAGCTTAGTGATTAAACAATCATATACTTTACAGAGTATTCCCCTGATATTTCCAGTACCCACCTGGCACCATACACAGTTATTACAATATTATTGACACTATTTCCTATGCTGTACTTTACATCTCCAGGACTATTTTGTAACTGCCAATTTGTACTTAATCCCTTCACCTTTTTCACCCGGTCCTCTAATTCCACTCCACTTTGGCAACTATCAATCTGTTCTCTGTACCTATGAGTCTGTCATTTTTGTTTGTTTATTTATTTTGTTCTTTAGATTCCACATGTAAGTGAAGTCATATGGCATTTGTCTTTCTTTCACTGACTTACTTCATTTAGCATAATACCCTCTAGGTCCATCCATGCTGTCACAAAAGGTAAGACTTCATTCTTTTTTATAGCTAACTAATATTCCATTGTGTATGCATTCCACATCTTCTTTATCCACTCTTCTATTGATGAGTGCTTGGCTTGCTTCCATATCTTAGCTATTGTAAACAATGCTGCAATGAACATAGGAGTGCATATATTCTTTTGAATTAGTATTTTGTGTTTCTTTGGATATATACCCACAAGTGGAATCACCAAGTCATAAGGCAGTTCTATTTTTAATTTTTGCAGGAACTTCCATACTGTCTTCCACAGTGGCTGCACCAAACTGCATTCCCACCAACAGTACACAACATATGGAGAAATTCCCTTTACTCCATATTCTCACCAACACATGTTGTTTCTTGATTTATTGATGATGGCCATTCTTCCAGATGTGAGGTGATATCTCATTGTGGTTTTAATTTTCATTTCTCTTAATATTAGTGACATTGAGCTTGTTTTCATGTCTAGTGGTCGGCCATCTGTATGCCCTCTTTGGAGAAGTGTGGGAGTGTTGTTTTGGATACACATGGGATGGAACTCTAGAACCTATCACCCCACTGGAAGCTACAGGCTTGTTTTATTGTTTTATTTGGAGCCTAGACTGTAGATTCCTAGTCTGGGTGGCCCAGCTAATGGCCCCCTTAAGCTGTACCATGTCGAATTTTGAAGCCCAGCCTATGGACGAACTCTCCTTGGGTCAGAGACCCACTGTGGGTCCAATCAATACCTTCCTCTCCCCACTCTTTGCAAAAGTCCTGAAAGGAGGACTAAGGAGGAAGATGGTCAGTTTCAGCAGACACCATCACAAACACTATGACTGACATGCCCTCTACTTTGATCTTTCAAGTGTGGTTCCTGGAGCAGCATCATCATCATCACCTTGTTGGAGATGCAGACTCTCAGTCCTGGCTGGCTATCTCAGTTGGTTAGAGCATGGTCCCCATAAAGAATCAACCATTAAATGCATGAATAAGTAAAACAATAAATTGATGTTTCTTTCTCTCTCTCCCCCCTTTCTCTCTAAAAATCAGTAAAAGAAAGAAGAAAGAAAGAAAGAAAGAAAGAAAGAGAGAGAGAGAGAGAGAGAGAGAGAGAGAGAGAGAGAGAGAGAAAGAAAGAAAGAAAGAAAGAAAGAAAGAAAGAAAGAAAGAAAGAAAGAAAGAAAGAAAGAAAGAAAGAAAAGAACAGAAAGAAAGACACTCAGCCCTCCTCAAGACCCATCCTGATCTGGAGGAACACTGAAGTTTGCAAAGCACTGTTATCCAATGCTAATCCTGCAACATTCCCAGACACAGTGCTAACCAGACACATTTTGCCTAGAGCAACTTTCCAGTAGCATCTTTTACCTTGGTAGTACCATTTTAAAGTTCTTCTTTTGCCTTTTATATTATTTTTATTTAAACAATAAAAGAGTTATTTTTATTGAGCACTATGAGATTTTTATCCTTTTTTTATATATATTGGGAAACTGAAGCTAAGAGATGTTATAACACTTGCTCAGGAATGCAAGTGTGGAACCAGGAATGCTGTATAATTCCTCAGCATTCCTTGACTCACCGAAGGGATAAGTCCCTTAAAAAAGCATGCACATCCCATGGACATGCACAATGGTGTGGGAATTGACTGTGGGAATGGGGGGCAGGCTGGATAGAGGGGGACAAAGGGGAAAATTGGGACAACTATAATATCATAAACAATAAAATATTTAAAAGAAAAAAGCACACATATGTCAAACAAATTCCTCAGAATGAAGAATATCAAAACATTGTTGCTTCATTTCCAGTCTCTCAGAATTGAAGTGAGGAGGCCTGGGTTCCTCTGGGCTGGTCCTACCTCCAGGAGAAAGTCACCTTAACAAGCTCTGGAGAAGGTCCAGGAGCTCCAGCCACAAACTTCCTGCCAATGGTCCTCTTAAGTCAGGTTCCTAAGGCGGGTGCATTTCAGATCGCCAGGAGTGCTCAGTAAATTACCACTGTCTGTCTGCACACCATTCTCAGATATTCTGAATTAACTGGGCTGGGGGACAGGCTTTTTTTTTTTTTTTAGTTCTTTGAAAACTCAAGTTCTTAAGGGTTTTTTTAAAAGATTTTTTAATGTATTTTTAGAGAGAGGGGAAGGGAGGGAGGAAGGGAGAGAGAGAAACATCAATGTGTGAGAGAAATATAGATTGGTTTCTTCTCACATGCTCCCAACCAGGGTCCTGGCCCACAACCCAGGCATGTGCTCTGACTGGGAATTGAACAGGTGACCTTTGGTTTCGCAGGTCAACATTCAATCCACTGAGCCACACCAGCCAAGGCTCAAGTTTTTTAAAAAGGCAATTCTCACACGTAGTCAGAGTTCAGAGATTGTGTCCTAAAATCGGTGAAACCAGTGACTCCCAGGCCCAAGCAAGAGACATGTGTCTAAATAAGGCTGTGCTGAAGGCACGTTAGTAGCTTGACATTGGCACAGCTTTCTGATGATCTAGAGTACTAAAAGGGCTCTTTCTTGATGTGATACAAGGCCAATTCACAAGTAGTTTCTGTAACTAGAGTTTATTTTTTGGTGTAGATCAGCAAAAAGGGCACAAAAACAGTGAGTGAGGATGGAAGCCTCACTGGGGTCTCCCTTTAGCTGGCGACAAACTCCTTTCACACTGCTGGCTGACTCAGTATTCCAAAAGGACAGCCCACCACACACCTGTCAGGGCCAGGAGGCCATGCCAGTGGTGTCTCTGGCTTACTAAGAGATCTAAAGGGAAAGTTCAAACCATTCCAAACTCTGAACGTCTGCTGAGAAGTGAAACTCACACTTTATCCACGGAGCTGAATTCGGCCCGAGTGCCTGAGTTAGAAATGACAAAATATACATGGCACAAAACCTATTCATTTCAGTCCTAGAGTTTCAGAGAAAGATGGCAAATACTTTTCCCCCTCAAAACAATATGAGGGATTTTTTTTAAGATATAAACCCACAAGAACAGGAAGAATAGGAGAAGAGACAACAGCAACACAATTCTGGAAGCTGCAGAGTAGAAGATAAAGAATTTAGCAGAACAGAGAAACCTAAAGGTAATGACATTGAAGGCCTTCCAGCTAACTAGCAAAACCAGATCAGCTACAGAGAATTTCAGTCAGGAAGGTCCATGCATGCACCCAAAGCTTCAAATCAGATTTTTAGACTCCATTCTCTTTCAAATAAGGGCATCATGAGATTGGAAACAAGAAAAATGTCTATTTTCACCACTTCTATTCACCATTGTACTGGAAGTTCTAGCCAGAGTAATTACATAAGAAAAAGAAATATATAGAATTCAAATTAGAAGAGAAGAGGTAAAACTATCTCTATTTGCAGATGACATGACCTTATATATAGA
The DNA here is from genome assembly GCA_028533065.1 of Trachops cirrhosus. NCBI lineage: Eukaryota > Metazoa > Chordata > Mammalia > Chiroptera > Phyllostomidae > Trachops > Trachops cirrhosus. The sequence goes on along the minus strand of CM052543.1, from coordinate 107,333,927 downwards.
AAATCATAAAGACTTCACAAAAAAATGATTAAAGGTAATAAGTGAATTCAGCAAAATTATAGGATACCAGCTCAACACACAAAAATTAGTTATATTGTCACATGCTAGCAATGAACAATGCAAAAATGAAATTAAGAAAACAATTCCATTTGCAATAGGATCAGAAAGAAATTAAAATACTTAGGAATAAATTTAACCCAGTGAGTGCAAGGCTTATTAACTGAAAACTAAAAAATAATGCTGAAAGAAATTTAAAAACACCTAAACAAATAGAAAGACATGCTACAATTGTGGATTGGAAAATTTAATGATGTTAGGCAGGCAGTTCTGCCCAAAGCGATCAACAGGTTCCAAGCAATCCCTATAAAATCTCAACAGCTTTTTTTTTTCTAGGAATGGGAAAGCTTATTTTAAAATTCACACAAAATTGCAAGAGACCCCAAGTAGCCAAAACAATCTCTCAATAGAACAGAAAAAGTTGGAGGAGTCAGCACTTTTGGATCCAGAAACTTTCTACAAAGTTACAATAATCAAGACAGTGCGGTATCGGCATACAGGTACACATATAGAGCAATGGCATAGATTTGAAATTCAGTAATAAATCCATACATCTATGGTCAATTGATTTTCAATTAGGGTGCCAAAACCATTCAATGAGAAGAAGAATAATCGCTTCAACAAATGGTGCTGGGAAAAGTGGATATCCACATGTAAAAGAAAAAAGTTAGACCTCTACCTCACACCATATACAAAATTAACTCAAAATGTATCAAAGACCTAAATATAGCTTCTATAAGTATAAAACTCTTAGAAGAAAACAGGAAAATCTGCATGACCTTGGATTAGGCAATGATTTCTTAGATATAACACCAGAAGAAAGAAAGTGAAAGGCAACCTATGAAATGAGAGAAAATATTTGCAAGTCATATATCTGATAAAAATCTAGCATCCAGAATATTTTTTAAATTCTTACAACTCAAAAAGACACACAACCCAATCAAATAGGAGCAGACACCTGAAAGTTAGCAGACATCAGAAGGAAGCTTCTTACGCCAAAGATATGAGTCAGGACAAGCAAATATAAAAAACAAACTTATTGGAAACAGGATAATTCAGGGAGAAGGCAATCAGTAACTATGAAACAAGAACAGAACCCTATTAGAAAAAAAGAAGATGAAGAGAAAACAGCAATCAGAGAATGGTCTTGGAAATTAAAAGTGAAAGTGAATAGAAGTTTTGGAAAATGAAGCAGAAAGTCTCAAAACTGCCATTTTTACCCAAATTAGCCTGACCCCAAATCCCATGAAAATAAAAGAAAGATATCTTACAATTGTTGACAGTATCTAAACTGAATTATACTTGTATTTTCTTGTGATAGAAATAGGGCATCTTATATTGCCAAATGTGTTAGATTCAGCATGCATATGTAGTGGTTTTGGAATCTGCTGGATCATCAGTAGAACTAGAGGCAACCTACTGCTTTTATTTGTTCTGGAATAAGAAATAATAATAATTTCTGATTTCTGTCTCCTTACTTATGAAGTCGTTATGCTCCAACTATGGGATGCAATCCATACCAATTGCTACAGGTTAAACCCCCACTATGTATGGTGTTTGGTTGCTGTTTGTATAGGCTCAAAGAATTGTATTTTGGGAAAAAATCTAAGAAAGCAATGTTTTAGGATTATGGAATTTTGGAGCTAGGTGTAACCCTAGATATCATTTAGCCTTGCGTTTTCATCTCAAATAGGTAAAAAACTAAGTTAGTTGGTGACTGCACTGGCATTGGAATTCAAGTAGGCTAACTCCAAGTCCATTGCTATTTCTGAGTCATAGAACTATTAGAAGTAGAAATAGCAATAGCATCCATGTCTGCCTATAATTACTTTAAAATCAGGAAACAGTAACTGGGTCATCTGCTTTAACCACAGAATAAAATGAAAATGAGGACAGAAACACTTGATTCTTGTCTCCATATAGCAGTGCTGATGGAAAAAAAAATCAGGTCTTTTTTGCTTTGGTTTGTTTTGTTTTAATATTTTATATTTTTAAAATTATTTATTTATTTATTTTAGACAGAGGAGAAAAGAGGGGGAAAGAGAGAAAGAGGAACATCAACATGTGATCACCTCTCCTGAACCCCCTAATGAGGACCTGGCCTACAACCCAGCATATGCCCTGACTGGGAATCGAACCGGTAACTCTTTGGTTTGTAGACTGGCACTTAATCCACTGAGCCACCGCATCCAGAGCTATTTTTAAATTATATTTTAGTGATTATGCTATTACAGTTGTCCTGATTTTCCCCTTTTGCCCCCCTCCACCCCATTCCTTCAGGCAATCCCCACACCATTGTTCAAGTTCATAGGTCATGCATCTAAGTTCTTGGGCTACTCCATTTCCTATGCTGTACTTTACATCCCCATGGCTATTCTGTAACTACCTATTAGTATCCCTCACATCTTCACCCATTCCCGCACAACCCCTTCTTTCTGGCAACCACCAAAACACTCTCCATATCCATGATTCTGTCTCTGTTATTCTAGTTTGCTTAGTTTGTTTTTTATATTCAATTGTTGATAGGGATGTTTTTATGCCATTTTATTTTTCATAGTTTCACTCTTCTTTTCTTAAATAAGTCCCTTTAACAGTTCATATAATAGTGGTTTGCTGATGATGAACTCCTTTAGTTTTTTCTTGTCTGGGAAGCTCTTTATCTGCCTTTAATTCTAAATGATAACTTTGCTGGGTAGAGCAATCTTGGCCGTAGGTCCTTGCTTTTCATGACTTTGAATATTTCTTGTCAATTGCTTCTAGCCTGCAAAGTTTCTTTTAAGAAATCAGCTGACAGTCTTATGGGAACTCCCCTGTAGGTAACTAACTTCTTTTTCTTACTGCTTTTAAGATTCTCTCTTTATCTTTAACCTTTGACATTTTAATTATGATGTGTTTAGGAGTGGGCCTTTTTGCATCCATCTTGTTTGAGACACTCTGTGCTTCCTGGATTTGCATGTCTATTTTCTTCAGCAAATTAGGAAATTCTTCTTTCACTATTTTTTCAGATAGATTTCCAAATTCTTGCTCTTTCTCTCCTCCTTCTGGCACTCCTACGATACAAATGTTAGACCTCTTGAAGTTGTCCCAGAGGCTACTTATGCTTTCCTCATTTTTTTGGAGTCTTTTTTCTCTTTGTTGTTCTGCATGGTTTTTTTGCTTCATTATGTTCCAAATCATTGATTTGATTCTTGTCTTCATCCATTCTACTATTGTTGCACTATAAAATGTTCAATTAGTGTATCCTTCCTTTCTGACTAGATCTTTTTTATGCTGTTGAGGTCTTCACTAAATTCATTGAGCATCTTTATAACCAGTGATTTGAACTCTGCATCTAATATATAGCTTATCTCCATTTTGTTGAATTCTTTGTCTGGAGTTTTGAGCTGTCCTTTCATCTAGGTCATGTTTCTTTGTCTCCTCATTTTGGCAGCCTCTCTGTGTTTCTTTCTATGTATAGGTATAGCTACTTTGACTCTGTGTCTTGGTAGTATGGCCTACAGGTGTCCTGTAGAGTCCAGTGGCACAGCCTCCCATATCATCCAAGTTGGGTCCTCAAGGTGCACCTTTTGTGTGGGCTGAGTACACCCTCCTCTTGTAGTTGAGCCTTGGTTGCTGATGGCAGGTCAATGGGAGGGATTTACCCAGGCCAGTCAGGTGCAAGGACTGGTTGTGACCACTTACAACAACCTCTGCCCTCTGTGGAGGATCAGCTGTGCAGGGGCAGGGTGGTGGTGCTCTGACATAGTCTGTAGCTGTCTGATGGTTGTGCTGGCCATGGGGTTTAGTTAGTGGTGCAGGCCAAGGTCCGTCCTGACCTATGTTTCGCCCAGGGCTACCTGCCTGAGCTATAAAGTAATCTGAGATGCCTGCTACTTGTGCTGGGCTTGGAGGTTCCCAGGCAAAACCAAGTTGTGAATCCAGGCTGGCTGCTGCTAGTGCCTGGCCAGGGGCTCACAAGGCCAACTGTTGCTTGCTTGAGAGGATTTAGGAAGTTATGAAGCATGAGTCAAAACCAGCTATTCATATAGAAAAGCAGCTTGGGTGGGCCAGTAAATTGAGTGGGGCAGAGTCTCTGGGGATCTCCAAGGTGGGTCAAACAACATTAGGCAGGTTGGGTGAGTCTCAGATATGGCACCAACTTGCCAGCTCTGTGGGGGAAAGGTTTAGAAAATATACAATGGTCTCCACTCACCTTGATTCCAGACACTTTAGTTTCTCTCAGTATGCCACCAATGCCTTTCAAGCTGCTACTCTGGTTCTGGAGATCAGAGGGCATGAATCTGAGTACGTGAGTCCATGTGTGGGTTCTTTAAAAGAAACTCCTTGGAGCTCTAGCAGTTTCTTCCACTGACTCAATCCCCACTAGTTTTTGCAGCCAGAATTTATGCAGATTTATTTTCTTGGCACTGGATTTTGGGCTAGGGGGCTTGGTATGGGGCTGGGACTTTTCACTCCCAAGATATCCCTCCCAAATTTTTATCCACCACACGTGGGTAAGGGACCAGCCTGTTCCACATCTGTGCCCCTCCTACTAGTTTGGATGGATGTGGTTTCTTTAATTCTGTAGTTGTCAGACTTCTGTTTATCTTAATTTATGACATTTCTGAGTGATGGTTGCTCTATACTTTTAGTTGTAATTTTGATGTGGGTGTGCGAGGAGGCAAGCCATGTTTACCTGTGCTACCACCATGACCAGAAGTCTCAGATCAGATCTTCTAATTTAAGTTTTTCCACATATAATCATCAAGTATTTATTGAATAGTCACAAAATACATAACAATGAATGAAACTATTGGAAAATATGAAAACTAAAAATGAATCCGTCTTTTGACCTGGCAATTCCACTGCTGGGATTATATCCTAAGAACCCTGAAACACCAATGCAAAAGAACCTATGCACCCCAATGTTCATAGCAGCACAATTTACAATAGCCAAGTGTTGGAAGCAACCTAGGTGCCCATCAGTAAATGAGTGGATCAAAAAACTATGGTACATTTACACAGTGGAATTCTATGCAACAGAAAGAAAGAAGGCACTCCTACTCTTTGCGACAACATGGATGGAACTAGAAAGCATTATGCTAAGCGAAATAAGCTAGGCGGTAAAAGACAAATACCATATGATCTCACCTTTAACAGGAACCTAATCAATGAAACAAACAAACAAGCAAAATATAACCAAAGACACTGAAATTGAGAACAGGCTGACAGTGACCAGAGGGAAGAAGGGAGGGAATTTCAGGGGTAAAGGGGAAGGGTTTACAGGAACAAGTATAAAGGACACATGGACAAAAACTGGAGGGGCTAGAAATGGGAAGGAGGTGGGGAGGGCAGGGGAGGTGGGCTGGGATGGGAGTAAAAGAAAACTGTACTTGAACAACAATTAAAATTAAATTAAATTAAATTTTAAAAATTTGGTATCATGGGCTTTTAGCATGAGTGACACCATTTTGGGCCTGTAGTGTCACCACCATCCCTTAAACATGTCATGTCCCTTGGCAATCCTGTCTCAGAACATGATGCTTCTTTCCACCTGCAATGTCATCCCCCACTTTTGGTCTCGCACTGCTAATTAACTTTCTAGACCCAGAACAAATAGCCCTCTTTTGTAAAGCATTCTTCACTCTCCTGCACTAGGTGTTCTTTATTTGGGCTTGATATCCCTCTTCACTGCTATTTTATAGTCCCTGGCACTACATCTTCAACTTACCTGGAACCAGTAGGTTGAGCAAACATTATGCATAGATTATGATCGAAATCCGACTTTCTTCCACTTTTCTTTTTCTTTAACATTATCTAATGGGAAATTTCAATATATGTAAAAGTAGAGCCGTGGCTGGTGTGGCTCAATGGATTGAGTGCTGGCCTGTGAACCAAAGGGCCCCCAGTTCAATTCCCAGTCAGAGCACGTGCCTGGGTTGCAGACCAGGTCCCCAGTTGGGGGTGTGCGAGAAGCAACCGATCCGTGTATCCCCTGCACATCAATTTTGCTCTCCCTCCCTTCCCTTCTCTCTAAAAATAAATAATATTTAAAAAATAGAGAAAATATTATAATAATCTTTGTGTTTCTATCACCCAGCTTCAGCAATCATTAACTCGTGGCTGAAACTGTTCATCTCTGCCTGCACTCATTTCCTCCCCTCAACAGTGTTACACAGGATCCAATACCAGACTTCGTACCCTTTGATCTATAGATACCTTAGGATGTATCTCTAAATGATAAGTCTTTTTTAAAAACATGATAATGATAGATCAGATCAGATCACTGGGGAGGAGCAGGAAGGGGCTGTAGGAGGAGGTTGCCAGAGACAAAGGTAAACAGTCTAGGACAGGATTGGCTGAGAAGCTGAATGTCTCCAGAGCACATGGAATTATGGGCCAGAAGACCTAAAATAAAAGAAGGACAGAGATGGGCTCTAGGGCTCTCTTCCTGGAGGATGCCTGGATTGCTGTGCTGCAGCTGCCTGCATTTCCCAACGACCCGTATTTTGGATGGGAAGGGACTCTGAGCACAGCCTACGATCAGGCTGGCCTGGCAGAGGGAGGCAGGGTTATTCTCTGGGTTTTCTAGAGGGGACAAGCTCTGAAGCAGAAGCCAGTCTTCCAAAATTGTGTAACTTTTATATCTTTTTTACTTATTGCTGTTCAAGTACAGTTGTCTCCATTTTCTCGCCACCACATTCCCCCTCCCCACCCACCCCCACCTCCCACCCTCAATCCTCCCTCTCTTTGGCTTTGTCCATGAGTCCTTTATACATGTTCCTTGACAACCCATTCCCTTCTTTCCCTCATTATGCCCCTCGCCCCTCCCCTCTGGTTACTGTCAGCTTTTTCTTTATTTCAATGTCTCTGGTTTTATTTTGCTTGTTTTATTGATCAGGTTCCACTTATAGGTGAGATCATATGGTATTTGTCTTTTACCACGTGGCTTATTTCACTTAGCATAATGCCATCAGTAAATGAATGGATCAAAAAGCTACGGTACATTTACACAATGCAATACTGTGCAGCAGAGCTCCTACCCTGCACAAAAGCATGGATGGAACTGGAGAACATTAAGCTTTTGTATCTCATGTTGTTTTAATTTGTAAATTAACCCTATAGAAATACAGTAATTAAAAACTAAGGGGGCACTGGCTGGTGTGGCTCAGTGGATTGAGGACCAGACTGTGAATCTAAAGGTCACCTGTTCCATTCCCAGTCAGGGCACATGCCTGGGTTGGGGGCCAAGTTCCCACTTGGGGGTGTGCAACAGGCAACTGATTGATGTATCTCTTGCACATTGACGTTTCTCTCCCTCTCTTTCTCCTTCCCTTTCCCTCTCTTTAAAAGTAAATAAATTAAATCTCTTCAAAAACTAAAAAACCTAACTAGGGAATGAAAGAACTCAGATATTAAGGAGTCTAGCCTTAACTGAAAGGCTTAAATGAGCTGTAACTAAAGAGTTAAAGATTTTAGCCTTAATTGACAGGCTTAAGTGACTAACACTTGTGGAAAGCTGTCATTCCAAAATTATACAGCCTTTGAATAAAGACTCCTTTCCTTAATCACCAAAAGTTTGCCTTCGGAATTTTGGCCTAGAAGGTGGCAACAGGCAGCAGAACCCCACTTGTTATTTGGGAATGGCAACAGCTCTGGTTGGTGTGGCTCAGTGGATTGAGCATTGGTCTGCAAACTGAAGGATCACTGGTTCAATTCCCAGTCAGGTCACATGCCTGGGTTGTGGGCCAGGTGCCTAGTAGAGGGTGTGTGGGAGGCAACGTATTGGTGTTTCTCTCCCTTTCCCTTATTCTCTCTCTAAAAAGTAAATAAAATCTTAAAAAAATAACAATAGATACTGTTGTCACTTTAAAAATTAACCATAATTCCTTGATAGCTTAATACCTATAAAATGCTGTCATTTTTCACTCAGTGGAGTTTCTTTTCTCCTGGCACTAGTTGAAAGTCCAGTTGGACAGTGACGCCTCTGCTCAGTCTCACAATATAGCCTTGTGCTTGAGACAGACTAGTCAGCCAGGACAAGTGAAATAGGGAAACTGAGACAGATAGTGAAAAGGCCAAGCAGTTTATAGCCATCTAATAAATCCCAAAATCCTACCATCCCCAACCAAGGACACTTAAAAGTTTACACCCCTCCTCCCCAACCAAAGGGTAAATAGCTTAAATAGCCCTACTCAGGGAGGTAGATGAAAAGACAAAGACAGTGCCATTTGCTATTGTGGCACCATTTGCCCAGCAGGCCTATGACCTTATTAAACACGACTGCCATTTTACACTTGTGAGCTTATGTCCTCTGGACTGGAAATTACTGGAAAGCAAGAACAGAAGGTGACTAACTGCCCCCCATAGCCAGAGGCAGAATATAACACTGAAACAAACGGTGGCTTATGCAAAAACCACTCAAAACCTCCTGGGTTACAACAGCCCAGGGGCCACACAGCAATAACCCCCGCAACCCTTTTATAATCCAATAAAGGCTCAACCCATACCTACCTCTCAATGCTGGAGTATCTCTCCACACCACGCCCCTCTCCTCTCAGGGAGAGTGAATAAAAGCTTTACTCTCTGCACCGTCCTCTCTTTATGAATTCTTTCACCGCTTGTGTCACAATAGCTAGCAGAAATCCAGTTAGTGCCATGTGTGCCAACCACACCCAAGGACAGATGAAGTTAAAGGAATAAATCTCATTTTGGCACCTCAGCATAAAGATGAATATTTTATTGTGATCCTTCACTAAGACCCCCCTAAAGTCCTGGACTTTAAAACCCTCAAGATGAAGGACCCAGGGCCTGCTCTCCCTCCTAGGAACACGCCCACACCTTTCTTCCCTCGCAGGTGTGCTTCTCCTGAACTCTAAGGGTTTCCATGAGACTTGCAACCAGAGGAGCAGTGGGCAGCAGCTGCTCATCCTGGGCTGACCCTCTGAACCTGTCTCCAAGGCCTCCTTTTCTCTGACTTCCCCCTGAGCCAAAGCAGCCCTGCCTAGGCTCTCTCCTGTTGCTTCTATCATAAGCCCTTCCTTGTTTTGCTGCCCCCAGCTTTAAAATATTTTTATTGACTTATGTATTCTAGATAAAGGAAGGGAGAGAGAGAGGGAGAGAGAGAGAGGGAAATGTCAATTTTTGTTGTTTCACTTAATTACATACTTATTGATTCCTGTATGTGCCCTGATCAGGAATTGAACTCACAACCTTGGCACATCAAGATGATGCTCTAACCAACTGAGCTACATGGCCAAAGCATCCCCAGTTTTAATAAGTGTGCTCTCAAAATCACCTGGACTGGTGTTGTGAAATCTTTTTGTTCAAGATTTTGTTCGATTTCTGCACAAATTGAAGAAACCAGACATTACTGGCTGGCCCAAAGCAGACTGACTCTGGGCCCAGTTTCTTCTGGTGACATGCTCACTTTTCCTACAGTAAATTTAAGTAGCAAATATAATTTCAATTAAGAAATCAGAATGTCCACCGTGGCTGTGTGGCTCCGTGGATTGAGAGCTGGCCTGCAAACCAAAGGCTCACCAGTTTGATACCCAGTCAGGCCACATGCCTGAGTTGCAGGCCAGGTCCCCTGTAGGAGGCACTCGAGAGGCAACCACACGTTGATGTGTCTCTACTGCTCTTTCTTACTCCTTTCTCCTCTCTAAAAATGAATAAAATATTAAAAAAAAACTACAGGATTTCTTTTGAGAAACTGAAAAAGACATTTAACATGTCTATGAATGTGGTCAAGCTAGAAAAAAATTGGGACCTCCCAGAAGAGACTATTTTTTAGTAGAATTACTATAGAAAAGAATGATGTTGCATTTCATAAATTGCATTTCCTGGGAGCAAATGATAACTCTGTTCTGCTATTTAAGCAACCAGCCAAAAGATGTTGAGAGAAACCTATTGTTATTTAAAATTTTTTTCATTCTGGTCCAAGGGGTGAATTTTAGGGAGAATGGATATCAATAGCACATTGTCATACCCCATGGACACTTCATTTAGATTCTACCAGTTCAAATGAAAGTTATTCCTATTCTGACTTAACCTACAGATTCTCACATATTGAGTAATGCCATTTCATTTTAAGGAAGTAAGTGAAATCAATAAAACAGCTGAATTGATAGAGTTCCAAGAATTATATCATACAAAATAAGAAAACAATGAAATCATTCATAGAAGAGGTTACTCACAGAAAGCTTAGTACCACTGTAGTAAAAAAATAAAAAACAAACTGGAATAAAAAAGAAAGTGTAGCTTGGGAGTCTGGATTTAAAAGACTTGTTTTGACTTAAATTTAATTTATGGCCTATTAAAATTTACACTATAGGTTCTTTGATCAAGTCATTCAATCCATTCATCCCAGACATTTACTGCATGTCAGGCCCCCACGTTGGGTCAGCACTGTTCTAGACACAGCATGTAACAGCAAGCAGATCGTCCCTTTCCTCATCGAGCTGACAATCAAGTGGGAGAGGCAGATGATAAACAGAACAGGTAAGTGAATTAGTGTTAGAAGTTGGTGGGGGTTACAGGGAAATAGCAGCAAGGTTACATGGATCTAGCCGTGAGGAGGAGCAGGATGCAACCATCAGGGTAGACTTTGTTGAGGTAACTTTAAATAGACTTGGAAAAGGTACAAGTGTTTGGGGGAGGAGCCTTCCAGGAAAAGGCAACAGCTAGTATAGCATTCCAAGAAGGCAGCATGAGCATCTTGGCTTATTTCAGAAGCAGCAGGATGGCCAGAGTGGCTGGAGCATAGGGGCCAGGAGGGAAGTGGAAAGAGGTCACGTAGGATCTGGGGCTAACTGAAGAACCACCTCACTCTTTCTTTGTTTACTTGGGATGAGACTCTGCTTTTGAGTAAAGAAGGAACACAACTTGACTTCATTTTAAAAGGGTCTCGTTGGCTTCTCTGTTTAGAATAGACTGAGGGGAACAAGCAGAAACAAGGGGACCAATTGGGAGACTACTCCAGTGATCCAGGATAGGGCTGGGAGTGATGAAGACCAGGGTCACAGCGGCAGTAGTGCAAAGTGATCACATTCGATGCTCTGCAGACAGAACCAATAGGTTTTCCTGAGGGATTGAATGTGGTCTGGGGGAGACAGAGAAGACTCAATGTGCTTCCAGGGGTTTTGTCCTAAACAACAAAAAAAAAGGACTTATCAACTGCACAGGGGCAGCTGCTGGCGGAGCAGGCTTGTGGGGAGAGGGGCAGATCGGGAGTGTGGTTTGGGTAAATGAACATCCAAATGGGGAACTTGGTAAGAAGTCGGATATGTGTGTGTAGTCTGGAGTTCAGGAGAGCGGTCTGGGCGGGACACGTAGTTCGGGAGTTGTCAGTATACAGATAATACTTTTTTTTTTTTTACTTATTTCCATTCTTTTAACATGTACATTTACAAAGAACAGTACATATATTTAGTACATGTACCTTCTACCTCCATATTTGCCCTACATTTGTCTATTTATAAATGTTTAACTTTGTTTAAGAGGCCCATTTGAAAGTTGAAGATGTAGGAGAAGAACAAACTTTTCTCTGCCCTCAAGGTTCTTCTGGCTGGTCTAATAATCCAACACACATGAGACAGGTAAGCAAGAGAAAACAACCACATTTAGTACATACATATATATGGGAACCCTGCATCCTAGGGTAGGAGTGAGGTAATGTACCTTGGTGGTTTCAAAGGGCCACTGTGGGATGATAAGAAAAGCATTTGCTTAGTAAATAGAAGTTTTTCCTGTCCTATAGATAGGTCAAAAGAAGTTGTCTCTGATACTCCCTTATTACGGGTGAGGCCCTTAATTCAACCTCTTCTGTGTAGTTAAGGGAGGGGTTGAGCCTGTAGCAAAGGGATCGTTTTGAGCTAAAGTTGTCTTCAGCTCAAAACAAGCTGCACACCATGGAAGTGCCTCTTAGAATGACTCCTTCTAAACCTCCACAGCGATACATTGTTGCTTCACTCCTGAACACTCCTGCATTCCTGAATGGAACAAAGTCAAAAGGCTAAATGAGATAACAAGGGACAGAAGCGGCCAGGGCCAAGGAGGGAGCCTTGGAGCTAAGAGGTCTGCTCCAGGGGGAGAATCTGGAAGGAGCAAGCATTGAAGGGAGGAGAAAGCAGAGTGGATACAGTGTTGAGCTGGTGGACATTCTCTTCTGACTGCTTAATTTTACCAAAATGTAAAGAGATGCGGAAGTCATTCATGGGAAATAGGAATTGTTCTTCTAACTTCAGAGTTTCTCCTTCATACTTACAGAATCACAAATTTCTTTTTCCTTTATCTAATTAAGACTGGGGCGCTGGCTGGGTAGCTCAGTTGGTTAGAGCATCATCCCAGACACCAAGGTTTCAGGTTTGATCTCTGGTCAGGACACATGGAATAAGCAACCAATGTTCTCTCTCTCTCTCCCTTCCTCTCTCTCTCTCTCTCTCTCTCTCTCTCTCTCTCTCTCTCAAGTCAATCACTTTAAAAAAGACTAGAGTGATCATGAAAGAAATCTAATAACTCCTTTGGGTTGTTTTAAATGAGCAACCTAGTAAACTCCAGGTCCTTGACTCTATAAAGGATTGAGGGAAGCAGATGCCACCCCATGTGTGCTGCTTTGGTATATATATTGAGCTAAAGGCACTTAAAAATAGGAAATACAGAAATGTAATGGGGTATTGGGCAAGGGGTGCCAAAATAGAGGAGAAAGACCCCCACAAACCTGGTTGGGGGGATGGGGAAAGCAAAGGACAGGCATCGAGAGGTACTTTGCATATATATATATATATATATGCAAATATATATATGCAAAGTATATATATATATACTAGGCAACTTGGCTAGTTTCATAGTCATGCTAACAGCTGTGCTGTTGCTTGGGGCCAGGGAGATGGGCATGACTGTGATGTGGGGAAGGAGGGGGATGGCTTACAGCGCTTGTGTGAGAAGTGTGAAGGCAGTTCCCCACATCACAGAGGCACGCCTGCCGTTAAAAAGGAGGGTAGCCAAGAGAATGTAACTGTACAGAGAACTGGCAAATTATAGCCCATTGTGGAAGGAGTCAGAAATGGGGTCACACAGAAGGCTCTGGGTCAGGATTTAAAGGTAAAAGAGGGCAGCCATAGGGGATTCAGCCAGGGGAATAACAATAAGAATAAATCATATGTGGATCCGAGCTCAGACAGGAATTTTACAATAAATAATAAAGACAATTGATACATAAAAGACAGTGGATTGAAGACCAGGGGAAGCCTTGGGTCCATCATCATTTTATACAGGATCTAAGAGAAACAAAGTCTGGCCACCACGGGAAAGCTGGAGAGTGATTGCTCCAGGGAGGAACTAATCAATTTAGAGAATGTCTCTTCCCTGGAGTTGGTTGCTTCTCTCACAACCTCCAGTTCTTCACCCAAGAACCTCTCTCCTTTTCCACTCAATCACCAAGTTAAGAAAAGATACTATTTCCTCGACTTGTGTCTGTCTGGTTCAGAACTCTACCAAGTCCAGGACAACTGAGCCATGAGGAGGTATTCAAGGATACAAAGAGCAATGAAAATAAAAGGCAGATGCCCTGGCCAGGTAACTCAGTTTGTTAGAACATCGCCCCAATGTGCCAAGGTTGTGGTACAATCCCCGATCAGGGCACATGCAAGAATCAACCAATAAGTGCATAAATAAGTAGATGACATATTGATGTCTCTTTGTCTCTCCCTTCCTCTCTTGTTCTCTAAAATCAATAAATAAAAAATTTTAAAAAAAGAAAACGCAGAGGAAAAGGATCTAGAAGAGAAGAAGAGGAACAGAAAATGAGAGGAAGGACTACAACTCCATTTTTCCACGTAGTAGACTGTATACTTACTAAATGCAGAAGGACCAAAGAGAAAAAGAATTCTCTTTTAAAATGAGCTGCTTGCACATTCTAGGAGGGTTGCCAGGGCATGTATCTTATTGGAAATGCACTGAAATGGGCTTTGTTAGGCAGAGGTGGGCCCCTGAGCCAAGTGTAGAAGCCGGAAGTTGAAAAAAGAGGAAAGAAACCACTCTGCACAATAACTTCAGAGGCTGTCTACAAATGGGGCCGTGGAAACTTCTGCGGATTTGTCCCTTTGAAGCAAACTTCCTTTTTCACTTAATGTGAATTTAGACTGTTGTCCCTAGGGGTTGTTGTTAGCCTCGGGACATTGACTGTGTTGAGAATGGGCAGGCAGCGTGACTGTTAGGGGAGCTGGGCCATGGAGGGGTGGGAAGCAGGTTTGGAGCCAGCACAGCCTTCTCAGCCCCCACCTATTCTTTCAGTGGCAGCACCCAAACAGGGGAGGACCTGGCCAGAAAGGGCGCTTGCATTAGGGGTTCTGTGTCTCATTCAGAGCCATGGTCTTGACCCCTAGCACACTGCCTGGAGTTTATGCTGGTTGAACGACTGAATAAAGGACTAAACTAACTCTGTAATACATGCTCTTCTACACGTGGTTGTTTTTTGCCTTGTTTCGGTCACATATTGAGTTTCCCTGGTTGCTATTGCATGGATACATTTCCCCTTTTCTAAGGCTCTTCCCCAGTAACAAAACATGTAGTGTGGATGTGAAAACATCTGTTTCTCGTAAGAAGCACAGGCCCATTTTGTGATCCTCCCTGAAAGGACTGGCAATCGAACACTGACTGCCTTCTGCCCCATTTGCTCCTTTCCCACCAACCTCGCCAGCATCTCCTGCCTGGGCACTACAGTCCTGGCCATCGAAAGCCTTTTGACGTCACTCGATTATTCAGCTTTGTAGTGCCAGCTCTTTATAAGTAGTCAGCCACACTTAAATTTTTTAAATTATCTAAAAATTTAAAATTTCAGAGATCTTGAACTCCAAACCTAACAAGCTGGTTAAGTCTAAAATGCCTTTAGTGAAGCGGCATAAGGTTGTATGTCACATTACCTAAATGCTCAATGAGTATTTCTTGAATGAAAAGCGAGGCAAGAGGATCACCACACAGGGAGTCTTCTCCCCAATCCTATCACTTATTTGCTATGTGATCTTAAAGCAACTCATTTAACCAACATTAAGATAAACTATGAAAAAACATCTGTGCCCTGACCAGCATGGCTCAGTGGGTTGGACGTCATCCACGAAGCAGAAGGTCGCTGTTTCGATTCCCGTCAGGGAGAGGCACATGGCATTGTTGCAGGCCGGGTCCCCAGGTGGGGACGTACAAGAGGCAACTGATCATTGCTTCCCTTCCTTTTTCCTCCTTTCCCTTCTCTCTACAAAATAAATAAAATCTGTATAATAAAGCCTAAAAAATTTGTATTCTAATATTCACATTTTGTGATGGTGAATATCATAGGCAGAATAATGCCTTGCCCTACTCTTTGAGAAAAGATGTCCAAGTCCTAATCCCCAGAACTGTGAATATATTAGCTCAGGTGGCAATGGGGAATGAAGGTTGCTACCCAGAAAACTTTAGGACTATTCTGATGCAGCGGCACACCGGCGGACCACCTCCTCGTGGGTGTGTGATCCAGGAAGGACCCCTCTGCCTCTGACTACTTCTCCTCCTCCCTGCCTCTTGAAAAATAATAAAAACTTTTTAAAAATAATATTATTCTGGAGTATCCATGTAAGCCCAATGTAATTACAAGGCTCCTTAAATGGGGAAAGGGGATTCAGAAAAGAATCAGAGGGAGATGTGGCTACAGAAAGGTCAAAGAGATGCCTGGCTCTGACGAAGGACGCGACCATGAGCCGAGGAATGTGGACAGCATCTAAAAGCTGTCCAAAGCAACAGATTCTCCTCTAGAACTTACGGCAAAGAAGTCAGCCCTGTTGACCCTTTGATTTAAGCCTAGTGAGACCCGTGTCAAATTTATAACCTACAGATACATAAGATAATATCTTTTGTGTTAAGTCACTAAATTTGTAGTAATTTGTTTAGCAGCAATAGAAAACAAATACAGGGGTTAATAAAAGTTAAAACAGAATAAGATTCCCAGAGAGAGCTCTAATAAATCCTTTGATGGTATATGACTAAATATAGAGAGAAGCCAAAGTAGGTTTACAGTTGGTTTTTTAAAGATTTTATTTTATTTACTTTTAGAGAGAAGGGAAGGGAGGGAGAAAGAGAGAGAAAGAAATATCAATGTGCGAGAGAAGCATCGATCAGTTGCCTCACCCCCAACTGGGGACCTGGCCCATAACCCGGGCACGTGCCCTGACCAGGAGCAAAACTGGTGACCTTTCCGTTCTCAGGCCAGTGCTCGATCCCCTGAACCACACCAGCCAGGGCTATACTTATTAAAAAATATATGCAAGTTATGATTTTATGACAATAGCTTTATTAACTCTGTTTTGTGTGGCAACAACTATAAACCTACTTTTACAACTGTAAGCCCACCCCTGTATGGGATACGTTTAAATGTATCTTTAAATTGGTTTATTTTTTTACCTACATATTAGTCAAGATATGTGGTTCTGGCATAAGGTTAGATATATAGATCAATAGAATAGAATTGAGAGCCCAGAAAAAACCTATACCTCTATGATAAATGAATTTTCAACAAAAGTGCCAAGACAATTCAATGAGGGGAAGAATAGACTTCCAACAAATGAAGCTGGGAAAACTGGATATCCACATGTAAAAGAATGAAGGTAATCTCCTACTTCACACCATATACAAAATTTAACTCAAAATGTATCAGAGGCCTATATTTTCTTAGAGATTTTACTTATTTATTTTTGAACAGAGGAGAAGGGAGGGAGAAAGAGAGGGAAAGAAACATCAGTGTGTGGTTGCCTCTTGCTCACCCCTCAATGGGGACCTGACCTGCAACCCAGGCATGTGCCCTGACTGGGAATTGAGCCTGTGACCCTTTGGTTCTCAGTGTTTAATCCACTGAGCCACATCAGCCAGGGTGAGAATGGGTAAAATTTTTAAAAAGACAGATACAGTGGCTCTCCCCCTTATCTGAAGGAAATGCGTTAATACATTTCAAGATCCCCAGTGGATGCCTGAAACCTCTGACAGAACCAAATCCTATGTATAACTATTTTTTTCTATACATATGCACAATGATAAAGTTTAACTTATAAATTAGGCACAGTAAGACATTAACAACAATAACTAATAATAAAATAGAACACATAACAATATTTTGTAATAAAAGATGTAAATATAGTCTCTCTCTTAAAATATCTTGCTGCACTGCACTCACCCTTCTGGTGATGATGTGAGCTGGTGCGGTGCCACGTGATGAGATGATGAAGTGAGGTGAGCGGCACAGGCATTGTGACGTAGCATTAGGCTGCTGTTCACCTTCTGAGCATAAGGGCTACTGGAACACAAGCACTGCAATGCTGCAACAGTCAATCTGGCAACCTAGACGGCTACCGAGTGGCTGATGGACACGTAGTGTGTACGGTGTGCATATGCTGGACAAAGGGGTGATTCAGGCTCCAGGCAGGATGAGCAGAAGGGCATGAAATTTTATTACACTGGTCAAAATGGCACACGATTGAAAACTTATGAATTATTTATTTCTGGAGTTTCCCATTTAATAGTTCAGCCTTCAGTTGACCTTGAATAACTAAAACTGCAGAAGGGGAAATCGTGGATAACCGGGGACTACTATAACAACAACTGAACAGAGAATGTGGAGAAACTGGAACCCTCATGCATTGCTGGTGGCAAAGTCAGACGATGCAGCTGCTTTAAAAAGTAGCGCGGCAGTTCCTCAAACGGTTAAACATAGAGTTATTACATGACCTAGCAATTTTACTCCCAAGTATATACCTAAGAAAATGGAACGTATGTCCACATAAAAACTTGTACACGAATGTTCATAGCAGCATTTTCCATAATAGCCAAAAAGTGAAAATAAAAGAAATGATAATCACCTGGTGAATGGATAAATAAAATGTGCTGTATCCATACAATAAAATATTATTCAGCCACAAAAAGGAATGGACTTTTGATACATGATAAAATGTGGTCGAACCTCAGAAAGATGCTAAGTGAGAGAAGCAAAACAAAAAGTCACATACATGCCAAGGGCTGGTAGGCAGAGAAACAGGAAGTGACTGCTAACGTTTTATTTGTTGTTGATATTGTTTATTTTTTGGTGGGGGGTCAAAGTGCATGATTTAAATGTTCTGGAATTAGATAGTGGTAATGCTTGTAGAACTTCGTGAATATACTGTACTAAAAATTACTGAAGGTGGGTTTGAAGAACCTCTAAGAAAAAAATTGCTGAATTGTATACATTAAAATGGTGAATTTTATTGTATGTGAAGTATATCTCAATAAAAAGTAATTTCCTATTAACAATTTTGGTTTTAGCAAGTCAGACAGTACAGAGCTAAGGAAAAAGCTAATCATCTCACCCCTCATTTCCCATTTAATCTTACCGCCCGTGTTGTGGTCTATGTACTTGCATTGGGTTTTTTCTCACTCTTGCATATACAGATGCCCATCATGGGGGTTTTGTCTTCATTTTTTAGTCTTACAAAATGAGATCAGTCTATACACACCTTCACTTTTCAGGGACATCCCACCAAATCTATACATACACAGATTTAATTTATACAAAGTTCCTATCTTTGCTCTACCATAGTTTGTTTCACCCCCAATCTGATGGTTTAAAAATGGTATCACATATATCAAAACATACTATTTAAATACATGCAATTTTTATATGTCAAAGGCATCTCAATAAAATTGTTAAAAGATATATTGAAAAATGGTATCACATAAATCTTATACGTGTCTTTTGGTAACAATATAGATAAGTTTCTTTCAGGTATGTCTGCTGATGGGTGGAATTATCAGATCATGGGACACATTATTTTCACTGTTAATGGATGATGCTAGTTTTCTGAAGGGATGGTATCGAGGTAAATCACTGCTAGTAATATAGGAGCAACCTAGCTCCTGTACAACCTCATGGACACTTGGTGTTTTCTGCTGTTTTATTTTAACCATTATGGTGGCTATGAAGTGGTAGTGCCTGAATTAGAAATAATAATTATTTCTAATAATTAAAAACTAAAAATAATTTTTATTTTGTTTTTTTACTTTTTACTGAAATGTGTATAAAGTGTGTGTCACAGTGAATTTTTATAAACTGAGAACACCCCTAAAACCAACACCCAGATTAAGAAACACATCATTACTACAGCATATGCATAGCCTGATTAGCAATTCTACCCCAGGCATATACTGAACAGATGCAAATACATGTTCACCAAAAGACACAACTCAGGTTTAACAACTGTTAACCATTTAGTCACATTTCCCTTAAATCTTAATGTATTTTAAAGAATTTTTTAAAAGATTGTATTTATTTATTTTTAGAAAGAGAAGAAGGGAGGAAGAGAAACATTGACATATTCCTGGTTGCCTCCCACATGTCCCCAACTGGAGACCTGACCCTCAACCCATGCATGTGCCTTGACTGGGAAACGAACCAGTGACCCCTTGGTTCGCAGGCCAGTGCTCAATTCACTGAGACACACAAGCCAGGGCTTAATGTATTTTAATAATTAAAAAAAAAGAAATTCAATTAAAGTCTCATTTGACTTCTGTTCTGAGGGCCATTACCCTCTGATAGACCCATGGGCCCTAAGGTAACTACTCATATTATTCATGAATTCATTGCATTTTCTGGACTCCCAGTGAGACTGAGCACTTTCTCCTGATATCGTCTTCTATGAATTGCCTTTTTTTAAAAATTGATTATACTATTACAGTTGTCCCAATTTTTCCCCCTCATCCCCCCTCCACCCAGTACCACCCACTCCCTCCTCCGATCCCCCCTCCTTTGTTCATGTCCTTGGGCCATGCATATAAGTTCTCTGGCTACTCCATTTCCTATACTCGCTCTTAACACACCCCTGCCTATTCTGTAACTACCAATTTATACTTCTTAATCCTTTCACATTTTCCTTCATTCTCTCAGAACCCCCTCCCCACTGGCCACCATCCTACTGTTCTCCATATTTATGATTCTATTTCTGTTCTGCTTGTTTGCTTAGTTTGTTTTTAGATTCAATTGTTGATAGATATGTATTTATTGCCATTTTAATGTTCATAGTTTTGATCTTCTTTTTCTTAAATAAGTCCCTTTAACATTTCATATAATAATGGTGTGGAGATGATGAACTCCTTTAGATTTTTCTTGTCTGGGAAGCTCTTTATCTGCCCTTTGATTCTAAATGATAGCTTTGCTGGGTAGAGCAATCTAGATTATAGGCTCTTGCTTTTCATCACTTTGTATACTTCCGGCCTGCAAAGTTTCTTTTGAAAAATCAGCTGACAGCCTTAAGAGAACTCCTTTGTAATTATCTTCTTTTCTCTTGCTGCTTTTGAGATTCTCTCTTTACTTTTAACCTTTGGCATTTTAATTATGATGTGTCTTGGTGTGTTCCTCTTTACATCCGTTTTTGTTTGGGACTTTCTTTGCTTCCTGGGCTTGCATATCTATTTCCTTCAGCAAATTAGAGAAGTATTCTTTCTTTATTTTTTTGAATAGGTTTCCAATTTCTTGCTCTTTCTCTTCTCCTTCTGGCACCCCTATGATGTGAATATTGGACCATTTGAAGTTGTCCAAGAGGCTCCTTACATTATCCTCATTTTTTGGATTCTTTTTTCTTCTTGCTGTACTAACTGAATGTCCTTTTATTCATTATATTCCAAATCATTGATTTGATTCTTGGCTTCATCCACTCCACTGTTGATTCCCTGTAAGCAGTTCTTTAATTCAGTTAGTATATCCCTCATTTCTGCCTGGGTGTTTTTTTTGCTGTTGAAGTGCTCACTGAGTTCATTGAGCATCATTATAACCAGTGTTTTGAACTCTGCATCTGATGGATTGCTTATCTCCATTTTGTTAGTTCTTTTTCTGGAGTTTTGTTCTGATCTTTCATTTGCTCCATATTTCTTTGTTTCCTCATTTTGGCAGCCTCCCTGTGTTTCTTTCTATGTATTAGGTAGAGCTGCTTTGACTTCGTGTCTTGGTAATGTGACCTAATGTAATAGGTGTCCTGTAGGGTCCAGTGGTACAACCTCCCCTATCTCCCATACTGTGTATTCAAGGTGCTCTCTCCATGTGGGCTGAGTACTCCCTCCTCTTGTAGTTGAGCCTTGATTGTTGTCAGCAGGTTGATGGGAGGGATTAACTCAGTCCAGACAGCTGGTAGGACTGGTTGTGACCCCTGGCCAGCAGCCATCTCCCTCCATGGTTTGTGGAAGTGGTTAGATGGTGCTCTGACATGGTCTGTAACTGTCCACTGGGTGTGCAGGCTCTGGGATTTCCCAGGTGGTGCAGGCCAAAGCCAGCCTCCACCTGTGTTCTGTCTGGGACCCCTTGGTGTAAGCTATAAAGCCATCTGTAGATGGCTGCTGCTAGTGCCAGGCCTGGGGCAACTTAGCAAGAAGTAAGGGGGCTGGGCTCAGCTGTTGCTCCTTTGATTGAATTTAGGAAGGTCTGAAGCCTGTGCCTATCCCAGCCCTTTATGGAAAAGCCACTTTTACTAGCTTAGGTGGGCCATAGGTTGGATGGGGCAGACCCTTAGGTAATTGTCACGGCAGGCCTTACCATGTGAGCCAGGTTGATGGAGATTTGGGTAACGGTGCAAACCGCACAGTGGCTCTGTGTGGGGGAAGGCTCGGAAAAGTTACAATGGCCACTGCCTGCAGTTCTGTTTGGGAGGTAGCTGTCCCCCAGTTCTTGCCGTGATACCAGACACTGCAGTTCCTCCCCATATGCCCTTCAAAATGCTGCCCCAGTGCTGGAGCTCGGAGGGAGTGAGTCAGTAAGTCCATGTGTGGTATGAGGCCCTTTAAAAGGAAAGGCCTGAGAATCCCACAGTTTCTTCGGCTGACCCAACCCCCACTGGTTCTTCCAGCCAGAAGTTATGGACTCTTATCTTCCTGGCACTGGAACCCTGGGCTGGGTGGTCTGGTGTGGGGCTGGGCTCAGCTGCTCATGAGATAGCCCTCCATTTTATATCCACCCCATGTGGGTTTGGGACCAGCCAGTTCCGTGTTTCTGCCCCTCCGTCCCTCCTTCCTGTCTGGATGAATGTGGTTTCTTTAATTCTTTAGTTGGCGTACTCCTATACCACTCGATTTTCTGATGGTTTTGAGTGATATTCTGTAGTTTAGCAGCAGTTTTGCTGCGGTCGTGTGAGGAGGAGAGCCACGTTTGCCTATGCCTCCCTCTTGTCCCGAATTGCCTTTTTATAACACAGGCCTTTACCATTGTGTTGTCTTTTGTTTATCAATTTGTAGGGGTCTCAGTTCATTAACATGCTTACTATTTTCTGTCATTTTTATTGCAAACAATTTCCCTCAGTTTTCCTTTTCATTATGTTTATGGTGTCTTTTGTCTTGCAGAAGATTATTAATTTTACGTAGTCATACACATCTATTTTTTTTCTTTGATTTCTCTGGGTTTCCTGCCATGCTCAAGAAGACTTCCCACCTCCAAAGTTATACAAATATTTCTTCATATTTTCTTCTAATGTTTTATTATTTTATTTTATATATTTAGATTTTATTTGCAAAACACTGTATTCCAGACACTGTATGGAGCACTTATGGATACACTGGTTTGGATCAGGAAAGAGTTTTCTACGAAGGCTGGAAAACTTAGTTGGAGCCACTTTTGTCTTCAAATTTTCCTACGTAGTTGATGAAAAATAAATGTATATACCACTAAAAATCGTCCAGCAACTAGTCTAGCATTTGACCTTTTCTTATGGGAAGTAGAAAAATATTAACCATCTGATAAAATGAGATCAGATGAGGATTTTCAATGTGACTTTTTTTTCCGATGGTACTTGAAAATGTGGTAGTCCTGAAACTATGCTGATTTCTGTCCAGGTAATGACAAGGCTTAGGGATGAGTACTGGGAACAGCTGAAAATAACTGCTTCAGTTTGAATACGAGAGAAAGCCATGTTTAGCATTTGGTATTTCTTTACTGATGCTGGTTGGCTTTGCTGTGTTCCCATGGGACCCTTCCTTGAGAGCAGGGACTTTTTTCAACAGCAAGGGGCATGGAATAAGTGAGGTCACTGAACAAAATTGTCACCGCTCCCACTACCAGACTCCTACATAAAGTATGCTTTATCTGATTCCAGACTGTCCCAACAGGACCAGAACACACCGCCCTAATCCGAAGCAGTCATCCCGAACTAACCTGGAAGAATACAGTTTGTGCTTGATTTGTTAAGTGGTGGAGAGTTGCTAAATGTGCTTTTTTTCCCTTTCTGCTCAGTGTTTTTGCAGCAGTTTCACCATAGATCTCACTTCAGGTGGTCCAATCTGGCAGCCACAAATTGGGATACCATAAACAAAAAGTAAGCATCCAACTTTATCCAAACCTTCGGTAATTGTTTCTGCTCGCCTCCTTCTGGCCGAGTAAGCTCACAGCACTAAGGGATCCATTTCATTTATTGTAGCTGCTCACAAATGCAGGCATTTGCTGTGGGTTAAGGGAGGAGAAGGCTCATTTTGGAAAAAGACAAAATATTAAAAATTTTCTTAACTCATTTTTGAACATTTGATAGTAGGTAAGCCACAGTCCATTCAAATCCCTTAAAATTTTCTCATAGGACTTCTGGCCAAGATGGAGGCGTAGATAGACACACTGTGCATCCTCGAACAACCAAAATAAAGACAACAAAAATTTAGAAACAAACAAACAAAAAAACCAGAACTGACAGAAAATTGAACTGTATGGAAGTCCAACAACCAAGGAGTTAAAATAGACACATTCATCCAGATCGGTAGGAGGGGCAGAGTTGGGCTGCTGGGCAGAGAGGAGTCGCAGCAGAAAAAAAGGGGCTGCTGGTAGACCCCTGACGTGCAAGACAGCAGCGAGCGGGCCCTGGGTGCACAGACGGCAGCTGGCAGACCCCGGGCATGTGGTGGCAGCGGGCAGACCCAGTGAAGCGCACAAGGCCGCTGGTGGACCGGGTGGCCACACATTCTTGCACAGATAAACCAGGCGAAACTGAGGAGCAAGACAGACCACACAACCCAGGGCCCCAGTGCCAGGAAATAAAGCCTCAAAACGCCAATTGAAAACACCTGTGCAGGTTGAGGCAGTGGGAGAGACTCCCAGACTCACTGGAGAGTTCGTTGGAGAGACCTACAGGGTTCTAGAACGTACATAAGCCCACCCACCCGGGAATCAGCACCAGAAGGGCCCAGTTTGCTTGGGGTAAGTGGCAGAAGGGACTGAAGTCCGACAGAGAGTGCAGCAAGCACCACTGTTCCCTCTCTGACCCCGCCCCCACATACAGCGTCACAACCCAGTGATGGGGTTGACCTGCCCTGGTCAACACCTAAGGCTCTGCCCCTCAACATAACAGGTGCGACAAGATGAAAAAAAAAAAATGGTCCAAACGAAAGAACAGATCAAAGCCCCAGAGCAAATACAACTAAGCAACAAAGAGATAGCCAGCCTATCACATGCACAGTTCAAAGCACTGGTGATCAGGATACTCACAGAATTGGTTGATTTTGGTCACAAATTAAATGAAAAAATGAAGGCTACACTAACTGAGATAAAGGAAAATGTACAGGGAACCAATAGTGATGGGAAGAAAACTGGGACTCACATCAATGGAGTGGACCAGAAGGAAGAAAGAAACAACTAGATAGAAAAGAATGAAGAAATAAGAATTCAAAAAAATGAGGAGAGGCTTCGGAACTTCTGGGACATCTTTAAACATTCCAACATCCGAATTATAGGGGTACCA
>CM052543.1:107287111-107308639 GCA_028533065.1 Trachops cirrhosus | reverse complement strand
TTAAAGATTTTATTTATTTATCTTCAGAGGGGAAGGGAAGGAGAGAGGGAGAGAAATATCAATGTATGGTTGCTTCCTGTGCATTCCCTGCTGGGAACTGGCCTGCAACCCAGGCATGTGCCCTGACTGGGAATCGAACCGTGATCTCTTGGTTCACAGGCCCGCGCTTAATCCACTAAGCTACACCAGCCAGGGCTTATTTTTGTATTTTTAGAGAGAGGGGGAGGGAAGAAGAAAGAGGGAAAGAAACATCAATGTGTGGTTGTCTTTCACACACCCCCCTATTGGGGACTTGGCCTGCAACCCAGGCATGTGCCCTGACTGGGAATTGAACCAGCAACGCTTTGGTTTGCAGGCTGGCACTCAATCCACTGAGCCATACCAGCCAGGGCTATTTTTAAATGTATTGAGGTAACATTGGTTAATTATATAAGTTTCAGGTGTACAACATTTATCATTTGATATCTGTATACTCTGTTGTGTGCCTACCGTCAAAAGTCCACTTTTCTTCTGTCACCATATATTTGACCCCCTTTACCCAATTTACCCTGCTCCCACCCTTTCCCTTCTGGTAACCACCATTTTGTTGTCTGTATCTATGTCTGTTTTTGTTTTGTTAGTTTGTCTGTTGCTTTGTTTCATATTCCACAAGGGAGTGAAATAACATGGTTTTTGTCTTTTTTCTGTCTGAGTTATTTCACTTGAATTTTCTCTATCTGTTCATCCATCAATGGACACACAGGTTGCTTCCATAATTTGTCTATTGCAAATAATGCTGTAATGAGCATAGGGGTACATATATGTATATCTTTATAAATTAGTGTTTTCACATTCTTTGGATAAAAATCCAGAAGAGGAATTGCTGGATCATATGGCCATTCAACTCTTAATTTTTAAAGAAAACTCCATTCTGTTTTCCATGGTGGGTAAAGCACTGCTTATTAAAAACAATGCTTTGGGTTTCTTTAACTTTTTATTTCTTGATGTGAGAGAGAGAGGAAGGGAAAGGGAGAGGAAGAAGGAAGGGTGGGGAGAGAGAAAGAGAGAGACCTCAACTTTGTTGTTTCACTTATTTATGCATTCATTTGTTGATTCTTGTATGTGCCCTGCGTGGGGATTGAACCTGCAACCTTGGTGTATCAGGATGATGCTCTAACCAACTGAGCTACCAGGCCAGGGAAAAAAACAATACTTTGTTTTTAAATTAGATAGACCTTATCAATAATCATAATTATAGCTTTAATAAGCTTGTCTTCAGTGGCATAAACTTGTCCTGCAATTAAGAATGTAATAAAGCTGGTTCAACCCTGACTTTTCAATACATATTTGTCCATAAGACCATTGAATCATTGTGGTAGTGAATGTGGTGGTGTCTTCCACAACCCTGTGCCCCTACATCCCACTCCCTGTCTCCCCAGGCCCCCTCAGCCCCAGGGAGCACTAGGAGAATCCTGAGAAGCCCAGTTCTGAAGAGCACCCTCTGTACACCACCTTCTGAATCACTAGAGTGGACACAGAACCAAAAAGTAGAACTATAAGGCAACCGCTCTACTAACCCCAAGTAATAAAATAATACTGTCACCCGTTCCTGCTTTGTTTCAAACACATATATCTTAAATTTTTTTCTAGACATATCCTCAATATCTTTGTCATGGCTGACATCCATCACAGACCCAGTCTGGCTCCACGTGTGCCCAGTCCAAGAGGTGCAGATAAAATCCATAGCTGCTCAGCAGGCTGATTGGCAAGCTACAGCTTCTAGGCAGAAGTGCTTGTCCTTGCTTTCTCCAAAAAAGTAAGAGTATGTTTGCTTCAGGCACCTTCCTGCTAAGCACTCATCTTTGGTCTTTGTAATCACACCATCAGCAGGGACTGATGTGGCAGAAAAAGAGAGAGAACATCCAAACATTGCCTAACATGGATTCAGGTAGTGTGGTCCTCCGCCCAGCTTGGACCTATTCCTAAATGTCTCAACCTCCCCCATCTCTTATTCCTTGTTTCTAGCTGTACATGAGGTGATTCAACAAACTGTGAGATTTGGGCTTCTTTGTTTGATCTGTGAGCCTTTCTGCACCATGACCTCTTCTAGGATAGCTTGTGTGGTGGGATGTTTGAAAGCCACCATTGCATCAGGTTAATGTCCCACATTATGGACTTAAATCCAAGCAATCTGATTCCAAAGGCTGCCCCCCTTAAGAAGTGTGCCATGCAGGCTCCTTGAACAAGACATACACACTCAGAATCTATCGATTTCCAACAATTAAAACATTTTCTTCAGAGGAGAAAAGGGTACATTTTTAAAAACCAGGTCAGAAGGTGAGTGAGTGTTCAAGTCCACAAAAGGCATCACAGGGAACTTGGGGAAACAAGACCTTCTAATGTGAGGTAATAGGATGAGATACAATGTGCACTAAATGAATCAGTTAGAATTTTTAGTAAAAGTAGCTTCCTGAAGAAACCCATAAATAACGACTAACCCAATAACAAGGAACATCTTCAGGAATTAGATTATAGTTTCTAAATAGTTTTCTACTAAAAAGAATCAAGTCTCTTGATGAAATGGCTAAGGCCAGGTCTGAAGGAGGAAATATGCACAAGGAGCACTGGACCGTCTTATCCCACCGGAAAGCGAAGGCATTGTTGATGATCAATGGAGTCACATCAAAATGAGGGGCAAACTTGAAGACGTTCCCACTGACCGAAGATGGGACAATTTAGTACTCAATATGAATGGTAGCTCTAATGAATTAAAACACCTTAAGTCTTTCTAAATTGCAAGTTTAAAGTTATACATTAAGAAAATCTCATTCACCAGCTTTGGAAAATGCTAGAGAAACCAATTCATTATTTTGAAAACTCATAAATAAAAGGAAAGAATCAAACATTTCTAAAAAATAGGTGTAAGTGAACCTACTGCAGCTAATTAATTTGTAATTTTGAAACTAAAACTGGAAGGCTGGACCTCGCTACTTTGGATTTTGAACATTAAGATGGAGATGGTCTGTTCTATACTGTTAATGGTTTACTGAATTCTACAAAAACAACAGAATAGGGAAGGATGCTTTAACTGCACTTTTAACAAATTGTTAGTGCAGATTCATAACTTCAGGTAACCATGTAACAAATGTTAATGAATGATGACAAAGATAGAGAAAAAGGTGGCATCATACATAGTTAAACAGAAATATTTTAGTCTGTTCTAACAAATTACAAATCATTGGTCATTTGTGTTCTTTTTTCCAAGAAACCCTCTATAAAATTTGCACTCATATGTTTTACAAGTGTCATTATAAGCCATTCTTTCTGTATGTTTGTAGTAATAACTTCAGGAAACAAATATATTACAGCATAACACATTTTTAAAAGGACCAAGCAAATTAAATAAAAGGTCATGACCTTTACTTCTCTCTTGTAGGTTTACTTTAAATGATCACTTTATCCTGCATAAAGAGATTTTTCAAGTGGCATGCAATTTTCCTATCCTAATAAACTTCTTTAGAAAACATCCCAAAGAGAACTGATTTGCTTACTTTGCATCCCACTCTGTAATTATCTATTCTGTCCTATGGGGGTGGAGATTAACCCATAGGCTTAATGCCCTATTAAGTCAATTTACAGTAACTGCCACGGCAATATTATATAACCCATTCCAGAATAAAGGAGGGGGCTGAAAATACAAGTTACATTAATTGTATTCTTCCAAAGAAGGGCAGGAAAATGAACTCTAAAATGAGAGAACTAGTAGAGAACAGGTACCTAGAAGTCTGCTCCTAACTATCAGGTCTTAAAGGGTATGCACGTGGGAATGGTCACACCAAGGGGACATATTACACTTTCACTCCAACCTTTAAAGTCACCAGAATTCCCAGATAAGGATAAGTTCAAGAAAACAGAACGCCAAGATCAGGTTGAACATTTGTGTTACATATCACTGGGAGAGGCACTGTGCTCATTGTTAGTTATGGAGGAGTATGAAACGTAATCCTTATTCTCAAAAGACTTCTGCAAATAATAACTGATTTGGACTGAGTGCTCCTGTCCCATGTTCAGCACTGTGTGTTCACATCTTACACATGAGAAGGTATACATAATAGATCTCTGGGTACACATTGTACTGGAGTTTTGTGGTGAACATGTGAAGGAACTGAAGCTCCGGGAAATTCAGTAACTTGCTCCAGGTCACACAGTGAGTTAAGTGTCGGATGCGGATTTGGAAACTTGACAGTCTGTCCAGAGAGGCTGAGCATGTAACTACTAACTAAACATTTAAAAAAGGAGCAAAGGAAAAAAAAGAGAGAGACCAAACATTTACACATACTAGTGAAGATGCACAGATGGGTAGGTTAGAGATTTTGGCTTTTGTACTCAGTTTAGTCAACTCCCGTTGTGCCTCTTTCTCTTTAATCAAGTGGGAATTATAACACTTATCTATCTTATGTAATCTATCTTATGTAATTATTATAATGGATATGAAAATGCTGTGAAAGGACAAATATAAAGTGCTATTTTTTCTAAAGCAATGAAGGACCCATACCCTTCCCCTGACTTTATGGGGTCAAGGTTTAGACTGCTATTCTAATTCAACAAATACTTATTGAGTCCCTGGCTGGGTAGCTCATATATAAAGGAACCAATAAATGCCTAAGTAAGTGGAACAACAAATCAAAGTTTCTCTCTCTGTCTCTCTAAAAATCAATAAATAAATTCTGAAAAACACTTACTGAGCACCTACTGTGGCCCCAGCAAGTTCTTGGCACTGCTTGTACAAAGGATGAGCAAACCAAAATGGTTGCTGCTTCTGGGGAGAGCATAGTCTCAAGTCCAAGACAAACATTAAAGAAGCAAGTACACAAATATGGGTATAATTTTAAACTGTGTCTTGAAGTAAGTAAACACCTTGTCAGGAGGGAGAACAAGAGTGGACTTGGAGGAAATGCCTTTCATGTTGGTGGGGGGAAGAACTGAAAGTGTGGGGTGGGGGTGTAACGTGTGAGCCCAGGTAGGAGAGGAGCCAGCCCAGGGCTGGGTCCTGCAGGGCTGTGGGGGCCCTCTAGTAGGTTCAATATTCTGTGCCAAGTGTGATGGGAAATCAGTAATGGTGTAAAAGCTGGGTCTGGCATGGTCGAAGAGTCAAAGGTGTTTGCCAGACTGATGTCACCGATGACCCACGATGACAGGGGTTAGTGAAGAGAGAAGGGGACTGACTGCAGGATGGAGAGGAGCATCATCAGGTCATGGGACTGCAGGGCTTGGTAAGGTGTAGGGAGTGCTTGTGAGGGTTACTTGAGAAGGTGGAAGGACGGGGGGGAGTGTGTTCGAGTGGGTGAGGAAGGCAGGGAAGTATCTGGTTCATTTCATGAATGTGGCATTGGGTGACAGTGACGTGAGAAAATGGTTAAGGCCAGGACAACTTGACCAAACCGGGAAGAGAGTGCCAACTCCCAAGGCTCAAGCTGTGGGTTTTGTACAGGGCTGACACCTGCTGGTAGATTCTGGAAGCTGAGCTGCTGGCTAAGTGAAAGGAACCCTGAGAAGCTCAGCAAAAACTGTCACCACCGGCAGCAGGGAAGAGGGCAGTTTTCACTCAGAGCTAGCATTTTCACTTTTGTAAATGGCTCTAAGCCGAAGATACGAGGATATTCTTTGGCTTAGAATATCCTTATAACTAGAGCAGCCTTAGTAAATAATCCTGGGCTCAGGTTATTAAATGATGAAAATGCAATGAATGAATAGTTGAGAGAACACTAATTTTTCCGTAAATTTTGTTTTTACTTTCTTAGTGAAGTACAACATACAGGGGTGGGCAAAAGTAGGTTTACAGTTGTGAGTACATGAAACACAGTTTACTCTTTTATTATTTATTAATTATTATATAATTTATTTGTATTATTTGTCTTCTTATTGTTATTATTCTGTATCTTTACTTATGACTTATCTTTTAGGTAATAATGGCTGGTAATTTAATCTACTTTTGCCCACTCCTGTATGTGTTAAAAAATGCATAAATCTTACCTGGACATCTAGATGAAATTTTAGAAATATATATACCCATCCCCTTACAAAATTTAGCAATCACCCAGATTAATACATAAAATATTCCATAACCCAGAAACCTCCCTCTTGCCCACCTTCTAGTCACTACTCACTCTACTCTTCTGACTTCTAACCATTATTCTAACTTCTAACAGCAGATCAGTTTTGTCTGTTCTTGAACATCATGTAAATGGAATCAAACAGTACCTACTCTTTTGAATTTTGCTTCTTTGACTTAACATGTCTGTGAAATTTATCCTTACTGCATGTGGCAATAGTTCATTCCCTTTTTTAAATTCTATTTTAAAATATATAACCATTATTTATCTATTCTCCTGCTAATGGTCACTTGGTTTGTTTTCAGTTTATGAGTTTTATACTGTTATTTCCACCTTCTGTATGTCCTCTGTTGTCTGTCTGTCTGTCTGTATGTATGTATGTATGTATGAAGTGGGTATCTAACTAGAAATGGCATTGCCAGGTTTCTTTAAGTAGATACTGTCAGAGGTTTTCCCAGGAGGCACTCCCACCAACAATATGTGATAATGCCAGTTGTTCTACATTTTTTGCTAAAACTTGGTATTGTTAGGTTTTTGTTTTGTGTTCTGATATATATGTCTTCTCATGTTAGTCAAACAACAGAGGGGACTCCAAGAGAACCCCTTGGAGAGCCTGACCTGTGCCCCTTGGAGTTTGTGTGGCATGGGGGCGAGTGCCAAGCTCAGTCCTGAAAAAATTCTCCAGACTGCAGTGGCAGGTGGTAGCAGAGTGGAGCAGGCTGCGCTGAATGGGGACTGTGCTCGTTCTGAGGGCAGGGCAAATCATGCTGGTTCTTATCCACCAAATTCTAGTCCTGAGAGATCACGCGATCCCCGCAGAGAGGGGCCTGGAAAGATGAAAGGGAGCAGTTAGAGTGGCAGCCAGAGGAGTGGTATTTCCAGGGTCCAGGAAGCTGTCATCAAAGAGCGCAGCACAAGGATCTCTGAGGAACTCAAGAAGGGCCCGTGACAGGAAAGACTTGTCCTCCACCAGAGGGCACCTCCAGGAGGTGCCTGTCAGTGAGATCTTTCTGTCCCTTCCTGTCCTGGAAGAAGAGTGGAGAAGAGGAGAACCGAAGCGGGAAAAGAGATCCAGAAGCTGGCCATGCCCTTCCCACACTGCTGCCCTCCCAGCCTGAAGAAGTCCAGAGCTGAGAAAAGGGGAGAAGGTTCAAATTAGGCAAGAGTGCGGAGTGGTGATTAAGACACTAGTGTGAACATTTTAATTGCTAATATAATCCTGGTAAGCCTTCCCTACCCCAAACTTGCTTCCCCTGCAGCTCTGCCTACTTCAGGTCATGACAGCTCCAACCCTCCAGCTGCTCAGGCCCAAAGTCGCCAATCATCCTTCTGTCTTCCCTCATACCCTGTCCTACCTGTCCACGAAGCCTGCTGTCTCTACTCCAGCGTGCTCTCTGTTCTTGATAAGGGGATGCTCAAGTGTGTTTTGTGTTTTCTGTATTTAATGTCCTGAATTAGTGTTGGGAAACTTTCAAGAAAATAAGAATTAGTACAGTTTGTAGATTTTCTAAGTTTACAAAGAAATGCTCTGTCCCTTGTTCCTATGCTTTGTCAAAATAAAGACAAATACATAAGAAAAGAACTAATAATTCTTTAAAGTGAAATGAATATGTTTACGACTGATTCATATTTTTTAAGTTGCCCAGTTTTTTTAAGTTTATTTTATTTTAATTGTTCAAGTACAGTTTTCTGCCTTTTACCCCCATCCCAGCCCACTCCCCACCCCAGCTAATTCATATTTAAAAAAATCCTCACCTGAGGATATGTTTATTGATTTTAGAGAGAGAAGAAGGGAAAGACTCAGAGACAGAGAAACATCGATGTGAAAAACATTGATTGGTAGCCTCCCCAACCAGGTATCAAACCCGCAACCGAGGTATGTGCCTTGACTGGGAATCAAACCTGCAAACTTTTGGTGTATGGGATAATGCTCCAACCAACTGAGCCACCTGGCCATGGCCTGTGGTAGACTCCGACCAGCAGAGTCTGCCTGTTGTGACTAAAGATGGGAATAAATGCACAGGAGATAGCAATCCTTTGGAGAAAAAGCGGATGGCGCAGCTACTCTCTCAAGGGGAGAGTGCCTATGAATGCTTCGGCCACTCTCTCAAGAGGAGAGTGCCTTGACCCTTGCCTAGACAGGCTTTTATTGTTTTTCTCGAGTCTTACATCAGAGAAAGATTTATTATCTATTGCATAGAATATTATTGTCTACATTTTAGGTACAACCGAGGAAATGAAAATAACATGCAGAGGGGAATGGCGGTGAGCTGATTAGCTCTGTCCGTGGGAGAATTCACATTGGCTTTGGAAATTACCTTGAAGATAGACAATACACATTTGTTGTTTTAGACCAGGGTGATGGAGCTTTAGCAAGAGCAAGACATAACAGTCTGTATGCATTTTCTAGGCCTGATTCTCATGGGAAAACTCGGTCTGAAGGTCTGGCTCTTGCCCACCACTTTGCTTCTGTAGGTTTTCCATACAGAGCTGAGTCACATTTGCCAGACCAAAACAAACCAGTCCCCTACAATGGCCTAATTCATATTTGATACAATCTAATATGAAGGATTTGTTGGTACAGGATAAATAATACATATCCTGGGGAGATGAACTCAACCTAAAAGACAAAAGTTTGATTTGGACACAATTACCTATGAATATGGGTTTTAAAACAAATATAAAGCCTTAACTTACAGTTTCTTCGTGTTTTATATTCATCACTAAATATCTGTTCAAGTCCACCTAATAAAAAAGAAATATGTGTTTGTGTATAGGGTTTGTAAATATAAATGCGGTAAACTATGGTTTCTAGATTTTATTTATTGTTAGAGAGGGGAAGGGAGGGAGAGAAGCATCAACGTGTGAGAGAAACATTGATCAGCCACCAGCCAGGCATGCGCCCTGACCAGGGATCAAACCGTCAACCTTTTGGTGTGACTCAGTCCACTGAGCCACACGAGCCAGGGCTAAATGCAGTAAACTATGGCTTTTAAAAGGACAGTGCTTGTTAATCTAGCCAATAGAATTATTTGCAGAATAGTTGAAAATATAATAGAGAGTTATTTATTTACAAAAAGAACTCTTTCCCTGTAGAACTTCAATTACTTTAATTATTTTAAGATTGTTTAAAAAAATGTGAAGGGGTTCTGTTTCCAGAATGGTGATACAAGGTGATTCATGAATCTGTTCTGCAGCAAAATAACCATAAGTGGTGAATATTACCAAAAAACACCCATTAAAGTCTCTACATACTGTCCAAAGGTCAAAAAGAAATATTGATTCAGGAAATCTACTAAATTTCAGTATGAACAGCAAGAATCTGTGGCAACTGAGCCACAACCTGCTCCCTCTCTTCTCTCTTCCAGCTCAGACTGATTGAAGCTCCACTCCAGGCAGATTTGGCCAAGAAGAGGCCTTTCTTTCCCTTTAATTCATAGTCGGGGGCGGGCGGGGGGTACAGTGGGTCACCAGGAAGTCCCACCAGCATTTTCATCTCCCCTGTCTCTTAGTTGCAGGGGCTAAATTCTTGGTGAGTGTGGCCAGGAAGTTGAAGACTCTTCCTCTACCCAGAAGAAATTAAAGAACATTTAATAAATGAAAAGACATCTCATAGCTATGGATCAGAAGACTTTAACAGGCCAATCCTCTTCAAATTGATATACAGATTTAACACAATTCCTATCAAAAACCTGGCTTGATTCTTTGCAGAAACTGACCGACTGATCCTAATATTCATATGAAAGTTCAAAGGACCCAGAATAGCCAAAACAATCTTGAAAAAGAATAGCAAAGTTGGAGGACCTATACTTTACAATTTCAAAATTCACTACAAAGCTCGTGTGTGGTACTGGAATAAAGATAGATGGATCATTGGAGTATAATTAAGAGTTCAGAAATAAATTCTCACATTTATGAACAATTGATTTTCAACACTGGTTCTAAGACAATCAATGGGGAAAATGGTCTTTTTAGCAAATGTTGCTAGGACAAGTGGATATCCACAGACAAAAGAATAAAGTTCATTTCCTACTACATACCATATACAAAAACTAACTCAGATTGGATCAGAGACCTAAGCATAAGAGCTGTAATTACAAAACTCATAGAAGAAAACATAGATAAAATTTTGAGACCTTGCATTAGGCAATGATTTCTTAGACATGACATCAAAAGCAAAACCAACAAAAGACAGAATAAAGTGATTTGTATCTAGAATATACAAAGAATTATTACATATTCCAAAAGAAAAGAGCTATTACAACTTCATAATAAGAGACAAGTAACCCAATTAAAAGTGAGCAAAGTCTCTGAAGAGACAGTTCTCTAAAGGAAATACACAAATGGCTAATAAACTCATGAAAAGATGCTCAGCATCATTAGCCATCAGGTAAAAGCAAATAAAAACCACAATGAGATACCAGTTCACAATCACAGAATGGCTGTAATAAAAAAGACAGATGATAGCAAGTGTTGACAAGGATGCGGAGAACCTGGAACCCTCATACAGTGCTTGTGGGCACATTAAAGGGTGCAGACACTTTGAAAAATAGTCTGGCAGTTCCTTATACATAGAGTTACTCTGTGATCCAGCAAGTCTACTCATAGGTATTTATCTAAGAGAAGTGAGAAATAAAAACATATGTTTGCACAGCTTGTACATATGTATAAAAACTTGTACATTAATGTTCATAGCAACATTATTTATAATAGTTTAAAAGTCTAAATAATCCAAATGTCCATCAACTGATAGATGGATAGAGGTATACTCATAAATACAATATTATTCAGTGATACAAATAAATGAATTAGTGATACATACTACAGCATGGGTGAACTTTGACAATATGCTAAGTGAAAAAAGTCACAAAAGACTATCAAATGTTTAATTCCATTTATTTATTTATTATTATTATTTTTTATCCTCACCTGAGACCATTTTTTTTTCATGGCTTTGGAGAGAGAGGAAGGGGGAGAAAGAAACATCAGTATGAGAGAGAAGCATTGATTGGTTGCCTCCTGAATGTGCCCAGCCTGGGAACCAGAGCCCAGACCAGGGATCAAAACCATAACCTAAGTATGTGCCCTGACCAGAAACCAAACCCACAACCTTTCAGCTACAGATAATGCTCCAACCAACTGAGCTGCATCTGCCAGGGCATGTGATTCCACTTATATGACATGTCCAGAGAAGGCAAACTGTAGAATAGAAAGTGCATTAGTGGTCACCTACGTCCGGGGGGAGTCGGGGTTGATAGCTAAGAGGTAGATCGTTTCTTTGGGAGGAGGCAATTAAACATCCTAAACTTAGTTGTGATGGAGGTTGCACAATTCTATGAATATACTAAAAAGCCATTGAATTGTACATTTTATTTTATTAAATATTTTATTTATTTACTTTTAGAGAGAAGAGAAGGGAGGGAGAGAAACATTGATGTGTGAAAGAAACACTGATAGGCTGACTCTTGTATTCCTCCAACTGGGGGACAGAATTGTACACTGGAGCCCTGGCTGGTGTGGCTGAGTGGACTGAGCACCAGCCTGCGAACCGAAAGGTTTCCAGTTTGATTCCCAGCCAGGGCACATGCCTGGGTTGCAGCCAGGTCCCAGTCAGGAGCATGCGAGAGGCAACTGATCAATAAAATATACAAAAGACTTTTACATTTTAAATGAGTAAATTGTACATATGAAATTATATATCAATAAAGTTTTTTAAAAAATAATTGAGTTGTAAATTTCTAAAAATATATTGATGAAATTATAATTAAAAATGATGAAGAATATAGTGATTGCCGCTAAACTTACCTAATAGACTATGAGATTTGCAAAATAATTTAATCCTTTTAGATTAAATGAGAATGTTAAAAATATTGATTATGGTCCTGACTGGTGTGGCTCAGTGGGTTGGGCATCATCCTGCAGAGCAAAAGGTCACAGGATCAATACTCAGCTGGGGCACATGCCTGGGCTGTGGGCCAGGTCCCTGGTTGGGGGTGTGTGCAAGAGGTGATGGATGGATGTTTCTCTCCCTCTCTTTCTCCCTCCCTTCCGCTCTCTCTAACAATAAATAAATAAAATCTTTAAATATATATATTGGTTATGATATTTTTCCACTTGATTATTTTTCTCTCTTCCCTTTTTCTTTCTCTCACCAAATCATGTTTTTGTCTTTCTTATATTCAATACTTATATTATTTTACATTGATTTCAAAATCCTTTTTTTAATACTTCAAATAGGACTCCATGAACAAAGAACATAGAAACAAATGAAAAGAGAATTATTTTGATAGTGTCCAGAGGGGAAAGGGGAGGGAATTTCAGGGGAAAGGGAGCAGGGTTTATAAGAACAAGTATAAAGGACACATGGACAAAAACTAGGGGGGGTAGAAATGGGAGGGAGGTGGGGAGGTCTGGGTGGGTGGGCTGGGATGGGAGTAAAAGATAGAAAATTATACTTGAACAACAATTAAAATAAATTAAAAAAATAAAATCTCTGGTTCCAAATCATGTAAAGTTTAACAGAAAAAAAGAGAATTATTTTATTATGTATAGAAACTTAAATTATTAAAATTGACATAATATAAAAACTGGTTCTAGTTAAAAGAAACATAATAGATTTTCATCATATGAATTTATCCTCACAAAAACTTACTGCATGTTAAAAAAAAAGTCTAATTCTTCTCATTTGCTTCATCTTTAAATTGGTTTCTTAATGGAAATAAGGACCCAAGATAGTGAATTGAATTTCAGTTTTCAAAAACCCATTTGCTCTGCCTGAGAATTTTGGTTTTGTCTCCTTTGACTAGACCTGAAGTCTCTAATCAAATTATATCTTTTTATTTCTAAATTCTCCCTTTAACATTAGCAATTGTCGCAATTCCAGACTTGGTAACAATGTGGCTGTGCCTTATGTAAGCTTTTTAATTTTAACCTTATTCATATCAGTTCCCCGTGGACCTAAAAATAATTGGGTATGCTTTCTTTTCTCACATGTTTTAGAAACCAAAACCAAGACTGAAAAAAAACTTTATGAAACAAATGATGTTTTTCTCTCTTGAAACCTTTTGTTTTTATTATGGGTTATCTTCTCAAATCACCCCACTGGATAACTCTTTCTCTGAGGTAGATAGAGGTCTTTGTTAGTTTGAGGCCAGAACATTGGAGCATCAGGAACAGCTGTAGAATCTATAAGGAAGGAATGGAAAGGAAGGAAAGCAATGATGAAAGAGCCTAGAAGGATGGAAAAGCATGTTCTTCTTGATGGGCTCTGAAAAGACAATGCTTGAAAATGTCAGATAGGCAGGCTCTCAGCACGGTGAAGTCCTCCTGTTTCTTCACACAAGAACTACGAGACATAGACCTGAGACAGGAAATACAAAAAAGGAAAAAAAGCAGACCAAAACAAAAAGGGGGTGGGAGTGGGTGGAAAGGTAGACAGCAGAAACAGGTTAGAAACAGCCAGCAGAAAAAAAGCAGAACCCAGGAGGCTACAGATGGAGAACACAGGAGCAATGCACATGGTGGAGACGGAATTGAAGGAGTGAGAGGGCAGTTTTGATGAGCCCAGCCACTGGAGAGAGGAGGAGAGGCAGGGACACCAGGCAGCAGACGGACCAGCCCCCAGCTCTGGGGAGGCTGAGAGGATGGATGAAAAGAGAGGGAAGGTCAGTGCACACACTTGAGCAGTTTTAGCACCAAGGCAGGACAACTTCACAGTTGGGGGGGAGTGGAGAAAAGTAGGTGGGGGGAAGTTTATAGAGGGTTGTGACGAACTAAATTGCTTATCCCTCATTCTACCATTTTCTTTATTATGCAATTCCCACATTCCCCCAGAATGTACTTGACATTCTGTCAAGTACAGAATACTGTACTTGAACAACAATTAAATTAAAAAAAATCTTTGCAGACATGATCCCAGAACTGCTGACAATGATTTGAAAATCTTGAAGAACAGATGAAATATCAAAATACAAGACGCATGTAGACAGCACTATAAGATGGGGGATGGGGTGAGGTGGTAAGTAGAAGATCACCTCTGTCAACGAATATATTAACTATTGGACAGTGGTCTTCCACTTTTGAGTATTAGTGAGACAACTTTAATTTATTTTTAATTTTTCAGTTATAGTCTACATTCAATATTATTCCGTATTGGTTTCAGATGTACAGCAAAGTAGTTAGAGAATAATATACTTAACAGAGTGGTCCTCCTGATGCTTCAGGCACCCATCTGGCCCTATACATTATTTTTTTTTTAAGATTTTATTTATTTTTAGAGAAAGGGGAAGGGAGGGATAAAGAAAGGGAGAGAAACATCAATGTGTGGTTGCCTCTAGTATGCCCCCAAATGGGGACCTGGCCCACAACCCAGACTAGGAATGGAACCAGCGACCCTTTGGTTCACAGGCTGGCACTCAATCCACTGAGCCACACCAGCGAGGTTAATTTACATTTTCATAACGGCTAATTATGTTGGATAGCTTTCTCTGTGAATCTAAGAGATATTTTTAAAATGATCTCTAAAAATCCACCAAAACTTAAAACAATCTTACTTCTGGGGAAGTTGAGAGGGAACTAATATTAATGATGAGTGTAAAATGGGACTTAAAATGTATCTCTAATATGTGACATTTTAGAAAAATTATTCATGTATTATTAACGTAATTAACTGTTAATGAAAAAAACCCACACACAGAATGGTAAACAGTTTTTGTCATGGAAAGAACTCAGACTTCAAATCAGATGGACTTGGGTTTAAATTACTTTAGGTAGTTGATTTTAACTCCTCTTACTCTCACTTCTTTTACCTGTAAAATGGTGATAATAGTACCCACCTCACATGATGGTTGTGAGGATTTAATTAAATTAGATAGTATATTATAAGGGCTTAGTTTAGTGGCAGAGGAGAGTTACTTAATAAATAGTAAGCTATTGTTCCTACTAAAAATTAGACCTAATTATTTTCTTTACTGCTTAATTTATTTAGACCTTCGACCCCTCTTCACCTCTAGTAAATGGGCTAGTGTTCATTTTATAGGAATAGTTTCATGCCATAACATGCTTAGTGATCCTATTCCATGCTTCCTACATGAGTAATAGATTATTACACTCTCAGGTTGTACAAAGTCAACACCAGCGAGGTCCCAGAAATGTATGGAAATAACTATAATGCTTAACAAAGCCTTTTTCTATATCACTGTCACTGTCGGGTCAAATCACCAATGGAAAGTCTTCCTGGCCTGTAATCTTCACCAAAGAGTAAAGAGCAATCATTTAACCTTAAGAATGACCAAACAGGTTTGAGCAGGACTATCTGCTTCTCTGAGGCAACTTCACATTCCAAGATAAAATCTCATTCAGATGTTCAAAAGGAAATTTGAGTTCTCTGTACTATGTGATAAACGAAGATATCACATTACCAAAATTATGTCTCCATGTAAGTTAGGTCTCCGATATGAGTTAGTCCACTCTAGCATATTTAGGTTTCTTTGTTATTGGAGATGAACTGGACTGTCATCAATGACAACATTTTTTTATGTGCCAACACATTACATTTACAATTCAAGGTGGGAATTTAATTAAACTGTAATGTATCAATTATCTATGTTTACCTGAACAAATATAAGTGATCACATTTCTAGAAATGTTAGTGCAGATCATGAGGATGAACATGGGGAATCTTGTTCTGATAATTAAGGAGACAAGAGGAAACAAGGGAAGGAAAGTAAGAAAGAAATAAGAGGTAGGACTATCGGATCATCTTAATGCTCAGCCTAGTTAGAACATCTCCAATGAAAAAACAAAAGGGAACATGAATTTCAATGTTATAACTGTGATATGTAAAATAATAATTTTAATTTATTTTATTTTATTGAATATGCTATTACAGTTGTCACAATTTTTCCCCTTTGTCCCCCTGCACCCAGCACTCCCCCTCTCCCTCAGGCAACACCCACACCATTGTTCATGTCCTGGGTCATGCATAGGTTCTTTGGCTACTCCATCTCCTATACTGTACTTTACATCCCCATGGTTACTCTGTAACTACCTATTTGTCCTTCTTAATCCCCTCACTTCTTCACCCATTCCCATACAACCTCCCCCAATCTGACAACCATCAAAACGCTCCTTATATCCATGCTTCTGTCTCTGTTCTTCTTGTTTGCTTAGTTTGTTTTTTTAGATTCAATTGTTGATAGATATGTATATGCCATTTTAGTGTTCATACTTTTGCTCCTCTTCTTTTTCTTAAATAAGTCCCTTTAACATTTCATACAATAATGGTTTGGTGATGGTGAACTCCTTTAGTTTTTTCTTGTCTGGGAAGCTATCTATCTGCCCTCTGATTCTAAACGATAGCTTTGCCGGGTAGAGCAATCTTGGCTGTAGGGCCCTGCTCTTCATGACTTTGAATATTTCTTGCCAATCCCTTCTAGCCTGCAAAGTTTCTTTTGAGAAATCAGCTAACAGTCTTATGGGAATTCCCCTGTGGGTAACTAACTTCTTTTCTCTTGCTGCTTTTAAGATTCCCTCTTTATCTTTAACCTTTGGCATTTTAATTATCTTGTAGTGGGCCTCTAAGTATCTTATAGTGGGCCTCTTTGCATCCTTCTTCTTTGGGACTCCTTGCTTCCTGGACTTGCATATCTATTTCTTTCCAGGATAGGTCTTTCATTTTTTTTTCAAATAGATTTCCAATTTCTTGCTCTTTCTCTTCTCTTTCTGGCACCCCTCTAATGCAAATGTTGGATCACTTGAAATTGTCCCAGAGGTTGCTTACACTTTCCTAATTTGGGGGGATTCTTTTTTTCTTCTTCTTGTTCTGATTGGTTGTTTTTTGCTTCCTTATGTTCCATATCATTGATTTGATTCTCAGCTTCATTCACTCTACTGCTGTTTCCCTGTAAATTTCTCTTTATTTTAATTAGTGTATCTTTCATTTCTGACTGGATCTTTTTTATGATGTTGAGGTCCTCACTAAGTTCCTTGAGCATCCTTATAACCAAGGTTTGAACTCTGCATCTGATAGATCACTTGTCTCATTTTGTTTAGCTTTTTTTCTGCAGTTTTGACCTGTTCTTCCACTTGGGCCATGTTTTTTTGTCTCCTGGTTTTGGCAGTCTCCCTGTGTTTGTTTCTATGTTTAAGGTAGATTCCTATGACCCCCTGTCCTGGTAGTGTGGCCTAATTGAGTAGGTATCCTGTAGGGTCCAATGACACAGCTTCCCCTATCACCAAAGCTGGGTACTCGAGGTGTGCCCCTTGTGTGGACTGAGTACACCCTCCTCTTGTAATTGAGCCTTGATTGCTGTTGACAAATCAATGGAGAGCATTTACCCAGGCCAGTCAGCTGCAAGGATTGGCTGTGACCACTTGCCTTCAACCTCTGCCCTCTGTGGAGGATCAACTGTGCAGGGCAGGGTGGTAGTGCTCCAATATGGTCTGTAGCTGCCCGCTGGGTGCACAGGCTCTGGGGTTTCTCGGATAGTGCTGGCCATGGTCAGCCCCCACCTGTGTTTTTTCTGGGGCCATGCTGCCCGAGTTATAAAGCAATCTGAGATGGCTGCTACTTGTGTTGAGCTTGGAGATTCCCAGGCAAAGCCAAGCTGTGAATCTGGGATGGCTGCTGCTAGTGCTGGGCTTGGGATCCCTTAGCAAGAGGTTTAGAGGCTGGGGGCTCTCTGAGGTAGCTGTTGCTTGTGAGAGGATTTAGGAAGTTGTAAAGCATGAGCCAAGACCAGCCATTCATATGGAAAGCAGCTTGGATGGGCCCGTAAGTTGGGCAGGATGAGTTCTGTGTTCTCTGGGGATCTCCAGGTTGATGGATTCTCAGATATGGCACCAGCCTGCTGGCTCTGTGGCTCTGTGGAGGGAGCATTCAGAAAAGGGACAGTGGCCTCTTCCCACCTTTCTGTCTGGGAAAAAGCTGTCTCCCAGCTCTTGCCTTAATACCAGACACTTCAGTTTCTCCCTGTGTGCCACTGGTGCCTTTCAAGTTGCTCCCCGGTGCTGGACCTCAGAGGGAGTGAGACTGAGTAGGTGAGTCCATGTGTGGATTTTTTAACAGGAACGTCTTGGGACTCCAGAAGTTTCTTCCACTAACTGAGTCTCCCCTGGTTTTTGCAGCTAGAAGTTTTGGCACTTACCTTCCTGGCACTGGAACCCTGGACTGGGGGGGCCTGGTGTGGGCCTGGGACTCCTCACTCCTGAGACATCCCTTCTGTAATTTTATCCACCACCCGTGGATGTGGGACCAGCCCATTCTGTGTCTCTGCCCCTCCTATCAGTCTGGATGGGTGTGGTTTCTTTAATTCCGTAGATGTCAGACTTCCATTCAGTTTGATTTCTGATGGTTCTGAGTGATGATTGTTTTATATTTTAGTTGTAACTTTGATGTGGTTGTGCAAGGAGGCATGCTGTGTTTACCTATGTCACCATCTTGACCAGAAGTCTGAGGAGTAGCTGTTAAATAATAATTATAATAATAAAATAATATATTTTATAAATCAAAAGAATAATGCACTTGTTGGTGTCAAAAAAACAAACAGAATTGTGTAAAGTGAGAAAAGTTTTAAATAGTGTCCAAGATCACAAAGCTAATTCTTCTTAAAGTGAAACCTGAACCCAGGTCCTCTAATTAATGGTTCAGTATGCTTTCCATTAGATTCATTATTCCATGATGTAAGTATATTATTTATCATTTAACTTCTCTGTACCTACTCTACTCATCTTTAAAATAGATTGTCATAACAAATCAGGAGGTGGTCATGGGCATCTGAGGGCTATTTTTAATATTCCACAAAAGAACAGTGATACTGCTATTTCATAATAGTGATACTGATTATTACAGGGTGTGCCCCAAATGTTATTGCAGCACCTGTGAGACACATAGAGTGTGCACTCTGCCTGGCAACAGTTCAGAGCAGCAAAGTATATTCAATGGGATCCTTGTGCTGAAAAGATTGGAAACCTTTTCAAAAGGCTGACCTAGGTGGCTATGTTGCCTTAGCAGTGGCAGAGTTAACTCTCTGTTCACTTCTCTTGCTGTCTACACCTTATCTGAAAAGCCAGATCTAGGAGATGAGTCAGAGTTTGACAAGCGTTCACAGCTTCATCCGGGAATTGTAGATGAAGATAGCTGGACTAGTAAAGGTCATAATACAGATGACTAGTTGTCTGGAAAGCAGAAGAAACAAACTCTCAGGCCTCCAGGCCAAAAGACTAAGGGCCTGTGCTTAGTCTTATTAGGTGTTATTTCTTTTT
The DNA here is from genome assembly GCA_028533065.1 of Trachops cirrhosus. Lineage (NCBI taxonomy): Eukaryota > Metazoa > Chordata > Mammalia > Chiroptera > Phyllostomidae > Trachops > Trachops cirrhosus. The sequence continues at coordinate 107,289,284 of CM052543.1, read as the reverse complement.
CCATAAACTCACATATTTTTTATTTAGACTTGTTTCTTAGGGTTCGAGGCCTGACACAGCTTGAGGCAAAAGCTCATGCTGTTCTACACTTTGCTGTTGGGGGATTTAGCCATGAACATATCCCTTTTTAATTTTTCCTTAGAGATGTAAATTTATCACTGCCCCCACAAGCCTTGTGTTTCTTTTCTTTCCTTTTTTCTTTTTTTAAAAGATTTTCATTTATTTATTTTCACAGAGAGGGGAAGGAGGGGAAGGGGAGGGAGAGAGGGAGAGAGGGAGAGAGGGAGAAAAATATCAATCGGTTGCCTCTTGCTCACCCCCAACTGGGGTCCTAGCCCACAACCCAGGCACGTACCCTGACTGGCAATCGAACCAGTGATCCTTTGGTTCACAGGTCAGTGTTAAATCCATAGAACCACACCAGCCACGGCTCTTTTCTTTTCAATAGCAAATTACTAACATGAGATTTTAATCACAATATTATCTTAGTTAGGTTAAAGATATATAAATTCTTAATTTAAGCAAATTTTAGGCATTTTATCTGGATAATTTGAATGATTCTTTTATTTTATTTTTTTAACTTTTTAAAGATTGTATTATTTATTTTTAGAGAGAGGGAAAAGGAGGGAGAAAGAGAGGGAGAGAAACATCAATGTGTGGTTGCCTCTTGCCTGCCCCCTATGGGGGACCTGGCCCACATCCCTGGCCTGTGCCCTGACCAGCCCTTCTGCTTTGTGGGACGATGCCCAACCAATGAGCCACACTGGCAGGTGATCCAGTTTCTTTGACAACAACGCTATAAGAAAAGGCAGAGGGAAGTGTTATAGACTAAAATAGTCTTAAGAGACATATTAACCAAACGCAATGTGTGGACCTTGCTCAGATCTTGAACAAAGAAACACTGTAAGAGGACATTTTTTACTTCCGGCCAAGATGGAGGCATAGGTAGATGCACTGTGCCTCCTGGCACAACCAAGATAGGGACAACAACAATATAGAAACAAAATAACAACCAGAACTGACGGAGAATTGAAGTGTATGGAAGTCGGACACCCAAGGATTTAAAAATAGACGCATTCATCGAGACTGGTAGGAGGGGCAGAGTCCGCCGGGCGAGGGACATGGAGCGGAGCACAGAGCAACTGGGGCAGCGCGAGTCTGCAGCAGGCAGACTCTGGGCACACAAGCAGCGGTAGCAGGTGGGCCCCAGCCAGGGGGTGGCAACCGGCAGACCCAGTGAGGCGGTCATTGGGAAGCAAGGCACTGCGCCCAGCTCAGGGTCCCAGCACCGGGAAATAGAGCTTTGGGTCACTGACTGAAAAGGAAGGTCCCGTGTGGTGCACAGGCCCACCCACACCAGAATTGGTGCCAGAGGGGCCCAGTTGGCTTTTGGAAAGCGGCGGAAGGATCTGAGGTCCTACAGAGAGCAGAGCAAGTGCGATTGTTCCTCCTCGGACCCCGCCCCCACATACAGCATCACAACCCAGCAACTGGGGTGCCCTGCCCTGGTGAACACCTAAGCCCCTGCCCCTCACTACAGGAGCTCGACAAGACCAAAAAACAAACAAACAAACAAACAAAAAACAGCAAAAAGATGGCTCAAATAGAAGAAGAATTGAAAGCCCAGAACCCATCCTTTTAAGCGACCAAGAGATAATCAACCTACCAGATGCACAGTTCAAAGCACTGGTGATTAGGATACTCACAGAACTGGTTGATTTTGGTCGCAAATTAGATGAAAAAATGCAGGCTACAATAACTGAAATGAAGAAAAATGCACAGGGAACCAATAGTGATGGAATGAAAGATGGGTCTCACATCACTGGAGTGGACCAGAAGGAAGAAAAAAATATACAACCAGAAAAGGATGAAGAAATAAGAATTTAAAAAAATGAGGCGAGGTTTGGGAACCTCCAGAACATCTTTAAACGCTCCAACATCCAAATTATAGGTGTACCAGAAGGGAAGAGGAAGAACAACAAGTGGAAAACTTATTTGAACAAATAATAAAGGAGAACTTCCCCAATCTGGCAAAAGAAATAGACTTTCAGGAAGTCCAGGAAGCTCAGAGAGTCCCAAAGAAGTTGGACCCAAGGAGGAACACACCAAGGCACATCATAATTACATTACCCAAGATTAAAATGAAGGAGAGAATCCTAGAAGCAGCAAGAGA
>CM052543.1:107207166-107286611 GCA_028533065.1 Trachops cirrhosus | reverse complement strand
AATGTTAAAGGGACTTATCTAAGAAAAAGAAGATAAAAAACACGTATAGTAAAATGACAGCAAACTGACAATTATTAACAACCACACCTGAAACAAAAACAAGAAGAAACTAAGCAAACAACTAGAACAGAAATGGAACCACAGAAATGGAGAACACATGGAGGGTTAGCAACAGGGGAGTGGGAGGAGGAGAGTGGGGGAAAGATATGAAGAATAAGTAGCATAGATGGTAGATAGAAAATAGACAGGGGGAGGGCAAGAATAGTATGGGAAATGTAGAAGCAAAGAACTATGACACATGGACTGAAGTAAAGGGGGGGAATGTGGGTGGGAGAGGGTGTTCAGGGTGGAGGGGAATGAAGGGGGGATAATAGGACAACTGTAATAGCATAATCAATAAAATATATTTTTAAAAAAAGAATTATTTTTCTTCAGTGTTGAGATGCTCTGTATATACAAGGAATCTAAAAGCAAGCAAGAGCCTAGATGAAGTCAGGACATTGGATAGTAAAACATTTCATTTAATTTATTAACTTTTATAATATTTATTCCCTTTCCCAAGCAAAGACACCAAATCACACAATACAGATCCCTACCTTTTTGGGGTTTTGGGGGGGTTTGGGGGGATTTTGGGGGGGCATTATAATTGTACTCTTCCTAGGCTAGATTTAAATCGGGACAATAGCAATATTTACAGTATAGTGAGATCTTACTTGGTTCTGATGTTAATACAATGTTAATTTTGTATTACCAAAAGGAAAGAATATCCATGTAACACAGCCTGTTTATAGTACCATCAAATGCCATAACTTTACTTATAAAATTTTAATCACCATGAGGAAGCAATCAGACAAATCCAGAACATGGAATATTTCTATAGCCAAATGACCTGAACTCTTCACAAAGTCAGTCATTAAAAAAAAAAAGATGAGAAGTCTATTTTAGATTAAGAGACTAAAGAGACATAACGACAAAAACACTACATGAACCCTGACTGAATCTCAGTTCAGGAGGAGAAACGGCTATAAATACTTTAGGAACAACTGGGGAAATATATATATGGACTGCGTATTAGGTGATATGGAATTATTGCTAATTTTCTTAGATAAGATAATGATGTTATGGTTGTAAGAAATGGCACTTCATCTTAGGATGACCATGCTGAAGAATTTAGGAGCAAAGTGACGTGATGTCAAAACACTTTCAAATAGATTAGCCTGCTTCAAACTAACTTAATATTGCTAACATGAATTTTCTCTTAGGAACAGAAATGAGAGTGACTTGGAAAATTTTAGATAATTGACAAGATAGAGAAATACTTTTCTGGCATAAGTACAAATCTTTTGACTTGGTGACATGTTAAAGCAAGTAATTAAATAAATGATCTGGCTGTCCTCTTCCTGAGTTCTTCAAGTACAGGATGAGGCATAGTATGTGTGGTAACACTATCAATTTTTAAAATGAGTGACCTTTGAAGTAAATTAAAGTTCTACTCAAAATATTCCCAAGGTGCCATTGTGCTCATTAGCTTAGAGACTGCAGATACGAATAACTGCATTTTAAGGGAATTCAAGGAAATCATTCTTAACTATAAATTCCGGACAGAAAAGAGTTCATTATTTTTATTATTTTATTTCAACTACTAGTAGACACTGTTTTCCCTCTCAACTCAAGTATGATGCATAGCTATGAACAGGGGTGTGTTTTAAAAACCATTGTATTACCCCATAACCGTTTTCCATCCCTTTCCATCCAAGCACAGAAGCTAAATCAGGTCCAGATGAAGTGCTATTATTCCTCCAGGAATCATCCCAACTGGGTACCAACTGGGGCTTCAGTTTTTCTGACTGAAGTTTTCAAAAATCCTAAGTAAACAGAGCTTAGGCTTTAAAGTTAGATACACGTATGCCTAATCCTAGTTCTGACACATGCTAGGTAAATTTGGACAAATAACTTAAGTTTTAAAACAACTTTAGAGAAGTTACAAGACGTAATATAAGTATCTCAAATGTACAGTTTGATGATTTTTAGTAAATTTACATAGCTGTGCAACCATTACCAAAATCTAGTCACCCTAAAAAGTTCTCTCGTGCCTGTTTACAGCCAAACCCGGCTCCCAGCCCCAGCAATCACTGATCTGCTTTCTGTATCTACAAATTTGCCGTTTGTAGAAATTTCATATAAATGGAATTGTACAATATGTAGTGTTTTGCATCTAGTATAATGTTTGTTAGCTTCATCCATGTTATATCATGTATTGTTTCATTTTATTGCCAAGTACTATTTCATTACATGGATATACTACACAATTTACTCACTCACAGATTGCTGGACCTTTGGATTGTTTCCACTTTTTGCCTGTTACAAGTAAAACTGCTATGAATATTTGTATACAAGTCTGTGGATATGTCTTTTCATTTCCCTTGGGTATATACCTAGGATTGGAATGCCGAATATGATAATCTTATGTTTAGCTTTTTGAAAGATGACCACGCTATTTTCTAAAGTGGCTGTCTCACTCCACATTTCCAGCAGCAATGTACGAGGGCTGCAGTTGCTCCACATCTCCACCGACGTGTTATTTGCTGTCTTTTTTATTATAGCCATTCTAATGACTATCGAGCAGTATCTCGTTATGATTTTAATTTGGATTTTCCTAACGATTAATGATGTTGAGCACCTTTTCTTGTGCTCATTAGCCATTCGTAAATCTTCTTTGGTAAAATATACATTCAAATATTTTTTCTTTTTTTAAAAGATTTTCTTTATTTTTTAGAGAGAGGGAAAGGAGGGAGAAAGAGAGGGAGAGAAACAGGATGGATGAGAGAAACAACTGGTTGCCTTTTGCACGCCCCCAAATGGGGACCTGTCCTGCAAACCAGGCATGTGCCTTAACTGGGAATCGAACTGGGTACCTTTTGGTCCATAGGCCACCACTCAATCCACTGAGCCACCATCCAGGGCTATATTCAAATATTTTGCCCATTTTTAAATTATACAGTTTGTCTTATTATTATGTGTTCTTAGTGTATTCTGGATATAAATCCTTGGTTGGATATGTAATTTGCAAATATTTTTCTCCTACTCCGTGACTTGTCTTTTTCTTTTATTTCATTTTTTTAAGATTTTATTTATCCATTTATAGAGAGAGGGGAATGGAGGGAGAAAAAGAGAAAGAAGGGGAGAGAAATTTCTATTTGAGCCTTGCCAGGTAGCTCAGTTGATTAGAGTGTCATCTCAATATGCCAAAGTTGCAGTTTCAATCCCTGGTCAGGGCACATATAGGAGTCAACCAATGAATGCATCAATAAGTGGAACAAAAAAATTGATGTTTCTCTCTCTCTCTCTCCCCCCTCCCCTTCCTCTCTCTTTGTCAAATCAATAAATAAATTTAAAAAATAGAAACATCAATGTGAGAGAGAAACATAGATCAATTGCCCTCAGTTAGTGGGATGATGCTCAATCCACTGAGCCATACCAGTCAGGGCTATTCAGATTTTCTGATGCTCTTGTGAATGAAATTGTTTTCCTAATTTCATTTTCAGATCGTTCACTAATGAATTAATATAAATTCATTAATATAATTCATTAATATAAATATATTAATTTCTGTATGTATATCTCATATCTTATAATGTCACTAGACTTAATTTAAAACTCCCATTTCCTCATGTGTAAAATGGAGATACCCAACTGGTAAGATTTTGTGTGGAATAATATACATAAATCTCCCCTGAAGTCTGGAAATGAAGCTCTCCCCCCAACCTCAAATTCAGCCATCTAAAATGTGAGAAAATTTTCACTATTTAGAGAAAAGTAAAATGACTACAATGCACCTGGTATGGAGGCAGGAAAACAGTCACCAACAGTATTACCTCTGAATTTGCATAACCAAGGGATTTTGCTGCATTTTCATTAGTGTAGTGAATAGAATCATTGATATTTTCTACCATCTGTATGTATTGTTTTTATAAGCAGAAAAAAACAACAGGTGTTATTTCTTAAAAATTAAAAATTAAGCCCTGGCTGGTGGGGCACAGTGGATTGAGCATCATTCCACAAATAGAAAGGTCACCTGTTTGGTCCCCGGTTGGGGCACATGCATGGGCTGTGGGCCAGGACAGGCCAGGTCCCCAGTCCAGGACATGAGATAGGCAACTTGTCAATGCTTCTCTCACACACATTGATGTTTCTCTCCCTCTCTTTCTCCCTCCCTTCTCCTCTCTCTAAAAAGAAGTGAAATCTTTATTTAAAAAGTCAAAATTAGTACTTCAAAAGAAAAAGGTAGGGCATTAGAGGTAGAGACCACGTTTAAAAGTAGGGAACTGAAAAATAATGAGGAATAGAGTACAGAAATAAAATGAAGTCACTATAGTCAAGCTGCTAAATTACTAAAAAGTAGGCTGAGGCACGAGGAAATGATTCTATTCTTGCTTTAACTAGCCTGGGGATTTAAACTTTTAAACTTTTTGGCTGTGTTTTAATGTCTGGATGTATATTAATTCCATAGATAACCATCTCAACAATTTAAGAAAGAATGTCCCATTATTCATACCGCTAGACACTTGGAAGATTACCATCTTGGACCAACCCAGCAGCTAAGAATGCAGGACTGATTCTTCTCAAGAATGTCCTTTTTTACTTTAAGAAGTCTCAGCTTTTCTTTCTCCTTTGAAATACCCTGGATATTAACTAGCTGTTTTTTCAGTTTGCAAACCCTAAGACCCTTAAGTATATCTTTGTCCTTTATTTCTAGCCACAGCCTCCTGATTCTTTGTGAATTTGGTTGACAATTGCTACCACTGAATGGATGCTTTTTCTATGCGGGTAGTTTTCTTCTTAAAACACACAGAAATAGATTATCCCCATACACAGAGAAGGGTATTCCCAAATCAGAGAGATCTTGAGTTGCAGGGCCAGATTTGAAACCTAGGTTGTCTGATTTCAAAGCTGAGGCTCTGAGTTGAAATGGGTGCATATACTGTGAAGATGTGTGATAAAATGTTCCTGCTGGAAGAAGTGGTGTGCGATGAGGTTGGAAATGGAGGCACCCACTCTCACTTGCCTAAATGCAAGTCAGGCAAAGAAGGATTGGGTTGGAATTGGAGGTATCTGTATGAATGCATGATTTCAAATATATGTGCGTATCCATTCCAGCTCTGTTCACTGAAAAGGCCTACAAGCAAGAGCACACGAAGCCATGTTCAATAGTGTGACCGACAAAGACCTCCAAGTTTGCTCCCCATCCCGGCAGTCTTTGCTACATTCCACTGCTATCTAGCGACAAGCCTGGTGTCCTGCCTGAGCCTTGCAGTGGGGTAGATAACGCTCTACACTCTCACGACGCTTTAGGGATAAGGCGGCAGCGCCCACAAGTCCACTCGCAGCAACGCCCAGTGAAGCGCCGGAAACCAGAAGCAGAAGGCGTCACCCAGATGGGCGGTGACAGTGAGAGCGAAACTGGAGCTGGAGTTGAGGGCGGGGCCCCGGCACTCCTCCGTTTCTTATTGGAATTGACCGCTGTCAGTCTCCGCCTCCTCTTTCAGTCCCCACCTTTTCCGCGCATGCAGTCTGTTAAATGACGGGCGGTGCGGGCGGGCGGGGCCGAGTGGCGACTTCCGGGAGGGGGAACAAAGTTGAACCCAAGGAGGCTCTACGGAGAGGGAGGAGGAGGAAGAGGAAAGAGCCGGGTGGAGGCTGCTGTAGGCGGCAGCTGTACGTTGTTCGGTGGCATCGGCTATTCTTTTCCCGGCGGACGATGGACAGCCAGGGCAGGAAGGTGGTGGTGTGCGACAACGGCACCGGGGTATGATCCTCACAGGGAGGCCGCGGTGGCAACGGGTGCAGGCGGGAAGGTGCGGCGGACGCGGGGAATCTCCGCGCCCGGGGATGCACCCGTGGCCCTCGAGCCTCGGAACCCTCGAGCCTTGGAGCCAAGGGGCACGGGCAGCCCTTTCCGCCTCCGTGGGCAGGGAGAGCGAGGGCTCTGGTCTCCCCGAGCCTGCCACTCCCTCAGCCCTCCGGGTGGAGGCGGCAAGCGAGGCCGGCATTGCTCGGGGATCTTTCCTGCTGCCCGACACCGACTGGTTCCTTGCTCCAGCCGCGGCAGTTCGGCTAAAGGGTCGGAGGCATAAAAGACTAGGTTTGTGTGTTCGAGAAGGGCTTCTTTCCCCAGGGTCGCCGGTGTGTAAAAAGGGAAGACTTAGAGGCCTTCCTCTTCCTGTGTAGATACCGAACGGGAGGCAGGAAACGGGTGTAAAGAAAAAAAGGGAAGTCTTGTCAGTGCAAGCTTCAGCCCTTACACAGTTTTGAGGGTTTTTTTTTTTTTTTTTTTTTTTTTTTCTGTTTGAGGGAAGTGGAGGCCCGATCGGCTGTGCATAATTTACTTTTTGTTCTGCAAGCTGGGGATTTGGCTTACGGGCAGCCCCGCAGGGACCAGCCTGTTCCATTGAATGATCTTGGACTACTTGCACCCCTCAAGGGGTCCAAGTGTTAATTTTACTGACCTTGGGGGAGATAATCAGTTTTGCCGTTTTCCCTCTCCCCCGTTATTTTCCCCTTAGGTACAGATTACAGATAATGTTAGTCTTTAAGATTCTGAAATGCAAATAATTGTAAAAATCAGTAAAACATTGATTTAAAAAGTTATTTGGAAGTTTTTTTTTTTTTCAAACGCCCTCCCCCTTTTTAAAAAATGTATTTTGGATAGCCAAGTCAGCAAATTAGAAGACAAAAATGTTACTTATTTTGGATGAGTTCCATAGTGATAATTTACTCCTACATTACAGTGATGTCTAACTATTTTGGAGTTGCATATTTTGTGACCTTTCTCCCCCTCCTTCCATAAATGTGACGTGAATTTTAAAAGATTTTACTTGAACTTTAAAACACTTTACAAGCTGGATTGTTGAGAGGTGGAAAGACCTAATATTCACTGCCATAATACTTCCCTTGATGGAATGTTAGACTTTAACAAGCAATAATTATACTGGCTTTATCTGAACTTAGTTAAAAATGAGCTTGAGTAGTAAGTGTTATCATATAATGGGACATCCCTACAAAATGGAATACTTAGAAAAAAAGAGGCAGACCAATGTTGTGGAAAGATATCTAAGATTTACTTTTAAGTTAAGAAGTAATCCCATTTATGTGTGTGTTCTTTATTAAAGATATTTATGTGTTCACAAACTAGGATGTGTATATGCAAGTTCTGGGAGGGTACATGAAATGTTCATAGTGGATACGTGTGAACTAGAGATTGTGGAGTGATGGTAGTAGATGAGGACTTCGTGACCCTTCTATATTATTGGGGAAATGTTCTTTGTTTTTTAACAAGACCTGTATTATATTATCTTTAAAATAAAGAAACTATAGGCATTTATTACTTTTACAGTTAGTACCCAGTTAAAGGTGCTTTTTTAAAAAGATTAGTCTTCAAATTGACGTCTAATTAAATTTAAAGCTTTCAAAATTGAATTTAAAACACTTTTTTAAAAAAAAGATTTTATTTATTTTTAGAGAGAGGGAGAGAAACATTGATCAGTTGCCTTTTGCAAGCCCCCAGCCAGGGACCTCGCCCCACAACCCAGGCATGTGCCCTGACTGGGTATTGAACCAGTGACCTTTCGGTTTGCAGTACTATTGAGCTACAGCAGTCAGGGCTAAAACATTTTGTTTTAATATGCTAGATACTGTTTTTAGAAATCTGAGCCAGTTATATTTTAATGTATTCCTCCTTTTTGAAGGGGGATGATCCCTGTATTTTTCATGAGTTTTTTGATATTCAATTAGTATAGGGATGTTAACCATGAGCTCATTTTTATGTCACTGTTTCATTAGTTTAACTATAGTATTAGGAAACTGGTTATATTATTGATTAGTCTTGTTCTAATTCATAATTTAAGAATCTTATTCTTTAAGACAGAAGATAGTTACTATGACATACGTAGGAAAAGTGTATAGTTCAAACAAAAATGTATGTATTTGGTGTTACATTTCTAATTTTTAAATTTTATTCAGATTTTCTATAGACATGATCAACTTCAAATGAAGAAACAGTTATAATATGTAGTCAGGAATGCTGTGATATTTCTGAAAATTCAGAGGATTAGGAACCACTTAGATGCTATATTCTGTTTCATAGTCATCTTGATTTTATTAAGTTACCTGAAGGTATAATGATTTCCTTTACAATGAAATGTTAAACAAGATATTCAAATTTAGTTTGTAAAAACTTGTGGGAATAGTTGTTAACCTAAAGCAACTTGCCTCTTACACATTTTAGGTTTTAAAATTTTAGTTATAAGCAATTTGAGAAGTTGATTTTTTTAAAAACTCCCCGGGCAGGCCCTAAGTCAAATGCTGTAAGGTGGGTGAGTTCTTACAGTCACGTGCCTGATGTTGTTCCTTGCTTCTCTTTCTTACTAGTCTCCAACCAGTTTCTCTCAGTAGGGCAGCCTAGAGGAGGAAAACTCACCCAATTCCAAAAATTTATTTGCTTCATTCTCATAACTGTTCGAACCTACCACCTAAAATTGAGCCACTGAAAGTGGCCAGATAGGTGCGAATCTTGGTATCTGCTTAGGTTTAGGTGCCTTTCCAGAGTTCTGCCCAGGCGTCTGGTGTTGCATAGTCTGTTACCAAACTTGGGTGTTTTCACCAACAACAATGAAGACAACTGCCTACTGTGTGACTGGTAGTTTTTAGGGTCTGCTAATACAAAGTAGCTTATAATGCTAGGATAATTATTTTCATTTGTAATTCACATTTGTAGTTGTGAATGACCTGCTTTATTTGGCTTATACTAATTTATATGTCAAAGTCAGAAATGTTTGCAATAGAAATAAATCAAAAACAGGGTTTGGTCTTACCCTGCAAAGTGCTGTGAAATAAATAGAATAAATATTTTTGTTGTGTAAGATCAGAATAATCGCTATTCAATTAAATTAATGCACCAGTACCATCAGCTACAAATACAGTAAGCCCAAGTAAAGCCTTGTAAATCTGTTTATGTTTTTTGAGAGAAGGAAGGTACTTTTAAAGCAAATATAGATGACTTTTTTCTTTTTTACTTGAAAGAACATTATACTGTTAGTGTTCTCAGCATTTGATGACTCAGTAGGAAGTAAGAGAGCCAGTTTAAACCACAGTGCTATGAAGAGGAAACTATATATGGTAAAAATCTATTTCTTAAACACAGCCTTACTGCACACAATGAGAGAACTAAGTCTCCAAGTCTTAAAATGATGAGTGGAGGAGGAATTTCAAAGATTAAAATGATACCAAATGAGTATTTCAGAAAAGAATATTTTCTTTACATTTTATCACATAATGGTTTAGAGCTAGGTTTTTAAAATATGGACTTGTTTTTTTTTTTTGCAAGAAAGGAAATGCCAGATTGTCTATCAGTTTGTGATATTAAGAAATAGGTCATTTTAATTATATTCTTGTTATAGCTGTCAGTACTTTAACATTTAAAATGTGAAACAGTGTGCTTATTCGCATTTTGACTGAATGAACATCTAATACCCTATAGGAATGCCAGCATTAGATTACTTTGGCAGCAGATGCTTCCAATAAACTACTACTTAAGCAGAATAGTTTCATAAACAAATGAGTGATATCTTTAATTTGAATTCAAGGCCAAATTTCCCTTTTTTGTAAAGCACAGGAATGGTAGGTTTGGGTTTTTGTTTTGGGGAGAATCTCAACTTTTGTCTACTTAAGGCACTTGGCAAATATTTTGTCCCTTAAGATATGCTCAAACAAGAATTTTAAGATACAGACTACCTATCTGAGCAGTTATAATCAGAAAACATTGAGTGATATGATGATTTCCAGATTTGCCATGTTGCATAGTTTTGAGTGTGTGGCTCAGCCTAAGAAGAGAGGCGTGTCAGCCTTCCCAGTCTCCTCCCCGCACCAGGACTTGACTTAACGCCCCTTCCCAAGCTCTTCCTGCCACCTTCAACTCCTATTATGATTCCTTTTTTAAGTTATTTGTTTACATTTAATATGCCAAAAATGGCCTTCACGAACTTACCAATTCTTTTTTCAGTCATTCATTTTACAGTTTTCTTTAATGATATCTATTTTCATGTAAGTGGGCATTTTTAGCCTGGAGTATGGATACTTTCAACCTGTCTGGTGTCCATTACCTGTTCATTACTTTGAGGTAAACATAGAACTTAATATCCACATAATACTTACTTTCTATATCTGGAATATATGTGTAAATTACGACGAATGCTTATATTATTAGGCTGGTGATCATGACGAATTTTATGTAGAAATTTAGTGTGTCAGGATAATGAGATTCTCTGCCCTTCAGTATCATTTCATTTCATGTCAAGTGAGCTGGATTTTGACTTAAGAACAAAAGAGACTTTATGATTTAGGAGAGAAGCGTATGAAGGGTTTCTTTTTCTTTTCGTTTGAATGTACTAGAAAATACTAGGTATTATTCTTTTCCTCTGATAATTGTCTCCAACTTTTTCTGGATCACATTGATAAGTTTTTTGAGAAGACATTGTGGAAACATTGGTTAGAGCTTCTGAATTCTGTTATTTTAACACTTTTAGGGTGCTTCGCTATCAACTGTTCAAATGAAGAGGTAGGTATGAGCAAGCAGGTTATTATGTATGTGCCATCATATCACACTAACTTCTGCCTTGAAAGGTAACTCAGTAAGAGTTACATTAGAGTTTTAGAGATGGGTGGCTACACCTGAAAATTGACCTGGCGTTGGTGGCTCAATAGTAAACTGACCAGGGCTAGGTTTGGTGGATTTAAAAGAAAACGTATCTGAATAGTATGCTGTGTGTAGGTTCTAATTAATGTTAACTGAGAAGATAGGAATTCAGATGATATTGGGAATATGAAATTTACTAATTTCAGACAGATTTGCAATTCACTCGACGTTCTGGATAGCAGAATGTTCTAGGCTATTTATAATTAACTGGTTCACAAATGAAGTAAAAATTTTACATTTTAGAGGGTTAGTCAGAAATCCCAGAGTTTAAGATTGTTGCTGAGTTTTAACACCATCATGCGAAGCAGTTCCTCGTCCACGGGAGGTTTTGGTCAAAGGGTGGGTTATAGTCTCTGCCCGACTTTGTGTTACTGCTGCCCCGGGCCACGTTCAGACACTAGACATTTTCAGTATTAAATATATTCTCTCTATTAAAATAGTCATGATATACCCCGAAATCAGCAGTTTTTAATATTTATGGATTAATTTATTTAATATGCATTTACTATGTACCAGACACTGTTCTAATCACTTGGGATTTATCAGTAAAACAAAGCAAAACAAAAATCCTTGCACAGTAGCTCACATTGATTGAATAAAGACTTATTAAGGGGAGGGTATAGACTATGATTACTTGCCTTATATGGCTTTTTCCTCCCACCCTGAAGGATTTTTTTCCTATGTACAAACTTTATTTCTATTACAAGGATATTGGTAATTATAATTATAATAAAACAAAAAGAAGGACATGGGGGCTCTGATACTTGGTTTTCAGAGCAAGTCATGGAGCTTAGGGGCCAGTGCCAGTCGGGGCAGAGCCCGGCAGGGCCCTCGCAGGGACAGGGAGCCCTTCACCCTGTCCATCAGAAGGCAGTGAAGACAGGGGCTGTGCTCCCCACCAGAGTCAGAAGGCGCGATGCCGAATGCCACAGATGCAGGCCTCCAGCTCTGCTGGTCTCCAGCAGCCTGTCCCCAGCCTGTACTGCAGCTGGCCTGACCGCTGTCGCAGAGCTCCTCCGCACACACTGGAGGCCTCCACTAGGAGTAGGGAGGGCCAGAACACAGGAGAGGGAACCTAAAAGCTCCCAAATTTAGGCCCCTGCAGGGAAGAGAATCACTTCACTGGTGGGTACCAGGTTTCCAGAACCCTCTCTTGCCACCAGGACCACACAGCACCGAAAAGCAGTGGTGACAATGGGTCAAAAGATGGAGCCCTGGTGGCTGAGAGGCCATAACTAGCATTTCTGTGCTGCCAGATGCAGCAGCTGAAGCCAGAACATTTCTCAGCAGCCTCCCTGCCAACCCTTCCTCCCACCCTTAAGTTTTTAATTGCATTTTCCTTGCAATGTCTGCTCTTAAAAAATAAGACTAAACAGACCATATTATTGGTATAAGAATTTAAAAACCCTTGGTTCTATTTTCAGTTTTACTAGCTGTTAAATTTTTTAATATGTATATCAGTTTCTTATGCATAAAGTGGGAGTATCATCGGAATCACTGATATGCCCTCGTTGGAAAAGTACACTGAACATAAATTATGCTACCTGGTATTACTAAATAACATTTTTCTAAATATATAACTGCAAATAGCTCAAAATACCTAATAAACCTTAACATGATGTTAGTCTAGATGCCATTGGATTTCTCCCATTTTGGAAAATGAGGTTGCTTAAGTGAATTGCCAGAGATGAATGAACGCGTGCTTTAGAATTAAAACTTTGACATTTCTCTCTTAAAAATCCTTAGCATTTGTTGAGTGAATTTGTCCATTCCCCAAATATGTCTTGTGTGACCACTGTGTGCCAGGATCCTTTTGAAGCATTGGGTTCCGCCTGAACCGCTCTGCTGAGCCCCTGCTTTCGTGAGGCTTTCTCTGTGGTGGGGGCACTCAGGCACTAAACAGACAGTCTCCTGGTAAATAAACATGAGCCCCAGTAGCAGTCAGTGCCATGAAGGGCATAAAATGAGATATGATAGATTGAATGACTGGTTTGGGTGATTTGACACCACCAGAAGTTTAAAATATTGTATAAATGCAAAGTGATTTTTTCAGACACTAGTTTTCAATGGATATAGCAAATACTTTGACTAACTCTCTCTTACTGTTCTCTTCCAGTTTGTGAAGTGTGGATATGCAGGCTCGAACTTCCCAGAACACATCTTCCCAGCTTTGGTTGGAAGACCTATTATCAGATCAACCACCAAAGTGGGAAACATTGAAATCAAGGTAATATTTTATTTATTGATAAATGAGGATCAAAACCTATGAGATGTTCTTGAATGAAGTAGTTTAAAAATGTGATGCCATGAGAAACAAAGGGGGAGGGCAGAATTTCTTAACTTTTTAGTTAATACTTGAAAAGAGGCGCAAAAACCAAAGTTAATTTTGTCTGATTTTAAGTATGGCTTGATGCCATTACTCTCTGAATGGAGTAAAATACTTAAGATTTTTATATGAATGTGAATTATAATTTTTAAAAGAAATCAGCCTGGCATTTTTATGTTTTTCAATTCCATATATTTGTCATTATATATGTTAGTGTTCCTTTGGGACCTTAGACTTTTCCTTTCCGTGTTCTCATGACCTGATTCCCATAATTTTTTATAGAGCTAGTCAGGAAAACACAGGGTGTAAATCTTATTGTTTCCTCTTTTCACTAATGTAATAACTGATTTCCATAATGTGCAGGAAGAAGCTGTCCAAGTCTTTATTTGGCCTTGCATTATTTGCCTTACCAGAAAGAGAGAGGAAGGAAGGTTATCTTTGTCCACTTACTGTACTTGACACAGGAGACTCAACATTAAGGTTGAGGGATTTTTCTTCCATATCAAAGGGATTGGAAATCAAATGGGAGTTATATTGTAGAAGAAAAAACAAACAAATTAACCAAAAGGACTGTGGTCACCAATTGATTTAAATTCTTTAGATGGCCTAGGGGTCAGGTTTTACAAAATACAGTCGAATTTTGGGGCAGACTGAAGTATTTGTAAACAAGCTAGCATTGTCAGTCCTATCTGGACAGTCTTTGGCAAGACTTCGGTGAACTGTTAGATTGAGTCGTTTGAAATCCGAGTTAGGGTGAGCCTCTTTGGGACATTGTTTGCACTCTCTAGGAAGGTGGTAGTAAGTGGTAGAGATTTGCTACTTGATAGCTCTCTGCTCTTGGGGTTAGAGAGTTAAATTACACAATGAATAAAAATACAAATCGAAACTTAGGTTCTGTGTTAATTTTTTAAAGACTTAAAGTAGTGAATTATACCAGTCTCTTGTTATGTTACCAATAATCAAATGGGATACCTGATATCACTGTTTTTATTTTAGAGTCTGTTTTGGAGGTGGTGGAATTTATGGGATTCCTTATTCTTTTTTTTGTGAACTCCTTTTATACTGACTGAATTCAGTCTTGAAAGAACTTTGACTTAAAATTTAGTTAATTATAGTGATATGGATTAACTTTTTAAATGGAGTTGGAAGTTTTTTTTATTCAGAATCAGACTTTTAAAGAACTGTTTTTTAAGGTACTTTATTGATAACATTTTGAGGTATTAAAATATATCACATATAGCTATTTTTATTCTTCAACATAGGCACAAATAATGATATGTCTTTTAACTCCCACTCTCTTACTTTTCAAGGCCAAGTGATAGAAATGAACTAGTCAGTATACTAATGAGACATTTTTCACTGAGGAATTCCCTGTAGCATTACTTGTATGGTTTGTCATTCTGTGTTCTGTTGGCCCAGTTCTGTTCAGTCTGCTTAGTCTTTTAAGTCTTTCAAGTTAAATTGTTCTTCCAATAGAAAACACAGAGACCTGTGTCAAATTTAACTTGATTGCTAGAGCTTTGAAAGACAATCCTAAACTTACCCTCTGCTTACTCAGCTAGATCTTTCCTGTTATCTTTATTTTCCTTAATTTAAGGTTCTTAAATTCAGTATTGAATTTAAAGAAACTTTTTGGAATTTCTCTGTCTAGCAGATTGACTTATACTTTTTGTGTCTTGTTAGCTAAAATGTGGTGGTAAACTAAAAAAAAAAATAGAAATTTAAATTGTTTAATAAGTTAATTATTTTCATTCAGGAGTAATAACTGTCCGTGTTAATATGGCCCTAATTATTAACTCCGTAAAATAGAGTGGTACTGCATCTGACCTCGACCTAATTTTTCTCTATTGCTTGTATGTTTAAAAATTTCAGTGAGGATTTTATTTAGGCCTTTTCTGACTCTTACTTCTACCTTCTCTCTCTTCACCTTTCTTGACCTGTTGAAGTAGAATAACAAAAAGATGGTAAGTGAGGTTACACACGTGCTCTCTGTTTGTTTTCCACTTTTGCTTGGTGGGACAGTAGTTGTTGTTTTGTGTCCCTTTAGTATTGGGGAGGGGGGCGTTTCCATATTTTAATTTTAAGTCCTTCCATCCTATACTTTCCTGATTGCATACAGTGGACCAAACCAGAACTGATTACTAACATAGTTTTGAACTGTTTTTCTTGTGTTTCTTATAGATAAATGTTATAATTAAAACGGAATGTGGTGTGTGCATAACATTAGAAACCAAATGACTTGGTATAGGATATGTGTGATCCAGAAAATTGGGTGACCTTGTTACATTTGGATAAATTCACTGTATTGACTAATGTTAAATTGAACATTGAATATATTCTAGTATAGTATCGTGTATTTTTAATAAATTGAGTAAAATTTTAATATGCAAATAAAATATAGATAGTAAAGTGGGGGGTGGGGATTTCCTATACTATCCTTATTGATGAGCAGATTTTACAATATTATCTGAGGATAAATAAGAAAAAATGAAAGGCTTTATCATAAACAACAGCTTTCCACCCTAAATAAATGTGGCACTTTTTTCTTTTGAACTAGATGCTTACTGGGTACATTCCAGCCAGTTTACTCTTTCATTATATTTTTCTGTGTTAGTCTAAGTGCTATATTTGTAAGCAGCTTTGAAAAAGATGAATATCAGGCATTTCTACTGATATATATTTTAACTAGTAACTAACTTTGAGGAGTTTTCTTTCAAATAAGCAAAAACATTTAAAAGTGGAAATTCCGATATTTATCCTAAACAAAACATCATGCCTTTCTCTTAAAATCCTAAGGAGATTTAAGAATCTGCTTGTAGAGAACAGTATAGATTTAATTTCACAGATGTTTTTTGAGGAATTTCTTCTAGGAATTGTGGTTGTGTGTTTGCTCAATTTTTTAATTTGAAGTGACATTGTTCAAATGATTCTTGGCAAATATAATCTATATTGCTTGCTTTTCTTAATATATAAGTGATTTTGAAACAGCATCTCAGAACAGTTACTGTAATTTTTCATTCTTTCAGGTAATAGGTGGTGGTTTAGGCTTGAGGTCCATTGATGAGGTGGGTGGTAAAAATCTAAGGCCTGATCTGATCGCTTGTGACTTGATTCTGAGGTACGAGGGCAGGCTTCATAAAGCTCTTAAAATTTTTGGTTTTGGAAGTTGAAATGTACTAAGGAAGATTATATGTTTTAGGATTTTTTTAATTATAATTTTTAGATACAGATAAATTTAGGTAGCTTGGGTTACTCAAATGGTGCACTAACCTAGTAAGTTAAAAATTGTTTTCTTCCATTTTAAACGTTGTCTTGTTCAGAGGGGTGGTAAGATACTCAATGCCAGACATTTCTTTCAGCTAGGGCTTTAGAGCAGCGGTCCCCAACCTATTGGCACCAGGGACCGCTTTCGTGGGAGACAGTTTTTACCAGTCCGTGGCCTGGGGACTGGGGACCCCTGCTTTAGAGTATGTATGTCCTAGAAGTAGATACATAAACTTTTGGTTTTAGTTGGCATTGGGTCAGACATATGTAAGCCCCTGTTCTTGCATGGATTAAAAGTAAATATTCTGATAAAATCTGTTGAAATGTAGTTGTGAATGTATATTGATTTATGTAAACCATCTAATTAATTATCTAGTGTATTTACCTTGTTCATCACAAAGATACAGTCTAAAGGAAGTAACAAAATTTTGTGTTAAATTATATTTGTTAATGGCCAAAGGTCATATACTGCATTTTGCTGTGTATAATGTGCACCCATGTTTTTGACCCAAACTTTCAGGGGAAAAAAACTGTCATTTTAATTTTTTAATTCAATTATTTATTTATTCATTCATTTATATTTAGATACTTGTTTTTTGTATTATAAAGGAATTTTAGCATTTATTTTTTTAACATGATGGTACAAGAGATTTTATGTAACAAATAATTACAAAACACAACTACAGATACAATGTATTTCAGGTACTACCCACGTATAACGCATACCTTTATTTTTCCCTCAAAAATTCGGGGAGGGGGCGTATGCATTATACACGACAAAATAGAGTATATACTTGCAGGTTTAGATAGCTCCCTTAACATTTTTTTAAGAAGTGTTTAGAATATAGAGCAAGGTTGAAAGAATAAAACCCTATACCCATCACTTAGATTCTGTCATTAATATTTGCTATACTGATATATCACATAGCTATCTAGCCACCCATCAGTCTGTCCTGTTTTTTGATGAATTGCAAAGTATCAGTATACTTCTTCCTAAGTAATTCAGCATACATGTCATTAAGTAGATTTCACAAATAAAGATTTTTAGTTTTGCATTTTCCATCAGACAATTTCAAATAGTTAATATTCAAGAAATTTGAGTAGCCTTGGCTGGTGTGGCTCAGTGATTGAGTCCCAGCCTCGGAACCAAAAGGTTGCTGGTTTGATACCCCATCAGGGCGCATGCCTGGGTTGCAGGCCAGGTCCCCAGTTGGAGGTATACAAGAGGCAACCAAACGATATTTCTCTCGCACATTGATGTTTCTCTTTCTCACCTTCGCCCATTCTTCCCTTCTCTCTAAAAATAAATAAATAAAGATCTTTTTTAAAAATCTAAAGAAAAATTTCAGTATTAAGTTGTGGTGAATTAACTTTAAAAAAACTATTTGCAACACAGAAGCTTTAGAGAACATTTCTAGCATCTGTTTTGTTTCCCCTTTTTTTTGTTGCTTCAGTGGATGTTGTGGAAATCTGTTTTAAAAAATAGAGTTCACTGTGGTTTTTACCTCTGATTTTTAAAAAAAAGTTGTTACTTTTAAAAGTTTTAAAGTCATATGTATTTAAACCTCCATTTTAACACATCTTATATTAATTTTGCTCTTGTCATTTCCCCATGTTTTAAATTTTAAGTATTGTAGCAAATAGTTCTATGTCTGATACCAGTTTTTAAAACTTCATCAGTACACATAGAAGTTAGAATTATTTAATGTCTTTATTAGCTGATTTCTAAAAGAAGTTTAAGTTCCAAGACATCGTTAGCCTTATTATACATACGGAACTTGGCTTTTCAAATGTGGGCCATCTTAAGTATGCTCATTGGAGACAAGACTTGTGAGTATTCTGCTTTGTGTGTAATAGCATTGTTTTCTAGGCTTAAACTTTAAGATAAAAAATGTTGCTCTTGAGTTCTAATTTTAAAGAATTGTTTCCCCGTGTTTTATTTTTTGTGTGTCTACAAATTTTCATTCCTTTTGGTGAGGCATATTAAACAAACTTAATTTCAATTCTCATTCAGACATGTAGGTAGAAGTTTGTGAAATTTACAAGTTATATAGTACATATGTGCATTATTGTAGTGTACTAAAGAATCATCCTTTTTTTGCTTCTTTCATTATGCTTTATGACACATTCACTTACCATTTTGATGTTTAGTACCAAGGACTGTGCTGCATGCATTGAGCATTTCTCTACAAGTTGTTTTCCCTGATGTGCTATTTCACATATCACAGGCCTTATTTTTTGAACATTTGAGCAAAAGAGACAGATGAAACCTCATAGAAAACCCTCAAAATATGAAAATGTGGGGTTTATTTTTGTGTAATTGCTCTTCTTTTGGAAACATATGTATTAAAGGTAAGGTCAATTTACTGATTTAAACCACATTATACATAAAAATATATTAAACTTTGCAAGGCACTGCTCTTGAAAGAAAAGATTTTAACTTGTGGAATGAAATACTTGATCTGGAAGTGCCAGAAAGATTAAAATTAATTATTCCCAAGTTTTTGGAATATAGGAATATAATTTTCTGGAGGCATTTTATGCAAAATTTGACTGGTCTAAAGCTTTGGTATTATAATTTTCTAGGATCTTATGGTTGGTGATGAGGCAAGTGAATTACGCTCAATGTTAGAAGTTAACTACCCTATGGAAAACGGCATAGTACGGAATTGGGATGACATGAAACACCTGTGGGACTATACGTTTGGACCAGAGAAACTTAACATAGATACCAGAAACTGTAAAATCTTACTCACAGAACCCCCCATGAACCCAACCAAAAACAGAGAGAAGATTGTAGAGGTAAGTTTTAAATAAGATATACATGTGTTTCTTTCCTTTTTCCTGACGATGTTCTTGCTTTTATTTTACTGTTGTTGTAAAAGATAAAGAGAATAAAAAGAATTGTTTTCTCCCAGGTCCCATTTACTGAGCACCTAACTGTGTGCTGACCATTGTTTCTGAGCAGGCTCTGTTGGTAACGGAGACGGAGTCCAGCTGCCGTGGAGCCTGTGCTCTGGGGAAAACAGACCCCAGAAAGTGACTTAATTGAGTGGTTTGTTAGAAGATGATAGGTGCTAACGGGGGAGGGGGGATTAAAGGAGGTGGGGAGTCGGGGAAGGTTGTGTTTGTACATGGGGTGTGGTAGGGGCCCTGCGTCAGAAGGTGGTGATTAAACACAGGGAGGGAGTTAGCCAGGATATATGGGGGGAGAGCATTTCAGGCAGAAGGAGGAGTCCGAGTAAAGGTCTTAAAGTGAGTGCAAGCCTGGCATGTTAAAGAGTCAGCAAGGAAGCCAGTGTGGGAGAGCCGCAGGAGATGAGGGCAAAGAAGTGACTGGCCCAGATCATCTAGGTTCTTACAGGGAATTAGACTTTTACTTCAGGTAAAATAAAGGGCTCTTACAGGGGAGGGACATGTTTAGATTTAGGTTTTTGTGGCTGCTGTGTTGAGAGTAGGTCATAGGGAGGCAAGGGTGGGAGAGAGACCAATTTGGAGAGTTTTTCAGCTATCTAGGCAAAAGATAATCATTTTTAGGATTAGGGGTAATAGCAGTGGAAGTCATGAGAAGTGGCCAAACGTGGATCTGTTTTGAAGGTAGGGCCAAGAATTTTCTGAGGTATTAATTAAATAGGGGCTAGGAAGGGGATGGCACCAAAGGTTCTGACTTGAGCAGCCAGAGAACAGGTTGCCATCATAAGCTGGTTGGGAAAGACCAAGTGGATAAGTGGAACAGGAAGTGGAACAGATAAGTGGAACAGGAAGGGGGGTGGGGGCAGAGATGGATCAGGAGTTGGGTTTTGGTCCTCATTAGACATCTACACAAAAGTGTGTGTGTGTGTGTGTGTGTGTGTGTGTGTGTCACTGCACAATTAAGTTCAAGCGAACAGTATGAGGCTGTAAACTGGGGAGTTGTCAGGATACAGATGACAGGGCTCACCAAGGAAGTGACGGTGGAGGGGGGTGAGAGGGCTGAGGACTGGGAGGCAGGAGGAACGGTTGAAAAGGTTCCTGAGATAAGCAGTTAGAAAGAGGAAGAAGTCTACATTCTCAGTAGTTTGGGTAACTTTTCAAGGTTGTCTTTCATTTTGTCTTATGAGGCAGAAACTTAGTAACTTTGTATTTCAGTAGCTTTCAGTTACTACTTAATATAAATATTTTGTATCATTCTGTTTATGTTTAAATGGTGGAAATTTTGGAAGGGGTTTAGGAGAGATTGTTTTTAGACAATATTTTTAAAGTCTGGATTAAAACTCAATTTTTGTATTAAGTGTTTTAAAAATGAGATTGTGGTTTTAGGTACAGATTCCATATCACTCCTTATGGTTCATGTCTTATTTTTTTTTCCTTCTAGCTACCCCTAAAAATGTGAAAGATGGGCTTTACTGTATTAGTTTATATTTTAATTTGTTTTACACTTTCTGAATTATTGACAACCACTAATACTTTGTGATGGATAAGTAGTCATTTATAATTGGTATTTATTTTTAGCAACACATTACAAAATCAGAGTGTAGACACAGAAAGCTCTTCCAGAGAGCTTGATATCTAAATGAAAAACAAAATGTCTTTGGATAAAAAGTTAGGGAGATGACACTATACCTGGATCCCTTTTACTAACTATTTGACTAAGGTATGTATGTGCAAAAGTGACAATCAGTCTCACCATTAAATACTTTTTAATGGTCTTATAAGACCAGTAAAAACAAATTCTCACAGACTTTCAAGTCAATAAATGCAAGAAGCCATTTTCATCCCTGTGGAGAGGGAATAAAGGATGATGGAATAGAGTACCAGTAAGAATATCGGTCGCTAACTGATGAGTGCGTGTTTCAGAGTTATAAAATTTAAATTCTGTAAATTGTAATTGGTCAGTTTAAAATTTCTAAGTTTGCAGGTATTCAGAACGGTAGTCGGCCCTGGTAGTCAAGGAATGCCGAGTATAGATGACAGAAAAAGTCCTGTATGGTGTCCCCAGCCAACCTGCACTACAGGGACTGAGGCAGGAGTCCGACTGGAGCGGGGCTAGCCTACGCCTCCTCGCACTGCAGCTCCGGTGCAGTGCGGCTGAGAGCGGGCCTGCCGCCGGGGCTCCGGCGGGGAGGGCGGGGAGGGCGGGCTCAGCGGCTGGGCAGGCCTGTGTCTGCCAGCCTTCGGGGACTTGCTGCACTTATTTTTTGTCTTTCTGCCCTACTATTTTACTCCTTTTTACTTTTTTTTAACTGCTGGAGGTGCTTGGTCTTTGAATTAAAAGATAATTCCCTTAAGTCAAATGCAGAAAGCTTTCTTTCACTCTGATTAGCCATTAACTAAAACACTCAGAAATCTTTGCTTTTGTAGCACTTATGAAATGCTTGGGGACCCAGGATGCCTCTAAAAACCTGCCCCTAAAATTGGAGCTCTGTGACAGCGGAAGTTAGTAGATGCGAATAGAGCTGAAGAGAATGGAGGCCTCTTAGGTCTCTTGTATTTTGGCCAGAAACATAGATAATTAGAATATGTAACTTGTAAATACCAGTATTTTTTTTCCTTTTGTATTTTTAGGTAATGTTTGAAACGTACCAGTTTTCTGGTGTGTATGTAGCCATCCAAGCAGTTCTGACTTTATATGCTCAAGGTAGGTGAAGCTTAACTTTCAGAATAATCAATTCAGCAGACATTTATTATGTTTTATATCGAAGAAATTTGGTTTTTCAGTAAGTTGTAAATCCAAAAAAAGCACAGTAATTATATATTTATTTAGATGCCTTAAATATTTATTCAAATATTTTTATAGTTTCTAAAATTTGTCACATAAAATACATACATTTTAATTCCTAAGTGTAAAAGGATTTCTTAATTTTTTAAAAAGTAGCAGGTTCCCTCTTTTAGGTTATTTTGAAGTAAAAATTTTGTGCATAGTGGAAAATGATCATGGAATTTGCCCTCAGAATTGGCAGTTTAAAAAAAAAACAGATCTAAAACTGTTCGTAGAAAAGCATGCTTGTGAGATACACAGTAAATACAAAGAAGAAGGCAGACATTTGGGAGTGCCTTCCTCACCTCTGAGGTGCAGATTTAATGGAGGGGGTTACTATGTTTTCTTGGGACTGCTATCGGTACTGACTCCCTGTCCATCAGAAATAAAACGTTGGCCACCCTGGCTCGGTGGCTCAGTTGGTTGGAGCATCATCCTGTACACCAGAAAGGTTGTGGGTTTCATTCCAGGTCAGGGCACATACAGGAGGCAGCGACCTCTGTCTGTCTGTCTGTCTCTCTTCCCACTCTCTCCCCTCTTCCCCCCCCTCCCCTCCCCAACCCCTCAAATCAATTTTTAAAAACTTGTCTGTCCTTAGGAGGATTAAAATATTGGCTGTGTGGGGGAGAGCTCTTGTGATGGTCTATTGAGAACTGTGGGGCTGTCAGCTAGGAGCCACGAGTCTGTGAGGCCCTTGACATGGAAAGGTAACCTCTAGTCTATCTGGGAAAGCTAGAGAAACAGGTCATTTTGATTCAGCAAATCAGAGAAGGCTCCTGAAGGAGGTGACACCGACGTCTCAAGCAGTAGTGCTTCAGCAGCGTGCATGACGCACTTGGAAAACACACTTTAATGTTAAATCCGACTGTATACGTGGATTAGTAAAAATCACCTTGTGAAAGTATGTACATAGTGGGTTTTTTAAAGTTGTCTTAGTACCACATATAGCTACTTAGAAAACACTTAGGGGAACTAAGTGTGGTGTGTGCCTTACACTGTTGAGTATAGAGGATAGGGCGATGCGTGAGCTAGATGTGGGGGTCAAGATGAAGATGGAAAGAAAAATAAAGTATTGTATGAGCGTTAAGAACTGGTGTTTTTCAGTCCTAGGTCTCAGGGTCTGTTTTTTGCCATTTCCTGGGGTAACACATGATTAGACTAAAAGTGTCACAAGAGACATGCAAGAGAATACTGGTTTTAGTGTCTATAATATTAGTAACACACTTCAAAATAACCAAATAAAGAAATGTTGGCTCCTAGACCATTGCAATTGGTGAAGTTTCTAATTTGGCTTCTCTACTAGTACTCGAAATTTGCTGGCTTTGATTTTTCTGATTTGACTTCATGTAAAACGTCACAATTCTTACACAGGTTTACTGACTGGCGTAGTAGTGGACTCTGGAGATGGCGTGACCCACATTTGCCCAGTTTATGAAGGCTTTTCTCTCCCTCACCTCACCAGAAGACTGGATATTGCTGGGAGGGATATTACCAGATACCTTATCAAGGTAAGTAAAAGAAAATGTTGTAGAAATTAGATTTTTGGCCCTACCTGGTGTGGCTCAGTGGGTTGAGCGCTGGCTTGCGAACCAAAAGGTCTGGTTTGATTTCCTGTCAGGGCACATGCCTGGGTTGTGGGCCGGGTCTCCAGTTGGGGGTGTGCGAGAGGCAAGCAATGGATGTTTCTCTCGCACATCGATGCTTCTCTCCCTCTCTTTCTTTCTCCCTTCCCCTCTCTCTAAAAAGTAAATAAATAAATTTTTTAAAAGATTAGATTTTGTAATTTGTGTTTACTAACTTAACACAGAGTTGGGTGTATCATCTCAGGATTCTAGCAAATCTGAATCACTAGAGAAATGGCCCAACTACTCCATTGTTCATATAACAATCCATATGAGATTTATACACATGATCTCTGGTATACTAATGAGAATATATTATTTCAATACATAATTATATTGCTATTCCTAAGGAAGGAGTGGAGAGGTATTTCAAAGGTGGAAGAGAGCCCTGGCTGGCGTAGCTCAGTGGATTGAGCGCGGGCTGCGAACCAAAGCATCGCAGGTTTGATTCCCAATCAGGACACATGCCTGGGTTGCAGGCCAGGTCCCCAGTGGGGACCTCATGAGAGGCAACCACACATTGATGTTTCTCTCTCTCTCTCCTTCTCCCTCCCTTCCCCTCTCTAAAAATAAAGAAATAAAAAAAAAATCTTAAAAAAAAAAGGTGGAAGAGACCCTAAAACTATCTTGAACAATTTAGGCAGCCTTTTCTGCCATAAAATCTTTCTTTGAACAGATCCATGTTAATGTAATCTTGGCTGTAATCTTGGTTGGATTGACTGTTCTTGTCTTTCCCCACAAACTATACCGATAGCAAGTTAATGATATTTGACAAAAAGTAGGGCCCAGATGTGCCTGACTTTAATATGTAGTAGTTTTCATGGAATGTGTTCAGTTTTCAGTGTTTACTATTTTAAAGTTTACTTCTGGTTGTAATTATACTTTTCTTTAAAACGTTGCTGGAGAAAGTATATGAGGCTGCTATTTGGAGGCCTGTGTGTTTTTTTTTCTTAATGTTTAAAAGTTTGGAGTATTGTCTGTACCAGATTTCCGTAGTTGTGTGTCTTCTCTGGGTCAGTGGCTCTCAACCAGCCACGATGCTCCCTTACAGGGATGGTTCGCAGTGTCTGGAGACATTCTTTGGCTGTCACAACTGCAGGAATGCTACTGAACATCCTGCAAGGAACACGGCGCCGTGCAGCGAGCAGCCCCACAGCAGAGAGCCCCAGTGTCCACAGTGTCGCTGGGCTGCTGTGGGGAAACTGGTTGCGGTGGCGCTGTGTGTGCAACACGCTGGGTTGCACTGAGTCTTCACTTTGATGCAGGTTTCTTTAGTTCCAGTTAGAGCAAGTGGAGATTAAGCTAATGAGAGTTACAACACACTTGTTTGGAGCCTAAGCTCCATCTTTGGGTCACCACCAAAGGAATTTCCAAGCATGTTCTGAACATAAACACAAAGAATAGAGGATTTGCAATTTCAGAGTTTTTACATGAAAAGTTCAGTTGTCTTTATGTACATGTTATGGTTTTTCTTTATTTTCTTTTGAATTTTTATGTTTATTTGAGCCAAACTGACAATCTGCCAGGAAACACAGTCTCAATGCTCCCTGTGGTTGTTTTTTTTTTTTCCCTATCAGCAGGTTGAATTTTCTTATTCATTTGTTTAACATGCTATCGTTGATCTAGTATGTGTTAGACATTGAACTATTTCAGTAGAAGCTAGGGATAACACTTTCTAAGACCTAGGGATATCATGAATATGGTATTGATTGAGCAAATTGCAGGTAATAAGAATTTAGTACTAAAATAATATGTATTAATGGACTTGAATGTTTATCAAAACTATCTAACATAAGTACTCAAACAGTACCCTTTTTGAAAGCTAGCTTGTTTTTCTAGCTTGTTTTACCTGTTTATTATTTGTGACCTTTTGATTTTGTTACTCTGAAACTTCTCTGCAAAACTGAAATATAAATTCTTCTGTGGCAGAGTAATATCCCTGCTTCTGAAATATTCAGTAAGAACTAAAAAGATCTATGTATTGCAGTTGTTATTTAATGTGCCATATTTAGTGAGTAATAATAGCTTTCGCAGAGTTGAACTCAGATTAATTGTGAATTTACTATTTTCTTGTGTCAGCTGCTTCTGTTGCGAGGATACGCCTTCAACCATTCTGCAGATTTTGAAACGGTTCGCATGATTAAAGAAAAATTGTGTTATGTGGGCTATAATATTGAGCAAGAGCAGAAGCTGGCCTTAGAAACCACAGTATTAGTTGAATCTTACACAGTAAGTATTTCCATATATGTGGTTTTTAAAATGAACAACGATGATTGGTGTTTGCTAAAGGAGGTTTTCTTGGAATCCAGTATTTTTGTTTTGGGTTGTTCTAATATGTATGTGCGTGTCTTTCAATGTCTTTTTACATTAAGATTCTATGATTTAATTATTCTAGGATGTCATACAATGTGAAATAAAGCAAGAAACATAAATTGCTTTTCTACCTTAGGATATAATTAGTTACGAAATGTTATTTTGAGATTGTTACCTGGAATAGCATTTTCAACATGTGTTTTACAGAATGTCATGTCACTGAAATGTTAATAGGTATTTTACAAGAAATTAAAGCGGGGGTTACATTGTCCAATAAGTTTGGGAGAGAGTCAGTTTTGCTTTACCGCAGGGCTTCTCAGCTTTTAACCTGTTAATGTGCGTGACTGTGGGAATGTAGTTTACCTGTTTCTCAGTCTTGTTAGACTTCAGAACTCTTTAACGTTTCATCGCGCTATAAACATTCTTTGGGAAGTGGTCATACTAGAGTAGTATTGCTTTAATTATTCAGTAGGTGGCAGTCTTTTCCTGACTTAGTGTTTTCTTAATCAGAGCTTGATGAAGACAAATGTGAACTTGAAATTGTAACTAATGGGACTTAGAACCTTGTTACAGCTTGCACCAGGGGAGTTAACCCTACCTGAATAATGTATTGCTATCTTAAGTCTGGGATATTCATCTGGGTATCAACTATTTCCAGATCTCATCTTTGACCTAGTTATTACTAAAATGAAATTGAGGAATAGGCAGTAAAAGCAAATGTTCTTAAACCATTTAATTCATGTAAGCTCTGTATATCACAAATAGGTATGAAATAGTCGTTTTAAAATACTTATAAACTTGTATAAGTCATAGTGTTTCATTTTTAAAAGATACTGATCCGAGTAGTCAATAATCCAATACTTTGCAACTTAATGGTCTCCAGATTTGCTCTGGGGGTTCTTTCCTGAAGCTTTCTTGACAGTACCTCTAGATTTACAATTATTTATCTATTTGACTTTTTTGGAAGAAAAGTGGCATGAGGCAAAGGATGAGGGAACTAAAACTCTAAGACATGTTTTATTAATTTCTTCCTTTCTCAAAGAATTTGAGGTAGCCCTGGCTGGTGTAGCTTAGTGGATTAAGCGCGGGCCTGTGAACCAAGAGATCATGGTTCGATTCCCAGTCAGGGCACATGCCTGGGTTGCAGGCCAGTTCCCAGCAGGGAATGCACAGGAAGCAACCATACATTGATATTTCTCTCCCTCTCTCCTTCCCTTTCCTTCTGAAGATAAATAAATAAAAAAATCTTTAAAAAAAAAAAAGAATTTGAGGTAGGTTATAAATATGTATGCAACAGAAAAGAAGCAGTAAGTGAAGAGGGGTATGGGTGAACAAATAAATAAAAGATAGAGTAAGACTTGATGCAAAGAATTGGAACCATACAGCCTTAACAGTTCCTAGGGGTAGGTAGTTCCTAGGGTAGGTGGCCCCAGGATGGCCAGTAGCCAGAATGTTCAGAGAAGTCACACCATAGGAGAGGTTGGAAGTATAAGGCAAAGATTTTGCTAAAAAATAGTCTTCCATGTGAAATTTTCCCAGCTATCTTGGGTAATTTCATGTGGTTTTTAAACTCACCTGGTGATTTTATTTTTTTAAGGGTAAATGTTTGGATCAGTTTCTTTTTTTTTTTTCCTTTAGAAATTTGATAGATTTCATAAAAAGATAATTCTGGAGTTTTTAAAAAATGATTACTTTGCACATATCTGTAAACAATTACAGTAAACATGGAGTAAACGTTTTAAAGAATTTGGCTTTGTGTGAGTTTGTTGTATTGGAAAGTCAGTTTTGGAATCTAAATATAATAATTGTAATTTTATAAATAAATACACTGTTTGAAATACTAGTGTAAAACTAATTCTATTATCTCAAAAGAAATGTGTCAAATGCAACATATACAACCATGCTTGTTACTTAGGTCAGTCCAGTGAGTTGTGAAGTAGTTTAAGAGAGGGAGTTTTTAACATTTTTCCTTTAATATAAATAATGTAACTTTGGAGTTTTCTGCACAAGGCCATATAACGATTTCTGACCTTGTTTCAATCTTACTTACTTAAATTAAAGTTCTGTCTATCTGTTATTATTTAAAATGTAATAGGACCTAGTAAGTAGGATACAAAGAATTACCCAATAAAAAATAGTCTAGATCAATTTTCTTAAACTTTTTTGATCATAAAGTATAAAGTATTTTGCTAGCAAAATAAAGTTTCACAGAGCAGTTATCCAGTGAAAAATTACTTAAAATTTTTAATTGAATGCATTTAGGCTACATGGTAAAAATATTTATGAAATTACAAATGTGTTAAAATAATAAGAGAAGCAGAAGCAGCATCGACACCAGGTATAATGGAAACACAGTAATTGATTGATTGATGCTGCCTGTTTGCGCTCAGCTGCACACCAGTGGAAGGAACCTTCTGCATGCAGGCATTGGTGATTTCTCCAAGGAATTCCTGATCCTTTGGGGCAAGACATACCATTTTAAAAAGCAGAACAGAGTATGATAATAAAAACAATTATCTAAATGTATTTTACTTTACCTTTTTTTCAAAAATGTATTTTGAGAGAGGTATGTCGCTGGTACATGTTTAAAAGTACTAGTGCCCTGGAGAACACTGGAAAATTTTTTAATGTTTTGCTAATACCTGGTTAATCTTGGTTTCTAGCTCCCAGATGGCCGAATTATCAAAGTTGGGGGAGAGAGATTTGAAGCACCGGAAGCTTTATTTCAGCCTCACTTGATCAATGTTGAGGGAGTGGGTGTTGCTGAATTGCTTTTTAACACAATCCAGGCGGCTGACATTGACACCAGGTACGTAAGAAATGGTGGTTTCCAAGTTATTTATCAGAAATAGATGGAATACAAATAGTTGGAATGACCCAAGTTGTCTGTTATCTCATTCTTGTTTTTGAATAGATAAGGCAAATAATTTTTTGTTAGGGTGGCAGTCAGTGTTTACCACATTATGTCATTGTGCCTCAGAAACCATTTCAGACTTTTTATACCAAGATCATTTAAAACTTAAATAAAAGTTGCTAGAATAATAAAGAAAACTCACACATACTCCTTATCCATTTTCCCATTTTACTAATCTTTTTCTTGGGCTATTTGAGAGTTTACTTCTTAATTCTCTTTGTAGTTTCTAAGAATGAAAATACTCCCTTACATAGCCACAACGTAGTTATCCAGTACAGGAGATTGATTACTGGTAACCCTTTTATCTGCCTTCCATATTTCATTTTTGTCCACTGTCCTAATAATGTCCTTTATACAGTTTCTTTTCTCCAGGAAAGGATCAAATCAAGCATCACACATTGTAGTAGTTGGCTCTTAGTCACCTTTTACCCGCTACCAGGCCTCAGTTGTTCATAACATTGATGTCTTTGCAGAGTGCAGGCCAATTATTTTAGAGAATTTTTCTCAATTTGGGTCTAAATGATTTCTCATGGTTAGATTCAGGTTATGCATTTTGGACAGAAATAGTGCTTATGTGGTGTGTCCCTCCCAGGGTATCACATCCAGGCGTGGTGTCTGTTCCGTGTTGGAGATGTTAGTGTTAAGCTCTTAGTGAAGTTGCCTCTTTGCTCCACTGTGTAGTTGTCTCTTTGTCCTTTCCTGATTGGTAAGTAATTTGTGGGAAAAGACTGAGATTTTGTGTATCTCCTGTTCCTCTCCAAACTCTGTCCTCCACCTCCTTTAGCCTTTATTGGTGATTCTTGCCTAATTCTGTTTTTATTGTGATTTTTGCAAGAAGGTGATTTTCTAATTCCATCACTCCTTCTATATTTATTAGTTGGCCATTCTAGCAAAAGGAAGTGCCTTTCCTTCTCCCTTGTTTTGTTTATTATCAATATGGATTCGTGCGTTTTTCCAGTGGATTATAATTTATTATACTGTCTGTATTTTGCTGCTCAAATTGTTCCTTATTTCACCAGTCAGAGCCCCTTCAGGAAGGCTTTGTGTCCTTTGATGTGTGTGCCTCCATCTTTTGTTGAGCACATTCTGTTTGGGGCACAGGGTATTCCTGGCTCGTGTTTAACTGTGTTTTTTGAATAGGTAGACATTAACGGTATAGTCTGTGTGCCCTCTCCCCACCCCCTCCCTGTCTTCCACCCTAGACCTCTCCTCCCTCACATAAGTGAATGGTCTCAGCAGTTTCCGATTTATCCTTTCTGTGGTTCTTATTTTCTCTTACACGAGAGGTAGTATACTATAAATACTCCTGCCCTTTGCCTCTTTTTTTTTTTTTGCTTACTATATCCTAAACAATCCTGTGCCATTTCCTAGAGATTTTCCTCATTCTTTTTTTCCAGTTGTAGTCATTCTTTTCCAGTGTACACGTACCATGGTTTAGTCAGTGAATCTTAGTTGTGTAGGTAGATTCCAGTATTTGTGTTGACATATAATGCTGCAAATAATAATCTTGTGCACACTGTATTTTTGTAGTATTGGGCTTGTATAGCCTGAAAATATTTCTGGAGGGGAATTTTGGGGTTGAGGGGTAAGTGCAGGTAGTTTCGTTACTGCTCATCATTCCCACCAGTCACATCACGGGCGCCTGTGTCCCCACAGCTTGTTCAGTTTGTCGCCTCTTTACTTGCATGCTGGTCCTATGGGTGAGAAATGACAGCTCAGTGTCGTTTTCATTTGCATCTCTCTCGGGAGTGAAGTGGAACATAATTTTTCTGTTTAGGGCCATTTTTATATCTTTGTCTAGTAAATTACCTGTTCATGGTTTTTGCCTGTTCTTCTACAGAATTTTTGTAATTATTTTTCCTCAGTTTTTAAAAGTTATTTTTATATTAGATCTGTGTTAACTGTCACAGATATATTCTCCTAATTTACTGTTTGTCTCTTGCTTATGGTGTTTTTAGCCCTACAGAAATTTGTTTTTATTCAGTTGTATAAAAAGATGTATATTCTTTTATCGCATCTAGAGTTTGAGTCATCGTTAGAAAGCCCTCCTCTACACACAGGTTATTAAGGAATTCGCTCAGAAGCATTTTGTAAAGCAAGTGTTTGCTTACTTGTTTGTTTAACCCTGAATTAAATACCCACCTAATTTTTGTGTGATGGCTGGGAAGCAGGATAACAATGGAAATTAATAAAAATAGCAATTGGCCCATAGGTAAATCTATAAATCCAATGGAAGGTAAAACATCTAATCTAGACATCGTAATTATGGTAAATTTTCATAATAGGAATTAGATGCTTTTGTCCTTTGGTTTAATGATCATTAATAGCAAAATTGCATTTAAAAGTGGATTCCTATTTAGGAATTAGGCATTCCTAAAACCCTGGCGTCGAGTCCGATACCCTCTCCATAGACCCAGCATCGGCAAGGAACACAGCTCAAAATCGTGTCTGCGTGTTCTCCATATTGAGAGTGGACATGCAAATGCTAGTGGGCACATATCACATGGGGCCATATTTCACCTGCTTGGCTTATGCTACACTCAAATGCCTACACCTACAATTAAAAACAAAAACACTGTTCTTCTAGAAGCTAGAATTATAGCAGCCTGAGCCACTGAGAACCTGGGAGTCAGTTAAAACAGGGTAGCCAGTGTGAATGAAGCCAAAATAGATGTGACTCGGCTTCTGAACTTGACTGGGAGAAGAGGTCCTCAGACCGTCACTCAGATGATATACTTCAACATACGCAATTATTTTAGATTTGATTTTTTTATATTATAACCAACAATGTATTTAAGGAAAGAAGAGAGGATTTGCTATAGGAAGCTAACATACCAATCTAACCAAAAATAACAGCAACAGCCTCAAGGTGAAGGGACAAAGGGGGAAACTGCAAAAGGCAGATGGAGAAATTGAAAGCAAGAAATGTAATCAGTAGAGTACGGTTATTGAACAGCCACATCTCAGAGGCTCCAGGGAAGTACTGTGATAACACTGTTACAGTGCTGAAAGTTTGTAATATAAACTGTGGTCATTCTTAAAAGACTCAACTAAAAATGACAGCAAACTCACAATTATTAACAACCACACCTAAAACAAAAACAAAAGCAAACAACTAGAACAGGAGCAGAACCACAGAAATGGAGAACACATGGAGGGTTAGCAACAGGGGAGTGGGAGGAGGAGAGGGGGGAAAAGGTACAGCAAATAAGTAGCATGGATGGTAGGTAGAAAATAGACAGGGAGGGCAAGAATAGTATGGGAAATGTAGAAGCTAAAGATCTTATGGCACATGGACATGAACTAAAGGGGGGAATGTGGATGGGAGAGCGTGTGCAGGGTGGAGGGGAGTGAAGGGGGGGAAATGGGACAACTGTAATAGCATAATCAATAAAATATATTTTTTAAAGACTCAACTACATTTGCAAGAAAATGTGTCATGCTTTAGAAGTATTTTCATCAAAATTATAACCTGTATTTTATGTGAAAAGAGCATCTGTTATCAAATAACAACAGTAATTGCAAACATTAAGCTTTGTGATTTACATGTTGAATTTTATTTAATTCTGCCAGCAACTCCCTGAGGCTGCCATAAATAACGAGATACTGTTTTCCTAATCCGAATCCCCAAATGAGTACCTATTGTGTCTTTCTAGATCTGAGTTCTATAAGCACATTGTGCTTTCTGGAGGGTCTACTATGTACCCCGGGCTGCCATCTCGGTTGGAACGAGAACTAAAACAGCTTTACTTAGAACGAGTTTTGAAGGGCGATGTGGAAAAACTTTCTGTAAGTATCTGTCAATAATCCAACTGTTAACGTACTTTAAAACCCTGTAAAGTGGCTTTTGCATCTTGACAGCCACCAGAGGGCGCAGAAAGTCTTTCCAAACAAATTTCTAACGTAGCCGAGTACAGCCTTGAAGAGAGAGGAAGAACAAATTGTTCAGGGTCATAAGCTGTGTCCCAGAATGGCCATACTCTGGTCACCTGTGTATTCAGTGGGAAACGACTAGGTCCAGGTCCAAACATTCTAGATTGTTTGACCGGTAGCCTAGAATTGAACAGTCTCTAAACATGTGGGAAGAACTTGCTGTGCTATGGAGGGATAGATGCCCCACTTGGTGGGGGTTTCTTTTTTTTGTTTTTGTTTTTAAATTTAATCAGCCCTTAGTGCTACTCTTGGACTATCATATTTCTGATTCTCAGTTATTTTCTAGCTATTACTTGCATATGTCTTATCTCCCCAGGTTATAAAATGTTATGTCTCCAATTTTTTTGCATCCCCATCACAGCTCCTAAAACACATTTTCCTTGGTAGTTGTTGACGTGTAGAGTAGAAAGAAAATTTTAAAGTAGTATGTAATCATCAGTCGTTGTTTGACATTGATTTTTTTTCTTATAAACTGAACTATGAAGTACACTCTATACTGTGCTTTCAACCAACAGTCATTTAGTTCTGAACTAATCTCTGAGGTTTGTCTCACTGACTTTGATCAATTGTGTTAGATAACGAGATTACACAGTGGAGGAATATACGTTAGAGACGCTAACTTTACATTTCTCATATGCGACTCAGAATTGACGGAGTGAAATTGAATATGAACACACACACATTGAACACATTAAAAGACTGAAAAGGAGCCATATTGTCTAAGTACTGCACTCGTCTGATTTTATTGAGTTATAAATATAATTTAAAATCAGTTTCAGGTGATCACTTATTTATTCAGCATATGAAGGGTAGGGCAAAAGTAGGTTTACAGTTGTGAGTATGTGAAACATAGTTTATTCTCGCATTATCATTAATTATTTTCCATATGAACGACTAAACAATCCTACTTTTGCCCTTTAGCCCCACCCTGTATTTGTTGAACTCCTGGGAGCCAAACACTGGCCTAGATGCTGAGATAAACCAAACAGTGGTAAACAAAAACTAAATCTCTGCTTATGAAGAATAATATATCAGTAGTAATCACCACTGAGGAGTAAAGTAAGGTTGGGGTTAGAAAGTGGTAGGAGCTGGGGAGATGGTGTGTTCCTTTATCTGCACTAAATCAGGGAAGTCGTCTCTGTGAGGAAACTTCCGAGCAGAGACCTGAATGGGGTAAGGAAGTGAGCCGCGTGACTATCTGGGGGAAGAACCTTCTAAGCAGGAACAGCAAGTGCAAAAGCCCAACGTTGGTGGGAGTTGGTGGGAGCAGGCAAGTAGGGCTGGAGCCCATGGAGCAGTAAGAGGGCCAGGGTGTGGGTCAGAGAAGCAGTTGGGGTGCAGGTTTCTTTCAGCCACAGTAGGCTTTGGCTTTACTGAAATAGAAAGTCTTGGATTTTGAGCAAAGAAATGATAGGATGGGATTGTTTTTAAAGGGTTGTTAAGCCCGGTTTGAATAGGCTGTTGAGGGGGAGAAAGGTTAAGAGGCTCTGAGAGGAGGAAGCAGGTGGTAGAATAGGGGAGAAGGAGTGGAATGAAGTGTCGTGGAGAGTGGGAGAGAGAGGAGAAATACAGGGTCCGGCGGGAGTAAGGCTTGTTTGAATATGGTTGGTAGGGCAATAAAATGGGTGTAATAATTTATAGTTTTAATTTGAACATTTCACCTAAAGTGTCATATGATGTGCTTGAGTGTGATATTATGTTGCAGAATTACATGCTTATGATTTTGTGGGAAAAAAAGTAGGGAACGCTATTTGTGCCAGACCCTGTATAATGGGGTTGCTGAGCAGACTAAGGGGCTTGATTGAAGGGATAGATTTGAAGTAAGATGATGAGTTTCTCTCCTGTAGTGTTCAGTTACTTTAGGGCAGGTGCGAGTAGAGACCTGATCACCTGAACTGCAGTTTTGTCAGGCGAGTGTGAGAGGGAGAGGACAGTCAGCAAGGGTAACAGGAAATGATGGCCAGGGCACACACACTCTAGCAGTAAGAGCAGGTGTGAGGGAAACCCCCTGGGTGAGGTGGGCCAGGAGCTGCGGATGGAGTAGCCTGAGAGGAGCCAGAGGGGCTGTGGAACCGGAGGGAGGGGGAGAGGGAAGCAGCAGTGAAGAGGAAGAACTCCCGTTACCAAATCTCCAAGGTCAGGGAGGTATTGTGAGAGAAACTGCAGCCAGCTGAGAAAGCTCCAGGGGCGACAGTGTCTTCAGGGCAGCCCGAGCATCTCTTAGAGCAGGAGTGGGCAAAGTACAGCCCCATGCCACACCAGCTGTCTTACAGTAGTGTTTTGGGAACACAGCCAGGACTGTTTTATGTGGTGTTACCTATCGTCACATACTGTCTATAGCTGCCGGAGAGACCCTCAGATCTTGAAGTATTTACTCTCTGGCCCTTTACAGAAAGAGTGCTGACCCCTGCCCAAGAACGGAATAGTAACTTGGAACAGTTAAAACAGTAGTTGAGCCTCAGAGATGATAACTGCTGATTTTCTATGTCATGTGTTATCAGATCCTGCAGTTCATTTATGTGACATAGAGACAGTTTAGAATGGCATAGTTATTTTGAGTCCTTTAAGTTTTCTCTTTTAAGTGTTAACTGACCACACAGATTCAGGTGTGTCCTTGTAACACCGTTAATACTGGCCATAAGTATAAAACTTTTCCAACTTGTCTTTCATTTTGGATACTGTTTATTTCTTCCAATATTCCCATGATTTATTTTGACTGTATTTGGTCTTTTTTTATTTTGAGAATGTTTTATTTGAATTTGGGACAGTAGAAAGTGGGTTTTGCTCATTAGTGCTTCAGTCCTCTGTTGCATGGAACTATTCATAGCGTTAGACCATGAAGAACCGTAGGCGTCCTCTTACCTGAGCTCTTCATTTAACCGCTAGCTGCTCAGTGATTGACCCTCTGTTCACCCACCATTTGATGAGGGAAGCTGCCGCAGTCAGAACTCTGGAATTCGGGCTCACAGTAGGACACTTGGATAGGTGCTGTTGATAATGACAGAGTAACAGGTGCAAATCGGGACTGTTTCTAAGCACACTGGCTATGAGTTTAGGGCAAATCACAGAACGTCTCAGATACCAAATCCTGCTGTCCTACTTACATCACAGGACTTTGTGAGAATTCAACAAGAGAATACATGGAAAAGTCATTTTTATAAAGCAGAAGGTGCTGTGCACACGTGACATTTATCATCTCTTTCTTCTTTAGAAATTTAAAATCCGCATTGAAGACCCACCCCGCAGAAAGCACATGGTGTTCCTGGGCGGCGCCGTCCTAGCAGACATCATGAAAGACAAAGACAACTTCTGGATGACCCGGCAGGAGTACCAGGAAAAGGGTGTGCGTGTGCTGGAGAAACTTGGTGTGACTGTTCGATAAACTCCACAGCTTGTCCCCATCACACCCCTAATGCTTTCTTTTTCCCTTTATTGCCATTCTTTGAACTCACTAAACTCCAGGACATGGAAGAGGCCTCTCTTTGCCCTTTGACTGGAAAGGTCAGATTTTATTCTGGTGTCTTGGGGAATCTTTGTTAAATTTTTGTTCAGTGGGTAAATCTGACTGTTTAATTCAACTGCTTCCTTACAAACACAAGGAGAGGGCAAAGGGTTATGCCTGCTGCTTGGTTTCTTCCTGTAGGCATTTAGATCATTCCTGTAGGCTTCCTATTTTCACTTTACTGCTCTAATGCTGCTAGTTTTAGCACACTAGGTGGTATGCCTTTATAAGCATAAGAAAAAAACTTTTACATGTTATTGGGGTGGGGCGGTGAGGGATGGGTGGGCAGCTGCTGAACCCTTTGTGGCATTTCCTCTGTAGTGTGGCTCTTTCAACAGTTACTGGTACAGGTTTAAGTACCTTAAAGCTCTAGTATTAACATTTTTGGGAAATATTAGGCTCAGAACTAAAGTGTTTTGTGTGGGGTTTTGTGTAGGGGTGAGGGGAGGTTGTCTTTTGATTTTGATTTTTTTATTTTTGAGCTTTGTTGCTCAAATGATGAACTTTATTTACCGGACTTTGATTTGGCAGGTTTCCTTCTATTTTGGTCTGCCTGAACTGTTTCCATATGATACAAAAAACAAGGATAGTATCTCGTTACCTTGTGGCTTAAATTACAGATTTAAAAAGTGCTGAAGAGCTGGTGTTTTCTAAGTGCTTCTGCTTATACCAGAAGCATTAAGGTAACCTAGCACCAAGTACCATTCTTGGAAATAAATTATTCTTTTAGTAGGTAACTGACCAGTGCTTATTTAATTAAAAAAGAAAGTAGATACATATAAATAATTACTGGCAGTAGGTTATAATTGTGGGATTAAAAATAACATTGAAATATGGGACTTGTTGCCAGTGGGGTAATTTTCATTAGTTTTCTATTGGTTTTGATCTGAAACCTGGAAGTGGGGTAGAATTTGAATATTTAAAATGTTGGCCAGGAAAAAAAATCAAGATTTAAATTTGCGTGTGTATTGAAAATTTAATCATAATGACTAAATCTCAGCCATCTATCTTATGCTTGAATATGAGTTGTTGATAATTTTTAAATGTTCACAGACTTTCCTGCCTATTTCAGAAAATCATATTTATGAATCCTGTCAGAAATCCTTGGTGTCTAAAAAAATATCAAATGGTACTCAGGCATGAATTCTTTCTAAATTTGAAAAATAAAGTAATAAATTGTATTGCACTAAATACAAATGCAGATTCTGGAAAAATGTTTTGTTTATTTCAAAAAAATTTATTTAAAAAAAGCTTTGTAAGGAGCTTTTTAAATTTTTTTTGGACAACTGAAATTGGAGAAATTATTGGCTTCAGAAAGTCTCTTGTGAGAAAACTTAAAAAGTCAGTTTATTTTCATTTTCATTATGCAGCTTCTGTTAATATTAAGTATTTCTTCTCTGTTTTACCTCAATTTGAACAAATGAAAGAAGTTTGCCTGCATGCTGGACATGCTTCAGTACATGTGAATAGCCTGCGAAAACATCCACTAGATTTTGGGGACCTGGGTGTCGGAGTACTTGGGAATTCTAAGTGGTCCTAAATCATGTTCTTAAAAATCCCCAGTCTTTTGCGTACTGGACTTTCTAAAGGACACAAATGTAGGACCAGTACCTACTGAGCTGTTTATTTCAGGTAAATGGATTGACTCTGGGCCTCCGGTCATGATTTTATGACATGGGGGCAGGAAACAGCATAGAATGAACAGTGTGGGCTCTTCAGTAGGCAGTGGAAGAGCAGTCAGCATATGCCCCTCAAATGCAGAATTTGGTTTTAATTTCATAATCGGCTAACAAACATGACATTAAAATGGTGTATTAATAATCTATAGTATAATTTTAAATTTTCATTTTATGATTTTCCTATTTGAAGATTAAAGAATGCATTTAGTAGTTTTAGGGGTGGGAGAGATAGTGTGTTTAATTGGAGTTGTCTGATATGAGTTTCTCAAATTAAAATTTTTTCTGTTTTAAAAGAGATCTGATTTTTAGCTCTTAAACCATTGTCATTTAAATTTCCAAAAATGATTAAATTCTTTATTTTTACAATTAGAATTGCCAATACCTTGACCCTGTGTGTAAGCCTTTTCTTTAACGTGTGGTATTGGGGGTGACTTTCCCAGTTCTGAGCGCTGTTGACAACACCAGGAAAGCATTTTGCGAGCTCAGTGGCAAGTTAAATATTGAGTTTAACATGAATACACTTTTTGATTCAGAAAATAAAATCAAATTTTTCAAAGTAAATTTGAATTTTGTCTTCATTTTTCTCTTTAGTTTCGTTTTCTTGTTTATATTTTTATAAGTGCAGATAGATCAACAATTGTATGCTAGTTGTCAGGCCAAGTTCAGTTCAGTGTTCTATTATTTGACCAAAAAAACCCTCTTTATTTCTGGTATGACCTTAAGCACATAGGGGTGGGGGGACAAATGAAATAAGAGCACATTGGAGCTACAGCTTTTATTAGAGGATTTTTTTCTCAAGCACAGACTTTGTTTCCCGGAAGATACACTGTGGCTTTTGCAATGGTAGGAATGGTAGCTAGACCTAGATATGCCTCTTTTCAAGGGTATTTCCGCTCATCTGCAGACGTTTAGGCATATTATTTTTAATAAAATGACTAAAGAAGGATGAAAATTTTATTAAACTGACCCCTTCTTGGCTTCTATACTTGCCTTTGAGGATGGGGCCTGGGAAGTAGACTCAGGCGTTTTTGTTTTTCCTTCAGGAACTTGCATGCTTGAACCTCATTGTCCCCTGAGGTTTGCCTCTGGTGTCTTATCCAGCCTCTCCTTAGTTGCCTGAAGTGTAGTGTCACAGCTTTCTCCACACGTTATAGGGGACGAGAATACTGGGCACTGCATAAAGTGGACAGAATGAAAGTCTCAGTGTTTTTCTTCACCTGCTGTACAATTGAATGCATTTATTAACTATACTAATTTTAGAACCATCAAAGATATCCAGTTACAGTGAACTGGAAACTCAAAGATTGAGTTTAGTTCAGTATTTAACATGCTATTTAACCTGAGACTAATTGGCCAGCTGCCCACAGTACCTGGAGTATTTGTAGGGTCATTTTTTAACAGCTCAAATTCTGGGACCGATTAAAAGACTAAAAATGCTAATACATCAGAGTTAAGTTTGGGAAGTGAGGACTACCTGGGAGAGCATATTTGTATCAAATATTCCAGTCTGTGCCATGAACAGGTGGGAGAAACCTTACTGGGTGGGGGGAATCCGAATGATTTCCTCCCCCTCTTTGGCAGAACAGTGCCTGTCTTGCCTCATTTCTACACTCAGTTTCTTTCACCCACAAGAGAAAAAAAGACTGGAAAGGACTACAAGTAATTTTCCTTGAACTAGAAGGAGTACTTGAAGTATGTTTGTGTTGATCAGTTGACAGGTTTGATTTGGGAAGTGCAGAAACCAATCACAAGGTGAGTACAGTACAGTTTTCAAATCCAGGGTAGACGTCGGAGATCCCTGCCTTTTGCTGTTAACATCAAGTTGAGCTTTTGCCTAGTGAATGTTTGTTTGTTTCTTTGTTTGTTTGTTTTTCAAGATTAGTAAGAAAACTAGTGAGCTGCTTTGCCCTTCTTTGAATGGGGGCTTGAAAAAGTGGACCCTGATGCTCAAGAATAATAATTCTATTCATAAAAATGATGGTAAATGTTTGGATTTTTATATTTTGATATATATTTAATACTATAAATATTTGAACTATCACTATCAAATAAAGGTTGACATTTTAAACAATCAGTTCAAGAAATTCTGAAGTTAAAACCTGCCACAATATTAATTTTGTCTTTTTGTTAAAGGAGAACCTTGATACTGTGCAGGGGTGGGGATTTTTTTTAGACCGATCAAAAATATGCATAAGACAATCGCAAGGCCCAAGGCCCGTCTAACACTAGGAAGCTAAGGGT
The DNA here is from genome assembly GCA_028533065.1 of Trachops cirrhosus. Classification (NCBI taxonomy): domain Eukaryota; kingdom Metazoa; phylum Chordata; class Mammalia; order Chiroptera; family Phyllostomidae; genus Trachops; species Trachops cirrhosus. The sequence goes on along the minus strand of CM052543.1, from coordinate 107,246,330 downwards.
TTCCTGAGTGAGGATTCTGCTAACGGCTCATATTTACATATTTCATGCCGAATTAGTGTTTGAAGAGTAAGAAATTTGGGCTTTAACTGAGGCTCAAATGTCAGAAGTAAGTTAATAACACACATTTGACCTGATTTGAAACTAATATACCTACAAATGTGTGTGTGTTTTCTTAGATTTACATATGAAGGCTGCTGGCCTACATTTAAGAACTGTTGAAAAGGAATGTAGGTTTGAAACCTAAAACTGATGATTAAATACCAAGAACCTTGATGATCAGTTAGGGGGGCCATTTTGCTTATTTTGTTTTTATTTAGCAATTTAGGTGGGATTTAATATGTTAAGTATCCTAAAGGAAATGATGTAGCTAGAGTATAATTACCTAAATTTAAAAAATAGTAAAATTATTTGCTCCTCAGTGTCTTTCTCAGTATGAAGTCCAAATCACAGGGTTTAAAAGTGTGGTTCCTGAGCCCCACTGTGGACCTACTACATTTGACTCTGGGGCAGAGGGTTTGCCTGTTCTCCAGCTGCACTGGTGGACCTGACCCTGCCAAACCTTTCACTCCCCTGTGGTAGGATGTTAACGGGGCAAACAGGCTCCAAAGTAAAATCCACTCCCCGCAGGCCCACATCTGTGTGCCCTTGCCCTGCTCTGCTGAAAACTCATGGAGCTTTTAGCAGGTAGATAGACTCCGCAGTGCATTGGGAGCCAGTGCTGGAGACCAGCTCTCTAGCAGTGTTGTCAGCCTGCATGCTCACCTGCACTGTGCCGCCGCAAACAAATCTTAATGCCTCTGGGAAGGTTAAAGCATCATCAGTCATTTACACATTTGTGTCAACTGCAGGGAAGTTAAGTGACTCAAACCAGACACCTAGTGAAGATTAGCAACTCTGGTTCAAGTGAAGGGAAGGTCTGTAAGTTTGGCCTAAGGAGTGTCTTGAAGACAACGGGCAGACTCCAGAGGAAAAAGTAGAGAACTCAATGGGGCAAGGTCACTGTAGGGACTCGTGTAGATGGGCGTTGGGTGCTGGAATGGTGAAACAGCTAGAGTAAACTGCTGATTTCAAAATCATTCTTAGACATGTTTTCTCACTTCTGACTTGCATGGTTCCCAGCTCCCTGAGTTTGAGTTAGTTCAGCTCATGCTGCAGCTCAGCCACTTGATGGATTAAAATGAGCTTTAGTCTGGCCAAGGAACCCACCTGCCAGATGTAGCTTTACTTCTGGAGAGGAAATATCTGTGTTTCGATTTCCATGCAACTGACACACAAATGAACTTTTGGATGCAACTTGGAGACCGCCTATCTATATATATACAGTTCTTCAAGTTCTGACTTTTTTAAAGAATAAGTCCAGTTGGTTCCAAAATTTGAAAGTTAGTGAGTGATTAGGTAGCTAGCTGCAGGTGAGTATCCACAGGAGCAAACTGAAGTGACCAGATGTAGGTGAGGAGGTAGTTAGCTTTCTAGTGCAGGAACCCACTAAGAAAGAGCTGGCTGGATCCTCTGGGTGAGTAGGAAATAACTCTTATCTTCTGAACTTAATTCTACAGCTCATGCAAGCTTCTAAGTGAAAAGTGTGTAGATGATGCTGGATGCGTTTTTTTGCTCTTTGCCTGCATATCCCATTCCTTTTCGCTGTGAAAGCTGTTCTTAAATTTTCTGTTTCACTTAAGAGCATGCAGCAAACAGCCTCCAGCCCTTTGGGCACCAGGTCTTACAGTATAGTTAGCTGAAAACGCGTATCGGGGTGGTTGTTTTTTTAGAAGCCTTGATTTTCATGAAATCTGTCCAAAAGTGGAAGTGTTTAATTGTGCATAACGACCAATAGTTGTTTTAATGACTGCTATCAATACATTTCTTTGACTTAAAAACTGACTGAAAACTCACAAGGTCCCTTAAAGTAGAATGTTCTTCGCAAGGTGCATTCCTGGGGTATCAGCATCTGCTCTTCTCCTTTCTCAAACACAGGTGGGGGTGGTGCCAGGAACACTGTCTGCTGACTTTAAGCTGCCATTTTTTTAAAATGGTGTGACAATTCTACATCTCTTTAGTTTTGATTAATTCTACCAATCTCAGAAGAGAGTTGGCTGAAAATTATCTTTCTCCTTTCCATTGCATATATGTAGCATTCTTTTATGTCTTCAACTTTTTTTTTTTTGGATCATACTATTGAAAAGAAGCTAGAATTTGTGGCATGGACCAACAAAAACCCTCTCTTAAGTGCTTTAAAAACCATAAGAAAGGCTTCCTTGAGCTTTCTAAATGAACGTTTTCTTGCATTTGTGGGTCTCTTGAACAAATATGTGACGGGAAAGATTTATATAATGAAACTCCCATGTTTTAAGAGTCTAAAGAGGTTCGGATTTATGGACCCAGCTCCCATCCCCACCCCTACCCCCACCCCACCATACAATCATTGAGACTGGAGAACTTGTGAATATGACCTAGTTCCCAAGTTCCCTACAATGACAGTATAAAATGAAATACTGAAGAGCACCTTACACTCCTGGAAGGCTAGATCTGTGAGATTTGCTAACTGGCAAACTAAACCGAGTGGTAGCTTGGTCCACTAGCTGATTTTATTCAGAAGTTGGAACCAAAGAAGGACTTTTTCCACTAAATTTCAATGCAGTTAGTACTTTCAAGAATATATCCTGTTTTCTTCAGGCTTGGGGCTTGTCTGCTAAAATAATTAACTGTGAGGCAGACAGGGAAAGAATTGCATCTGCAAAGGCAGGACAGAGTGAGGAAGAGAGGGGGAGATAAAGCCCTCGCTTCACTAACAGCTGCCCACCCTGCAATGAGCAGAGCTTGCCAAGAATATCCACACTGATTTATGGAGGAGAAATGAGGAAACCATTTACCCCAGATATCTTGGATTTGTGACAGTGTCGGTGTAAACTATTTCCACTTCAACCATGAGAGAGTTCTGAGTCTCCGAGGTGTTCCCTCTCACCCCCGCTCTCCCCCAGCATTTCCAGCAGCCTCAGACCAGGGGTGGTCAAATATCAGGGTGCCTGAGAATCTCACAGGGATCTAAGTAGAACACAGATGCCAGGCCCCCTGTCCAGAAATTGAGGTGACACTCTTCTGAGGGCTCCTTCGCACTTGAAAAGACATGAATCAAACCAGAGAATTTTGTAGAGACTTGAGTTGTAGCCTAAATAAAAACTAGGGTATGTTTTTCCAAAGATTTCTCTTAACTGGCATTTTCGATGAGAATGAAGATGAAGGCTTGTCACTTATAACTAGCCACCAGGAACCCTTGGACTCCAGGTTTCCCTGGTCTGATCTCTCTGCTTGCTGCTGTGTGCCATAAGAACATCAGCTTCCTTTATTGTTGTGCCTTAATTGTACTCATAAAGGAAAATGTTACCAGTCTCATCTGTTTCAAAGGGTCTTTGTCTCAAATCCCTTTTGGAAAAGGAGTGCGCTTTCCTGCATTGGTTTACTGCCTTTCAGAGAACAAGAAGGCGTCTTGAGTGTTTATTGAACTTTTACAGTTCCCTGGCTTTTTGTGAGCTGAGACAACAGGGGTCATCGGGCCCTGCATTAATTAAAGGAGTCACATAGGAAACAACAATAATGACGAAGCAACAGAAAGCGGTGATGGTCATTATCTTCTGAGCACCCACTAAAGTACCAGCCGCTGCACTTGAAGTGGTCCACCAGCATGCTCATGTCAGTTCAAGCAGGAGTCACCATCATCCACTGACAGACGAGGAAACAGACTGCAAAGGTAAAGCAACCAGAACAAGGACTTGGAGCCAGGCATTGTGGAGGCAGAGTCGAACTCAGGTATCTCCCTGGCTGCATGGCCTTCGCCTCAACACTCCGCAATGTCTCTGTGTGACGGTCATCCAAGTCAAGTCTTTCTGTCTGTCTGCCTCTCAAAGCCTTCATCCGGACTCCACCTCTCACTCAGAGGCCTTTTGCGTGTCCTAATTTAACTCAGGCAGATGAGTCGAGTGCCCCCAGCCTGGAGTGGCTGACGTTCCAAGTGCCATTAGAGAAGTGCTTTGATATGAAGTGCCCACAAGAGCTTGCTTTTCTGTTTATAGCAAACCAGCCCCATGAAGAAAGTTAAATGGAAGCTCTGGGAGTGAACCAATGAGCGGCCCGTTGGCCACAGGCCTTTCTACCCAGAGGAGCTTGTCACACTTTAAGGATTTGTCAAGTTGGGACTTCTGGGTAGGCTTAGTGTTTGCCTAGCAGGTGTTCATTCTGGCTCCAAGGCTCTGAATTTAGATCAGAACTTGACAAATTAGTCAGTGGAGTTTTCAAAATCTCCACTCACAGCAGGAAGGCGAGAAATGGAAAGAATGTCAGTCACTACGGTTGCACTGGCCCCTGCAGCCCACATGGCCCTTGGAAATGGCACTTGGAGAGGGGAAACATCTGAATTGCTTAAATCCGCTAAGAACTTGTCCTGGGTGGAATGCTCTGAGCATGGCGGGTGCAAGAGCAAGCTCTTAGATGACTGTCTTCGTAGATGGGGACAACCTAATGGCCGGCTGCAGATGCCAGCAAGTGCCAGACGACCTTGCCCCCTGGGAGACAGTAAGTGCTCCCAGGCAGAGCACCTGTGTGGCAATAAGCAGCAGCTAAGTTCTTGATCTGAATTCAAGGATGTTTCCCAGGTCACCAGGTGGTGAATGGCAGTGTTGTTTAAGGTGGTCATTATCACTCACATCCCGCTTCGGCCAGGAGTGGAGGGAGGGGTCTGGGCCCTGGCGGCGCTGCTGCAGAAGGACATGATTAGCAGTCAGCCTGGGAGCAAAGGACAGGAAGGAAGGAAGTTGTGTAGGATAAACAAAACAGAGCTAAACCAAAGGGGCGGGAGCCGCAGAAAGTACTACAGATGTGCGAGAATCTGGGATTCGCATGCTCATGGGGCAGCTGAGGGTCAGGACCTGGGTGAAATGTTTTCACGTGAAATGAGGATACTAAGGAAAAGGGGTCTGGAGGGGGGAGGGCCTGGCTTGCTCTAGAGAAGTCTTGGAAACAGTTTTCTCTTAGGTTTCCGATGTTTACACCCATGAAGGGCTGCGGATAAACTTGTTTAAAAATGTATCTAGCAAGTGTTACTGTAAGGTCAATTCATCTTTCGTTTTCCATGACAGGATTAAATAGGTCTTATGACCTTGTTGAAAATAAATCATCACTTTTGAAAAACTGATTTAAAAGAAGTGAACATGCAGATAAAATGATCTCTTGAGTCTTCATCAAAACCCATTCCGAATGAAGGCGTCTCTGGCATACACTATTTTAGAGTGACTGGGCTGGCGCCTGGTGACCTTCATGACTCACTGCTTTTACAGTATCAGAGAAGCATAGGGATTGATACTGGGTGCCACACCTCGGGGATAGGGCTTTCTCAGCATCTTAATGGCCCTTTGGATAGAACCAAACAAACACCTCCAAAAAGTAGGAGTGGTGGGCATTTTAATGGGCTGCTAAATCGTCTCGATATAAAGCAGGCCAAGGATTACGAAGCCAAATGGTATGCTGCGGTTGGAATTGTCAGCCCCGTGCAGCTGCTGTGTGAGGGGCTTGAGGGCTAGCTTGCGTGGGAGCCAAAGTTTTTGCAAGTTTTGTACATGTATATATGTTAAGTTAATTTGAAGATGATCTGTCAAATTGAGCTTCACAGTGAACCAAAAAACCAAAACAAAACAAGAAATGACAAAACAAAAATCAACTCACTCCAATGTTAGTTTCAGTTTGTGCAAAATAAGCACATTTGAAACCCTGTGTGTCTTAAATTGACTTTGTAGGAAACAAATCTTTTATTCCTTCCCTGGATAACATGTTATCCTGTCTTAGTTCCCATCATTTGCTCACAAATCTTGCATGCAGGGTCGGGAGTCCCATTGTTTAAAGACCTCAAGCTGCATTTCCTAAATGGAATGGTAAGGGGGGGGGAGGGCGCGGGTAAAGCCAGTTCCCAAGACTTTCAGGAGAAATCAAAAGGGACTGAACTCTGCAGATTGTGTTCCCTCCTTTCCTTTTTAGGGTAGCCCTCAAAATTGGTCTCACACCAGTGACATTTAAAACCACTTGTATTTGCATGAAAGTCTCCAGATTTTGAATTCGAAGCAGTGTTCTGCGGGGTTCTACCCCAGGTGAGAACAAGTGTGGGGTAATGCAGTATTCCCCGAGGGAAGTCTGTGAAACCCAAGCCCCAGCAAGATGCCTTACAGGTCCACATCTCTAGGCCCCCTTTTCTCATCTGTCAACAGCAGGTTCAGGGTGCTTGGAATAGTGATTAGTTCGGTCTCTTCCCCGAAGGTGTTCATTTAGAACCAAGATTTAAGGATTTTACAGATTTTTTTTTTCTTTCTATATTCAGAGTACACCTTAGTATACTGGGACAATAGCTAGAGCGATAGAGAAAACTAAAAAACAAGTACAGGAGGTTAATTAATGTGAGGAAAACCTAGGCACTGGGACTTTCTCTCGGGTTGACTCTTGCCATTGGTGCTGTATTCGTGGACAATGGTCATGATACTTGTGGCTACCAAGCATCTTTCGAACTCTCTTCCCTTATTTAGGGGCTTTTCTACGTTGTAAGTGCTACCTCCTCAGGCCCGAAGTCACATGGAAGTCCAGCCTTCCTTGCAGCCAGGCCTTTCCTGGCCACAGAGCAGCACAAGCCTGGGGCTTTCGGGCACAGCCAGGCAGGGCACCTGGTACCCAGTGCCCGTGCAGAGGTGAGGGCAGCAGAGGCCAAGGCCAGAAGGGATGGCGCAGGAGTCCCCACTGAAGGCCCTGTTCCTGCCTGGCTGGTTTTCCGCTGGACCCTGGCCTTCCTTGCACTTCTGTGAGCTCCCAAGTATCCCTTAGTCATTTCTTTTCCGCTTAAACCAGGGGTGTCAAACTCATTTTCACCGGGGGCCACATCAGCTTTTCGGTTGCCTTGAAAGGGCCAAAGGTAATTTTAGGGCTGTATAAATGTAACTACTTAACAGTTGAGCGAAAGCTCAGCACTGCTGCCGGGTAGAAAACAGGTGCCGGGCCGGATTCGGCCCGCAGGCCTTGTGTTTGCCACCTGTGGCCTAAACCATTCAAGGCAGGTTATATCGTTTGCAATTAAGTGCCTGACTGACTAACATAGGTACATGCTACCAAAAATGGCTACAGTGCAATTTTGTCTTTTTTATTTCCCCTTTGGGAAAAGCATTTTTTTTTTAATTGAACCTCCCTAGGTGTAGGGGCAATTCTGTCTTAGTGGAACTGGTGCTTAGCAAGGAAGGACACTGGGGGTAGTTCAAAAACTCTTATCCTGTAATACAGCATGTGTTCGTTCTCCCAGGTTTCTGGGATGGGAGCTCCGTACGCCACGCATCGCAGAGGCCGGCTCGATATTGTCAAGTTAAAGACAACTTCCTTGTTTAAGTGACAGGCCCGCTCAGTCCCCTCCAGCTGGTGGAGCGAGAATCTGACTTAAGATTTTAATAGGAGCAGAAGGTCAGAAGAAGAGCAGAGAATGTACTCAGCCATCTCCTGCTGAGGTTTTTTTTTCTTCACCCTACAAATATTGTAAGAGTAATAAAATCCCAAATAAATTTCCAGGAAATATGGAGGAATTTGTAGATGATAATGAAGTAAGGTGAATTCTCAGTAGGGTTTTTCCTCCTTTCTTAGAGGACCTAGGGGTTATGGTGGGGGGTGAGTTGAAAGATGAGAATTTTATTTGTGCCTTCTCCAAAATCAGGAAGCATTAGGAACCAAGACAGCCACTTTGAAAAGTATTTTCCTTGATGTCAAGAAAGTGGAATAATTTAATCAAATAAAAAAACAGATTAAAAAAATTAGACCTCTTTTCTTCTTTCTTCTTTCTTTATTTTTTTTAGAAAGAGGGGATGGGAGGGAGAAAGGGAGGGAGAAAGAGAGGGAGAGAAATATCAATCAGTTGCTTCTCGAATGCACCCCAACCAGGGACCAAACCCACAACCCACGGCAACCTTTCCTTTGCAGGATGACAACTAACCAACTGAGTCACACCAGCCAGTGCAAAACATCTCCAACCCACTCTGCCATGAGCTGAGCTCTCTGCTGGGTGCTGTGCGGAAAACTGCAGCAATATTTATTTTTTCTGAACCACTTGAGAGTAGCTTGAGATATCCACGCCCCCTTATCTCTTACTGCCTCAGTGCATATTTCTGAAGAGCAGGGCATTCTCTCATATAGCCACAGTGCAGTTATCAAATCCAAGCAGTTCCACACTCTTACAGTAATTTTTCTACTCACTCCATCTTCCCAGGTGGTTAGTTGGCCCTAGAACCTCAAGGCATTTCCCAGACTCCAGTGCAGAATCAAATCCAGCACCACATACCGCAGTCGGATGTCACTCTTGTTTTCTGTACTCCGGAACAGGTCCTTAGCCCTTGTTTTTTTATGACGGAAACCAGTTATCATACGGAACATTCCTCGGTGTGGGCTCCTCAGTTTGTTCGTGATGAGGTTTATGGTACATGGTCCCGGCCAGAAGGCATTGCGATGTTGGATGACGTCCATCAGCTTTTGTTAATTCTGATCACCTGGTCAGTGTGCGGTCCGGTTTCTCCACTCACTGCCTGGCCACCATTTTCTCCTTGTAACTAATAAGCCATCCATGGGGCAATATGCCCTGGCTTTAAGGGACTGGGACAGACCGTGTTAATGGAGGAGGCTGCAGAGGGCAGTGGCGAGAACTGGCTTGAATCCCGACTGTGCCGTACACTAGCTGTGTGATCTTGGGCAAGTTACTTAACCTCTCAAATCTGCCTTTTCTCATCTGTAAAATGGGATAATAATAATTCCTTTCCAGGGTTATTGAGAGGGTAAGTAGCTATATAAGGTGCTTGGCGCATAGGAGGTATTTCATAAATGTTAGGGCACGCACTTCTCTTCCTCTACCTTTTAAAAGCTACTTTGAGGGCAGTGGTTTGTTGGTCTCTTCCTTTTGTGTCCAGTGCTATGAAGGGACATGAAGGACAAGCAAGTCATACACCTTCAGAAAGAGGCAAGAAAAACCAAATGTGCAACAGAGGCCCAGTGGGGAAGGTGTGGTGTTCTCATTGGAAATGCTAGAAGCAGGGGTGGAGGTAGCAACGCACAAGCCATCTTGCAGTGCATAGTCAGGCTCAGCTTGAGACTCAGCTGTAAGGAAAACGGTCAATGGGACACAGACCATGAGACTGACCGGGGCTCCAGGACTCCAGCTTTGCACATCAAGGACCTCGGAGTTTCAGGCACACCCCGACCAGAGGCTAAGGATACCGCAGAATCTGCTCTGCCCCCTGCTAACTGTGTGTCTCCGGGGAAAACAACCCATCTCCTGGCAGCCCCCACTTCCTCATCTGAAGAATGAGGCATTTTAGCCCTGGCTGGTGTGGCTCAGTGGATTGAATGCCGGCCTGAGAAGCAAGGGGTTGCTGGTTCGATTCCCAGTTAGGGCACATGCCTGGGTTGCAGGCCAGGTCCCCAGTTGGGGATGCGCGAGAGGCAACCACACATTGATGTCTGTATCCCTCTTTCTTCCTTCCTTTCCCTCTAAAAATAAATAAATAAAATCTTAAAAAAAAAAAAAAGAATGAGGGGTTTTGACCAAATCTGGAGTTCTCAGTCCAGGCTTGGCATTAGAGTTAGTAGGGGAATTTTAAGAAAATGTCAGTTCTTGGGTCCATCCCCAACCAACTAAATCAAAACCCAAACGTCGGAATTTTTCAGAAGTTCCCCAAGTGGTTCTACTGTAAGTCAAAGTCGAGAACCGCAGGCCTAACTAATCCTAAGCGTTCTTCCTAGGCTTGGGTTTCTACGTGTCCATGAATGGACTGCTCTGAGGAACTGAGTTTTCTGGTGAACTTAGAATTCACCACCAGAAATTTCTTCTTGTTTCTATTCCTATTTCTAAAAACATTTCTAAAGTGAGTAAGTCAGAATAACCTTGAAGGTGTTCTATCACCACACGAGAAGGACATTCTGAAAACTGGGGTTTTCTAGTGAATTTAGAATTCCACCAAAATTTCTTTTTCATTTTTATTCCTATTTTTGAAAACATTTCAATAGTACAGTTTCCTGCCTAAGGAAACAGAGACAAAAGCTTTATAACATGGGGGCCACCACGTGGCTCATCCAGAGCCAGGGCAGACATTACTAATTGGTGATGATATTGACCTTTGACTTGCCTTTAAAATCCTTTTCAACCCTAGTCAGCCATGACCAATCAATCAACTAACACTTGAGATAAGACCTGTCTGCTAATCTGGATATGGTGAATTTAACTCAATATTTCTTTCATAATGGGGTATCTTTCAGGGCCTCCAAGGCAAGATTCCAAACAGCCCCTCCTCCACCCTAACTCCAAGTGCTGTGGGACAGGGTACAGGGGGCTGTGCTGTGTGCTGAGTCTGGATAAACTCTGGGTATAAATGCATATAAATTTTTATAAAATTATGCTTTGGGGCCATTTACTTCTTTTACTTAAATTGAATCAGAGAAGTCAGTTCTGGGGAAATAGTATAGGAGAGTAAGAGCCAGGGTTCAAATCCTGATTCTGCCAGTCACTAGTTGGTTACTTGGGACAAATTACCCAGACTCTCCTCTCCATGCCTCAGTTTTCACCTCTGCAAAATGTGGCTCGTGACAGTATCTACACAGCAGGGTCACTGTGAAGCCAAATGACATGACAGACTGGACACCCAGGTGCTATCACACAGAGAGCTCTTGACAAATGCTACCTATTTCCCTCGGTAATACCACTCCTAGAGGGTTTTATTAAGCGAGTTATAAAACAGAGTTGCATAGATGTGTTAGAGGTGGGAGGAATAACAGAAACAGCAATATTGTGCCCCAACATCAGCTGGTGGGAGGGACGTAGGAATGTGTGTCTGTCCAAAGCAGCATTGTCATGTGGTCTTGGGCGGCAGCGACCCCCATCTGGGATGTGGTCATGGAAGCCACTCAACAGGAAGTTGGTGGGAGGGGCTTACAGTTGACACCCGTCTGGCATTTGGGGATGGAGAGGAAGCTAGATGTCCTGCAATATGAAGAATTGTCTCGTGTCCCACAGGCTCTCGAATGTTCCCCCAAACGAAACTCACATTTACAAGTGTAGATCAGCAATACCTGGAACCTAATAATCCTGAAAATAAGGTCTAAGAAGTTACTTGAAAAGCCCAGTAATTTAGAAGACTCTTCAAGTTTAGAAAGAAACCTGAAGAAAGATCTTGTCTGGAAATTCCTGAGTAATTTGCGCACTTTGTGCAGGTTGCTGGCCGTATGCATTAAGCGTTCTAACTACAAATCTTCCTGAAAAGGGTTTCAGGTTTCAGTGCAGGCGGGCAGTTACAGTGCAATGAAACCAACCAAAAATATGTAACAGAGATTTGAGATTTCTTTGAACAGACCTTGTACCAAATAATTAGCAGACTCATGAAGTGCAAGGAACTCAGTGAGCTTCATTAATGCTTTAAAAAATATTGTTATAATATTGCCATTCAACATACATATTATCTATATTAATTTTGTGGCATGAGTAATCTGTGTTGTGAGATTATGCCTTAAAATTTATTTTCCAATTGCCTGTGCCTTTTCGACATTACTCTGGTTCCTTCCCTACTGGCCTTCCCGACCACTTGGCCTCTTTCATCTATCCTCTCACAGGGTAGAGCCTGGAGCTCCTTTTAAGTAGTAGGCAGCCTATCACTAGAGCAATACTCTAGGTCGTAAAATAAGAAACCGTTCTGATGCTGTACTTACAGATAAGCCCCAGCCCATTTGTGACTTTGAGTCTACAGCTTGTCTTACTGTGCTCTCTCTGTTTTAAAGTGGTTATTTTATTCTTTCTCTTACATACACGTAAGACAAGAATAAAAGATCTTCCTCTTCCTCTTTTTAACCCTGACCCCGTTATTATCAGTAGGTGGGGGCAGCTGGCTGCTTCGGTCTGCCCTCCAGGACAGCTGTGCTTGAGCATTTACATTTTGAAATACATGTGACTTTATTATACAATTATCTTTTTATTTTTCCTTATATTAGAGGAGTGGTTCTCAGTGGGGGGTAGTTTTGACCCCCAGGGGACGTTTGACAAGTTCTGGAGACATTTTTGGTTGCCACGTCTGGGGGTGAGGTGCTGCTGGCATCTAGAGGCTGGAGGCCAGGGCGCTGCTCAACATCCTACAAGACACAGCACGGCCCCGCGTAGTAGTTCTGAGGTTTAAAAAAATCCTGTTAGAGTTAGGGTATTATGTTATTTTTTTTCAATGTGTATAGCCCTGGCCAAGTGGCTCAGTCAGTTGAAGCATCATCCCATACACCAAAAGGTTGCAGATTCAATTCCCAGTCAGGGCACATACTTGGGTTATGTGTTTGATCCCCTGTTGGGGTGCATACAGGAGGCAGCTGATCGATGTTTCTCTCCCTCTCCCTTCCCCTGTCTCCAAAAATCAATAAACATATCCTCAGGTAAGGATTAAAAAAACAAAACCAAAAGTCCATGTATAGATAGTTTATATAATTCCTGAGTTTCATTAGGGATACTAAAGGGAGTTTACAAAGTATTTATAATGCACACAAGCTATGAACCACTGGCATAAATCAAAATAAGAGGAAGTAGTGTGGGCAGATATTGGATTTCCCACTTCCACCCCAGCTCTTGAACTAGTTCTGAAAATAGAAAATGACTTTGGAAAACTTTTCTGTCCCTCAATCTCATGTGGAAGCCGAAGGTCAAGTGTGAAACTCTGGTGCATCTAAGTCATTGTGCGTCCATCTTTCTGAATGTATTTCTCGAACATCTGTCACCAAGCAGACTCGTTTTGAGTCATGTTTGTTCAGCACCCAGTCTCCTACCCTCTCATTTGACGGTGAGTCTTTAGGAAACACTGGAGAGGGTTGGGTCACCCACAGGATCTGGTGGAAGCACTTCCCTTCTACCAGCTCTGGGTCTCCATCACCATTCCCAACCCAGAGGAATGCAGCCATAAAAAGGAGGCACTATGGCCCTCCCTTCCCACCCCAGGCCACAAATAGCTTGAAAAGAATGTCTCAGAATTATTTAAAGGCGTGGCTAAAATGTGGGAGAAGCGAGTTTGTATATAGCACCATTTAGCACATTCCTTCGGAAGATGCATTAGGAAGCCTTCACTACAAATGGGCATTAAACAAATGGAGTGGCACATTCCACAGTCTGCAAAACAACAGGGGTGAGCAGACTTTGGAAGGGGTTCTCATTCTCTCTGGTGCAGTGACCTGGCAGCACCGGAGCCCTATTCTACCATTTATCGTGTTGGGCGGCTTTGGACACAACCTTATTCTTCTGCACCAGGATAAATGTCCTCTCTGTAAAGAAGATACGAAGCACCTGGCAGATGTCTGGCACACAAAAGATGCACCATGAGCTGCTTTTACTTAATAAATCCACTTAAGGCTATAGAGTCCAGGAGGAAGACGCCCCCCCTCCCCAGGCCACAACTGGAGCTTGCTTTAAATGAGTTACATCCACAGCAGCTGGGTTAGCAGTGGGGAAGGGTCTGAGGCATTAAGCCAGCCCTGAATGGGGAGTCACCTGGGAGCTGCTCAATTAGAGATTAGTTTTTAGATTATACATATGCATAGTCTCATTTTATTCTCAAAATAATCCAAAATATATCTGTTAGTTTTCCATTTAGTGGATGGGGAAAGGGAGGCCCAGAACCACAAAGCAACTTGCTCAGGCTCCTGGTGGCAGAGGCCACGGCCCACAGGCAGGATTGAGCCCAGGCATGGCTGTTATTGCAGGTGGCCTCTGTACCTGGTCAGGCCCCATCCCTTCCTTCTGGGGAAATCACTGCCAAAAGCTGAGTCTCACAGGTCTGGGAGGGGAGGCTTTGTGAGGCCAGCTAGCCCTTCTCAGGGACTCCCAGCTCACGGGGCCTCCAGCTGGCTGTTGCTCTCAGCTCAGCGCGGGTTTGCGGGTGGGGGATGGGGGCGGCGGCAAGCCTTGGCTCCCAGCTACCACATCTGCTTGGTGGAGAGGTGGGTGGGGCCCAAAGAGCAGATTTATTGTGTCTCCAGCGCCTTGGGCTCCATCCCAGCCTCGCAGAATTGGAGCGATGACAAGGATAAATGTGTTTGGCTCTGGGCTCAGTCACTAAGGATTTATTTAGCACCTGTAGTAATAAAAAATAAAAACGCTGCAGCTAGCAAGGCACGAGGTGGGCAGGCGGGAGGACATAGAGGAGGTGCTGACACTGGCTCTCGAGCTGCTTGCTGTCCAGTCATGGAGCAGGACGGTTCTGGGGGAACCTCAGGAAGGAGGGAGGTGGGGCGTCTCTGAGATGAAGAACCTGAGAGATCGGGGACTCTGAGGTCGCACAGCTAGAGAGGAACCGAATGGTCTGCAGATTCTGTGACACTTACATGAGCTTTTTTTTTTTCTTTCAAAACACATGTGGAAAAGTAAAATTTGAAAATAAAGCTAAGAACCCTGGCCAGGTGGCTCAGTTAGTTGGAGCATCATCCTGTACACCAAAAGTTTTGTGGTTCGATTCCCAGTCGGGGAGCGTGCCTGGGCTGTGGGCTCCACCCCCAGTCAGGGTGTGTACAGAGGCACCAACTGATGTTTCTCTCTAGTGCTCTCTCCCCCTTTCTCTCTTTCTGAAGTCAATGAACATATTCTTGAATGAAAATTTAAAAAATAAATATTGGGTTGCCCAAAAAGTCCATTTAGTTTTTTCTGTAAAATAAAAGACCTTTTTTTCATTTTCACCAATAACTATTGATTTGAACATTTTGAGTATGCCAGCTCCCTCCTGCTATTGGCTTCCAGTGGGTAGAGGCAAGGGGTGCTGGTGATAAACATCTTCCCGTGCATAAGACAGCCCCACAGCATGTCAGTAGTACCAACAAACTTTGCAAACCACTTTTGACATGTGCAGTCAGTCACAGCGCTTTCTCCATACACTGCACAAATCTTTTTTTTTTTGCATTTCAGTTGTGTTTTAACCTTTCTTGAAATAAGTAAGCATAATATTGTGTATTATTGCCAAAAATATTGTGTATCTTCTTCCATCTTCAGTATTAAAATGGTTGCACAAAAATTCACCAATTTTGCTAAGTTTTTTTTAAAATGCACACTGATATGACAGCTGTCACAATACAATCTACAAAATTGTTTCAAATGAAGTTAAAGACAACTAAGCACTACTAGAGCCATCTTCCAGAAAAAAACATAACAGGCTTTCTGTCCAACCCAATAAATAAAGCTAAGCAAAAAAGGAGGAAAAATGCGACCTTCAATCCCCTGTCCAGAGATAACCACAACTTCTCACAGATGAACTTGCCCATGTCCACCACCTGTGTCATTATTTTAGAGACTTGGATCGGGCAATGGCTCCCTGGGAGGGGGCTGCACAAGGGCACGGAAGAGGGGGTGCTTCCCTGAGGTTCTCCCTGGCAGGCAGCTGTGGGCTCCAGGAGGGAGGAGGCCCTCCCTCAGGGCCTTGGGAGGCAGGTAGGTGAGGGTGACAGCTGGAGGGAAAGGTGAGCCTCCTGTGGTAGGGTTAGAGGGGCTCAGGGGGGCGGTTCAGGTCTAGAGGGCTGCAGAGGAGGTGCGGTGCAGGGAAGGATGGGCTTTGGAGCTCCCAGGAGAGGTAGGTAGGGCCAGGGAGCCTGGCTTTGCGGAAAGGAGAGGCCCATCTCTGTGTGCTTCCCACACACTCCTTCCGAAGGCGTTACAGCAGGGCAGAAAGCACGAAACCAGTGTTTTCCAAAATGTGCCCAGGGAATACCAATTTGACAAAAGGGATTGGTATTTTTCTCCAGAGAAAGCGTTCACAACAGTTGAGAAATGTGATTGACTATTGCCCCACCTTGGAGAATCACAACACCAAGCTCACCTGCGGCCTTGAGAGGACAGGGGATCTTAACCCAAGTTGCCGAATGTATTTTCTCAGAGTGGCTCTACTAGGCATTTCCCTCTTGTTCCGAGCCCAGTGATATTGGAGAAGACACCACAGAGCCACTGGGCTGGGAGTCTCCCCTCACTGAGGCGACTTCCTTGCAATCAGAGGAAAGCCCCCACCTGGCAGGTGTCAGGTGCTCACACCCTGGCGCCCATGGGGCCCTGAAAAGGCAGAAGTCAGTGATCTCAAGGTCTTCTCCAGCTTCAACTTTCTGTTTCTGTTTTTGAAATTCATGCCAATGAAATCCCACTTGAGAGAATACCTAGGGGATGTGGTGACCTAGGCAGTCAAATTTGCTGGTTTAATTCACTCGTTTACCCAACAAATATTTCCTGGGTCCCTACAAGGCACCTGGTACTGATCCAGGCATTGGGGGTTCAGGTATGAATATGGTAAGATCTTTTCCCCTATTGCTCTGGTGGGGAAGGAGACTATAAACAAACAATTGAATCACATGTATGTCATGTAAGAGCCACGAGGGGAAGTAAAGCAGTGTAGGCAAAGAGTGCAGGATGGGGAGACTGAGAGAGGGTGCATGGGGAAGGCTTTTCTGAAGAGGTGGCATTGGAACAGGGAATTGAAGGAAGCCAGGATGATGCTGTGCAGAGGTCTCAGGACAGAGCGTGTGTCAGGTGGTGGGAATAGCCAGGGCAAAGGTCCTGAGGTAGGAACAGCAAGGAGGCCTGTGTGGCTTAAGGGAGTAAAAAAGGGGGAGTGTTAGCAGATAAGGTTTAAAAAAAAAGGTCAGAGAGATAGCGGAGGACTGTGAAGGTCACAATAAGAACTTTGGGTTTTGCCCTGGCTGGTGTGGCTCAGTGGATTGAATGCGGACCTGCAAACAAAAATGTCGCTGGTTCAATTCCCAGTCAGGGCACATGCCTGGGTTGCAGGCCAGGTCCCCAGTAGGGGGCACATGAGGGGCAACCACACATTGATGTTTCTCTCTCTCTTTCACCCTCCTTTCCCCTCTCTCTAAAAATAAATAAATAAAATTTAAAATAAAAAGAACTTTGGATTTTATCCAGAGTGAGATGGGAAGCCACTGGGGGCACTGAGCAGGGAAGGGATGTGTGATACAAGGAAGAATTTCTGCTTTCGAACAGGGATGAACAGTTTTCTACATGGCAAGAGCACATTCTCTGCCTTTGAGAATAATGAAACTTATGAAAACTAACTCAATTTTCATCTGATGGCTGAATATCTTGTAAGGACTCAGGATTTGTCACTCACTCATCATACTTAATGAGCATCGACTGTGTACTGAGTACTGTGATTGGCACCAGGGGTACAAATGTAGTTGATACAAATTTTAGTTCCCGAATCGTGATACAAAAAACATCACAATTACTTTGTCCCTTTAGTTAAACAGAACTCCAAGCTCCCACTTGTCATGGTGGCACGGAGTTCCATCTCAGTCCTATCGTAGGAGACATTGTCCTCCCTGACCTGTATGGTTCCACCTGAACCCAGTGACGCACAGGTGCGGGGGGGAAGGGTCTGTGGTCTCCATCTGTCAGGGCTGATGTCAAGATGCTCAGGGTCCAGGCCTGACGGTTCTTTCAAAGGCAAGCTGCTCCCTCCCTCTGTACCAGCTGGGGCTTCTGAGATCCTTCCTTTGGTTCTAGGGTCACAGCTCGTAAGAACTGGGTCTCCCTGGCATCTACTTACGACTCTCAGCAGTCAGGTTGTCCATGGGATGCATATGACGCCTTTCCTCAACCTGTGATAAGTTTCAGTCCAACAGACAAGTAAAGCAGTGCCTGCAGTCAGCGAGGCTGGACTCTGTCGGGCCATTGGGATACACTCTACAGCTGCTTTTCTTATAAGGGATGGGCCAGGAGACGTTACACAAACCACGTGCTTAAGTTGTTGTTTTTTTTTTTAGTGTAATGTTCAGTTTTTAATATGATTAATACAGAAATGATTCCTTTTCGGTTTTGTGCAATGGGAAAAGGTGCGCAACAGGCTGTGAGAGATGCTAAATTTATTAGGACTGCAGAACAGAAACAGGTCTGTGCTTCTTTTATTTCTGAAGATTGAAGAATGTTCAGGCCCGAGAGTATTTATCATGTATCACAGCCAGTCTTTCACTAGAACAGTAATGTTTGAATAGAACTTTCTTCGTCTCCTTGTATGTTCCATCTAGTTATTCAAGGAAAACTTCCCTCTCCTCCAACTCTCTTCTTTTCTCACTCTCTGCCCCTCCTTTTTCTCTCTTGCCTCCCCGCTTCAGTTCATTTGCCAGTTTATCATGAGGGACTCAATAAAGGGCACAGATGAACAGCCAAAGAGGTGTGTAGTGCGAGGTGTGGAGGCCCCCCGTGCAGGAGCTCCGGTCCCACGGAACAGGGTGGGCCACACTCCCTGCACCTGGATGCATTCACCAACCTAGAAGATCAAAGTTTGTTGTTTTTTTTAAGATGATGCAAAACTCTGCCCTGGTGGGGGGGGGGGTTAATGGGTTGGAGCATTGTCCGTACACCAAAAGGTTGCATGCAGGTTCAATTTCCTGTCAGGGCACACACCTAGGTTGCAGGTTTGATCCCTGGTTGGGGTGTGTGTGGGAGGGAACTGATCGATGTTTCTCTCTCTCTTTCTCTCTCTCCCTTCTTCTGTCTCTAAAATTAATAAACATATCCTCAGGTAAATATTTTTTTAAGAAATCAAGCAAAACTCTGGGTGAGGGGAATCAGGCTGGCATAGGTTACTGCTGGGCTCACGCTCTCCACTGGACCCTCCACATGGCCCGGGAGGCGCCCAGGCCCCTTCGTTCAGGAGACGACAGTACTGCAGTGACCTGCCCTCGCCTGCTGCAGCGGAGCTTTGCCCTCGCTGGGGACAGCACTGCCCGGGATGGCAGACATCGGCTGGCACAGGCCCGCAGCTCTGATCTAGGAAGTGCTGAGCTGCAGAGGGCGCGGACAGGGTCATTGAACTGGTGTTGGACACAGGATGGCTTCGAGAGTCTTTCCACACTCGTTTTGGTAGGAAGAGCCCTCTCCCTTACATCCTCCGTGAAAGCTCAAGGAGAAAAAACGTTCACCCAGCTATACATCAGCCCTGTCTGTTGAGCAGGAGTTTTGGGAAACGGCTGGAGAAGCACTCTTTTTAAGCAGGCTTTGGGGACTGTTAATAGCAAGCTGGGCAGGGCACAGGAAGAGGCTGCGAATGAGTGTTTTCCACAAGATGCTGCCAGGTGATAAAATATTAAAACCAATACCAACATGCACTCTTCCAGGCTTGGTCTTAATGATTCTGTCAGATACCTGGGCCCTGCGGTCCAACGACAGTGAGCTTTGCGCTTCATCAAAAATAGCTTAATGGGTGCCATGAATGGACGCCAAGAATACTTTATGGGTGCTGTGCTTCGCCCTCGTGCATTATCTCATTTAATCCTCACAACAGTCCCACGAGGGAGGCTCTATTATTATCTCCACAGTGCAGATGAAGAAATCGAGGCTTGCCCAAGATCACAGTTATGACACAGTGAAGCTTCACTGGAAATCTAGGGTTGGGATTCCAAGGCAGTGCCTCTTTTCTTTACTTCTTTGATATTAAAAGATAAATAAACAAACAAAAATGTAAAGGAAAACAGAGTACACCCATATATGGTAAGAGACAGTACAAAAGAACTTACAATGAAAACAAACTCTATTCTAACACACCCCAGTCCAGATGCAGCTACCATTACTGGTTTCTTATGTTGCCTTCCAGCCACAGAGAACACACACACACAGATGTTTACAAGTTTGTGCCTACAAATGGTTGTGTACTAGCCACACTGTCTGCACCTTTCTTTCTTTTCTTTCTTTCTTTCTTAAGATTTTATTTATTTATTTTTAGAGAGAGGAGAAGGGAGGGAGAAAGAGAAAAACGTCAATGTGTGGTTACCTCTTGCACGCCCCCCTACTGGAGACCTGGCTCACAACCCAGGCATGTGCTCTGACTGGGAATCGAACCAGTGACCCCTTGCTTTGCAGGCTGGCATTCAACCCACTGAGACACACCAGGCAGGGCTGCACCTTGCTTTCTTCATTAACACGTCTTGGAAGGCTTTGGTGTCAGTACAAAGAGGGCTGACTGACTTTGTCTGCATAGTAGTTCATAGCATGGATATATAAAAACTTACCCAGTCCATTCCTTAGGACTTTCTAGATATTTTTGCCATCAGTAACGATGTGGCATTAAGCATCTTCAGGCAAACGGCTCTGCAAATGTGTGTGAGCAACATTGTGCTTTTTGACCATAAGAGAAAGATGGCACTCAGGGACAGTTGGGGGGGTCACTCAGTAGGTCACTGGCTCAGAGATCACACTTGTATCATCTCCAGGGGGTGGGGGATGGCACCCTGGGGGTCATGTACGCTCTTGGCTTTGGGACATCCTATACGCGCAACCCTGCAGGTTTGATAGTAACAGACCCCAGCAGCGCCCGGTGCCCCAGGGACATTTCTGAATGAAAACAAAAGGTGGACAGCAGAGACTCCTCTTTCCAGTCATCATTTCATCACATCCCCCTTGGGGTGGCCCTTGGGGCTGCCAGGAACTTCAAAGCTCATCTGTTAAGCCTATTGCCCCAGGCAGGTAGAGGCCCACCGGGTCTGGCTCACAGAAGGAGGCAGGGGCCGAAGTTCAGAGAGATGGAGCGGCTTGCCTAAGGTCACACAGAAGACAGGCAGATGGTGGGGAGAACAGTGAGAAGATCTCGAAGCCTCTTCTTGGCCCGGGGTAGAGGGTGCCGGACTAAGGAGCCTGCCTGCCCACTGGGTAGGGGGAAGGGTCACCTCTTGACACCTTTTTGCCTTCCCTTCACTGGAGTGAAACTGGCTTTTTGTGTCATGAGGTTGATGTCTCTTGCATCAGCTTCTGCTCTTTGTATCAGTTAGGGCAGTCTTTGACAGGAACAAACCCAATATTGTACTGGCTTAATACCAAGATTTATTTTTTACTTACTCATCAATCCCTGAGTCAGGCCCCTCCCCATGTCACCTGTCCTGCAGTGAAATCAGTGGCCCAGTCTGCTTTTACGTTGTGGCTTACACCTCAGTGATGGCCTCTGTGAGAGCCGGGGGGAGGCGTGCTAAAGAGGATCGAACACGGGACGGGCTCTTACATGCCTCTCTAGGTCACTTTCATAGCCTGCCAGCCAGAACCAGGCAAGGGGCCACACCTAATTGCAAGAAACTAGGCAACGCTGGGGGCAGGGGGATCACGTGGGTAATCCTGTGCAGCGTGTGAATGTCTCTGCCACGCCCGCAGGCCAGTGGGCCGGTGACTCTGGGCCCCCTACAGCAGGGCAGTGACCACAGGCCTCTGGGGCTATTGTTAATAATAGTAGATTTGGGGACTGATGTCAGCATTTAGGACCTACTCAATTGCTAATTCATCTGCAGAGGACTTTTATTTTTTACAACTATCTTATTGTCAAAACACATACAGACCCTCTCCCCACCCACAAAGGTAGAGCTGAACCTTAGTAAATTATTATTAGGCAAACAGTTCTGAAACTGCCTCCCAAAGCAAGAACTAGAACTTAACATTAGAGTTAATTGTTTTAACTTTTGGACTTAGCATCCTATTTTGCCTCACTGGAATCTAATGCAGCTTTGAAAAACCGAAGCTTTGAATTTCAGAGGTATAATGCTCTGCTTTTATACAAAGGGCTATCAAGTCTTGACAATGAACTTGCAGTATGCCTGTGGGGAATGAGGAAGTCCTCCCGTCTCACAATGAATGTTTGGGAAGGACAGTGGGATGCCTCCAGCAGGCCAGCCAGTGGCCCGGGGAGCTGCTGCCAGGCTCCCCCTACGTGCCCTCACTGCGCACTTGGTCCCCGGGTCAGCCTACTTCTTGCGGTCCTGATGCTTCCAGAGGAGTCTGTCCGGAAAGGCCACCACACCCACTGCATGGCCCCTCCTCCAGGCCAAACTGCAGCCTGGAGGTCAGCCTGCCCCTGGGGACTCCCAGCTCTGGGCAGAAGCCCCATTGCCCCTGCCAAGGTATGTGTCAGCTTCCAAGCAGCACATCATGTTTTGGGGAATTGCAAAGGCTGAATCCTAGAAAGACTGCGTGTCCCTGGCCACCGGCTGCCCAACCTCGGCGGTGCTCGACTGGCCTCCAGGGGAGCCTGACACACCTGCTGGGAGACACAGCACAGGCAGGGCCCTCCGTCTCGTCAGCACATACTTCCAAGCTCAGGTCACTTGGCAAAGCGTGGCTTTCTCCCCTCCCCACACCCAGGTCCCCCTGCACCATGAGGCAGCTGACCTACTTTTTGATGGAAAAATGAGAATCTTCGTAGTCAGACGAGAGGAGAGGAAGCAAACACCATCCTGCCCTGACCCAGCCCAGACACGACTCTCCTTCTGAGGAAGGGGAAAGGGCCTTGGACTTTCTCCCTCTCCTCAGAACGTTCAGAACAAACTCCCAAAATACCAGAGGCTGAGTATAAACCTCCTCCGCAGTCATCAAGAAGAATGATGAATCATGTAAAACAGGCAATTTCTCCCGTCCCAAAATACTGCATGTATACTTACATTTGGTGTCATTTTACATGGCCAAGGTATTTTTTAAAAAATTTCTTTTCTCTCTTTCTCTCTCTTTGTCTTTTTCTAAACCAAAAACACCGGCTGTAAAACCCACTGCTTCCTTCCTCGCAAAGTCTGCGATGGTAGGAGGTGGTGGCAGCAGACGCAGGCCCCTGTGCTCTGAGTCAGGCCTCCCTCTCGGTGGCTCACTGCCTGCAAAACAAACTTAAAAGCTGGTGAATGGCACTCAGGGCCCTGCAAGCATGCAGGAGGCCTGAAATATTTGCACAGGCGCATACTCAGTGCTCAGAATGAAAGGCCACTATGGAACTATCTGGGCCTGGCAAGGTGAGGCATTTTCTTTTCTTTTTCTTTTCACTTTTCTCTCCTCCCCTCTCCTCCCTCTTCTCCACTTCCCAGCAAGTATTTATCATTAGTTAATCCATGATTCAGGGTAGGATATACTCAGGTACCCTTTCACCTTCTTGGGAGAAGGGTAGAAGGCAGAGGACAGATGGGGCACAGCCAGTTCAGATCTTTCCGGGAAATGTGCCTTCTGCCCAGCAGCTGTCCTGGCCCGACACCCAGGATATGGGGCAAAGGGATTTGTACGCACACCAGTACCATTCACACACAGAGACATCGCCCCCTTTAGCAGTCATTGCCTTCTCACTGAGGGGAAGTCCAGGTAGTCCTAACAGTTCCTGGTCTAGTTCTGACTGGGGAAGGGGCTGTCAAAAGGAGAGGTCTTACAGTTCTTGATTTTGGTTTGTATGTCCTCTGCCACTTTGCTGACTCCTAAACACACCCCTGAAGCAATCGCAGCTCAGTTTGACCCTAGGACAAGGTGTTCTCAACGTGGCTTGTCTGTCCAGCCCATCCGACAAGCTAGGAAGCGAAGACAGGAACCGTACCACAACTTCCTGGCCCCAGACACAGAAAGGGACCAAAGCCCCGGGTCCCGTGTCTCTCCTTCTGGTCCTTTCTCCTTTCTGTACATGGTGGTTTGGTGACAGCCGACAATGTCAGCTTTCAGGGTGGGGCAGACATGATCAATTTTCTCTTGACAGGGAAAGGCTGTTCTGAAAGGCACTCAAAAGGCCGCCGTAGTTACCAATGGAGGAGGGCAAGCATGAGACAGGCAGTTATGAACTAAGCTCGACAAAAGAGGAAAAAAATAGGGATGGTTTCTGAACCAAGCCACAGGTATTTATTTGACAAAATGGCCTGACAGAAGAGATACAAAGGGAGCTTGCTAAAACAAAAAGCTAACAAAGCAAGCCCCGAAGAGAAGAGCCGGAGTGAAGGACTCCCTGGGTGAGAGCAGCAGCAGGCCAGACACACCTGATACCCTCTGGCAGCATCCTCTAAGCTTCCCAGGAAGTCTCATGCAGACAGGAAACCTGGCAACGGCCCTATGGCCAAAAAGAGAAGGCCAGGAGCCAAAATCCTGGCAGATTTTCTACTAACCACATTGTCCGCTGGGATGCATTTAGAAGAACATGCTTGGATTTCACACCATTGGTGTTGCCAGCTCGGAGCCGGAATAGGACAGATAGCCTCCAGGAAGGAAGGAAATAGTTTTGTTTTACTTGGTCCCTCTGTCCGTGATGATCTTCCACCTGGACAGGCAGGAATTGTCTTCTAGTTCAGACAGTTCCATTCTTTATTTTTGCCTCTCTTCAAAGCAACAAAGACTGCAATTCCCAGCATACAACACAGACGGGAAAGGAAGGCCAAAGGCGTGCCTCAT
This sequence comes from Trachops cirrhosus, assembly GCA_028533065.1. NCBI lineage: Eukaryota > Metazoa > Chordata > Mammalia > Chiroptera > Phyllostomidae > Trachops > Trachops cirrhosus. Next base: position 107,222,116 of record CM052543.1, on the reverse strand, counting down.
CTCCAGATGTTTAATTGCTAGAGGAAGTAGCATCGATAGTGCCAGGAGAGGGGAGGGTGCTGGAGTGGATGCCCAAAGGTCTGCAAACTACATCTGATCCTCCAGCCTAATCAGAGATCCCAAGAGCTGGGCAGAAGCGGCAGCCATAGGCTGGCTCAGAGATACTGCCGATAATGCTCGCCAGGCACGGACATTTGAGCTAAACAGGCTTAGATCCATGAGAGGAAGCTGCCAGGACCCACATGGGAAGTTAAGGACACTGCTTTGCCTTGTCTGGATAGAGGGCTCTCCATTCAATGGAAAAATACCAACAAGGAGCCAATGAACAGATAATACAGAGCCTCAAGGAGAAGAAAACCGCCCCCAACGCCCAGAGGCAGAACTCTGTGAACAGTGCTGTTCTACAAGAAACAGATGCTAATCTTTGACAACTGCTATTCGGTGTCCTCCAAAAGATGCAAGAAGATAAGGCCTCAATGGAACTGGCCAAAGAAGGAACTAGGTGGACAAAACAGTCTGAGATAAGAGGAAGAGATACAAAGAGAGCTGGTTAAATAAGAAGATAACATGAAGTAATCCCCAAAAGAGAAAAGCCAGAGTCAAAGCTGTATTTAAAGAGAATAAGAGCAGAGCTGACTAAAAACAACCTGTTTACCAAAGAGAGGAAGAGGCCATAAACTCTTTTGTTCTCGGGATCCCTTTATACTCTTAAAAATTATTGAGAATACTGAATGAAGAGCTTTAGTTTAAGTAGGTTACAGCTATTGATATAGTTACATTAGAAAGTAAAATAATTATTTTTAAATTTTTAAAAATTTATTTTAAAGTAACAATAAACATACTTACATAATTAACATTTTTTTACATAATTAACATTTTAATAAAAATAAATATTTTTCCAAATAGAAAATATTTTAGTGAGAAAAGAATCACTAGTTTATTTTGCGAATCTCTTCATTGTCTAAGTTGAAGACATAGAAGGCAAGTAGATTCTCATACCTGCTCTATTTTTTTATTGAGATATAATTGACATTAGTTTCAGATTCAATATGATTAGATATTTGTATACGTTGCAAAATGATCACCAAAATAAGTCTAGCTAGCATCTATCACCACACAGTTACAATTTTTTCCTTCATGAGAGCTTTTAAGATCTACTCTTTCCGCAACTTTTGAATATATAATATAGCGTCATTAACTGCAGTGACCGTGCTGTGTATTACATCCCAGGACTTAATTTATTTTATAACCAGAATTCTGTGGCTTTGACCCCTTTCACCCACTGCCTGCCCCTAACCCCCTCCTCTGACAATCACCAATTTGTCCTCTGTCCTCTGTATCTATGGGCTTGGTTTTGTTTTGTTTTAGATTCCACATACATGTGAGATCACACAGTTTTGTCTTTCTCTGTCTGACTTATTGCACTTAGCACAATGCCCTCGAGGTCCATCCATGTTGTTCCAAATGGCAAGATTTCTTTCTTTCTTTTTTAAATGGCTGAATAGTATTCCCTTGTATATATACACCACATTTCCCCCCCATATCCATCGATGGTTACCGAAGCAACCACTTAGGTTACTTCCATGTCTTGACTATTGTAAATAATGCTGTGATGAATATTGGGGCGCATATAGTGTTTCCTTTGGATAAAAGCCCAGAAGTAGAAACGCTGCATCATATGGCAGTTCTCTTGTTCATTTTCTGAGGACCCTCCATAGTACAGTGGCTGCGCCAATTTACATTCCCACCCACAGTGCACAAGGGTCCCTTTTCTCCACATCCTCACCAACACTTGTTTGCTCCCTTTTGATGACTGCTGTTCTAACAGGTGTGAGGTGATGTCTCATTGTGGCTTTGATATGTATTTTCTCTATGTCAGTGATGTTGAGCACCTTTTCGTGTACCTGTTGGCCATCTATGTCTTTTTCTAAAAAATATTTCATTTATTTATTTTTAGAGAGAGGGGGAGGGAGAGAGAAAGAGAGGGAGCGAGTCATCAATGTGTGGTTGCCCCTCAAGCACCACCCACTGGGGACCTCGCCTGCCACCCAGGCATATGCCCTGACTAGGAATCCAACTTGCAACCCTTTGCTTCGCAGTCCAGCACTCAATCCACTGAGCCACACCGGCCAGGACTCTGTATGTCTTCTTAAAAAAAAATAAAAAGTCTAGCCCTGACCAGTGTGGCTCAGATGGTCAGACATTGTTCTGCAAAGTGAAGTTACCAGTTCGATTCCCGGTCAGGGCACATGCCTGGGTTGCAGATTCAGTCCCCAGTCATGGTGTGTGAGAGGAAACCGATCAAATATATCACTTGCAAATATTTCCTCCCATCCAGTGGGTTGACTTTTCATTTTGTTGCTGGTTTCTTTTGCTGTGCAGCTTTTAGTTTGATATAGTCCCACTTGTTTATTTTTGTTTTTGTTGCCTTTTGATGTCAAAAGCAAAAAAATCATCACTGAGATCAATGTCAAGGAGTTAATGCTAGTTTCCTTCTAGGAGTTTTATGGTTTCAGCTCTTACCTTCAAGTACTTAATCTATTTTGAGTTCCATTTTGTATATGGTGTAAAATAGTGGTCTAATTTTAGTAATCTGTGTGGGCATTCTTTTGTTCTTTTGCATCTGTCCAGTTTTTCCAGCACTATTTATACAAAAGACTGTCCTTTCCCTGTTGTGTATTCTTTGTTGTAAATTAATCTACCATATAAATGTGGGTTTATTTCTAGGTTCTCCATTCTGTCGCATTGATTTTATGTGTGTTTTTATACCAATACCACAATGTTCTGATTACAATAGCATTATAATATAGGTTGAAATAAAAAAATGTGATGCCTCTGGTTTTGTTCTTTCTCAATGACATTCTGGCTATCTAGGATCTTTTGTGGTTCTAAATAAATTTTAGGACTGTTTTGTTCCATTTCTGTGAAAAAGACCATTGGAATTTTGATGAAGATTGCACTGAATCTGTAGGGTGCTTTGGGTAGTATGGATCATTGAACAATGTTCTTCCAACCCAAGAGCACAAAATATTTTTCCCTTTGTGTCTTCAGTTTCTTTCATCAATGCCTTTTGTCCTTATTGTACAGGTCTTTCACTTCTTTGGTTAAATTTATTCCTAGGTACTTTATTCTTTTTGGTGTAATTGTAAATGGGATTTTCTTAATTTCTCCTTCCATTAGTTCATTAATGTATAGAAACACAAAAGATTTTTGTATATTGATTATTTTTGTATCCTGCAACTTAACTGAAACTTTTATTAGCTCCAAAATTTTTTGGTGGAGTCTTTAGAAATCTCTCTCTCTACACACACACACACACACACACACACACACACACACACACATCTGCTATCTGCAAATAGTTACAGTTTTACTTTTTCCTTTCCAATTTCTATATCTTTTATTTCTTTTTCCTACCTAATTGCTCTGGTTAGTTTCCAAGATTATGTTAATTAAAAGTGGTGAGACTGTGCATCTTTGTTTTGCTCCTAATCTTAAAAGGCAAAGGGAAAAACTTTCATCTTTTCACTGTTTAGTGGGTTTGTCATGTATGGTTTTTATTGTGTTATGTTTCCCCTATACCCACTTTGTTGAGGTTTTTTTAAAAAGTCATAGATGTTGAATTTTGTCAAATGCTTTTTATGCATCTATTGAGATGATCATAGGATTTTTACCCTTTACTTTGTTAATGTGGTGAAGCACACTGATTTGCTTGTGTCGAGGAGTGCTTTGAATCCCTGTAATAAATCCCCCTTGATCATGATGTATCATCCTTTTTTTTTTTTTTAAAGATTTTATTTATTTATCTTCAGAGGGGAGAGGAAGGAGAGAGGGAGAGAAATATCAATGTATGGTTGCTTCCTGTGCATTCCCTGCTGGGAACTGGCCTGCAACCCAGGCATGTGCCCTGACTGGGAATCGAACCGTGATCTCTTGGTTCACAGGCCCGCGCTTAATCCACTAAGCTACACCAGCCAGGGCTCATCCTTTTAATATATTGCTGCATTTGGTTTGCTAATATTTTTAATTGAGGATTTCTGCGTCTATGTTTATCAGGGATATTGGCCTGTATATAGTTTTCTTATGGCAAGCTTGTCTGGCATTGGTATCAGTTTAATTTTGGACATAATGAGCTTGGAAGCATTCCCTCCTTTTCCATTCTTTGGAAGAGTTTGAGAAGGGTTAGTAATTTAGTAATGTTTAATTGAATTTACCAGTGAAGCTACATGGTTCTGGACTTTGTTGGGAGGCTTTTCTGATTACTGATTCAATCTTTTATAAGTCTGTTTCCTTTCTTCTTGATTCATTCTTGATAGGTTGTATGTTTCTAGGAATTTATCCAGTTCTTGTAGGTTATCCAACTTGTTGGCATATGGTTGCTCATGGTAGTCTCTTATGATCCTTTGTATTTCTATGGTATTCATTGTAACGTCTCCTCTTTCATGTCCGATTTTGAGTCCTCCCTTTTCTTCTTGGTGAGTATAGCTAAAGGTTTTGTGTACTTTATCTTTTAAAATTTTATTTATTTATTTATTTTAGAGAGGGGAAGGGAGAGAGGGAGAGGAACATCAATGTGTGGTTGCCTCTCACATGCCCTGCACTGGGCACCAGGCCTGCAACCCACGCATGTGCCCTGGCTGGGAATGAATGAACTGGCGACCCCCTGGTTCGCAGGCCGGCACTCAACCACTGAGCCACACCAGCCAGGGCTGTTTATCTTTTTATTAACAAGAGCTATTAGGTTTATTGTTCTTTTGAAATTGTTGTTTCAGTCTCTATGTCATTTATTTCTGCTCTTTATTTTCTTATACTAATTTGGGCTTAGTTTGTTCTTAGTTCCTTGAGGTGTGAAGTTAGGTCATTCACTAAAGATCTGTCTTGTTCTTTAATGTTGGCATTCATCTCAAACATCCCTCTTAGAACTGCTTTTGCTGCATTCCATAAGTCTGAGTCTATTTCCATTTTCATTTGTCTCAAGGTATTTTGTGATTTCTCTTTTTTCTGTTTGGTTGTTCAATAGCATGTTGTTTAATCTTTACATATTTGTGAATTTTCATTTTCTTGTGATTGATTTCTAGTTTCAGGTCATTGTGGTTGCAAAGGATGCTTGATATGATTTCAATCTTCTTCAATTTATTAAAATTTGTTTTTGGACAGACATATGATCTATCCTATGTCCTATGTGTGCTTGAGAAAAATGTGTATTCTAATTGCTTTTGAATGGACTGTTCACTACATCCGTTAAGTCCATCTGATCTAATGTATCATTTAAGACCACTGTTTCCTTATTGATTTTCTTGCTGAATGATCTACCCATTGATGAAAGTGGGGTAGTCAAGTCCCCTACTGTTTCTATGCTGATGTCTGTTTCTCCCTGTAGGTCTGTTAATATTTGCTTTATATTTATTCAGGTGCTTGCGTGTTGGGTGTGTGATTACAAATGTCCCTTTTATCACTATGCAATGCCCTCCTTGTCTCTTCTGCTCCCGAGGATTCCAGCAGCCTAGTACACTTCTGTGGCTCTCACTTAACATATCCGGGAGGATCAGCAAGGAATTAAAATGTAATTTAGAAATGCAGAGAGGTTAAAAAAAAGAAATCTCAACATATAATTTATAGGTCTAGATATACAGAAAATATCTATGATGGTTTCAGCCTCCTGTGCTTCCAAAGAGGTTGTCCTTCCCAGAAGAGGACCTGAGCAAGGAATTAGCATTTTGGAAGCACCTCCTGTGTGTGACACACTAACTACAGCACATTTAACCTCTGTGTCGTGCTGAGGGCAGGTGTTATTCCACTTGTTACACCAGAGGAAACTGAGGCTCAAAAGGGTGGTCACTTGCCCACGGGCTAATGGCCAGCAATGACAAGAGACTGTCCAGGGACTTTCATTGAATTAACATAGTTTCTCTGCACCTGCTCCCTCACTGTAACATGGACATACACCCTCTACTCTGCAGAGGGTTAAAGGAGATGACACACGTGTGTGTCCGGCTCCTGGCTGAGCACAAAGGGCACCAAACACAGGGAGCAACTCCTGAGGCAACCAGAGGGCACTGAGAGAACAGGGCAGACAGGGCAAAGCTTTTGACTGGTGTCCATTTTCAAGCCTGAGAGCAGGAAAGGAGGCAAGTATCAGATCCACGCCTGCTAAGGGGCTATGTCGTCAGTCACTGAGGGGAGGCCTGGTTCAGTCCTTGCCCCGTGGTTGCACGGTCACCTTGGCTACTTACACTTCCTGAGCTTCAGTTTCTCAACTGTAAATAGGGACAGCAGGAGGGGCATATCCTGCGGGGCATGAGGATCAAGATTTTAGGGCTCCTTCCCTACTGGAGCTCTGGCAGTGCCTTCTAGATTCTCCTCTATTTTTCCTTTTTTAAAACCTGAACAATTTAGTCAGGATTTTCACAAGTAAATTCATACATACTGCTTTGGCAGATACTAATTTTTTAATTCACCAATCCTACTCCAGAGCAGTTTCATTATTCCTTTACCATCAAACTTCTTGAAAAAAATGTTTTACATTGTATATTGCCTCTTCATGACACTATAATCTGGTTAGTGACTCTCTAACAGCTTTCATGACGTTCTCCAGTAATCTCTTAGCTGCCTCTCACTCTCATAACTCTCTCTTATTGCTTTTCACCTTTGCCAAGAAGTCATTCCTTTCTGGAGCAGTTAAAACAAAGATTGAGGGGCCCCTCGACACATCTCTTTTTAAGGGCCCTACTTAGTTCTCTAAAGAAGGAGCCAAAACTTTCTTTCCTCTGTGACCCTTAAAAATACTCCATATTTTAGCTCCTGAGGATGGTCTCTGGAACTTTTGAGCATCCAAAGAGCCCAACTGGAAGGGAAAGTGGGCCAAATGTCAGTGAAACAGAACCACTCTAACGAGACCGAGGGTCTTGTAGTTTTAACAATTGTTTCCAGTAAAAAACTGTCTTCCAAACTCCACACACACATGTGCACACGCACACACAGCTCGGCAGGAATTGGTGGAAAACAACTCGGAGGAAGCACAGCTGTTCCCTCGGAGGAGCACGCACCGGGGAAGCCAGGCCTAGGAAGAGGGGGTGTTCCCCGGGTGGTGACATACAGCATTCCTTTCACTTGAGGCATCCGAGCCCGAGGAGCTGCAGTGTCCCCCTGGGAATATGACATAACCTGAGAGGGGAAGAGCCTCACAAAAACAGACCTGTGTCTGCACACCCTTCTTCAAAAGAAACCCCTTCCCATCCTGTGTGCGGGAACTCCCGCGTCTGCAGAGGCTCAAATGCCCTCCCATCTCCTGCCACAAAAACAGCCAGAAGCCAGCGGTCTCGTAGGGTGTGTTTGTATTTACACAGTAATGAAAGCAATTGGCTACATTGGTCATACATATTAGAAACCATAAAAAAAGTTAAGAACTTAAAATGTACATCATACACTTGTATATATATTTTTTACACAGAGGTAAAAAGGGTTATTATAAAAAAAATCAATACAACAGGGTTTTTAGTATACAGGTAAAGAATGAATTATGCTTCAGGCACTTAAATTTGTTAATGTGAGCAAATAGCTTGGGGGTTGGGGGGAGCTTCCAAACAGACAATCTTTTGGTTAATGTGTTGTTACCACAGATACAAAAATAAAATCTGAATTTTTCTCAAATGATTGAAGTCAGTATGGCAAAGCTGACTGGGAAAATGCTACACACTGTTCAGCTGCAGTGTGGCAACTGGAGAGAGACGTATTTACATCAATGTCCCCATGGCTGTCCTTTGTGCCCTTAACCGCTGCCTTCACAAACCAGAAAGTATGCGTGGAGTAAGATCCACTGGCATAACTCTCCAAATGGGTGGAACAGGACAAAGGGCGAAGGAAGATAGAAAGAAACAGGAACTAAAGAGACGACCAACAAGAAGCGTCTGGGCTGCGTGTATTCTCACTGAAATAAATAGGGGCACTTGAACTGAGGTCTGACAAAACATACATTAGTGTTGTGCTTTGTAGAGAGGAGACCTTGAGAAAGACCTTGAGGAAAAACCTCAGAAGGGTGGGGCGGGGTGGGGGGTGGTCTCTCAATAACATTTGGAGGCTGGTGGAGGCTTTCTAGATGTTCTCCAGGCAGGGAAGTGGTTCTTCCTTCACCAGATTGACAGCTCTCTGCTCCTTTTCCAGACTGAGAGGCCCACACCAGTCACTCCAACAAATGAAAACATCTACCAACGAACTCGTAAGCACACTGGGTATTTACACCGATGATCTGACTACAGAAACGCAACAGGCTCTCAGATAAGACAAGCTGAAAACATTCCATGAAGGTAAGCGTGGTCAGCACTTTCCCAGTACGCTTGGTAGACTGGAAAAAAAGGCCCTTTCCTGGAAGGCTGATGTTCTGTGTGCAACAGGGAAGGGATGGGGGCAGTGGGGGCGAGGGACCAGGCCGTGCCCTCAGCCGGCCGTCACCACAGGAAGAGCGTGGCGGGCAGAACAGCCAGTGTGGACAAGCCTGCCCTACGCTCTCCACGACGTTTTGATTGTACTATGCTTAGGTACAGGTAAACCACTCTTCACTTCTCTTCCTTCTGCCTTAAGATTTGGCTATTCCTTGCAATAATTAGAAAAAATACTCTTTTTCCAGCTAATTCAAAGCCTCCTGTGTGGCAAGGCGACAGGTAGACCCAGCCTGCTGACTCAACCATTGTGCGCACGAAGTGGCAAGTCTGGGTTTGGAGCTGCAGGAGAAAGACACTTAGGCATCGGAAGGGATTTTTACATATGGCCTTGTTTTTCCCCAAGTATAAATGAAGAATTTGGTGACTTGAAATTGAGTCCAAAAGGAAAGTAAAAACACAAACCCACGAATGAAATGCAGTCCACCACTCCTCAAATTTGCAACATTAAAATCCTCCCCCACTCCCCAAACAGCAAATACCCGCTGGGGCCGGGTGGGAGGGAAGCTCCTATGGTTTTCTTTACCATGACCTTAGTGTCTCTCCACACTGGTTTGTGTTTGAAAGAGTATTTGGTTTCCAAAATGAGCAACATTTCTTAATTAGCGTTTTTCTTCCAATATTGCTAAATTTTTAGAAGTGGTGGCAACACAATTTTAAAAAGTTCTACCTTAGGGATAACTGGGGAGGCTCAGAGAAATCTGAAATCCCCTTTCTAGCCCTGGCCCGAGGATGTGATGCATTTTAAGGAATTTTCCTGATTCTCACAAGTTAATCCGAAGTTAAGGCTCAACTCTCAGTCATTTTGTGGGTGAATGTTTTGCATCGTGAAGAACTGACAGATTTGGGGTGGGGGCAGAAAATGATGATGGGCTCAAGATAGAAACTGCAGCTTACACGGGGAATTTGGCTTTAGAAAAGTTAAAGCGATCTGGTTTTGTGGTAGAAGTTTGTTAACTAGTTCACCTTTGAGGCAGGAGAACTAACTGCAGGTTGCAAAGCTCCTGGTTGGGTTTCATCACTCTGATGTCACATTCCCTCAGGAACACAGTGATGCTACAGCAACAGGCACTGGGCCAAGAGAAAGACAGTCTTTGATGCTCTTGGAAAACCCAACTACAGAACCCACCAAAAAAAATCAGCAGTTCCAACTGCAGTCACCTTTGAACTGGAAGAGGTGTGGAGGAAAGGCAGGAAATCAACACAGGTATAAGACAGCTTGATTACAGATTGTTAATACACGGGAGTCTACGTGGAGGTTCCTTTCTTTAGAACACTGTGTGCGGGGATGGGTGAGTCGGTGGCCGGGGGGTGCAGAGTCCACCAGGCAGGTTCCCCGGGCTGGAATGGCACCTCCAGGTCCCAGAGAGCAGGGGAGAGGATGAGGGCGTGTAGGAGACAAGTTCCCTTGTAGCTGTGGATGGAGGGGAGAGGGGACACGCAGTCACACGGCCGCTTTGTGCTTCCCGCCGCAGCACCTGCACATCACTCCACAGTGGTAGCAGGCCCGAAGGGGCAGGTAACAGCACATACAGGGGGCCAAGAAAGACAAGGCAATAAGAGCCATCCACCGGAGGCAAAACTTCTCGTCGCTAGTGTCGCACGAGCACGGGTCTGTATAGTCGCCCTCGGGGTCCGACATACAGTGATAGAGCATGCTGTCCGCACACCACATACAGCTCACCCGGCGGATGCAAGTTCTCACGGAGTCGGGCGCGTCCTGGCAGTGACCCCTCCGGTTCTCCTCGTGGTTGAACATGTCCCTGCAGTACTCGCACCGGGAGCGCTCGCCGTCCTCCTTCCGCCGCCGGGACTTGTTCCGGGACGGCTGGGTCTTGATCACGCTGCCCCCGCGCCCTTTGGGGTCCTCGCCGAGGCCAAAGTCTGAGGAGTCCACATAGGGGTAGTTGTAGTCGTGCTTGGGGACCTCGCCCTTGGCGAAGCGCACGTAGGAGTCCGCGTCCTCCAAGGGGTCCAGGTGCTTGCCCCTCACGGGCGCGTGCCGGTAGTCCTCGTAGCCCGTTATCCAGATCTTCTCCCGGGGGTTGATGCGCACGATCTCCTCATCGTCGTCCGGGAAGCTCACCTGGCGGTAGGGCCTGGGCATCGGCTGCCCCAGGAGAAAAGAGACAGTATTTTATAGCAGTGGCAACATCCGCCCCCCTGCCCCCAAAATCCAGTATGCACTTTTCACCTTGACAAAGGCATTTGTTAAAGAAACGGGACCGTCCTGTATTTACTGAACACCTTGTGGGGACAAAGATGTGTTGCAAACTGTGAGTCTCAATCCTTTCCTGGGTCAGGGAATCAAATGAATGGGTCAAGACCAGCTTTGCCCCCCGTTTTTGTTGGAGGACTACCACGTAGGCGGGAAAGTGTGCACACTGCAAAAACAGTCTGAATTTTCAGAAGCTGGAACGCTCAGGTCAAGCAGAGGTGAGAAGCCTGCCTAGGACACCCCCGACCTCCCTTTCACTCACTGCCCACCCCTCACGTGCTGGTGACTGCTAGCCTGAGTTCTAACAGTTTACATTAGTTCCACCTGGTTTTGTACAGTATGTTCCCTTTTGTAAGAGCAGGGTTCCCCCACCCAGTGAAATAGGCAAATCCTTGCATACATTGCACGTTACACAGGTAAGCCCTTTGGTCACCACATACAATGTGTTTCGCACTGTGGGTGGTGCTCAAAAAAGAGGGACCAGAACTGTAGGTTGACAAGAACCCAGTAATCGGGTTGGGAAGATAAGATGCTCAGATAAGAAAGGGTGAGAATGCAGGCTCCAGAGGCTGGCTGCCTGGGTGTGAATCCTGCCAGGACCTCACAGATCGTGAGTGGCCGAGCTGGACTCTGGGCCCAGGCAGCTGGGCCCCACAGCCACACCTTCTAGCCTTCAAACCCAAACTGCATTTCTCTTAGGGCTGAGACTCAGCTCTGTAGGTGGTCCTCCTCCTGTTCACATCCGGGTCCATGCAGGGCCTCAGGTGCTGAGTGAACTGTTACCAGCTAGACACAGGTGAGCCTGCCTGGCACAGGATGTCTCAGCAGTGGCAGGGAATGAGATTTCACACTGTAGAGGTCCTCTGGGTATGAAGGCTTTTTCAGGGGCAAGAACGTGGGTCAGAGCAAACCCACTGGAGCCAAATCTGGGCTGTGCAATTTATTAGCAAGTTGTTAAACCTCAGACTCTGTTTACCCAACTACCAAACTGTGTAGGGCTGTTGCGAGAATGAAGAGAAAGCATCGATGCAGCGTCAGCACTGAGCCTGTCACACAGGACGTGCTTGATACCTGCTGTCATTGTCATCATTATAACAGTGGTAGCATCTTTACAGGGCAATTAGATTTGCCCATCGCCCCCCCCACCCCCGCCCGCCAGACTGTGAGCAGGGCCCAAGTTGCACACGCCTTGTGTGATTCCCATTGGATCCTCGGCATCAGAGTTTCCTGGACTTTGGAAAATCATGTAGGATTTCAGAACAAATCTTGGGAGCAGATGCAGGCTTTGCTAATTTTTTATTTTCAAAGTACGTCAAAAAGTCACTTCCTATCTATTGCTACCATAATGTGATTGTAATAAAAAGATTTTAATGCCAAACAATTGGGAGGCATAAAATAAAATTATTTTTAAAAAGAGTCAGGTAAACACAGCTTTATGTTAACTGTGCTCCTTGTTTCTGTTTTCAAAGCAGACGAGTGGCCACATCACCCTCCAGGGGCACCAGCCCATGCCCCACAGTTTGGGAACCTGCTCTGCAAAACGGCTGCTTGGTAAATATTTGTTGAATTACTGAATTCTGGACTCCAGTTACACATCCCTGAGCAAGCCTGGGCCTGCAGCCGAGCTGCCGGAGTGTCCTCCAGGCGGGATCAGGGCTCTGTGCCCTCAGACCCAGTCGGGAGCCTTCGGAGAGAGGAATGCAGGCAGAGGCACAGACCTGCGTCTGAGTTTTGTTCCACCAGGGACTCTATCTTTCTCAGCTACAAACTGGGGATGCGGAGGACCTGCCTTGCAGGGCAATCTGTGAGAACTAAATGAGATAAAGTACAAGGTATCCCGCATACAGAAAACTCTAAGTAAGGGTGAGCTGCCACCACAGCCTTCGATCTGGGTGGGGTGGTGCAAAGCAGCATGGAAGAGGCCTGGGCTCGGGGAGAGGACGGGGGCCAGCCCAGAATCGGGAGTCCCCTACCTCGATGACCTCAGAGGACCGAGGCTGCCACTCACCTGTTCGAGGTGATAGTGGTCCGTGGGGTATGGGTCGTGGAGGTGGCCCAGGGTGTAAATCCTCCGGTGCTCACAGGATGTGGGAGAGGAGATTGTCCGAGTAGGTTGTTCCCTCTTCTGAGAGGAATTAGAAGAACTGTCTGTAGCTGTCTATTTAAACGGAAGAAACCAAGAGTTAATTTGAAAAAACAAAACCAAACCCACACACCAAATCCTAACATGCCGCCTACCCCCACAAGTGGCGTCTTGCTGGACTTCCTGAAAGCTTGAGTTTATCCTGGCTGTGGGAGGCGGGAGGACCCCTGAAGGGCAAGACTGTCTCAACGTGACGTGGCTGGCTCAACGGGCAGAGACACCCAGCCGCAGACCCTGGAAAGTTGGGTTTGTTTTCTCAAATGTGGGAACAGCGACCAGACTTTGGGGAAGGGTTCGCCGCACCAGGCCTCCCACTGGTGTACCCCAGTTTGATCAAGAGTGGTCAGCCCGCTTGCAGCTCTGGTACAAATCAAACTCGAATGTTTGTATGTGGGGCTAATCCCAGCCAGAGACTCAGGCGATAAGGCTACCTCAGGGTATCACGGATACTGGCTTTCCAGAGAGAAATTTTGTAGGAAGAAATCTTGGGGCTGGAGGAAAGCTTTGGGGTTCACTTTAAACTGGAAGCAGGATGGATGATGGCGCAGAGGGATGAAGGCGCCATCAGTGGAGGTGAGCACAGAGCTGTTTTCCCAGCAGAGGCAACAAGAGCAGACCGGAGCCTACCTGATGGTGCCTTTGGAAGGCGATCAGATACTGGGATGAACTGTGGCCAGAGCACCGGGGCCCCGCTGCCTCCCAACACGCTCATGCTCCCACCTAAGGCCCAATGGAGAGGGCTACCGGGCCCCGGTGAGGTCACTCTCCACAACCATTCCCCACAAGCCACATGCTTGTAAAAAACTTTGTTAAATGTGGCTGGCAACCACCTTCAAAAGCAGGGTCCCCCAGACTCCCCACCCCACCTTTCACCTCCATAGAGTCAGGGACCCTCCCCCAACACCAAAGAAATGAAAAGGTTTTCTAGGTGCCCTATTTCGGACCAGTATCTAGGAACTCTTTCCTCCTTGCCTATATCCCCCTTGTCTCATTTACTTATTTATCTTTTAATTTCACTTGTCTTTTGCTAGTGCCATAGAGCCTTTTAGGGGCAAAGCAAAACAAATAGACTTAGGAAAGTTATTTTTACTCCCCCCTTCCCATTTGTAAAGTAATAAATGCTCAGAAAAGTGGGACTGCAGGTAGTTAGGAAAAAGAAGACTAATTTCCATTCTGCAACACAACTACCGTTAATGTTTCGAAGTGGGTGGACGGGTGCAGCACCCCTTCGGGGACCTAACCTTCCTGGATTTTTGATTGGTGTGGTCTGAGTGACGCGGGGCTGATGCCTGTTCCCAATCCCTCAGGCCACAGTGGCTAACCCACATGCAGACATGGGGTGCTCTCAGGCAATATGGAAAGCTTTTTGATGGAGAGGTGAGAAAAAATGCTATCAATTATGTCAAGATCTAAGGGTCCCATAGGCTGGAACGGTGGGGAGGGGACACGGAAAGCACCCTCTGAGCTTCCGCATCCAGCCAAGCCCGAGTTCTGAGCCACTCTGCAGTAACTTCAGCTGGATGTGCTGGGTTCACCCCGTGGGTGCACTCTTCCTCACTCCCGATCCCTGCTCGAAGGCAGCAGCTCCACCAGGGTCACACCTCTGACCCTCACTCCTCTCCACCACAAGTGGAGTGGAACTGGGCATGCCGTCTGCTACCTCCCTCCTCTGCCTCTCGGGAGCCACCCAACTGGCAAAGAGCACATGCTGGTAGCCACTCCTGGGACTGAGCAGTTCCCTGTGGGGAGGCTGCAGAGATCCGAAACCCCTGTGCTGTGCCTCGTGGGGCAGGTCCTGAGATGTCTACTTCCCCCAGATGGTAAGCCACGACCACAAAGGGTCTAGTAGCTGCCCCCTCCAATTGGTTCCGAACTCAGGTAAGAATTACTATTCAATCCCAGTGACTGAAAGAGACCAAGCTGATACACAAGGTTGACTTTCTTCCAAACTCTGCCTGTCTTCTAACTCTCACTAGCTTTTAACACGTGAGTTACTGTCGATCAGACCTTTTTATTTATTTAATTTTTATTTTAGTTTATTCAGTACAGTTTCTATCCTTTATTCCCATTCCAGCCCACCCACCCATCCCTCCCATTTCCAACCCCCTAGTTTTGTCCATGTGTCCTCTATATTTGTTCCTGTAAACCCTTCCC
>CM052543.1:107078379-107206666 GCA_028533065.1 Trachops cirrhosus | reverse complement strand
AACATTGGGATGCATAGGTTCTTTTGGATGGGTGTTTCAGGGTTCTTAGGATATAGTCCCAGCAGTGGAATTGCTGGATCAAAGGGCAGATCCATTTTTAGTTTTCTGAGGAAGTTCCATACTGTTTTCCACAGTGGTTCGATCAGAACTCTTGAGGGTCTCCTGTCATGTGAGTGTGTCCCAAGTGCCAGGCCCTGGCCACCTGTGGGCGTGGTCACAGGTAAGATGTTGTCCCCAAGTCACACCCAGGAAAATGGGAGACTCGGAGCAAGGAAGGACCCTGCTGACTGTGGTGGGCAGCCCCTGATCCCCAAACCCACCGGGGTCTCAGTACCCCATGTGGCAGTTTCTCAAGCTCAGGTGGGCCCATTCTAGTACCTACTCTGAGAGGTGTTGTGTTTACTTCTCCAAGTAAGTACAACTTACTTCTCCAAGTAAGAAGGTGCGCCCTCCTTGATACAAACCCAGGAAATAAGGGGATGGCACCTCGCAACACAAAGGTTTCCAAAGAGCTCAACAAATACTTCCTGAATGAGCAGATAAGGACCTTCAGTGTGATTCAAATCTCAAGAGTTAAATTCTTCACCAACACCCACATGACAGTTATCTCTCTGAGGTTAGAAGCCACCCTTGTATTGAACATGGTAATGTGCACCGGCATTTAGTTTTCAGAAACCAGCCAACAAACATATCATGGTCACCTCTGTGTTAGTCAGCTGTTTCCCTGACCCACCCCATGTCTAGGTTAACACTGTTACATGTCCAGGTTAAGAATGTGTAGAAAGTCATTCTGAGAAGTGAGGCACACCCAGTTTTCCTAGTGTACATGAGCTGATCGGAAATGCCCCCATCTGGCCTCCCTAGCCCCCAACAGCATATTCCCACTAAACAGAGTCAAGTGCAAAGCTTCCCAAACATGGGCCTGATAAGAGCCGTTCAGTATCTCCTAACCTAATGACAGACTTGAGCAAAGGGGCAGGAATGCCCACAGTTCACTGCCTCCTGCAGGCCTGGCCCAGCCTGCAGCCTTCCCCGCCGAACCGCTCTGCAGTGGTCTGGACTCTGGAAAGGGGAGCCTGCTAGAGATGCTCCTGGGGAAGGCAAGGCTTATTTCATATCTACGCTATCAGACAGATCCTGCAAAGTGGTGAGTGGGACCTACAAACGAGGGATGTACTATCAGGGCATCTCCAGAAACAGTGAGGGGAAATACCTCCTACCCACACACACCTCTGACCTCACTCTGCTCACGGTTCTCACACACGGCCAGAGGGAAGCAGTCACGAGGCTGAGCGCACACACATTCACAAGCCGGCTCTTTGCACACAGCTCTGCTGTTTGTGTGCACACGCTCACGACACCTCCCAATCCGACACCTTCACCTTGGAAAGCCTCCAGCTGTGTTTTAAACTCGCCTCGGTCTCCAGGCGGTGTCTCTGAATGGTTGCAGGTTTGAACTAAAGAAGAACAAAAGCAGAGGTCCTTTGGGGACCTCAGCTTCCTCAAAGGGGAGGCTTCAGTAACAGGCTTCCCTTGACTTGGACAGAGTAGTCATAGCGAGCCTTCAATGCCGCTTGCTGGGGACAGCAAGGCTGCGGGCATTAATGTTTTACTTAGGAACTCTGCATCCAGATTCACAGGCGAGTTTCTCCACCTGGCCTTTCCTTGCCCTGTTTCGCAGTAGGGCCACTTAGCCCTGTAGGCTGAGCCGGGCAACTTTGCCTCTTCTCTGTGCTTTGGAACAGTATCTGGAACACGGGGGCTGTGTTTCTTAACCACCTAAGTTTGGTCCCCTCTTAAGAGGCAGACCTGTGACTACATTTTCAATCTTCCTATGATTACTGTAAAAACTCATATATTTTGAGTAATTAACACACTTTGTGAGACCTGGTTCTAAAGCCCTCCCACAGAGCAGTAAGCCGAGACAAGAGCTTGAAAAGGAAGAACAGAGAGAGAAAGCAGCGGTGGGGTGGTGGGGGAGGAGCAAGAGTCGAGGACACTGAGGTGAGAGGGTGGGCACCACCAACCTTGAAAACACAAAACAGAGCCACGACCAGCCCAACCAAACCCGCTCCGGCTGCACAAACACCCACCCCACCCCTTCCCTGGAGGGTTCCTGGGCTCCGGCTGGGTGCTCTGTGGGTTCAGACACAGCAGGTGACACGGGCAGGGTAAGCCCTGAGGTGGCCTCCCTGAGGAGGGGCAGGCAACCCAGACCAAAGCCCGGGGGAGGAAAAGAGAGGCTCGAATTTATCAGTGAACATCAGATAAACTTCTTTAAAATCAGTAAGCGTCCAATGTCTGAAACTCTGCAGACATAAGTTGTACTTACTTTGAGGATACAGGTATTTCCTAGAATTCTCCAGAATTTAACAAGTTCCATGGAAAACCATGGAACTTCTAAAGTTGATAGATTTTCCTTTCGAATAACTGACTTTAATGTTGTGATATCTTGACAGTCAAAATCTGAAGCATGAAAGACACTGGGTGGAGGCCGCCTGGTGGGGTGGGAAACGGTCAGCATGGAGAACAGAGACCAAGGATCAATGTTTAATGTAACGCTGTGGCTGGCTCCCTCCTTCCGTACGGGCATATTTTATAAAATATGACTTCTTCCTCTTGGACACTTGGCTATTCTCCCCTGACCTGTGGAGGGCCCTCGAGTTTACCTGGAAGTGGTTAAAGAAGCACACGCCTCTGTCCACCTGGCCCGGGCCTGGGAACGAGCCTTCTTCACTTGGAAGGCGAAACTCTTTGGCCAAGGGAAGCTTAGGGAAGGAGGGAAAGAACCAAGAGGCGAGACCAGCCAAGGAGGCAATCTGCTGAAGTGAAGTTCCCCATTCCGGGACAGAGTCTGGCTGCAGGCCACCGGCTTTTTGGGGCTTTCAGGGTGGGTCAGACTACACATTTCAAAGTAAAACACGTGTTTTTAGAACTACGTGCATCCCTTTAACTGCCCTGGGTTTTCCTGCTAAATCGCTTTTCCAAAAGGGGCTGGAGGTAGAGAAGAAGGCAGGATGGCGGACAGTGGTTGTGGGAGAGCAAGGTGTGCACAGGGCTGTTTTTCCAAGGACACTTGGAACTATTAAGGGGAACCTGGTTTACAGCCTCCTGGGTAGGACGCTCGCACTGAGCATATCGATGAGCCTACAGAAAGGCCAGCAACCATCAGTTTGCTCCTCCCACCTCCAGAGGGGCGCCGCTACCTCCCTAGCTGTGTGTCCCCAGAACACACGAGCTGGCAGGAAGGGGCACAGAGCACATGGAGTCAAGCCCACCCAGCAGCCATTTCGGGAGGCCAATGGGCCTAGAAAATAAAGTGAAGAAATTGCTGAAGGAGCCCAACCGCATCATCTGGGCATCACACATTCATGTGAATCAAACACAGCTCAACACAGGGAGATGGGGGACCTCAATGCCAGGCCAGGCCAGGCCATTCGTCTCAGACAAGTTGTTTAACGTCTTTGGGCCTCAGTTTCCTCCTGTGTAAAATGAAGGGGCTGCACCGGATGATCTGAGCCCTAGCAGTTTTAAGCATAATCCTTTCCCCATCCTCCTGAGAATACAGGCCAGAGAGGTTTGAGTAAGACTGTTGTTTCGCTGATTCAAGAGCCACAGGATATATGTCAAGAATACCTCAATAAAAACAAATAACAATTTAAAAGAAAATAAATCATATTTCCCCCAAAAGAGTTAGGAGGATTCACTCAGATGATTAATGTAGAATTTCTGCCATCTGCAGATGCTATTTTGAATTTTTAAAGATGGCTTACTAGTAGTTATGACCACAATTTGTATTATTTTTGCTCCAATCCACCACTAAAATAGATCTCAACATCTGATGCATTCTTCCTGTACCAAGGGCTCCTTGTTTTATTTTTTAAGATATGTACACACACAGTATATATAAATACAAATATATGCCATTCCTCTCAACCCTGGGCTGAGACTAGACTGTCCACATAAAACGCTGGGCTGCTTCTGTCTCTCAGAAGACAGGGAACTGGATGGATGGCTGAGAGCCTCAGAAGGCTCCTGGCTGAGGGGGTTTGGATGAGCTGGTGTTTCTAACTCGTTAGCAAAGCACACCTTCTCTGCAGTGTTTACTAGACTGCCAGGCCTGTGGCCAATCCTTTTTCCTCTGGAAAACGGGAAGTTGTCACCCACTGTGTCAACAGTCTTTGGGAACAGGTAGCACTGGCTCACCCGTCCTAAGGGCCCACTTTGGTTCTGGGTGCCCTGTTTCAAAGAGGCAGGCCTAGCAGAAAATCGGCCAAGCACATGCTCTTTTATGGTCCCAGCTAGCAGGCAGTTTGGGTGGAGAGGAGGTTGCCGGGGCAGATAACTTTGTCCTCGATGCATTACCCTCTCTGGAACCCAGAGGTTAGATAAAGTGGGCATTGTTTCATTGGGGAAAAACAACAACAACAAAAAGGAAATGCCTACATGCTTAAAAAATTTGATGTTCCTAAATTCTGAATTTAGGTGAAAGAAATTTTGAGAGGAAAGGAAAGGACTCTGGTCAGCCATAGCTGAGCTTCACTGGAAGGGCTGAGGGCGGGGAGCAAAGAAGGCTGGGTTTCAGGTGACCCCGATTATGTACTCTGTATGAATTAGTAAAATGGAACTAATAGTGTCCTGCTATCCACAGCTCAAAAGGAGGAGATGAGATATGTTTGAGTGAAGAAAGACATGTGGAGGAGTTAGCAAAATGCCTTTGGGCCTCCCGAAACTGAGAACATTTCAAAGCTCTTGTTTGAGACTTCACCATTTAATTCTTTTAATTTAGCCACTGTAAGGAATTACACGTAGAATAAAAAAGACCCTCCTCTAACTATGCAACGTGAGCCGGATAACTGTCATTTAGAAGATAAAGCAGCTCCCATCCACCTTCTGAGGCTTCGTGTGCGCCGCCGCTGTACCGGCTGGCGGCCGGCAGCCGTTCTGGGGCGCTGCTCCCCAGTGTCCACCACGAGGCTCAGGGCTGCCGCTCCCAAAACACTTTTGTCTTTCTTCATAGACCACGAAAGACCAATTTCGCTAGTGACATTTTAAAGAATGTACATTTCTAATCTATTTTCTATTCATCGTGCCCCCACCCTACTCTATCCCAGTCCCCTCATTCCAAAGGGAGGGAGGGACACAGAAACATTTTTGATCAGCTGACGTTCTAAAAGGAGACTGGGGCCTTCAGGGAGGGCCCGGGGACCCTCCTGTCTCCACTGCACAGAAGGCTGAGGTTTGAAGCCAATGCCCTGGCTGAGAAGTCCACCATTTTAGGCGGCTCTTTTGCAATGAACGGGGGAATATCTGGTATGCTTGATAGGTAGATTTATTAAAACCTATTGAATAAATAGTTCCTTTTCTTAAAGTTCTCTGAAAGGCAGCAGCAAGCAGATCAGGGGTGTGCATTCCAGGCTGAGCAGAAGATGGAAAGGAGCACAAAGTCCCTTCACCTCCCTGAGCCTGAGTGACTTCACCTGCAGAAATGAAGTGTCAACACGGACCTCGGTGGCCGTGAAAGCGCAGGCGCAGTGCCAGGGACGCTCCACACCACAGCTCCTTCCCTCCCCTTCCCTGGGGCCAGCACACAGAGACCAAAGGGACTGCCTCCGCCCGGGGCGGGTGCTGTGTTCAATGATCAGGCCGACTAATGGCAGAACGCAGCGCGGAACCCAGGCCTCTCCCCCGCCTCCAAACTCCGCACACTCGGGTCACACACCGCTGCAGCCTTTAAAAATACTCTTAGAACATCAGTACGTGAAACCCATTTTAGTGCAAACCTGGTAGATGTGCCTTCAGTTTTAATGTCTCTTGGGGGCTAGATGAAGTGGAAAAACTCTTTAAGAAAAGGAACATTTTGTGGCATTCTGCACTCTTCTGCTTCTACAAATGAAACCTTGATAATTACAAAATTCAATGAATTTGTTTTTCCTACTTAATCAAGAGTGAAAACAAGTACAACTTGCAAATACTCAAAAGCCCATCTAGGATAAAACGAACTGCTTCCCAGTACTTTGTTGTCAACCACTTGATCTCACCACACTTTAGAAAACACCTGGGGCGGGTGGGCAGGGGCTGGGGTATCACTGGGGACAATTGCTCTGAATAGCCAGAAAGCAAGAAAATGCAGCTTGGAATAAACAGGATGTCAAAGGCTGAAGCGCAGGGCATGAGGAAGGACCAAGCTTTCCAGTCTGGGCAAACAGGGCTAGCAGCTGACGATGCATAACAGACACGACAATCTTCCTATGTGAAGGAAGGAGGACCGCCTGCCCAAAGAAATAAAATACAATGAAACACCAAAACATAATCCAACTAACAGCCTTTTCCAACTGGGCTCTAGGAGAGAGTTCAGACCCAAACAAAATGATTGAATAAATCCTCTTCTCAATTCTGCCAAGGATAGTCCCAGTCAGTACCATTGCAGGTGCACAGGACAAGCTAACTAATTATATAAGGATGGATGCTAGGTGCTAGGATCCATCCTTATATGGACTCTAAGGTGCTAGGGCTTAAATAGGTATAATTGATTGAGAAGGGCTGCCCAAGTCCAGAAACAATTCTCAGGTGGAAACCTAGAGAGTGGGAAAAAGAAATCAAACCTTGTATGTGTAGGGTGGGCCTTGTTAGGGTCAAGCTTCGCGTTGTACCTTGGGGACCACTGGACTGCAAAACTCGCTGAGTAGGCACTGGGTCCACATGAATGGGCCACACAGGCACCAGGCACATATTTATTCTCTTATCTCTCTGCTTTCCAACTTGGGTCCACAAGAACCCTAAAATAGAACTCTTATATTTGCTGGTGGTTTTAAAAAAAAAAAAGAACAGCTGAGAGACCCTGAATATAATTATTCAACAGAGAAAGAGAAAAATAGCCGTGGTGAACTGGAGAGGATGGGAGGCGCCCACTGCTCCTCTATGAACTACTGTGAGGTCTTAGGCGAGTGACCCATCTGACTCATGGATAACGGCACAAAATCCCTTCCAATTCCAAGACCTATACTTCTAAAGAGTTGGCTGGTTTAAGCTACCCTCGCCACCCAGCAAGGCAAATAAATGTCCAGCTAACTTATCCTAACGTGCCATTATGTCCACCGTGGACATACTGCTTCCTGACACTAGGCAGAGAATACAGAGGGAGCAAGAGCACTTAGAGCCACAGAAGTCAACGCCTCCCTCCCCCACCTCTGTGCCTCTTTAATCTCGAAACCCCCAGCAGGGGGAATCGGGACTCGCTGCTGTCACTAAGGTGTCTGTCTCAATCCTTCCATCTCCCTTGACCTCTCACTGCCCCTTCTGAGAAAACCCCTCTTATTCTTTTTTTTTAAAAATCAATACAAGTACACATATCACTTAATATCTCAAACAGCAGTCTTGCCCCTCTCCATCTTCGCTTTGCCCTCCTCAGAGGAATAAGTGCACTTTGAACTCTCGTGGCTCCTCTTATATTTGTCTCCATTTTTTCCAATCCCACGTAGTTTATACTATTTGCTGACTTGCAGATTTAGATATTATTTAAGGACTGCTTATTATGGAAGATGAAGATTTAGCTATTTTATACACTTTCCAGTATCTTTCTATGAAGCAAATATTTCCCTAATCCCCCAGCATTAGAGCCCGAATCCAGCCACTCAGCACAAGGACAGCTGAAGCACCCACAGCACTTGACCGGGCCCGGGCCCGCCTGCTCTGGAGAGCACGCGCTGCAGACGCGCTCTCCCAAGATCGCACTCGGATGATCCCTGTCTGTGAAGCTGGCTCCTACACCATCTCATCAACGTTACAATGAAATGACATTGACTGAAATGACGTTACTCGAGGACCTGTTGTATCGGGGGTTCAGGTCACCCTTTCATCGGGCATTGATAGAACAAAATTTTATAGGCTTGCAGAGATTGAAATGATAAGTAACCTGCTTCTACTTGGATGAAGATCCATTCGCTCGGCAAGTAAGACAGGAAACCAAGAAAGGGGCAGGCTCTCAAGTGGCCAGAGAGAGATAAGCAACAGAGTGCTATGGGATTTTAACAAGAGAGAACGATCACAATTGGTCGAGGGAGAAACAGGAGGACACACGAGTGGGTAAACGGCCCCAACTCACAAAGTTGGAACGGCTGCCAATCAGGAGTCTCGTGGTGGTTCTGGCAGGACACACACCAGCCTGGTGGCAGTGAAATGGAATGGGGAGCCATGGGAACTGGCCACAGGTGCACGGGCAGGGTGGGTGTGCACACCAAGCAGGGCACTAGTTTAACTCTGAGGCATTGCAACCTGGCTGTCCCATCCTGAGAAGGCAGGCAGACAAGGCATTTGTGGGGGACACCTGTCGGGGCTGAGGAGTGTGAGCAGCAGCAGCCCCTGCCTGGTGGGCACCCAGGCCAGAAAACTACTCCACGGGGAACTGGGTGCCCCTTCCTCCACCGCATTCCCTAACGTAGGATGTGCGTCAGTGTCCCGTCCACAACATCCTGCTTCCTTCCTGAGCCCAAGGAATCCCCTGAAACAGGGAAACCCAAGCTCCACCAGCAGAAACGGAAGATACACTCCTAGTTCCTCATTGGCAACACCACTGTTCTTCCCACACGCATGCTGTTCTCCTAGAACCTTCTCCTAACCCCAGTCCATCTTACACTCTTTCAGTAACGAATGAGTTCCAAGTTCTAAACGTCTGCCTTAGCAGTAAAAGTTTTCGAAGGCAGCCGTGGACTATACAGGAGCTGATGCGGTTGCTCATTTCCTCGGCTCCAGCTTTCAGACATCTCGTTTAGGCAAAGTCTAACCACAGGGAGCTCGTGAACTGACGGGAAACGCGGTGTGTCAGCCCCTGATGACCAGCCCATCACTGCAGGGGATGCCTTCCTCACAGTGGATGGCCTGATGTCTGGGGCTGTCTTGAGGAGGGAGGTCCTATTACTAACAGTCCCTTATTTGTAAACAAACGGATTGAAGGCACAGGGTCATATACATCGGGGATACACAGAAAGCAATTAAGTGAAGCTCCTTTTCCAGTGAGTTCCAAGTGTCTGGAAGCAGCAGGCCTGTTTCTGCACTTCCTTCCAGGCATTTGGCATGACTCTGGAGCAGATGCTGATCCCCTGTGGATTAAAGGGCAAAACCAGGAGGGATGCTGGCTTCTATCACCCCTCTGCCTCTTGCCCTCTCCCAATTCTATAAATCACTTCTGGCAGGTAGCTGGGAAGCAGCTGCGAATGACAGTTTTGCTCTGGAGCACAGGAAGCCACCTTTTAACCCGCCTGCTGTTGTTTGTCTCTCGAAATGTGACAAAGGAACAGATATAAGCAGCACGCCAACTGTTGAGAGGATCTGCTCGGAGCACTGTGGGAAGCCTGTTCGGAGCCACATCGCACCAGCCGCTCCATGGAAGGGCAACTGGGTTCACTTCCTGAAACCCCCCGCCCACCCTGGTCACGGCAGGTTGGGACCCGCAATACGCAGGCAACTCACACACGTCCCTGCTGATCCCAGCAGGGCAGCCACTTCCCGAACCCCAGAAACGACACAGATCCGGCGCAGCCTCACCTCCCAGTAGTCTTCTCTGACCCCCACCCCTCCCCGTTAGGGACTGTGGTTCAGAGTCCTCTGCAGTCTATGCCAGTCTCTAAGCCTTTCGTGGCCAATCTCGTCTCTGTCCAAACTACCCTGTTATCTAGCACGAGGGCTGGCGCTATGGCTTACACACCTCTGTGTTCCCCAAGTAGTGTTTCAAATCACTAGCTGCATGGAGTCTACTGGAAAGCAAGTTTAAGGGGTGGCATCCAATATCTTAAAATATGAAATAAAAGCTAGCTTATAAGTGATACTCTTGGAACAACTGAGGAATGACTAGGGAACTACTGATGATATCAGATTCCTATTGATTTTCTCAGGCACAGTAATGGTGTTGTTTGCGTAGGAGAATGCTCTACTTTTAGGAGGTGGATGCTGGACTAATGAGAGGTGACTGACTTTCAACTGATCAGCACAAAGGCACGTGTGTTCGTGCCCATGTGTGTAAGCACACCCACACGCACAGACAGAGCGAACGGGGCGAAGGGCTACAACTGCTGACGCGTGTTCCCTGTGCTACTCTTCAAATTCTCCTAGGTGCTTGGAAGGCTTCACAATTAAAAGTAGAAAAAAATGACAAAGAACAGAAAAAACCATAATGCAGAGCATGAAGTACAATCTGGTTTTAGGTGTCCCTGGATGTGTGTGTGCCCTAGGTTCCGACATAATGTACTTCATACTGTAGGCTGAAAATGCTGTCCTCACTGCAGCAGGCACACAGCAGGTATGCAGTGGACTATTTGTTAATTAACTTCTAGAAGCCCAGGACTTAAACGAAGAAGCAAGCTGAGAAATTGTGTCTCCAGTTATATCCCATTAACTCAAGCTGTGTCAGAATATCCAGCCCTTTCCTGCCTTAGCGCAGTTGGGCCCAACCTCACTCAGCCTTCGGGCCTTTCTTATCGCATGTTTAATTACTCACCAGCCAGGCTACTCTGGCTGCCCCCCACGGTGCCGCGGAGGCGGTTGTGTTGAAGACTCTCAGCAGGGTGACCATTTGCCTGGGACTGAGGTGTTTTGCAGGACTAGGGACTTTCAGCATTAAAACTAGGATAGTCTAGGCAAACCAGATAGTTGTTTACCACAGATCTGAGGGAAGACTGCCAGAGAACCTGGGACAGGTCCGGAGAGTTGACACTGTCATGTCACATGGTGATGTTACCACCGCAACAGGAAAAATGAAGGCAAACCCGGCACTGAAGAACTTGTGACAGAGAGGCCTCTCTGATGGCCTCCCAATAGCAAGGTGAATGCCAAGCTGCAGTGTCTCTCATGCCCTTCAGTAGAACCTCTCCTAATCATCCTCCACTAACCTGGAAAGCAAAGGACAGAGAACTTACCGTGAAAACGTCGTCATCCCCAAGCTCAGCTTCATTATGGATGGTGGAAGAGGATGTGGTTGAGCCTAAAACAACAAAAAATGTAGTAAGTGCCTTCAAAGAGGGTAAGTCAAATCCAACCCTTTAAAGGGTATATGTGAATAAAACCACATTCCATTCCTTTCGCATTTGGATCACTAGCAGAAATATGCTACCTCGGAATTAATGCTTTTAATTTACTCTTCTTTCATTGATTCTTGCCAGGATGCTCCCTAAATGAACTCTGCAGACTGATGTTCCCAGTGAACCCCTCAAATTCTGCACTGGCCACTACACAACAAGCGCACAGAGAGGCAACACAGGGAGGAGGTGCAAGGAGAGCTGCCCACTGCTCGGGGGTGCATGGTGAAGGCCACCCCCACCAGCAACCCCCCTAGGTCCCAACTGTGTACAGTGGGCAAAGCACCAAGTGGAGAACCCCTCGGTTAGCCCTGCCATCACCTCACTGTGTAAACTGGACTTAGCTTTCTGGTCTTTTCATGGACCGAAGGGGGCGTTCTGCACATGGTGACCTCCTGTTCCGACATTCAGACACTGCACTCTAAAACCCAGACTGTGGGAGCCACCCTCTCAGCAGACACCAGGGCAATATGTTTCCCCGGCAATCCTAGGGCATCAGTGAGTCTTCTCTTTCTGCAGGCCGAGAAACCCGGTTTGCTGCATTGTGGAATGAATGGGTCATTTAGGGCTCA
Source organism: Trachops cirrhosus (assembly GCA_028533065.1). NCBI lineage: Eukaryota > Metazoa > Chordata > Mammalia > Chiroptera > Phyllostomidae > Trachops > Trachops cirrhosus. The sequence goes on along the minus strand of CM052543.1, from coordinate 107,195,025 downwards.
GTGTATTTACTTTTTCATCTTTCTTCATTCTGGTGTGCAGACCAGGAGAACTTACCCTGTCCCCTGTTAATAGCACCTATTGTGTGGCTCAACAAAGGACAGTTAATGGCCAAAAGGAAAAGTATTTAGATTTGCATAAGTGACAGATACACCAAAAGAACTTATTCTCTATCTTCTCCTTTTCTTGGTTAGGTCTTAAAAAATTGCTCAGAAAGGGAAGAGGAATATTTAAATTTCCAATGAGGAGTCACAGGAGCAAGAGTAAGTCCCATAATACTCTCTGTGTGGTTCCTATTGATCTTTCAGCATTTTTCTCTACTATGTGAATTATTCTAGTCAATCACTGCTTAAAGCCAGTTTGATAGAATACAGTTAGGTAGAGTATATATAGAAAAAAAACTGCAAGTAATCAATTTTGTTTGTAGATTCAGTAATTAAGTATACCGACACTCTGCAAACTGCTATCAGTAACACAGGAGCTATTTTCTCTCTAAACGTTTAAAAGCTATGTTTAACACCCTACCCATTAGTTACTTATGTAAGACCAATGATGTGAACAGCCGTTTTCACAGGTTATCATGTGGTTGTATTTTACAGATTCATGTTCTGGCTACAATCGTCTTACTATTGATGTCAAGCAGTTTTTCATCGAAGATTTGCTTTTCTCTCTTCCCACAAATCCACAATGAATAAAATGACTTCTGAATACGTTTATTTCTTAAACAGATGAAATGTACACTCTTTTATGACTAAATTTACATAATATTTTATAATCAATTAATTCCAAGTTTGGCTCTTCGCCGGACACCTCTTTCTTCACAGGGCTGCGGTGCCACCACCCCTCTGATTTGATGGCTGGACGTGTTAAGTGGAGAATTTCCGTGTCTGCGTCTCTGGAGTCTAGAAAAGCCCATGAGGTCTGACGGCCTAAGAGCCTCCCAGGCCAGGATCAAACACAACACAGTGTCTACTGACCACTCACCATGACTAAGGCCTAAACCAAACCAGGGCTCTGGGAGTCACAGCGCCCTTTTCCGGTCAGTGGCAGCTGTGACCCGGGCTCTGATCACAAGAGGGCGGGCAGTAGGCCTGGAGCCGTCCGGACCCACTGGAATCTGGTCTCCACTTCTGAGCCAAGACAGATCAGACCAAAGCTGTTTCAGTGGTCAGGGGAAAGTGGACTCCATCAGAAACTCATTCGCGTGCAAGTCTAGAACTTGTCTTTTCAGAGTAAAGTCTGAAAACCAATTGGGACCAATCCTTACTCTGAAGCCCACCTCCTCTCCCCCTGTATTCTCCACTTTATAATTGTTCTCCTGGTCGTTCCTAAGGTTTTGGCATCCACTGACCAGGCCCCCCCCCCCAACACGCCTGCATATAAACTACAATTATATGATGGTGGACAATTGGAATTAACAAGAACTCAGAAAATTAATAGTCCCACCAAGAATGCGGCGACAAATTCAGTACCTTCTATGAGGTCTTCAATTGCTTTCCGCACTCCCCTGTCAAAGGCTCGAGCGTCAGCAGGACTTTGAAAAGTAAGCCCGAACTTCCTATTGTCAACCTTCCAGTGATGAAAGGTTGGGTTGGCTTTGGTGTAGACCAAGTCTTTTCTCACATAGCATTCCAGCACCACCTGAAGGGTTGAAACACACAGGCTGGTTACTTGTGAAACAGTCACGATGGAGGCTGGTTACAAAGACCTAACTAGGAACCATCCATCATTGGTGGCAACTAAAGAAAACCCTCTACCCCTGCCATCACCTATCTGTGAGTCTCTCCATCTTGAAAAGCCTTTGCTTGCCTCTGAGGACCATCTACTCTTTGCTGACCCATCACCCCACCCCACCCCCTTGCCTCTGGTGATCCCCACTGTACTGTGATACTCCTTAACCACGGTCTTCATCCCTCTCATTCTTCTTCCACATCCCCTGCCTGGGGGGCACTAAGCTGCGGCCCAGGTCTCGGGGCTTTGCTCTGTTCCAGGGTTACTGCTTCTCGGCCAGGGCCTTTGTATGAGTGGCTCTCAACCTTCCCTCCTCTGACCTAACGGGTGTTTCCCAGTGACCTCAAATTCAACATGTTGAAAAATTAATCTGTTCTGAAATTTCTGCCACTAATTTACTCTCCCCACTTCCTCCTATCTAGCAATGCCAACCCCTCTCTTTATGGTTCAAAATCTCCATAACTATCTTTGCCTCTTTTGCTTTCTCTACCCCTGCATTATTAATCACTAAGTCTGTTTCATTTTCCTTTCAATATCTTTTATATCAATCCATTTTGCTACTACCCTGATCTGGATCTCTATTATCCCTTTATCCGATTGCCTTTAACTGAGCTAAAACTTTGAGCAGATTGTATCTCAGACCCTCAGGTCCTTTATCTCTATAATGGAAATAACACTAACCTTTATCAATGAGAACACACACATGAACATGCTCTGAAAACACTGATGAGAAACTTAACAGGCTCACACTCATTTTCTAGTATATTTGTACCATCAAATTCTACTTTTATTTACTTCCATTCTTGGCATCTTCACAGTTTAGTACTAGATTTCACATTATCCTCTAACATTGCTTGTGCCTTAGTCTTATTCCCTTAACTAGACTATAAAAGGTCAAGAAGTATTATAAAACACCTATCTCTATGTCTACCACAGTGTTATTGTTGATAGATACCAGAGTATAATGTTACAGCATACAAGAAGCACTGCAATCATGTGAATGGAAATTCCATTCTTTATTCACAAAAAAAATCTCTAACATATCAACAATGTTTATTCCTATGTACACCAAAACAGTTTTGCTAAGTGTTAGTGGCTTTGATCTTGTTCTGGCAAAGCTCTTCATTTAACAAAATGAAATCTTACTAAGTGAAGGGGAAGAGTAAAGGCCTGTCTGAATTAGTATAAATTCAAACCAGCAAATATTTTTAAATGACTACAGGTTTCAAAGATACATCTGGCAAACAGAAATGAAGCGCCGCCTACTACATGTCCCCTAACCGGTACAGACAGAACAACCGGCAAACTGGCATATCAAGTCGCAGTCCCAAGCAGTTAACTTCATTACACTGTGTTGAAAGAAGACAATAGTCCCTTCACACAGTTCTATTTATGAGTAAATTGCTTATAATGGTCATTTCCCCCTAAGAATAGTGCAATGGCTAAATGTCAGCCCAGCCCCATTCCAAACTGGGGAAATCCAAATAACCCAGGCTTTAACTAACAAATGTTATCTATTTTAGAATTTAATAGTCCCAATTCAAAGTCTCAAAATAAACTCTGTAAAAACAAAGACTTCATTTCTCCATATTTTTAGGGTGAAAAAAAATCAGTCTTCATTTGATGTTTTTCAAGTTCAAGATTATTACAACAGTACATTTTTTTTTACAGAAGTTTAATAAATTCATAGAAAAGTAAGTGTAGCCACCTAAGTGACGGGAGGGGATCAGAAACCATCTCTCTATGTCCTCTTCTGCAAAATATCGTCATTACATATTTTAGTTTAATGATAAAAATAAAAAAAGTTCGGAAGCTTTAATCTTACCAACAGGTATAAGCCGTCTAGTGAAATTTTGGCACTAACTTAAAACTTGAGAGAGGCTTTTAAAAATATCTTTTAAAATGAGATGCACGGGGAAGAAAAAAGTAATTGTATATTTTTGTTGGAGGCATTAAAAAACCTACACAAGAAATACAAGTTGTAAAAGATTTTAAATAATTTCGATGAATTATAGGAAGGGTTCATTCTTATTCATCTTTCCCTCCCCACCCTCCCTGCCTGTCCGTTTCCAGAGTTACCCACTGTCAGTGTGGCGGACGCAACCCTAGTGCCCTTTTGGTGGCCTGAGTATGTAAGTTTGTGTAAGTGTGAGTGTGTTTAATGTGGCCACACCTGCCAATTACTACTTGCCTTTTATTTTCCTTAAAAGCATGTCTTAAGAGATATAGGAAGGTAAAAGTTATTCTCTTTAATAGCCCCTAATATTCCTCAGTATGAATGTATTAGAATTAGTCAGCCATTCTCCACTAACGGGGATTTTGGGGTTATTTCTAATTGGCCACTTTTACAGATTGGTTCATTACAGGTGCTGGAATGAACATCCTTATACATGTTCTCCAAGTTTAGTCTGTGGCTCCTGAGAGCTCTTCAGCTCCATGCCCCTGCCTTACAGGGGTTCCAGCATGGCAAACTGTTTTCATAGAAGGCTTTTTTGTTTTTTCTTTTCATCGTGTTGCCATTTCTCCTAAAGGTGCGAAAGGACCGGTGGGTAAACCTGCTGTGCCGTGGCACCAACCTGCCCCAAAGTCACCGGATTTGTCACTGTTTCATGGTCAAAGTAAAAGGCCAGTTTTATGCAGGACTGATCTTGATGAAGCCATTAAAAATGATTGAATCTTGACCCTTGAATGCACGTCTTTTATTCTGAGTGATGAAATGGCAGTGCACATAACTGGATTCTCATCTGTTTCCGCTGCCAGTCTGCTGTGACATGTCGCCCAGTTGAAGTGCACGCAGAGACTGGCTTTGCACCAGCGCACGGATGGAAAAGGAGAGGATTTCTAACAGCCTTTTCACTCCGGCTGCACAGGGAGGAATGACGACTGTCTCAAGGAAAGTGCTTGGTGATTATTTCAGCTGTGAGCTGAACTACCGCTTTTTTCATGGACTCACTTGACAGACCCACTGACAGACCAACTATGGTTATTCAGATTTGTGTGTCTGGCAGGTATTTTCTTGACTACAGACACAGTGAGCCTGTCACTTCAAGGAGAACAAGAGGAGGTATTTGTGGCCAATAATAAAATTTGAACTCTCAAGTGAATGAATTGTGGACAGCTTCCCAATACTTAAAAGACTCTTCCAATGAGATGAGTGGTGATATTAAGAAATGTCATTTTTTTGTTACTGTAGAGTTAAATGTTTGAAAGATCTGCTTAGATCAGTAAACCATTATTTTCCAAATGACCAGCGCATGAGGCTACAAAATCAGGAATGAGGAAAAGACCCTGTCGAAGTGGCAGATAAACCAGTGGGTTTCAATGTAAGAGAGTGTGAAACATTCGTCAACACGGCTTCAGACCCCACAGTCACAGAACTGCAGCCCAGTGTTGGTGCTGTCTCAAAAAGTGTATCTGCAATGATCTGAAAGGGCTGTTAAATAGTCCCTTCTCCAACCATATACCTGTGTGAGGCTGGATTCTCTTCACATACTTCAAAACATACTGCAATAGACTGAAAGCGGAGTACACATCAGACTCCAGTTATTTTCTATTACGCCTGGTATTAAAGAGATTTGCAAAAACATAAAACAACACTAGTCTCCTAATTTTATTATGGAAAATAGTTATTTCTTATAAAGAATGTCATGTATGCGAAAACTACTATTTAAGATTTGAGAATTTTCTTCCATTTGAATTTCTAATATGGTAGCTAAGTAGCTATAACCCACAAAGAGAAAATCACTCCATCACTGTTCAGTGTAAAGGGAGCTTGAGACCAAACTCGTTGGAGAACCGTTGCTGCCGTAGACCTCAGCACGCGATCGTTTTTATAGGGGTTCCGATGTGGAACTGCAAAAGGTGCACACACTTAACGTCAGTCAGCATCCTGCCAGACTGCCTTTCAAAAGCTTTGCTGGCTGGAACTCCCACCAAATACGTGTGAGAGCTCAGGCCCTGCTCACGGGCAACGATGGGATGACCGGCCTTTGAGATTTGTGGTTCATCTTCCTACGGTGGTTCTCACACGGCTTGTTTCAGGAGTACACTCCTCTAGTCCATCCAAAATAAGATGGAACTCAGAAATTTAAAAACATTTTTTAAATAAGTATATTTTATTGTATTTTTTTCCATTACCATTTATCCCCTCCGTCACCCTCTTCCACCTCTACCCTGAACTCAGAAATTTTAAATTTACATATAATGCTCAGAAAAACTTGATTGTCCCCAACTTACAAAAGACCATCCAAATAGCAACTTGTGAATCGATGTCTGGAACACAGACCTTCCCACAGAAACAATGGCAGTCGGGTTCACAGGCCTCCACAAGCAGTTCACACGACAACAAAAACCGACGTCTGAATTCTAGGACTGACTACATGGGAAAAACTGTCGACCACACGGTTTCTACCTGAAAAAGCACGCTGCGTCCCAGCTGGAGTCCTGGTGGCTCTGACACCACCTGTCCACTGTGTTCCAAAAGTGATCTCCAATCTTTTCTTGAAAACCCACCACTTAGGCAGGGGTCCCACGTGGGTTCACATTCTCCAGTGGGTGGGAGTGCTACATTATGGAAGCTTGGAGGCCAAAGAAGAGTCACCGTATCTCCAAGGGTGTGTGTGTTTGTGTGCTGTGTGTGTGGTGGGACAGGGCACTAAGCAGCACTGAGTCAGGAGTCCAGAATTTCCCGGGTGTGACATAAGCAAGGCAAGGGGCGGAAAGATGGAGAAGCACAACTGGGTGTGTGTGGGTGTGTGATCTAAGTACTAGTGGATATAAAAGTCCACGAGAGTCACTGTGAAGGGGTCGGGAAGGGGACGGAGTGATGGAGAAACATGATGGGTAGAGAGGGAGGCACACAATCCTTTCACAAAAGCATCAGACAACAGAAGCTGGCCCACAACCAGGACTGCCCTGTCACTGGGAAGTTTGTATGAAGGGACCAGGTTTTTGGCTTCACGGTGAAATGGTTCCCAATGCTGGCTCTGCTAAGGACTGGTGCCCTAGACGGGGGAAATGGATCACTTCGTATAGCACCGAGGTTCCCACTACCAAGAGGACGTGATAGTATTTTCCCGCTACAGAATGTTGCAGGAATTTAACTGAAGTTATTTAGATAAAGGGCCTTGAACAAAGTGGCAAAAGTTAAGATACAAGTTTATGTATTTATAAAATGAAGGAGCTGCATGAAGCAATCTAAAGGCCATTTTGGGCTGACATATTCTATGACAAACTATAGAAATACCAGGGAAAAAAGATATAACCGTGCAGGTAAGATAATTTACTAACAAAAAGTAACAAGCCCTGTTGTTACAAGCCCTGGCTGGTGTGGCTCAGTTGCTTGGAGCAGGTGTCCTTTAAACCAGAAGGTTGCAGGTACCATCCCTGGTTGGGATACATGCAAGTCGATGTTTCTTTCTCACATCAGTGTTTTTCTTTTTCTCTCCCCTTCCCTTCTCCCCTCTCTAAAATCAATGAGCATGTCCTCAGGTGAGGATAAGAGGGAAAAAAAAGTAATAACAATAAAAAGGGAAAGGGGAAATTTAAAAAATATTATTTAAAAAAAATCAACCAAAATAAAAAGGCAAACAAAAGACTATAAAAATATTTGCAGCAATATGGCAGATGGAGATTAATATTCTTGTTATACCAGAGGGCACAAAAATAAAGGAGAAAAGATCCCAATAGGTATGTAAAGGACATTAACAGATCATTTAGTTGCCACTGTTTACCAAGCAGAAAAACATCTGATCTCATTGGTAATCAACAACATACTGATCAAAAATAACAATAACTGATACTCTACTGAATTGGTAAAGATGTAAAATATCTGATCTTCATTGTATGAAAGGAAATTCTCATATATGCTGGTAGCAGCTCTTTGAACAATAATCAAGTCATAAAAATTCGACCCCCAAATTATTACAAGAGAATAATAAATGTGAAATATGCAGGTGCTGGGCATACAAATGCAGACAGGCCCTGACCACTGTGGTTCAGTGGGTTGGGCATCGCCCCGCAAACTGAGGGGTTGCCCATTCGATTCCTGGTCAGGGCACGTGCCTGGGTTGCCGGCCAGGTCCCTGGCTGCGGGGTGTGGGAGGTAACTGATCTTTGTTTCTCTCACACATTGATGTTTTTCTCCCTCTCCTTCTCCCTCCCTTCCTCTTTCACTAAAGGCAAACAAATAAAATCTTTAAAAAAACAAAACCAAAAGCAGGTAGGTGATACTGGGGAGGGGGTAGAACCTTAATTAACATCTGACAATAAGGAGATGTTCAAATAAACAGAAAGTATCAATCAACACAATAGCAGCAACAAGGAAAACTGCTCACAGGAATGTTGGGGCAAACCCAGTGAGACCCAGAACTGTTTATGAGCTCTGATTATAGGTATGTAAAAACAAAAATATGCACAGGGAGGGAAAACTACATCAAAGAGCAAAAAGTGGCTACACATGTGACTCTAGCTCACTTTCGTGGTCAGAGCTACAGAGTATCAAACACTGGTTCCACACTCCCAGGGTGAGTCACCAAGAACAAGGAGTCCTTCTGAACCTTAGCTTCTTCAGGTGTAACACTACAGGCTGCTGTCGGGACACCGTGTTCTGACCTAACTAAAGGGCTAGCATGGAGTCAGTGCTGGGTAAAGGAGTTATTTTATCTTATATCGGTGGTGTGGTCACACTGCCTTTATGGCGAGTATCTTATAAATAAGAATGTTTAATTATTTGACTATTATGTAAGAGATTTCTTAAACAGACACACCTCTTGAAATGACCCATATTCTCAGTTTCAATTTTCACTCATTTCCTTTTCAGAAATGAATCAAGTGTGAAAACAGCATTTCTGTTCATTCATATATATAACATTTACAAATTGTTCTGTCTTATCTATTTTGTAACCTTTTAAAACAATAAGTGTTTGTACCCTTAGCACACAAAACTCACCAGATGCCACAGTGAAGGGTCTCAGAGGTGACAATGACACACTTGCAGTGTCTTTATGTTTTTCTGTTGAGATCCTATATAATCCTGCACATTCTAAATCATCTAATGGCTTCTGAGTGCATATTCCATAATCAAATACAAATAGGGACAGTGTTCTTTCAGGTTCAGGGCCACCAGTTAAAAATAGATTTAGACATTCAAATTTCCCTCATATCACAGATTCCTTCAAAACACAGGCCTGGACATTCAAGTTCCTTTGTGCCACTGAATGGACCATCCATGCCCCCAGCACTGTGAGGTCATGATTTCACTCCGAGGTGTGTGGTTTCAAGCACTTAGAATTCTACTGCAGAAGTGTGATACCACTGCCATTCATTACTTTTCCCAAACACGTTTCATTCATTATGTTATGAAAGAAAAGTTGCAGTACCTTTCAGATGAACAGTTATGTAGAAGTAACCAAATATCAGATGACACTTTTTCTTTCCATTGTACCTTTCACCCCATATTTTTAAAACCTCTGACCCCATAGCTCACTACCATCCGACTCATGACGAAGAACACACTTCTGTTTTGAATGTCTTGTTACAGTGGCAGAAAGACAGCTCAATGAATCAAAGATGCAGACAAGACAGTCCTGCTAGGACTTCTCGGCGGCGGAGCCACGTGGTACACAGAGACTGCTGCAAAGCCAGGGCTGCGCTTGCCAACTGGCGCCAGCTCCACAGTTAGAACTTCTGAAGCTTTCGCAAGAGTCTGAAGTCAGATGAAGAAGGGAAACATAACCTATGGCAAGAGGGCTATGACTTAAGGTAAAGAAATCAGGTGTTGCCAAATGAACCCCCGCATTGCACGTCTGCCATTACCAGTTTGTCTTTCTGCCGCTCGCCATGGATGAGAAAGCCGCTGCGTCCGTTGCCTTCGGGGTGCATGACCTTGCAGACCCCCACGCGACTGATCCCGCCTCCTTCCTGTGGGAACCATCCCCCGCTGGAGTCATCTCTGGTCATAACCACAGCCTTGACACGCACGATATAGCTGTCACTAAAACGACAAGAAGAATGGGGCATGACAACGGTCTGGTAGCTGCAGGACGTGTTTCACAGTGCAAGATGGCCCAACCGACCACTAGCCAGCATTTGCTGGACTCGCCAGAAGAAAGTCTATGTCTGGCAGCAACCTTAAAAGGCAGCCCATCTCAACTTTTAAGTGGAAAAAAGCCAAAACACTTATAATACTCAATAAAAGGGCATTTTTAAAAAGATGCACAGTAACTAAAATATCTGTGGGCCTTTTAAGATATATGCAGGCATAACATTCTCCAGTTCCTAGGTGATAAGCATTAATGATAAAATAAATGAGCTGATCTCCATAGATTGGTATCTATGAGTTAGGAAAGACAAATCTATTACTTAAAAGGACATTGTGGTTTCAACACTTAAAACTCAGTTTATAATGAGTGACCAAGGTGTAACATTTTATGAAGCAAATAATCCTCCCATTTAGCATAACAACAGGAAAATCCATTTCCAAATCACAAATTCCTCATGCAATCACGTGTATATAGGTGGGAAAATATTTCAATTTAAATATGCTTTACACAGGTGTACCCTTTTGTTTGATCCTGCATTTTCCAGTCTCAATTTCAATTTCACAGTAAGTTCCTTTCTGCATTTGCCAAACATCCCCTTTCTCCTCCGGAGACCAACTTCAGTTTCTCTTTCTTCTTCCCTGCTTTGTGGGGAATGTATTTGGATTTTCAGCAAGGCCATCAAATTTTCACTTGCTACTGTCTTTGGAAAGGGTTCATTTTTTTACTCATTCAAACACAACTCCCATCTTCTACATGGCAGGCACTGTGCCAAATTCCAGGGAAACAGATGCAGGGCAACATAGAACCCCTTCTTCCCGTCTGGCCACGCAGCCTGCGAGAGACCACTGGGACAGTCCCTCTGCCCCACACCCCTCACTGCCTCACTCGCCCCCAAAGGAAAAGCCACCCAGGTTTCCCATGACTCCCCATAGCTCAGCCTCCACTGTGACCGACACCCACTGGGCCCACCAGACTCTAGGCCCAACACCCCCTTACCTTCCTCACACTATCGTGTGTGTGTGTGTGTGTAGTAAAATATCCAACATATAATGTAAACTTTGCCATTTTAAGTGTACAATTCCATGGCATTAAGCACATTCACTTTGTTCTGCAACCATCCCCACCATCCATCTCCAGAACATTTTTCATCTTCCCAGGCTAAAACTCCACTCCCCATTCTCCTCTCTCCCCAGCCACTGGCCACCAGCATTCTACTCCTGGTACCTCACGTGCGTTCCCTTCATTTTCTTAACCTGAATGCAGAGGTGCTCTGGGCTGAGCGTCTGTGGCCCATGCCCACCAGGCTGTCTTCTCGCACATCCCTCCCCATTGAGCCTAGATGTGGGACAGGATATTCATTCACCCCTGCTGCCGGCAAGGGGCCCTCTTCCCAGTTCCTCCGAAGCTTCTGAGTCTACCCATGCCCCCACTACCCTTCTGCAATCTTCCAGACCTCTGAGTCATGCCCCCTCACTCCTCAAAGACATCAACAAGTGGGCTCACTGTCCCTCCCTCTCTCTCTCCCATGATCCCTGTTATGAATCTTTGTAATTTCATTATTCATCCAGAGGATCCTTGCAACTCCTTGGTCTCTCTCAGTTTCTGGGACTCTTCTCCGATGCCCTGGTCTCATACCCAGCCACTGCCACCCATGGCTAGGGCACACCATTAAACTTGTCAAAACCCACACCTGCACAACTTCCAGAATCTCAATTTCATGCATCCTGTCCTCCAGCCACCACCTCCCGACTCTGCAGCTCCCTCCCCCCAGACCCCAGTACTTCCACCCTGTGGAGGCCACAGTCTAGTGTTATGACCACCTCCCCGCCCCATTCCCCACACGCCTCAGGCTCTCACTTGACTCTCTACCCAACTGAAGTTCCAAGGGCTATCACGACGCTCTTTTGCACAAAACCTTAACACATTTGTTCTCTCTTTCCTCGTTGTAATTGCCTGGTGAAACTCCAACTCTGGTGAAATCCCACCATCTACTTAACTCCATGCTCCCACCCAGGCTGCTGAATACATTCCAGGAAAAAACCCACTCTGTCTAACTTAGAGGTCTAGCTTGAAAGTCATAACCACTACCCTTCACGGGTCCTCATGTGCCACCCAGCACCCTGCTACATCTCCCCAATCTGTCCCTGGTATGACTTGGCATGTCCTCCCACCACCTCCCTCTCAGAGGACAGATGAGCTTGCTTTAATGTCACTGAGGAAATAAACCCAATCAGAAGAGACCTTGCACCCGTGCCCACCACCACGCCCACTACTCCGTACCAGTGCTTGCTGCCTCTCCTTTGGTAACTGTGGCTGAACCACCCATGATTGAAGCCAGGGCCAACAACTGCAATGTAGGTACTCTCTAAGTGCCAACAGAGCCCAAATTCACATTTCTTTCCAGACTTCTTCCCTCAGCTTCAGACCAGTAAAACCAGCTGTCTAGTGGGTACTTCGATCAACTAGTTTCAGGTTGGACCCTCGATGCCCACCACCTTCCTATCCCACTGGTTCTCCCTTGGAAACCTATGCTGATTCCACTTCTTACCACCTCCATCAACACTGCCCAGATCCCCAGCTGCCAACGCCTCTGAGACCATGGCAGAAGTCTCCTCACTGGCCTCCTTCCTTCCACGCTTGCCCAACTTTCTGGGAAAATAGACAGGTAACTACTCAAGATTATGACACCCTACTCAAATGCCCCAATAGTTTCCTATACGACTCTGAGTAAAAGCAAAAATCGAGCACTCATCTTCCTGCTCTCCTCCTTGGTGGCCCCACTTCGGCCCCACTGCCCTCCATGGGCCTCCACGTTAGGCACACTCCCTCTTCGGGGACCTCATGCGTGCCACTTCCGTCCCTTCAAACCCCTTTCTCACTCTCCTCCCCACACCGACTAGGCTCATTTTCAAGGTTATTTCACCAGAGAAGACTTCTCTGTCCTCTTTGTATAAAATAGCACCGTCCATTCCTCTTAAATCTTCTCACCCTGCTTTGTCTTTCTGCATTCTACGGAATCAGCCTCTGCCCTCTTCGTTCGCCCACCTTCCCCAACTAGAACGGACACTTCCTGAGAGCAGGGACTTTCCCTTTTTGTTCATTGCTATATCCTGAGAGCCTGGACCAGCAGCTTCCATGTAGTAGGTTGTGGAGTGACTGGGTTAAACACACAATATTTATAAACAGGGTTTTAAAAAACTCCCTGTAGCTAATAGGATCCTGAGAAAATACAGTGTTCAATACTCATTTGCTTATGAGTCACAGTAGCTTAACTGGGATGGCGTAAAGCTTCCCTTTTCACTAAACAGGAGCACTGAATTTTAAAAAATCACATGGTTTACAGTACATGGGTTCAGTCATTAATGCATTTATCTCAGGATTCAACACGCTCGTTCCTTTAGATCAGAGACTGAGAACAAGGGCCCACATTTTCTGGCTTGGTTGACAGATAGCTGTAGCTAACAAAAATAGGGGAGATAATGAGGCTGCTTGTGGAAACATTAAAAGCCTGAGGTGCCGATGAAACACTCAGGTGGTTGAATTTACCACTGGACAGCACAGCGGCTGTAGTGAGAGAGTTCAGGAAGTGCTAGACAGCAGAACATGAAGGACCACCTCGAGAAGTAAGAAAACCAGTGGAAAGTATGGTGTGGAAAGCTGAGAGGGAGAAGAGTTTCCAAGAAAGGTATGGTGAAACAAATACTAGAGTACATCCTTTGGACTTGACATTCTAGAAGTTTGGAGTGAGCTCCTTAATTACTTACATGCAAAAATATTATACAGAATTGCTGAAATTGGGAAATAGTGAATATAAATTGAATAGGACCAGTAAATGCATGTAGAAAGTTACTAAAGAAAATCTCTAAGTTAGGGCAGGTGGGCTTATAGTAGCAGGTGTCATTTTAAAAACTCTTATGAAAGCAGGCAAGCCACTTCAAAAGGAGAATGCTTTAGCAGAAACCTTATAAAAGCCAACTGCAGCCCTGGCTGGCATAGCTCAGTGGATTGAGCGTAGGCTGTGAACCAAAGAGTTGCAGGTTCGATTCCCAGTCAGGGCACATGCCTGGGTTGCAGGCCAGGTCCCCAGTGGGGGCCATGTGAGAGGCAATCACACACTGATGTTTCTCTCTCTTTCTACCTCCCTTCACCTCTCTAAAAAGAAATAAAATCTTTAAAAACAAAACAAAACTACTTAAAAAAAAAGCCAACTGCAGCATGGGGAGCTCAGAAAATCAGAAAAAAAAAATGAGAACTGGAGATCAGAGGTGTTGGAGGCTCTGTGAAGATTTTTACAGAAGGAAAACAGAGAAAAAAGCTGGGCCTGAGGCCACAGAGATGTCTTCAGTTTTGTGCTCTCTCACTCAGAGCAGGTGTACGGACTTCATCCAGCCTGCGGTCCTACACGGCGACGTGCTTCTCAGTGGCTGTTTATGCCCCGCGGTGTGCTGGCAGCTCCCCAAACAACACGGGCCTGCTGTCGCCTTTCCACATTCCACTCCTAGGTGCGCTAGAAACTGGGTGGGCTTCACCAGGTTCTTGTACTTTCTTAATGCTTCCCAGCCCATGAGCTACAGAGGGATTTTTCTTATCACAGTATTTTCTTTTTTAGTGTCTTCAAAAAATGTGTGCTTCCAGGGACCTGCTCTACACAGCCGGAGAAGCCCGCAGGAAGGTCTCCTGCAGCCACGGTGAAGGACAGAACCTCACACACACTCCAGTGACTGGCTTTGTCTAATTTTGCCTCCCTCTATTTTAGAATAACTCACTGAAACTTGATTTGAAGCTGTCCTTTTGTTCCCATAATTTGTGTTTTTATAAAAATTAAAACAAAATGTGAGACTACGATAAAAAAGATTATGAATATCTTACAACATTTGTTTAGATTAGTTGCATACAAACAACTTGAGAATGTCTCCTCCCCAACACCTCATTTATTCTAGAAAAACTAAAGGTCCTCAAGATAGGTAATTCTCTAGTGTGACACACAGCTTTTTCAACTCTTCTGTGAGGGCACTATGGGTTCATCCTAACAGGAAACGGACAAGGTGAGTATCTGAAACTCTACACACCTCTTGTTAAAACATGCTTTTACTTTTTGTGTTGCAGCTGTATGCTGGTCTCCTTTCCTTCGAGAGGATTAAGCATGAAAAGGAAGTTTACATTACTTATGTTGGTGCCATAAACTTATTTCCAAAAAATATTCATTGACTAGAGATTTTAAAAAATACCCCATCCCCTGGCTTGCAGACTGCCAACTTTGGCCTTTGCTTTCAGTCTGCAGCATCCTCTTTCCTGCCTTGGCTCCTCCTATGCCCCTCCCCAGGGCAGACTTCTCTGGGATGGGGTGGGGGGGGGTGTTGGGGCTGGGGGAACAGAAACATACCCCACCCACCCCCCATCTCCTCTGGCAACATCTCCACCAGCCGGCATTAACCCAGGCAGCTGGCTGTTTAAAACAAGGCCGGGGGATAATAGGTCGCGCTGAAAGCTGCGAAGGATGTCTGGATAATCCAGCTGCATGGCTGCGTGCCAACTGCTTCCTATCTGTGATGTGTTTACGTTACTCAGGCATTTCACCCCACCCAGAAGAGAAACGACAAAGAACTCTACTACCAAAAGGTATAAAGGAGGAAAACTGCTTCCCACTTCCCCTCCCTTCTCTTTCTGTACAGCATTAAACAACACGTTTTAACCAGATGTGGGGTTGGTTGTGGGGGCGGGGTGGAGCAGGAAGGGCAAAGGTAGATTCATTTTCTAATGTGCACAAGGAAAATGCTGCTAGCATGCCTTAGAAAGTTTTCAAAAAATGTAATTGTCAGAAACAACAACAAAAATGCTTCTGCAAGTTTCAACCACTATTAACAGTGTAACTAATTAAGGACCCAGTGAAGTTCCAGATGCGGGTCCAAATGCCAGGTGAGTGGGGCCCCAGACTCTGAATTTGAGCTGAGCTGCCCTGAGAATCGACACCATGACAAATGCTGTTTGACTATTGCCATCTAAACAACACCGTGTTCTCTGGGTGCATTTAGAGTAAAACTGACTCTTACAAATTAAGCTGGGGATCTGCTATTTAAATGTGGTTTCTTTAAGAAAAATGTTTTCTGTTCCCAACATGTGGCCTCATTTGTAAAAACAGGACTTGCTGTCCTATGCTCACTCAACATACAGAAGAGGTAGGTGGTATCCTAAAGCAGAATGGGGAGGCACAGAACAATTTCTAAGCTAGATTTTTTATTCGAGGGTGGGGGGAGGCTATTCTACAGTGGCACAGCAAGGTCTGGATCTCAGGCCTTTACATACTAAGTTCTCTCTGGATTCAAAGCAGGCCCTGTATGGGCCACGTTACAGGGGTAAACAAAGGAATTGTAGGAAATGGTGCTGAGGCAACACTGTGTCTGCAAATAATGTTCAGAGGCAGACAGGTCAGCAGTGCCTTGACCTTCTCAGTAGCTGAAGAAGCCTCTTTCTGAGCTTCAATTTTCTTATTTGCAAGGGGAGGGTTGGGGGAGGGAAGGGAGGCAAAATCGGGGTGGAGAGAGAGGGAGGGGGAGGCAGAGAGAGGGAGAGAGACATCTACTCCACTGCTGGGAAGCGTGAGGGTTAAAAGCAGTGACAGAGGTGAAGCGCCCGATACAGAGAAGTTGTAGCCATCCTGATTACTTCTGCTGAAAGGCTGACTTTGATTACAAAAACAGGTCCTTTTAAAGACCAGCCTCACCAGCCATCGACTGCGTTTTTCAGAGAACTCCTTTTTTGGAGTGGCAGGGGGTCTGTGAGGAGAAAATCCAAAACGCACCTGGGCCAATTAGCAATGCAAATCAGATTTATAAAGACCAGGACGGAGCCTTCATTTCGGGCACACCTGTAGAGGAAAGGAACTCCATCTGCCATTTGTGAACGGGCCCTCTGCTCCTCCCCCTCTGTGAGGAAGAATGGAACTTTTACGTCCCCCATAAATACTTCCCAACCGCTCTCCTCAGGCAGCCCTTATCTGATTACAGGGCATCTTTATCTCTACATTATGCTAAACATTACATTCACTTCCTCCCAGCCCTCTTTCCACCCTTCCCCACTTCACCAGACCTTGAAAGGGATTAGCTAAAATCCAGCCTCTCAGGCTCCCCCTTCCAGCCAGCGCAGCCCAGCTGCCAGCGGAGCCTCACAGAGCCCCAAGCCCTGCAGTGGGGCCAGGCACCCAGCTCACTGCAGTCTCGGCCCTGCCCAGCCCGTCCTTCCTGTGCCTGTAGATTTCTACAGGCTATTTGGTTTCACTGAATTATATATGTATATATAAAATATTATACTGTATAAAATGTGTATATGAAATATGTATGTCTAGCCATCTTAAAAAAAATCAACAAAATATTTCAGCAGAACCAAATGTGTTGAGAACCCAAAGATATTGGTCACATTCTATTTAAGTGGGTGGTGGTTCCGTGAGTAGCTGTTTTATTAAGTATCAAGTCGACTGCCCTGGTTTTAGAAATGTATATATTCTGAACTTGACAGCCAAGGAAAGTTATACATAATGTAGTTTCGTGCATGGTGGGGCCATGACTTTCCGTCTGTATGAGTCACTGAAGGTAGAATATCTGCTCTGCCTACTTAATGTTCATGCAAAAGGTGCGCACCACTTGCACTGGTTAGGGCATCACAGAAAACGGTGGCAGGAAAATCCTGCCGAAGATGCTGGACCTGGCAGGAGTCAATGCTGCAGACCCTCTCTCCTCTCAAATGCTGACACTCAGGCACTGCAAAGCAGCTAGAAACTTTCTGAACAGTAAACGTTTGCTACATAAAGAGAACTGGCGTGCGTGACATCAGAATTGGGGAAGCTCAAAAGTGGGCTGAGGTCACGTAAGAAAAGGCTTCCCCACAGTAACCTAACATCTGTGCAACTGGCTACAAAGTACACTTGATGGAAGTTGTCTCAGGAACTGCCTTACCCCATATCTTGGAAGGGAAAAAATCTAAGTATTCGAACAGGTCCTAACATCATGATTGTGACCTCCTGGTGCCAAGGCACTCTGGCAGTGACCAGATTTACCAGGAAAGGAACATCTCCACTCCAATCTCCAGTGTCCCTGCTTTTCTCCTGAAATGCCACAGTTCATCTTGCCCATGTGGAGTAATACCCCCAGAGGATTACAACAGAGCTTTTATAGGCTTTATCTTCACAATGCACATATTTTTAAAATGGTACTGAGTTTCTAGAATTGGACCCCAACGTATTGTATCACACGGTACCCAAAAGACAGTGGTGGTTGTGAGTGCTTGTCTGGCAGTGACCGGGCACAGAACCTTCACCCAGGAATCAATGAGATTGAAAGCCAGGGTCCTGCTTATACTGCAGGAGCCCCAGAACAGGTGTGAATAGGTTTTCCTTTGTTATTATGTGCTGGGTTCAGAACCCTGGAAAATGTTTTAGGAACCCCCACTTTAGTCTTGCACCATAATAAATTCTGTAACTACTGCAAGGTCACTAGAGCCCTCCAAGTCCAAATTCTACCCTCACCCAGAGGGGGAGTATGGGGCATGCCCATTCTCATCCTCACATGCCACATCTAATACCAGCATCTTTGTTGTTGATGCTACCTAGTTACACTGCAGCACATAAATAGACCTCCTCACCCACACACCCCTTTTTAGTGCGCACATGAGAAAGGGTTGCTTTCTCTATTATTCTGAAGGGCACTGCCAACAGCACTGACATTTGAAACAGGCATGATTATTGAATGTAATAATTAATATCGCTCTTTAGAACCAATCCTAGCACATGAAAGTTTATTAGACATGGCCTCTAGTATTTTTACTTTCCTACTGAAATTTTAACACAAAAATACTCCATTGGAGCTAACTACCGCAAACTCCTATTGTCATGGGCTAGTGATTTTATGATTCAAAACAAATGGCCAGACCCTGTTTAACACACAGGGCTGATCTAGCAGGCTACTGCCTCCAACACTCTCCTTCAAATTACAATGCACTGCACACAAATGCGTTTTCTAATCTCCTAAGACCTACCGTACACTTTCAGGCCCTATGAGCCGGAATGCACGTGTACTGAGTATTCTGGCACGTGATCTCCCACGTGGGCCGAGGCACCCGCCCTGCAGCGTAGATGTCTTTGAGAAGGATGCTTTCTGGGGCTGTCCCCAGCGGAGGGTGCTGGGCAATGTGCCGTTCACTACTCTGGTCCCTGTTTCTCTGCTGCTGAGTTCTGCCGCCCTTAAAAAGGCCAAAGAAGGCAAATGAAGCAAACACACAAAGAAACAAAGATTGAGAGTGGAAGCTAAACTTGTAAGCTTTACAGAAGCGTGGGAGGCCTTTGAGAAAATACCAGAGGCCCTTAGGGATCCTCGATATCTCCACAGCCTGGGAGCAGTGACTTACAGTTCTAGAATCTACAGCAGTGCGGGCGACTCCGAGGTCTGGTTGCCCCGGTGCCCCCACCTTCAGCATGTCTAGGGGCAATCTTCCCAGGCTGAGAGTGGAAGGGGGTGATGCCCACAGCGGTGCGCGGGCACGCTGGAAACTGCCGTGCAGAACACGGGGTGTGGGTTTCCTTCTCACGGGGGTTTAGAAAGTCCTATGAGACTCACTCAACTCTCCAGTACTGCGCTTAAAATGGAATTGTTAATTTAACCTCTCAGCTCTTACCCCCGGCTGTGTGAACAAGCGAAACCCTCCGCAGGATGAATGATTCAATATTCAACCGGCTTCTACTTACGACGCTCTCAATTTTTTCTCTTTTGTAAAAATCTTTTGATTTTATTAATTTACTGTATCTAATGTCTTCAGGACGGAGCTATAGTTTAAAATAACAACACTCTTCCCACCGACATTTAAATTCACCACTTAAATTCAGAGGTCACAAGAATATTAAGTACCCAATACCCACGATGACAGATCCCTTGTAACGGGGGGCACAGCAAAGATGAAGGCATCGGGGCTGTTCCGCTAACGTACAAACCAAACACACAACACTGCGTAGTCTCAGACCAGAACAGCGGACCATTTGCTGAAGCAAATCTGAGAAGGCAATTTTAGAAACTGCATCTAAGACTTTTTAAAAAATGGCCCTTGGGCAGCTCTCCCTGTGCCAGTATAACTTTCCTGAGCAAGGCCCTCCTGAGGTGAGCAACACGCCCAGCTGGCACAAGACAGGCCCGGCCAAGGCCGCGCCAGGAGCGCGGGGGCAGGCAGCGGATGCGCAGTCAGTGAAGAAGGTAGTCATTTTTTCTTGAAATTTGAGAACATTTAATTCCTATTAACAGCAGAAGGGGGTCCATGGAACTAGAGAGTCCTTGTGGTTCGCCCCTTAAATCCTGGGTGGGGTTCCTGGTCAGCCACTCGGGACCTCTGTGTCCTCATCTAGGAAGTGCCCGTTCAGCGGGCGCGCTCTTTAATGGTAGGCTGTGGTACACATTTAAAATTATTTTTGAGTTTTAAAACAGTGCTCCAGGAAATTAAACTAACTCATACTCTCCTCCAACAATAGCAACAACAAAGTAAATATAATACAATTTAAACTTTTAAAAACAATTCCAGTGAATTGAACAAAATTTTTAGAAAATTTTGGAAAAGATTACTTTTTAGAAACTCAGCATCAAGTAATTGGATTAAAATGAGTTCTACCATAGCATTACACACCAATTCTCTAAATGTTAACGTGGATATTTTAAGATCAGTTAAAACATGTTAGGAAATAATGGTAAGATTTTACCACAACAGTTCATTAACATTCAAGGCGTTTATAGGAGACCTCCGAGTTTTGTCAAAAACACCCCAACACAGACAACTCTGACATGAGTGAACTACTGTAAAAAGTGAAAAGTTTACTCAAACCAAACAGAACGAATCCACTTCTCCCGGAGTGAGATGGCTGTGCACTGAAGGGTGACCACACAGCATGGGGGGGGGGGGTTGCCGGGGTGGGGGGTGGAGGCCGAAGTCTGAAATCCCTGTTTATGGTTTTGCTTTTATTGTCTGCTGCTCTGCTGAGCCCAGAGTTCAGTGGAGTTCATAATTAATCAAGATCAAAGGGTTACCAACTTGAACAAAATAACCCACCCCTGGAGAGCCCTGTCTTCTACTTTTTATCCCGAAAGCACCTTTCCCTGTTTTAATACACCCTTCCAAAAATGGCATTTACAATCCACACATATAAACCCCCAAAGGCGAGCCAATGGAAATGTTAGATTACTAAACAAAGTTAACTCTCACCACATTAAAACATACGTGTAATAGAAAAATTGATACTTCAACACACAAATAGCAAGGGGCTTTGTTTAAAGTTAATAATCTCTAATTCACATCTTTAAATTGCTACCCTTGAACTTTTGTGCCTTTCTCAGAATGTCTTCTTTTTATTCCTCATTGAGTTGGAGAAAACAAAGCCAGCGTTTACCTAATGATCCACACACTGGAATGTTGAAGGAGTGTCTTGTTAACTTACATGAAGTTAACAGGGAGCCTTGGATGGAGAGAGGAACCAGTAGGGGTAGGTACCTGTGTGATAAAGCAGTGATAGCAAACTGCTAGCAGCAGACAGGAGCTAGTAAGTGTTGACTGGACAGTTCTTTCAGCAAAATTTTTGTTGAAAAAACTGAAGACTTTCATATGGAGGGGAAAAGAAGAAAATTTATCGTGCAACATTCTAAGTGAAGATCAACACTAAACCTAGAAGATGCTATAATGGTACGGAAAAGTCTGGTTATTTCTCCTCACGTGATCTAGGACACATTTCCCATTTCTTAACCTGCCACCTGCCACCCTCCTAATCCCCAAAGTAAACCATGGTCCAAAGGACGGGAAATTACTTTACAAACTGCTTGATACCAAATCCTAAACCTACAAAATCCTTTATAAACCAGGCCTTAATAAGACCTGTTTTCAAACAAAAGGAGGTGCTAACTCAGCCCACGGGGAGGAAAGTCGCATGCTGTGCTAGTAAGAGGCTGCCTGGGTTTTAAGAGCCTCCCTGCCTGTATTCCAGTGGGCATGAATGGCCTTTCAGCTGGCAAGAATTACCAATTCATTTGGTTCCCTTTCTTCTAGGATTCTGCCACCTCTCTCTCAGAGATGAAAAGCTTAACACACAAAGAAACAAAGCGCAGGCAAGGCATTTGTTCTCCCTGAAGAATTCTGGGCCCTTTCACTGACCAGGTAGATGCCCGAATGGAGGCAGGCCTACAGGTGGACTATAGGTCTTCACTTAGGACTCTTCAGAAGAGCCACCCAAATTAGAGAAGACACTCATTAAGCTAAAAAGAATCGCAGAAACCACCTACCCTAGACACTTCACTTAGAGAAAGAACGTGTTCAAGGCCACCAACACTACAACAACTCAAAGGACTAAACTCTGCTCTCCGTAAACTGCCCCCTCCCCTGACACTTTGTTTTAAAGGGGTCCTGTGTTGTGACAGAGGTCCTCACAATATCCAAGGTAGGTGATCTAGAGGATGCAAGAAGTTATTCTCATTAGTCCCTTAAAATTTATTGGATAGGCAACAGACTGTCAAAGAAATTGCAAGGAGAAATGAAGAGGTATCACTAATCACAGACACGTGGGGGCGGGGGGGGGCAGGCTGAGGAATCCTGCTTAGTTTGGCAAAGTTTCCTACCAACAAAAGTAATCCTCATATTTGGATCCATCAGTGAAAGTCATGCCATAAGTCAGCAGACTTGACCTCTATCAGTGCAACTCCTTCTCACTCCTGGTTGAGATACCCCACACTCTGCTTAGGCAGCCTCAGTTTCTTCATACACAAAATGAGGGGTAGGGGCCAAATGAGCCTTGAGGTCCTTAAAAAAAAGATTTTATTTATTCATTCTTCAGGAAAGGGGAAGGAAGGGAGAAAGAGAAGGAGAGAAACATTTGTGTGGGAGCAAAACATCAATCTGCTGCTGGTTGCACATGCCCGGACCAGGGACCAGGGACCAGGCCTGCAACCCAGGCAAATGCCCTGACCAGGAATCAAGCTGGTGACCCTTCGCTCTGCGGGATGACACCCAAACAACTGAGCCATGCTGGGTGAGGGCTGAGGTCCCTTTTTAAACTTTGTGTTCTCTCTCTCTCTCTCTCTCTCTCTCTCTCTCTCTCACACACACACACACACACCCCATGCCCTTAAAGTCCTTTAGCTGTGTCAGAGGGCTTAGCAAACTTAAGCCACACAAATATTCTACAAAAGCAGATCAGAAAACTTTCAGCAGTAAAATGGCAACCGAAAATATCTTGAATCGAAAAAAAAAAAATCCCAAACCACAAAGACCTGAAACCACGACAAACAGATATGTTCTCTCAGTGCAAGTGTTTATTACGCAATAATAAAGTTCCCAAGGGTGAAACCGGTCTATCAAAGTGTTTTGAAAAAGCAAGAAAGTGTTGAAAATTAAATGTTAATAAGTTTAATAAGATCCTTTGAATAAAACAGGTACAACTTTGCTATGTGACTGGGTTTATACATCCACAAATGTGAGATTCTCTCTAGCCACATAGAAGGAAATCCCCAAGAATATTTACAGGACAAATGCAGGCAAAGAGAAAAAGGACCTGCCTCTTTTCTCCCAAATAGTTCGTCCTCCATGCTTTATCAGTCAACTCAAGACAGCTGCTCCAGTAGCAAAAGGTAATGAAGCAACTCCTTAATTTAAAGGTGGGGAGAAACTTTTATCTGCAGACCTTTGAAAAAGCACCTCTGTGCACTTTCAGTTTCACGCTGGATCCAGGATGCTTCCACGACACGAATGAGCTCAGGTCCCAGAGTTTTCTTGTAAATCAGTTGTTTGAAATTGGAGTGTATTTTCCTCACAGGAAAACCATAAAATGGTGAGCAGCAGAAGAGCCTTATCAGTTCCTAAAACACCTGAACCACAGGTTCTATTTCCCAATGGCTTTTATTGTCCACTGGCAGTCTCCTTAGCAGAAGCCTCTTCCCCTTTCCATTGGGAATGGCCCATTCTTACTCGGCTCTGGCCAAGAGTTTTCCTGGCTGGGTGTGGGGCACAGGAGAAAGGACAAGCAAAGAGGAGTTCTTAAACTCCCGATTTACTTCATTTTGGGGGCCCTGTGATGATACCACTGGATCTGGAATGGCTCTAAAAAGAGCCAACCTGATGATTACCCACTAGTAAGATGGAGAAATCTTTAGCCCTAAGCAAGCAGTCAAACCAAAAGCAAGACACTGAGTTACAGCCGTGGTCATCAGTATCGACACTGCCGGTCAAGGATCCAAGTAAAGGTCACTGGGTGACTGCTCTGTTCTTTTATGGTGGCAATGATGCTGGCGAGCAATGAGAAGGGTAGGAACAAGGCAGGCGTCAGGCCACAGGATAATCAGGAAGCAGTGGATTCTTAACTGCAGAGAGGAACAGGATATGACCTGCGAGGGACATTTCCTTCTGAGTTATTACAAAGCGGAGCCATCCACCTGGTACACGTGCTTCCTTCAAGTGACTTTCCTCCCATAAAAGAGCCGGGCAGCACAGAGAATGTGTAGGCCAACTAGCTATCAAGCTTGCTCACAGTTTAATAGAATATTCTTAAAATAGTTTCATTTGTAGGAGAGTATTCTGGCTTGATTTCAAAGAGAGCTTCTGGGGAACACTAGTGCTATCCTCATATAACTAAGTCTACCAGCTTGTGGAAGGAGTAGAAGCTGTCTGATTTCAAGACTCTCAGTCTTCACAGATAATCGAGAGACCCTTGGAGGCTAAGCTGCTGAATTAGCCTTTCCTGCCCATCACCAACATGCTTACACCAGGAAGTCTAACCAAGCTTTAGGTCATGCCTTCAGTGGTGGCTGAAGACCACTGCCCACTGCCTGAGGCAGGACAACCAAGGAGGCACAGCCAGCTTCTCCCACTGGGAGCTTTTCTGGCCAGGTGGTAGTCTGTATGGCCAAACAGATGGAATCACACTGCCCTGAAGCCATGTTGTCACTGTAGGCTGCCACCGAGTATCAGAGGAAAGAATAAAAGGGCCCTGTCTTAATCTTCAGTCAAGGGGTAACCACCCACAGCTCATTTCACGCACTGTGTGCTTCAGTCCGCTCCCAGGACGAGCCCACCTGTAGGAAAGTCGTGAGCCCGGAAGGCACCGTACATACGCCATCCTGGACTGAACACTGCTGAGTACCCAGCCGTTTCCTGCAGTGAGCACGCTGGTTTAAGGAAGTCCTCGTGTAAACCAGAAAGGCTAGATAAACACAAGGAGTTATGACATGACGGCACTTTTTCTTGTGTGGCTGCATACAGAGAATTAACCCTGCCATTTATTGAAAGTCAACTCCTATCTTCAAAGGCAATGAATTTCACATCCATGTTCACGGCAGCATTATTCACAATAGCCAAGAGGTGGGAACAACCTAAATGTCCATCAAAGGACGAATGGGGAAAGAAAACACATACGACATAAGATTTTTCAGCTTAAAAAAGAAAAAAATCCTGCCATATGCTACAACATGGATGACCCTTTGGGACATTATGCTAAGTAAAATAAGCCAGTCACAAGAAGACAAATGCTGCATGATTCCATTTTTAAATTCTGCTATCTAAATGAATCAAACTCACAGAAGCAGAAAGTAGAATGGTGGTTGTGAAGGGCTGGGGAGGGGGGTATGGGGAGCTCTTTAATGAGTACAGAGTTTCAGTTTTGCAGATGAAAAGGTTCTAGCGATCTGTTGAACAACATGCATACGGTGAAATAATGATGCACCGCACACGTAAAAATGGCTAAGATGGCAAATTTTATGTCATCTGGTTTTGTGTCACACACATAGAAAAGACAGTTTGAAAAACAAAAAGGGACCACTTGAAATGGATATACTCAAGACCTCAAATTCATAAATTCTGGGCTTTGGCAAAAGAATATTTCATAGTCATTAAGAAGTAAACATCGCCGCACGCACACCCCATGAAACTCTCCCCTAATCTAAGAAACACTCTTCTACACTGTGAGAAACAAGTAACACATTTGCAAGATCTCAAGGTAACTACAAAAGAGAGATCTTGTGCTTCAAATATAAATGTAAATGTGGCCCATGCTCGTTCCTTGGGCTACCAAGCAAATTGCATATATGAAAAATAAAACGTTAACTTTGTAATGAGTCTGAGATAAAAATGGCCTTTCTTACAAAACCATCTCAAAAAAGAACAGAGGCCAAGTGAAGCACAACCGACTTTCCCCTAATTGTGAGCTTTAAAAACTCCCCCACGAGGCCTTATCCTCTAATATGTGTTCGTCATGTTTACAGCGTGGGCCATGGGATCCCTAAAATGTTTTTTACGGCCAGTCCCTTCTTAGTTCTTCTATTCCAACCTCAGTTTTAAGATTATTTTAAAAACGCACAATCACAAGGATTTTCTAAGAGTTCCATTTCTTCATCATGGGAGTTGGTGATTTTTTTAGTATTTTTCAAAGCAGAAAAAGGGGCCATTTTATTTTTCTTTGGAGCAAGCTCCTGCCAGACTTTGCACACTGCATGCAGTTCTTCGGCGATGCGAGCACACACCCGCCCACAGACACGAGTTCTGCCCTTCACCCTTCCCAAGCAGCCTGTATGACACACGCTGCTTGTGCCCCATTTAATGGGAGTCAAGCGGCCCAGTCAGACGGCAGGCCCTCCGGGGCCAGAGCAACCCCTCTCTTCCACTGGATGGGTACGAGGAACATGTGTGGAAAAGAAAACCAGAAAAAAGCCCAACCCTGCTTGGACACCTCCAATCTGAAAATCTTTACAACTGTATGAACTAATACTGAAGACTAAAAGTCATCTCTGGGGCTGAAATCTGGAAAGAGATAGTATCTTGCTGCAGTTCCTTGCACACCGAGCTCTATGAAGAGAAGGCAGCTAAATCCTGGCCCTGCTCTCAGTGCACAGGAAGAAAGGTAGACTGTCACGTCAGCCAAGGGACCTTTCCAAGAGGGCCGCCGTGCTGGCCTGCTTCTGAAGCATTTGCTTTCCCTATGGTGGTCATTAGTCATGAAGAAACCTCAGTGACTAAGAATCCACCCGGGAATGGGCATGAGTTCTATAATTGTCCCGCATGCACCCTGAGACAATCTGGGCACAGGTGTCAACGCAAACAAGTGGACAGCACATTTATACCTAGAAGAATGCTCAGGACTAATAAAAGTCCATGGTGGTTTGATAAGAGAGTGGTCATCTGCCCCATTTACGTGTCCTTAAGAGTGGGGTTTATGCCCTAAGAAGGCTGTTGTGTACTTATTTCTAGCTTTTCTGAGCTACACACAAAAGGTGATTATTTCCAGACATTGCTACAAGATTTATCTACAAGTGCTGTTAATCCCACCCACTGTGTAGGCAGAGCGACCACAAACCCTGGATGTCGGGGGGTGGGGGGGGGGGTGTGGGGGGGGACAGCGTAAAGGCAGAAGATGGGCAATGGACCACAGGCCATGTACAGGTCCGGCCCTCCTCCTGGGGCTATTGCGGTGCATCCATAAATCATCCACTCCTACAGCAGGGCCAGACTGTGGATTCACTAAACAGATCTCTCTAAACAAAAGCAAGTGTTTTTAAATGGTGATAATCTACAGTGATTTTAAATAACCTGTTTTTATTAAATGGTTACTGAATTTATTATAGCTGTGAGTCATTAGAATACACTGTTAATAGATGTTCAGCAGGGGAGAGGTCTTCAAATCTCGAAAATCTGGGAAAACTATCCTTGATGTTTACTAATCTGTTTCACTGAAATATTCAGGACTCGTATGAGCTTTCAGAATTCAAACACTCTATACTCTCTTTGGCTTTCAGTCCCTCAAGGAAGAAAAGGGGGGAAAAAACCCCTTTGTCCAAGGTGGTGTCGCTCTACATGGCTCAGAAAATGTGGCCACCAAAACTATCAAATGAATTCTTGAGTAGGACAGTTCTTTCTTGATATCCGTCCAAGAAGAGTTAGCCACTGAAGAACCAAAAGGGAAATAGCTAAAAGTTGCTTCTATACAGAGCAATTAGTGGCTCCAGATTAGAGACTCCAGTAAATCTATGAATAAAAGAAAACCCAGGAGGAATCTATCGGCAATAACAATAAATCCCCACTGAAGAGGGAATTAAAGCAAGGACAGGGCTCAGCCCAGAGCACAAGCATTTAACTCAACACCACCCAGCACGTAGCTCTGAACACAGGCAGCGTCTCACTCGGAATCTGTTGATCACTTCTAAGTCGAGAGAGATGAGACACAGCACTGGCTGTAGCTCTGTATTCCTTTGCCCTCAAAGGGAAAAAAGGAACCTAAAAACGATGTGGTCACTTGGGACTCGGGATGTGGTCATGGGCTGAACAGCACAGGGGCCCCCAGGAGTGGCGGCCCCAGCAGCAGGGTGCTCACCGCTGCCGAACTGCAGTGATCCCTACCCCGAAGGGCGCTACATTCACCAAAGCTGCACGGAGTCCACGCTGCCCTGAAATCATCTGGACAGGACCTCGGTTAGTCCCTACTACACAAGTCACAGGAAAGCAAGCCATTTTCACAGAGAACGCCAAGAAGAACTTTGGAAGACATGTTTGCATACACCTGCCTGTAAATCGTTTTCTGTAGGCCTCAAAGGGGGAAAAAAAACCATAGTGGAAACTAAGATGTTAGCAAAATCGGAGCACATTAGCTGTTCTTCCTTTAGTCCATATTAAGTCACATTATTTTTCTGATTACTTTTGACAAAGGGAACCCTGAGCTGAGCATGATAGTCACCAGAGCTTTGAGAGAAGACCCCATTTACTTACTATAAGGCCACAAAACTCAGGCTTTAGTTTAAGCTAACATTTTTTTAAGTAGCTTTTCTTTTACAACTTAAAAAGTGTTGATGAGAAAGAATAAAAAGGACCCTCACTTTGAACCCGAAGTATTTTTAACATCACCAAGTGCCATTATTAAATATGCACGATGCACGTATACGCACACATGTAAAAATAAGCACTACAGATGTGGGCAGGAAAATTCTTAGCAAAACCCCCACATATTTCAAATACTGTTCTTCCTCATTATTGTCCTCTACCAGAATTAGCACGTTACAGCATAACAGGTGGCTTTCATTTATAGAATGCAAAATTAATGAAATTTGGAGATAGCCCCGTCTCCAAAACCAAACTGGCCATTCTAAAAAAAGTGTACCCCTTAAATCTACAAAACAAACAGAAATGAACCAAACAAACTCCCTTCACACTGGCTTTCCATATTACCTGAATTTCTAAATGTATTTAAATAAGTAAATTTTATACATTTATAGACACTTTAAAATACAGATACCTCAAGGAAAACAAGACAATATTGTGGGCTTTACAAGAAGGGGCAAGGGGGAAAAAGACTTCCTGTTTCTCCTGCTTGGTGACCCCGGATATGATTAATGCTGTCTGTGTGATAACAGAACTCACTATCACAGATGGAGCTACTCCATAAGTGCTAAATCTTAGGCAAAATTGTGAGCAGTTGTATTACAGGTCCTGACCCAGCCTTTCTGGACAGACCAGAAAAGCATAAATAGTACTGCCTCTGTCCCTAACAAGTAGGATGCAAAAAGTATTTAAAAATACGAGGAGACATTGAATGGGCTGTCAGCACACTGAGGAATGTTTAATGTGCTCAAATAAACAAGGTCTGTGCCTTAACTCGTCAGGCACTATTTAAATTTAGTGAGTGAAGAAAGAGACAGAGGGTCAGACAGGCGACACAGCCTCCCAATTATGTGGGGCAATCCTTCAGATCACGTGAAAGCTATAATTAAATGTTGGTACCAAGCCCCCACGCCCCCCTCTCCCACCTAGAGAACGTTAATGCATGAATTCAGCATGAACACATTATGATTTGTAACAGACATAGTCACTCAGTAGGGGAATAAAGCTTTCTTGCAGTAAGTCATACATCTTGAAGGGCAGGAAAAAGCACAATATTTTTTTTTAAAAATCCAAGTCATAAATACAGTCGTTATCATTTGACCACCTCCTTTAGCTCATTTCTGCTTATTCATTTTTTTTTTCAGTTTTAAGCCAGCCCCCCAAAAGGTATACCACCTCTGCAAGCTGTTTCCTAGGCAGCATCTTTTAAACTACGGGCTTAATGAAGGAGATGGGTTAAGACCATTTCTATCTGAATACCTGAGAAATTTGTTTTCAGAAAAGGGGTGAGTGGACAAGAACTCTGACCATCAAAAGACCAGGGTTACCTCTGTGTCCTTGCACGTGGGCACAACACTCACACACATACACACACACACTTCAGTTCTTTATAAACTGAGTCATTTTTTTTCCCCTCCCTTAAAAACTGTTGAAAGCAAACCCTGCAAAGGTTAGGCAGAAGAGAACAAGAAAATCAGTCCATACAAACAGTAAGCACATACCTGCCGGGCGGTGCCATTTCCTCTACATTGTAGAACCCAAGTGCTGGGTATCAGCATTATTGCTACTATAAAGCTTCCGATGAAAATGGATCGTCTCTTGCTGACCTGAGAACCAGCTGGCTGCTTGACGAGTGGTTTCCCCCATATGTGATTCAGTCTCCTTGACAAATATACTGCATCGCACTGGATGAGTCATCCCAGGGTTAGTCCGCATTTTATGGGCCTGTTGTGTCATTACTCACATTCGACATCCTGCTTCTCAAAAGTGGAAGCTGGAAGCCTGACAGCTGACAGATGCTTTTTCCAATTAAAATATTGTTTTTAAAAATTCCTGTAAGTTACAATTATCAGTCATTGATGATACTATGACCTGCCCAGGAGGCAAATGGCACAGCTCAATGCCCGGATTACAGTCTGCAGAACCACAGTGCAAACCGTTCACCTGCTTCCCACCCCCAATCGAATAATTTTGCTCCGAGTTGGGAGCAAAGGGCCCCTCCCTCTTTGAAGCTATCAGTGAGTTAGTGCAGGCCTGGCCCTCACTGATCTTATGTTGTAAGGTCACCCAGCTGCAGGAGCTTTGTAAAAATTACACATCAAAATTTTGGTCCTTGGATTAATTTTATTAGGTGGGATAGTGGCATTGTGTTTATAAAATGTCTACTTTTTAGAGAAAAGTATGCTAGGGGTGAAATGATATGCTATCTGGGATTTGTCATGAAATATGTTAGCACAAAAAGGCAGGGTGGGGGGGTGGGGAAAGGAGGCAAAATCTTGATACCTTTGCTTCTGCGTGGTGAGTCTATAAGGATTGGCTTATTATTCACTTTTCGTTTGAGTATCTCTGAAATTTTACATAATAAAATGTTTATATCCCCCCACCCCAAGTCTCTGCAGTCTAACTGGTACCCAAACAGGGCACTTTTCGCGTTAGGTACGAACCTGCCATGCGTGTGATCAGCGCACCACTCACAGTGCACTCAAACGCCTCTGTGGGTGAGGGAGACTCTGGCTCGAAGGTGTGATACACACATGTCCTAAGGCCGCTGTGAGGGCTGCAGTCCCCACCCCCCAAACACAAATTCTTGGTGCCCTCTCCTCCCAAGACTGTCTTGGTTGTAGTTCCTCATACTTCCTTTAAGGATACAAGCCCCGGCCCCATTTGTGAGCACAGTGTTGACATAATGAGGGAGAGGTGACTATTTCCAGCTTCCTTATAAGGTTTGGAAATGCTCCACGAGTGGTTATATAAGTCACATCCATAGTCCCCTCACACCAACCAATCTCTTTGTAAGGTGGCATAGCATTTGCACGGCTCCCTTTATGCACAAATCGGGTTACTTAAACCATGTGAAGGAGGAAGAGAACTTTGATTTCACGGTTAGCAAAACCCCCGATATGGGAGCTCCAAGGTATGTTACATGAAACCACTGTTGAAACTAGATGTCATTAAGAAAAACCATCTGGGTTGTTGTGTTCTGAAAGCACGACGACAAGTCAGCCAGCACAGGACACCTGAACTAAAAGGTCCCACCAAATCCTCGAGTCTCCACAGGGGCTATGTCAGGCCAAGGCTCCCACCTCAGCCAACAGCCAGCCAAGCCCAGTTCTCAAAGGACGGCGCTCGGAAGGACTGCAAATCGGCTGCAAATGGTTGTGACAGTCCCTACATGACATCAAATGACAAATCCACACTGATTAGGACTGTGGGTGGCCCTGAACTTTTAAGTCTTCCTTGGTTCTGACAAATTCTTCCCTCATAAGGACTGCAAGCCACAGGCATCAAAATGTCCCCTGGCGATTTAATAATAACTTGTCACATGCTTGCCAAGCATGATTTACCTACAACAGGTAGAAATAGGGGAATTAATAAACTTCTAGTCTAATTTGAGTTTCTAAGTACTTTTAAGAAGTAAATCCACAGCCCATTAAAAAATCTTTTAATTTAGATTTTACTAATTAAATATAAGGAAGCAGCAGCACCAGTGATGTATGCACACACGGAATGAGAGTAAAGCCAATGGGATACAACGTTAACATGGGTGCAGAGATCTTTGTACTATTCTTGCAACTTTTCTGTAAGTACGAAATATTTTAAAATACAGTTAAACACACATACTACGTCACTCCTGCTACCCCCACACAATTTTTATGGTGGAATGACCGCCCAGTTGCCACCGCCCATGCCCATTTCAACAAATGTGGACCACGAGGACATTTACCAAAACGCAAACATGGAGAAACGCCTCTGGGTCAGGGTTCCTCCAAGTGTGTGCCTTGCAAACAATTTTTTAATTTTTTTTAAATGGGTGCAACTTTTTTTTAAAGATTTTAATTTTATTTATGTTCAGAAAGAGGGGAAGGGAGGGAGAAAGAGAGGGAGAGAAACATCAATGTATAGTTGCCTCTCATGTGGCCCTCACGGGGGACCTGGCCTGCAGCCCAGGCATGTGCCCTGACTGGGAATCGACCCAGCGACCCTTTGGTTTGCACCCCGCGCTCAATGCACTGAGCTACACCAGCCAGGGCACAAACAATGTTTTAAAGGCTCCAAAAGAAAACAAAAAAAACAAATAAACATTTCAGGAAAACAACATACCATGTTCTTGAAAATACTGTGTCATTTTGTGTCTCACAAACCTACCTGACCACAGGACACCCCACTTCCATCACTGTTAAAGAAAAGCACTTTGGGAAATGCAGGTGGTGAAAAATAGAATACTTTTCTCCAATACTTTAAGTTTTCTTTAGAATACACTTCACTATCACAACAAAAAGCATCCAAACTTGGTTTCTGCTATTTTTCACAGACGTTTCTATTTGGTTGACTTGCATGCTAATGGCCACTGGTCGGTCAGGAAATAACTTGTGTTATGTGATTATCTAGCCTCCCCTGACCACACTGGGGTGGTCTATGCTGAAGCCACCATCGGCAGCAGCCAAGGAGCCTGCACCTGTGTGTACAATGGAGGTGACGGCTCTGCTGGTGCTGGTGTTTCTGGTGGGAAGCAGCTGGCCCTGGGAACCTGGAAACCAGTCAGGATACCTTTGGCCTCCAAGCTCCCAGACCAGTCTCCTAGCACCAATTCTTGGGTGTTAAGAACCAAAATGAGCCTGGAAAACACAACTGCACATAGCTTCCAATTTCTTTTAACTTGTTAACTCTTATCTGTCTGGTTTTTTTGTTTGCTTGTTTTAGGGGGAGGGAAGGCTCAAGTCCAAATACTGCGTAATGTGAAGATATAAAAGCAAACATGAGTATCAGTGATGTTAGTACTGTAGGCTGTACTATGTAACGAGAAAGAGCACGAGCCTAGAGTCAGGCTGTCTTTGTTCAAAACCTAGCCTGGCCCTTATGTTATTTAACTTCTCTGGGTCTCTGTTTCTTTACCTGTAGAATGGGTCCAATACTATGAATGACTTCACACCATTGTTCTGTGTGGCATAAATGTGACCATTCGCAGGTACTTGGTACAGGACCTGGCCACATACAGAGCACTCATTAACTTATACAAACGAGATAAGGATGTTTGTAAGTTCTATGGATTTAGATTGTCAGGGGTGGGCAAACTATGGCCAGCCACCACACTGGTCTGTTTACACACTGTCTGTGGCTGCTTTAGTGCTAGAAGACAGAGTGCAGCAGTTGCAACAGAAACCACTCGGTCCCCAAAGCTGAAAACATTTACTATCTAGACTTTTACAGAAAAGTCTGTAGTCTACTGGCGATCAATGCTGGAGGCAGATAAAGAACCAGTTCTTTTCCCTATAGAAGTTTTAGGGTCATCTGCCCCTTATTCTGCTTAATTCCTCAATTTATTGACTTATTTATTTATTAGCAAGGGACACCTTTTATTTTTATAGAGAACATTACACATTTTAAGAAATTTGAATGTGGTCCCATGTTAAAACTTTTTCTACATTAGATTATTAGCATTTTCAAGAATACAGGAAAACTGAAATAAACACACAGGAAATACGTGTATACATACACCGGTCACTCAGATTCAATAATCAGCATTTACCGTAGCTGCTTTATCACATTCATCTACCCACCAATCCATCTTATTTTTAAACACATTTCAAAGTTAGTTGCAGAGAGTGAGAAAACTGAACCCTAACACATTAATTTTAATCCCTTGTACTCTTCTATAAAAGTAAAGTTCTCTCTGCCTGCACAAGGGTATGCAGTTGTATCCAATGGGAAATCAAGAGGTCTGTGCTCTAGACCAGGGTTCAGCAACCCACAGTCCATGTGCTAAAACTGGCCCATTACTTGTGTCACAAAACAAATTTCTATTGTTAATGCTTCAGTTTAGAATCAGATGTACAAGCATTATCTACGGTGACTTGGTCCACCTGAGCTATAGCTCATGCTTCCCTTACAACACAAAACACACATCACAGCATTCTGTCTCTTGTCGGGTAAACCCACAGAGCCTGAGGCCGCCTGCTGGTCTTTCTGTCTCCCCTACTGTAGAGTCCAGTGACCCCAGCTGATGTGTGTGAGTCCACAGCCTGCCTCCCCTCCCCCAAGTCACATCTGTGCATTATGTCGAAACCACATGTGTCCCCAGAGCTTGAAGCAAGAGGTGAAAGATGATCTGAAAGAGGCATTCAGGAAACTGAGCAAACAGAAATGAAGGATGCTTTCAAGAGCGGGGGACAGAGAGGCAGGATTAATCTAGCACGAGGGGCCTTCACCAATGAGGGCAGCTACACCACCACCGCTGCCAGCAAGGCCCAGTGAGAAGACTGGGGGCCAACCCAGGAAAATGAGGAACATGCCTCGAACGCAGGTCCCAAGACACATCCCTGCATCCAATCGTGCTGCCTATTTTCTTTGGCAGAAAAACTTGTTTATTTGGGGAAAATGAGCCCACAGCATTAATGGATAATGCAGGTGAAGGAACTCCTGGGACTTGTCTCTGGGAGAGGAAATTTGAACAAAAGAAATCATTCTAATTGCTCCAGTTAGTTCTCTTACAAGAAGAAGTCTTCGCCAGCTGTTCGGACAGAGATTAAATCTGGGGTGCACTTACACACACTGTGTCTTTCTGGCAGTAACTACTGCCTTACTGGAAAATATCAACATCTTTGCAAAGTCAATCCAACAGAAAACTGCAAATGTTAAATTCCAGAGTGGATGTTGAGGTCTGGGGCTGGTCAAAGAAGAAGTGGGAGACAGATGATTTCTATCGTTACCTACGATGGCAGAATTTCAGAGATGGCATGAAAATCTCACGTGAAGCCAGGTTAGCTGTCTGCCATGCCCCCTAAATTGAAACTGGTTGGCACAGGGGCAAGATAACACTCCCCCCAAAGCTCATGGTTAATTTAGGGATGTTTGGCATGGCCAGAGTCAGAAGACCCTTACTGATTAAATGCGTATGGGCTATTATGCTAAACAGATTAACAAGAGATCCTATGATGTAAAGAAGACCTTCCAGAGCTAGGCTTGTAGATTCAGCCAGGTTTCTTCTGAGAAAGGTAAAGGGAACTCACATTCACCGAGTAACCACAAGGTGTGGGTGTTCTATATGGTTATTCCAATTCACCCACAATTCTGTTCCTTGCCTGTGTGGAGGAAAAATGGGAGGCTGAACTAACGGGTTGATTAGTCTAGAGAGTCTGAGCACAGGATGTTACATAAGCAGGCCAGGACTGATAAAAGAGGAAGAAGGAATCTGAGCTATATCAGGAATATGGAGTCATTCTGGGAAATTATGGAAGGAGCCAAGGGCTTGATAGAAAGGAAGAGGTAAAAGCAGTTAGAATTCTGAGTACAGGCATACCTCCTTTTATTGCACTTTGCTTTATTGTGCTTCACAGGTGTTCTCCCCTGCCCCCTTTTTTAAAGAAATCAAAGGCAAGACCCTCTACCAGGCAAAAGATTATGACTAGCTTTATTGTGGTGGTCTGGAACTGAACCTGCACTACCTCCGAGGTGTGCCTGTCTCTGGTTGGGTTGGAGGCTGGGTGTCCACTAGAAGACCACTGTACCCTTTAAGCCTGGAGAGCAAACAGGGCAACAGGGCCTGACCTTAGAGACCTGACCTGGGTGCAGAGAGAAACCACACCTGGGCCTAGGGGTAAAATTTTAAGTTCATGGGATGAGGTTGCCTCCAGACCTGGGAGAGAAGGAATACAGGGAGTGCCCAAGGGGTGACCACATGGTGTATTTAACACCTGCCAAGCTGAACAGTGAGGTCCGTGTTCGAAAACTCATCATGGTTGGATGGTTCATTCCTCAAGGTGCAGCCATGGCCTGAATATTGCTGCACACACACACAGCATGCTGGGCCCCAGGTGCCTGCCATCAGCCTGGCTCGGCCCATTCTGTTACCTCCCGGCTTCAGGCCAAGGCTAGACGTGAAGCTGCTCAAAGGCTGGTTAATTCCAGGACAAGTCTTCAGAAAAGAAACCTATCACTCACCTTGTGTTGGTCACAAAAAACTTATCCAAGATAATGGCAGCTTCCTAGCTAAGCAACCTTCCACGTGGAAGCCACCTCGATTTGTCAGATGGCTATACAGATATTGGGCTGTGCACACAGCAAGCTCCTCTGAGAACTCTCAGCAGTACTCTTTAATCCTTCACCTATGCAAACAGCACACAGTATTGGAGTTAGAAATCCTGCAAATTCATTCTGTTGGGAGGCAGGAGCTTGGGCCTGCCTTCACCACCACTCCTATCTTCGGGCGGAATCGCCTATCTTCTTGATGCCTCACTTTCCTTGTCTAGAAATGTAGGGCTGAAACTACATCAGTCCCTGAAGCTCCAAAATTCTAAGAGGAAGGCACTGGTAACAGCTAAATGAGAAAACCACCTAATTGTACAAGTAGAGATCAGACAGGAATGGAAAGAAAGCTGGGCAATGCTGGCGGATCGAGACCAAGGGACTGAAGGCAAAGCTCTGCTCCTGACCCTGGACCGAAGAGGCCAGCCTAATCTGACACACCGTTTCAAAGGAGGCAGATCTCAGCCCAAAGCTAGAACTGACTTTGCCTTACAAACATCACTGGTCAATAGTATCAGCCTGTGTCACCCTTAGCTACGGCTGCATCGTATACAAGCACCATGCCTCACACACTTACAGGACTCTTATCCCAAAGACGGGAGACCGGGAAACGGAGCCCAGCACATCTTCTTCTTTGTCCCCAGGGCATCAGTACGACTGTAACATTCCATTACCACTTGCATGTCACCTTTGCTATTGGACTTGAGATCCTCAAGAAAAGGTTTGCTTTTTCTTTGTTACTTTTGTAGCTCAGTGTCCAACAAATGGTAAACCCTTGGCAGACCAAATTTCTCTTTCACTCAACAAACATGGATGAACCTTTTACTGGCTTAAACAGGGAGTGGAAGTGAAGATTATATGAAGGCAGGACAGGACGGCAAGGTGGCAGCAAACTTTTGTAACGTGTGTATTTTCTTCATTACACAGTAAGTTTACTGTGGAATATTTAGGAAATGCAAAGAAAAACATTCACCTGGAATGACATCTCGGTGGTAGAATTTAAGAGCATTACAGGCATCACCGGTTGTATGATGCCTGCTTGCTAATTTATTGTGTTCTTTGCCACTGTCTCAATCGTTTAAAAAATGATTGGGAAGTAATATTTTCCTATTTTTTTAAACTTCTGATAAAAACAAATGGTAATATGTGCAGGGTTTAGCAAAATGTTTTTTCCCCTGCTTTAGTTCAGCACCCCAGAGGGGCAAATGATTAATTTATGGTTTTCATAGATTATGGACCTTACATATTAACTAAAAAGCTAGGAGAGCAGCCTAGAATTCTAAAACAAACCTGAAAGATGTCTCATTCTAAACCAACCATACTTGACAGATGAGGAAAACTAAGGCCAGTGGTCCAGTTTCTTTCTTAAAAGCAGTAGGAGCCAGAATGGGTCCAACACTCTAAGTCCATTGTCCCTTACTAGGAATTACCTACCTAGCTAAAACCAAATTCTGTCTCACCACTGACTTTTGGTTTCTGAAAAGCAATCAGAGATGATTCCAGAATAAGAAAAGTAAATGACAATGTCCAGAATATGTACCTGCACTATAATTCTCAGGTGCCAGATTAAATAAATCAGTAGAAGGACAGTCAAAGTCAGTCATTTCTTGCTCTGAAAATTGTTTCTGACTTTGCCATAAACACTTTAGGTCTATCAGGAATTTTAAAAGTGGGTCAGTGAACCTGAGTTGGGGCTCACCGGTCAACAGACGGCGAACTACCGGACAAGGCTGACACTGGCGCTGCAGACTTCCTCCCCTGGTCCACCTAAGGCGCCACTGGGGAGCATCCAACCTGTTTCGAGCATCTCCCTGTTCCCGGGAACCCCCAAAAGGGGTCACAGTAACACCTGCATGGAGAGGGGAGGAAAGGGGAGAACCCAAAGTGCCTGTAAGAAAAGAACCTTGCTCTGTGTGGTCCTTCAGATGAGTGCCTTTCACGGGGGTCTCATGGATGCACTGCTAACTTTCCAAATTCAACACCACCCTCTCAGCAAGAGAACAGAAGCAAGAGTCTGAGTCCACGTAAAAAGAGAGATGAGGCCCTTCCTCTCAACAAACACGTCTGCTGGAGTTGGCTGACATCTGGGGACCCATTGTCCACATGCCTGTGCTGGTCCACTGCCACCCTTGATGTGACTCTAGTGTGTAAAGATGCACTACACGCTCACCCGTTAATGTGGACGTAAGCAACAGCCAGCTGTCTCATGCGATGCTCCATCATGAAAACAGTGATCCTTCCCAAGACTGGAGGAAGAGGAGAAGGACTGTATGCTGGTCTCCAACGGAACTGTCAAGGGCAAAATTACAACCACGTGCAATTTCCATCGTGTGTACAGTGCTACTCAAGAGGAAGAGACCTGAGGGAGAGATATCCAGTCCCTGATCAAACCTCAACCTAATCAGTACTCACCCCTAGAACAGTCCTCACTGTAGTACTCTTTCAAGGAAGAAAAGGGAGAGAGGAAGGCAGGCTTGGGGCTACCTACTCTCTTCATTTAGTTGCCACTTCAAAGGACAGCCTTCAAGTTTCACTGCAATAAGTATCAGACAGCTAGAGGTAACAGTGGGGGGGACAGGCAGTGAATGTGAACTCCACCTGTTTCATAGACTTAAAAACCAAAGACAGGCTCCAAATGTACAAACGAATAAAATATAAAAGGTAAATTTGTGGTAGAGTCGGAATACGTCCCGAGTGCCCTTGAAAATTTATCTTTCAGAGTACTTTTAAATATGGTTCACTCCCACATGCTCTTTATCTCAAGTCTCTTCAAAGAATTCTCTCTGCCCCTCGTTCTCCGCTCAGGAGGGTTCAGGAGGGAGAAAACCGTACCATGGATTTCATCTGTTTGTTTCCTCTGAGCCCTGGAGGAATTGTCCCTGATACTAAGAATGTGCCAAATGTGGAGAGCAAGTCTTAACATCAGAACATTCCAAACTCCCAGGGAGGGACCAGTTCAGCTCAAAGGGATTTTACTACTAGGATTCACTGGAAACTGGAAATAAATACAAACAGAGACAGCATGGCTCACGGGATGCCAGCGGATAAGCAAGAGACTGCCCAGAAGAGCAGAATGGGAAGGGAAGCCAGGCTCGCACCGCAGCCCCTCCCACTGGGCCGCCTCCACAGAAGACAGCAGGGGCCGTGCTGCAGCAGCCCGCCTTCCCTGTCCTCTACAATAAAACTTTAGATGTTGTCAGCTCAGTGTGAGCAAGGAGAAGAGCCCACGGGCTTCAGAGTAGAACCAAGCATTTATCATCGCTGTTGAGCAAGGCTTCATGGGAAGAACAGGGCACACATTGCATGGGCCGGTCACAGCCTCACTGGTCCGTCTCGACAGATTCTGGGGTGTCTGTGCACAGATAAGCAGTGGTCAGGAGCTTGTAAAACAGACTGAGCATAACAGGTCACCAGTTTACCTGCACAATGCAGGTATAGATGCATTTATTCTTTTTAATTCAACTGTTCTACATAGGTAATACATTCATGATTCGTGATCATAATATAAAAAGGTGTACTCCCACGACGTCCCATCTGCCCTGTTCCTTCTCTCAACCCACTAGTCACTTGTAACCACCTTTTATAAGTTTTCTATCCTTTCATGGTTTTTGCGAATATAAATATGCACTCTCCTCTCACTCTTTCTCACAAAAATGGTAGTGTGTGATTCATATGTTCTGGACCTTGCTTTTTATCCCCCAGAGATCTTTCCATATTGAAACACACAACTGGTTCATTCCCTTTTCCACCTGTACAATATTCCCTATACGGAGATGACATGATTTATTTAACTACTCTCTTATTAACGGACACTTTGGTTTTTCTGAACCTTTTACTATTGAAAAGTGATAAACAACTTTATATGTCAGGATTGCCTTTACATATTAAGATGTGTGTTTACTGCTCTGTAACTACCTGACCATTCTACAGAGAAAGAAGGAAGAAAACCGAGGAAGTGCAAATCCCATCTGAAATCATGACAAGGCCCTTCCAAAGCAAAAACATGGTCACGGAAAAATGAGATTTTGATTCTGTAAGATGCATATCTGGGAGGAGTGAGGCAGAATTCAATTATTTTGGTTGCCCATTCTCCATCCTTGTCTTCCTCCTGCTCACCTTCCAGAAGTCTCACCCCCTACTCATCCTCGGGACCATTCAGGCATCTGCCCGTTTAAGAACTTCTGACAGCGTTCTATCTCACAGAGGAGGGACACTATGGCAACATGGTGACAGTGAAGTGTCTGGTGCCACCTCAGAGGGCAGAAAGTAACCTTCTCCCTTCCCTGGTCATTATCTGGACCTGAACCCAGAGGTACAGCTGGGGGTAAATCCCTCTGTGTCCCTAGGGAAGCAGGGTTGAGCTGCTGTTGGCTGGTCCCTCTGGTCCCTCGGTAATAGCACGAGTCCCAGGTGAACCCCAGAGGTGAGCAGCAAAGCAGGACCCCTCAGCAGAGCCCAGGGTGGAGCCTAGCAGGCTGTTCCAGGCCTTTTCCAGCCACCGCCCCCAGCAGAGGAGCAGGAAATTCAAGGCTGTCCATGGAGCTGACTCATACTCTTTCCACAGGCATCCTGATGGTTCTATTCTAAGTTTACCAAGGGGAACATGCCTCAGGCAGGCAGAAGCAGAGCAGCTCAGAGAAATGTTGAGGCTGGGGCCTCAAATGAGCATTTCATCCGTGGCAGGTCAAGGTCCCCCCAGAAGGGCTAAGAAAGGTAAGGAACAGAGAGACACCTTCCTGTAAATATCAGCGGAGTTGAATGCCACAGACACCTCTTTTCAGCTGTGCATATGTATCATTACCTGTGTGTGCACACTGACTGGCTGAATTACCATGGGGTTCAAGTCACACTATTGCAAATGAATTATACTTGTTGGGAATATATCTAACTGGAATATATCATATATATTATACTAACTGGAATATATCAAGGCATTTTTGGAACAAACTGGAGAAAACTGAATATGGATTTGGTATTAGATGAGATTAAGGAATTACTGTTAATTTCCTTAGATGTGATCATGGTAATGTGGTTATTTTTTTAAAGTCCTTTACACTTAGTGGTACATACTGAAGTCCTCATGGACGAAATGATGTCTGGGATTTGTTTTAAAACACCCCAGCCCACCTTCCTGTCCCAATAAAAACGTGTGTGTGTGTGTGTCAGAGAAAACATGAGTAACTGAGGAGCACGTGGTGTCCAGTGTGCTATTTTCTTCACCTCTGGGAAGTGTAAAACATTTTATAACAAGAAAACAGGCTGTTATGATAGCCATGTGCCACTGAGAGACCTCACTGCTGACCG
Source organism: Trachops cirrhosus (assembly GCA_028533065.1). Taxonomy (NCBI): domain Eukaryota; kingdom Metazoa; phylum Chordata; class Mammalia; order Chiroptera; family Phyllostomidae; genus Trachops; species Trachops cirrhosus. The sequence goes on along the minus strand of CM052543.1, from coordinate 107,153,064 downwards.
GAATGGACAGTCCAGCCCCTATGCGTGATGCCCTGGCCCCAGATGACCACACCAAAGCAAGTCAACCACAGAAGGAACTGCACCAGATTTTTCGTCCTGGTTCTCAAACCTGGCTGCACAGTGGAATCATCTGGGCGGGGGGGGGGGGGCGGCGGTGTGTGTGTGTGTGTGTGTGTGTGTGTGTGTGTGTGTTTAAATTGGTTCTTGATTTAATTGTGTGGGGTAGAGCCTGAATTTCTGGATCTTTCCAAAGTTTCCTAGATAATTCTAACGAACAGGGAGGTTCAAGAATCAATGCTCTGGGAACCACACAGAGTGGTGTGGGAAGAAGTCAGGGGTAAGTGTGCAAGGACTGGGGCAGCTGGATGCTCTCTGCCCCTGCCTGTAACCCCCTGGGCCCAAGTATCTGGCTCCCCAGGGCCCCCAGCTTGGGATACAGGCTAAGCTTCCTTGAATTACTGGTGCAATCAAGGATGACACTAGAGCTACAGTAAAAACCAGGAACTTGGCAAATAGATTAAAACCGGAAGCGGACCCACTTCAAATCCAGATGGGAGATGACCTGTTATCAATGTCAGGACTGCAGTTCATGTCGAGCATTCCATTAACGGCTCCCTCTCCCCCACTTGAGCAATAAGTGCCAATGTGTATCTTGCCTGTGGTTAACTACACAGAAAGGCTCCCGTTTTAAGAGGCTGAGGGGCCTCGAGCGACTTCGTTTGTTACAGCTGCTGAGTGTAGGAGCCCCAACAGCTGTCCTTATTCAGAGCACAGAGCAACTGGCTATCACCCTCTCAGGAGCACAAGCCTCACCTCACCAAGAGACAAGGGAATTTTCCTGCAGCAGGTGGCACTTTCTGATGTACAACTGTGGGACTCTGCCCACTTTCTTGTGGCTTTGGGGTTAATTTTGATGTAATTCCCAGGGCCTAGGGAGGGGCAGGGGGTTTGCATCTGTTGAGGCCCTCCCTCCATATGTGGCTCCTTTGACCTTCCTTCCCACCAACCCTGAAGTACAACTGTGTTCCCATCTTACAGATGAGAGGGACGAGGCCCAGGCAATCTTAGTTATGACTCCACAGTCAACCAAGCAACAGAGAGTAGAACTAGAGTTTGAGCCACATCCTCCAAGATAAGCACCAGGATATACTGAACATAGCAGCTCTCATTTCCACCTGTAAGAAATAATCCAAAGGTTGCTTGGTGGCCCAGTTCTCCTGGATGAACCTATTAGTCATCAAGAGCCTGAAGATACAAAACCCTTGAACTTTCTTTTTCTTCCATCATTTTCCATGAGGACATGCATTTTCCCTCCACCTTCAGGAAGCTGGCTGCTGCCTCAGCCACTCAGCAGTCCACGTGGAAGGGGCAGAGCTTCTCACACGCCCAACTTTACAGTCTTGGCTGAGGACACTGGCTGAGGACACCGACCCAGGGCCCCTCCCTTGACACACTCATATGTTCGGGTCTGGATTCTGTGTATCACAAGGCACAGACCTGGAACGCAAGTCAACCTAGGTCCAAAGCCAGGTTTTGGACCTCTCCACTCCTCAGATGTACAAAACCTGCTGCTGCTACAGGCCCCGGCAGCATGGAGGCAAACCAGCTCGGGTGCAGGTGTTATTTAATCACAGTAAGTGCAAATAACGCTAGTATTTTACTTCAAAACCAGAACTTTGTGTCTCAGTAAATGTTGCCCACTCACCCCCAAACCCCTGCGTCTAAAGCTTTTGCCCTGGGAAACTTTGTTCCAAAGGTGCTGTCCCAAGTCAAAAGCTGCCTGGGACCCTTCTTCTGTAACTGCCTCAGGACTAGTCTTACAATAAATGAGCCAGCCGTTAAAATTAAAAAAAAAAAAAAAATCATTGCTTACTTTTCAGCCAAGCACTCATTTTTGACTTGCAGCAGATCCATCACCAAAGCTTATTTTCAACTTAATCATCAAACTTAGGTCTGATGACCTTAAGGTCATTTCCAAACTTCAATTTTACCTTCACAATTTAAATACTTAACACGACCATCTTTTCTCTTCTGAAGAATGCCAAAAGGCTTCTGAAAATGTTCCGAGCAAATGGCCAGGGCAGCTTCTGTGCACTGAGCCTCCTGAAGTGAGGTCACGACTTTGAAAGATACAACGCTCAAATACAAAGGAACATATTCAAATACAAAGGGATGTGTTCTGATATGTTTGCCTTTGAACAACAAAAAACCCAGGCCATGTGATCAGATCTTCCAGTACATTTTGTGTAAGACTATAATCCATCAAGCAGCATTAAGTGGCAGTAATCAAAATGAAATGCCAGGTGACATTTACCTGATGTGCCAAGTACACTGTGCCCTCGCATGTCCTCTTGAATTCTCACAGCAGCTCTCTGAGACGGGAACTGTGAGTACCCCCATTTTACAGCCCACAGCACGAAGAACCCCACCTGTGCAGCCACTGAGAGGTAGAACCAAAGGGCATTCTCACTCAGGGCACAGAGCTCTTAACCCCTCTGCTCATGCCCGAACCTCACCAGGTGAGCCTGCCACCTCTGGAGCCGTGCTTTCTGCATCAACACAACAGCTGCAGGGCACTCTGGAGAGACACAGGGGACATCTTCTGAGACAGCCCTGGCCACAACAGCCACATGGGAAGCAGGTGCTGCAGCACACGGCACTTCAGAAGCCATGGGAGAGGGTGTCCTTCCAGCACAGCCCACAGGCGCTCCCAATTCTCGGCTCTCAGCTCAGCGGCTGCAGCGCCCAGGCCCCAGTGAAGCACCCCCTACTGTCGTGTCCCAGCCTGCACCGGCAGACGTGTCCACAACGAACACAAGTGCCGAGCAGAACAACGTGCACATGGACAGCCCCAGGTGTGCAGAGAGACACCTGACGTTAAACACTGGGCTCTGCAGTCGCACCCCGAGTTGCACTCTGTGCCCCATCGGTTTCTAGCTACGAGTGTAGCTTTTTAAACTGGTCTCTCCATCTGTGAAACAGAAAAACAACGGCACCTGCCCCAAGGTATCTTAGAGTTTGTGATGCCAACTAACTGTACATGTAATAAAGCATATGGCACAGAGTCAGCACTTAATAAATGCTGGTTCTCGTGTAGATTATTCCAGTAAAGGTTCAGTAAACCATGGACAGCAGTGTGGACATAACGTGTCAAAAGTACCACGTACCTCAGGACAGAGTGGCTCTGCCACTGCGACAGAACTCTGTCGTCCCCAGCACAGGTGCCCAAGCAGGTAAGTTCCACCATGTGGTATCCTTTGGTAAATGATAACTAAACAACCCAATAGGTTCTTCCCGGACCTCAGAAACTCCTCCTCACAGCAGGGGCTTTCAAACGCCAGTGGATCCCCCCCCTCCACTTTTCCCCTGAAATGCCACCCTAACATCGGGGGAGATTGGTTCCGGACCTCTGTACTTCCCAGAGCAGGGGTTCCCTAAGCTTCACACCCACCTCGTGTTCTCCCCCAAGGTGTGTGTATGCTTGAGTGACCACCCAAAGGGCGGGGGACACGGGCTTGTCTGAAATCTTGGCTTTCTAGGCCTATCCGGGTAGTTCTTGGGCTGACAGCTACTGGAGTCTGATCTGAGGGCAGAAGAACAATCTAAACAATAAAACAAAACGAAAAGCCCCCCTGGATGACACCACACCTGCAGGTCCCATGCTGGCAGAAGGGAGAGTTCTGAATTGGGGTGGGTGGGGGAAGGCTTCCAGGAAGGAGACTGGTCCACAAAGCAGGCTATGGCAGGGAGGGGGGGGGGGTGGGCAGGAGGCATGCTTTTGAAAGCATTTTTTTAAATTCCTGCTGCTGTTTATTATCAGCTCTTGCCTAGAAGTAGGCTGTCCCACCCACTGCCCCAGGCAGTCTGTAGTTAGGGCTGGGCCACTACCTTGTAACAGGCCACCTGGGAAAGGGGCCTCCCCCGCCTCCCCTGCCTCTGGGAATGTATTTGCTCAGAAGCCACATCAGCAGCTGACCTCCAGCGGAGACTAGCAGCTCTGTCCCACAGAAGTGTGACGTGGGCCCCACTGCATGCGCCCCGAGTATTTTAGTAGTCACATTTAAAAAGTAATAAAAACCAGGCAACACTAATTAGAATGATATAGCTGACATAATCCAATACATCTACAATATTTTCATGTCAACAAGTGATCAAAATGAAAAGAATTACTAATGAGGTATTTCACATTGTTTTCTTCTTAACAAGGCTTCAAAATCCGACCCGCACTTGACACCGACAGCACAGCTCAGCTTGCACTAGCCTCACACTCCAAGTGCAGGACAGTCCAGGTGGCCAGTGGCTGGGGTGCGGGACAGTGCGGTTGCTCCAGCAGCAGGCCAGCATCTGGCGGAGTAATTTCCAGTCCCATCACCTGAGTTGCCAAGGGGGGAGGGACGGTGCCTTGTGCAAAATAAGACATCCCAGCCCCACCTCAAGAGGCCTCAGTAAAAGGCAGCTGGCTTCCTTCCAAGTTCCGCTGCGGCACAAGCCGCCACCCACGCAGCCGGTCCCCACTGCCTCTCTGCAAGATTCCAGAAGGCTCACTTTTACAGAATAACCCACCAGCGTGGTAGCTTGGGATTTGTGAGCACAAGTAGGAGATCCGGGAAAGTCTCCCAGAGGCAGGTAGACTCACTGGGCGGAAAAGTAGAATGCCCTGGCCTACTTACCTGCGCCAGTCCACTTGCCTATCAGACCTGAACCTGGCCCAAGCCTCAGCATGGCTTTTCCCTTTTGCTCTGTGCGCAGTGGTGAGCACCAAAGGAACTCCAATTCCCTCATTTGTGAGAGGAACAGGGAAGGTAAGGGGCCCTGTTTATAGTTGAAGGATATTGTGAGAACAAATTATGGCCCAGTAAGGGGTATTTCCAACTCTTCAGAGGGGCAGAGACATTTCTGGAGCTATTATTCCCCTGTGGATATTCAGTAGGGCGTTTAAGATTTCCGTAAATAGGGCCCTTTGCAGCTGTCACTTTAACTCCCTCTGACTCTGGCCAGAAAGAAGCTGCCTTTAACCTGGAGGAGGTGGCTGAGAGTGCCCATCAAACCCACTGCAGGTCACTCTCCGCCGTTACCTGGGTTTCCCATGTTCTGGGATAATAAGTCTTTCTGATTTAGCCTTCCTTGCTGGGGCGCCGAACTGAAATCTCTCAAAGGAAAAGTCTGACACGCCAGTATGGAAAAGTTCTCTTATCATTTGGAGAAAATAATTTAGGGTTGGGTAGATAAACATGTACAGGAAATACTTCTATAGAGGTCTTGATCCTCTGAAGATTAATAACCCACGGAACTGGAGACCAGCCTCAAACTCGGAGGAAATAGGCAAGTTATAAAAACAGGAAGAACGGGAAGTTTATTTTTGGATGAATATTTGTTCTAGTGAAGCTCTCGATACTGACAAAAACCTTGATCTGCAGGTCATTTGTTGCAGCTGAGCAGCTGCAGCGCATGTTTCCACAAGCTGTCCCACCAGAGATTTCCGGGTCTTTCTGGAAAGGGCCTCGCCCCACTCCTGCAAAACATCTGCCTCCTTGCCACTGGCTCGGGGACTCCTTTCTCCTTTATTCCTGTTGCTGAGTAGAATTCCCCAGCACAGCTAGAAGCCTCAGCCATCTCCCACCACCCCCTCCACCTTCACCCCCAGTGCCCAGCGTCAGCTGCAGCTCTGGGATCTGCCGCATCTGTTGCAGCAGGATTGGATGAGCCTCCCTCCACGCACTGCCAGCCTTCCTGGTCTCACCTGCCTCTCACAACCCCCGCCACCATGCCTTTCGTGGCTCCCCACTGCTTCTAGAATAAAATCATAAATTCTACGGGATGACTGACATAGCTCTTCAGAATCTGGCTCAATCCACCTTTACAGCCCCACCTCCATACGCAAGAGTGGCTACAGGATTTGCAGGACCCAGTACAAAATGAAAATAATCTATGGGGCCTTTGGCTCAAAAACTGAGTTTCAAGGTGGCAGCAGCATAAACCAAGTGTGGAGCCCATCTGAGCATGTGGCCCTGTGTGACCACGTAGGCTGCATGCAGCTGAAGCAGGCCCTTTCCACATGCCTTCCGCAGACCGACCCCAGACGGCAACCAACGCCACCACTCCTGGCAGGAACACTGCTCATCTGCCCTCACCCACCCTCACTGAAACCCACTCCGTCTCTCAAAGACGACTTCAAGACAAGGAACTCAGCTTCCACCCTCTCAAACAACCCAGTCAGATATCCCTTCCACGGGGCTCTCTGGTCCCGATTTAGCGTAGGGTTAGTCATTTACCTATCTCTCCTCCACACCTTAATCAGACCAAGAGTCCCAAAGCCTTGGGTCCACTGCTTAGTCACTCTGTGCCCTCCCCTCCCTCCTTTTGCGAACAAAACTTGGTACACATTAGGTCTGCTATAAATTTCCACTCCATGGCAACTAGGAATACTGCTCTTCACTTCTAATGGCCCTTACAAAACCTCCTACGACCTTGCCAAGTGACCAGATAAAGGGAGAATTAAAAATTCCCTGAAGATCTTGCTTTTACATAAGAGTTCGAAGCCCGAGTCCAGTGAAGACTGAATACACAACGAGCCTGAGGGCATCTGAACAGGAACTTCCACTAACCGTCATTATGAAACCTACTGGCCAGACACAAAGGCTGCCCATGTTGACTTTGGCAGTGACTTCACAGGTGGCCTAGCTGGCACAGTGGCAGTAATCTCACCACCTTCCTGGACACTGCCGGCACCATGGGGGCCGTGGTGGAGGGCTGGGGAACTACAGAGCCAGCATCGGCCCCTTCCCCCTCCTCCCTCTGACACAGGAGTGGGCAGAGCCCGGAGAGGAAGACAGTGATCGATGTTCTCTATTGCTGCCACAGGAACGAAGTATAAAGACAAGAACCTTGGGTTTTCTTACATAAAACTTTAAATGAGATCTTGTTTCCCTTGATGTTCCTTTTGAGCAAAGAAGCAGAATGAAGTGGGAGGCAGAAGAGATAAATGATTACTGCTCCCTCCTAAATGGGGACCTGCTTTATTATTCTTTAAGAGGAAGAAAAACATTGGAAATCCCAAATAGCTTCCTAAATGTTCCGACACAGTTGATTTTTCCAGCAATTGTCTACTGATCACGCTCCTGGGAGACAGGGAGGCAGAGAGGGAGGTGATACTGGATCAGAAAGCAAAGAAAGGCATTAACTACGAGATCTTCACTGAACTCAGTCAAGGAACCTTCCTCCCACAACAGACGTTCAGTAACTGTGCCACCACCAGTGCCAGCAGCAGTGCACATTCCCGAGCCAGTCCTCACTAGGTAAGGGCTGAGTCGGTTACTCTCCATCACACGTCTCCTGGCACTGGGGCAGTCTGTACTTTCCTTGTTGACTGGTTTCCCTGCTTACTGTGTAGCTCTCCCGTAAGAATGTAACGTTACCTGTGATCACCCAAAACCTGGAACAGTGCTGCCAACCTAGGAAGGTCTTCAGGTCATCATGAGCTTGTCAAAAATGTTGTCTCCATCCGTACAGGACGGTGCTCATTTCAGAGAGGAGGAGAAGTCAGGTGACAGGCTCTGGCTGTCTGTCTGAGGAAGGGCATTTCAGATGTTGCTCTGGCACTTAGGGAACTCTGTTTCAGAAGTCCTGGGCAGAAAAGCATCTTCTAAAATGCCCACTTTAGAGGCTCACTCTCCCTGCCGCCCATCACCCAGCAAACAATTCCTGCATATGGCTCTTAAGGAGCTTTTTTTTTTTTTTTTTTTAGTTGAAGCTGGTTTTAATGTTACAGAAAAGTACTTTGATTGTGAAGTATTTGGTGAATACCATAAATTTCTAAAACCTCAAGAAAAGGGTCAGGGGACCCTTCCACTATGACAAGGTAATTTTGCAGGGAGTCTCCTAAATGCTTTGCATGGTGTGGGGTATGTGGTAGGTGTTCAGTCCATGGTGGCCGCCTCGGTTTTAGTCACAGAACACTGAGGACAGAAATTCCACAAAGGGCTGCAAGAGCAATCTCCGCCTTAGTCTCTATTTACCACCTGGGTTGTGCTTTCTCTTTAAGAAATACAGTTGCTGTTCTCCAGCTACGACCGCTACAAAGGCAGTATGAACTCCCTCTAACAGAGGCTTTTTCACATCTTATAATCTGTAACCCTGATTGGTTAGTTTTTGCACAAAATAATGGTAAGCACATCCAGGTTGTAGTTTACGCGACCAAGAGCCACAGCTAAATATATTTGCTTCTGATATCAATAAGTAAAAACAATATAAAAATTTCAAAACACAATGGTAAATGCTTCAAAATTATTTTTGAAGTATTTTGGAAAGGTTAGCTACTGTGCATATGTGAACACTAGAGCATTAATACTATAGAATTTCATTAAACAAAATCAGAAATATTAACACTATGCAACACAGAATGCATATTTTTCCAACTTAAACCTAACAGTTTAGACTATTCACTAAAAATGCAAATTTTAACCTAAACATACATACATACATATACGTTTAGGTACAAGGGGAATTTATAAACACCGAAGAACGAGGGAGGGCAAGTATCTAAAAGACACCACGAGGCAGCAACGAGGCTCTTGTCGTGCAGTCTCTGCCAGGTTTCAGTGCGTTGCACAGTGGCCTCAAGGAACCAGGCCAGTGCCTCACCCACGAGCTGTGCTCTGTCCCTTATTTTAATACAACATGTCTGGGGGAGAAGTTCAACCTGAGTGAATCCAGAGCTTATGAAACTCTGAATCTGAGCCCTCAAGGTAAGGATCGCGTGTCTCCCATTAGGGGCAGAGCCAAAGACATTATCAGTGCCCAGCAAATGGCTGGATGGGTAGATGAGGTAATGCCAGCCCAGGGCGCCATGTGGGCAGGCTGCCCCTCCCGGCCCGTGCTTGCCTCCCAGCTAAGATACCCGGCTCCTACTCCATCCAAGGCGGCGTGCACATCAGCCAAGGCCCATGGACTCGGACTCCGTATTTGGTGATTTCCTGAGCCCACATCGAGGACCCTCCCTGAACAGCTCTATTGTTTGCCTTGGTGAGGGTGACTGGGCGAGGGACCTGGCCTGGTCTCCTCACTGGGGTGTTCACCGTGTACTCTTCATTGCTGTTTTCAATGGGTCTAGAAGTCTCTCAGTCCCCTCCAAACACTCTACCAGTGTAGACAAGGGACCAAAACCAGAGGGTGGAGGTAAGAAGGCAATTCTTCCCCCCAAAACACACACACACACACACACACACACACACACACTCCTGTTGTTCTTGATGATTTCCTAGGTACCCAAAGCAAAACCCAAACACTGAGCATGTGATCCATTATTACAAAATTACATGTTATAATATTATTTAGAATACATTAATATTATAATATTAATTATTTAGACTATATTAGCCCACCCTTTCCCGATTCTCCTCGGCTTCAGAGTAAACTGCTCTCCTGGGCAGCAACCAGCTCAGCCTGCACCTCCAGGCTGTGGGCAAATCCTCTGGGGGAGCCATTTCTGGCTCAATAGGTGGAGGGGGAGATTCTGCATTTCTAACCGCTCCCCAGGGATGCTGGCCCCAAGAGGCAGCTGTGAGTACTCAGGCTCTAGGAATCCTGGCTGGCCAGGCCTGTCCCCTCAGCTCTAGATTCTTGGGCCCCCATCCCTCCTCTTTCCTCTGAAGGACGAGGCCCTTCACCAGCCTCAGGAAGCCACTGGGGAATTCCCCCATGTTCTCACCCCAGCAGATGCCCCATCCCCATTCCAGACAAGAAACCAAGAAAAATCATCTTCCCCCTCCCCCACAAGGGAACATTTTGCCTTGGCAAGCAGTCTTTCCTTCAAATACTAAAAATTCTGAAGACATCCTATGTTCACAATTCAGAAAGAATAATTTTGCTACATTACTTCCCTTTTACCTCCCCCAAAAAAGTGTGTTAAGGGGAGGGAAGTTGACTCACAGTTTTGAACTTTTTGGAAGGAAGAGGAGACAGAAACACAGATTCTTTGAGAACATAACACAAAGTCCAAATTTAAACTTTGTTCTAGTTTAAACATCACAGTCCCCATAAAGAAGTATCTAAAACTCTGTTTTACTTGTCAAATAACAAATTTCTAAGATTTAAAAGCCGAGAACATTCTCCGCCCTCCCTAATACACACCTTAAAAAACGGCACATTTTGTGCCTCCACCTCATGGGAGGGGAGTGCCAGTGCCCTCTCATTGTTCAAGTAATGTGACAAAACAAACAATTAACCAGAAAGTCTGGCAGAGTTCTCAGCAAGGTACAAGTTCAGACAATAGCTGAAGGTATTTCTTTTTGGTACAGAAATGGAGTTGCTGGAACTTGAATGCAAAGATTTTGAAGCTGGAAATTCTGCCAGAGGAAAACTGCATTAAAATGGGGAAAAAAAAAAACAAACAAACAACAAACCCATAAACCAACATTTTTTAAATCTGGAAAGGAAAGAATTTTGAAGTGTTTAAAACAGGTAAGCAAAAGGATAAATACGACAGAGACCACCATTGCTAACAAAGTGATGTGCCCTGGCGGGGGGCGGGGGGATCTTAATTGAGCAAAGCTGAGGAGGAATGCCTGGATACACATCACCTCCCCACCCTGTTCAGACTCATCCTGAAATCTGCACAGAATCCAGAACCCTCACGGAAGATTCCAACACCTACAGAAATGTCTGATGGTCTGAGCAGAGGAGCCATAATCCTGTTCAGAAGGATGGCTGATGAGCCAGATTAGGCAAAATAAAGGAGAAGTGTTTCCAGAAATAACCGAGGCTGCACCTGGACCCAGCCCTTTGCCACAAGATCATGTGGCAAAACTGAAAGAACTCTATCACCAGAGGCCAGCAACTCGGCTATGGAAATCCCCACCCCAGGCTCTGGACTCTGTTTCCTCTGTTCAAGGTCAAAGAAAGGCAGTCCTGGCCGCAACCCGGCCGGGAGTGAGGCAGCAGTAAGTGCAGTGTGGCCCTACCTGTGAGCAATGAAGACAAAGCAGTCGGGAGAGGCCGCCAGAGAAGTGGCGGGAGTGGGGGACTTATAGAGATGCAGGTGGTGGTCAGTCCAGAATCCGGATCCAGAATGCCTGAGTCCAAATTCAGATGCTTTTTGAGAGCAGTATGACCTTGGGCAAATTACTTAATCTCTGTGTGCCTCTGTAAATGGGGATTCCAGAACAGTACTTACTTTACTGGGCTGGGATGATTAACGGTGTTAAGCACCAAAAGCATTTTGAACAATACTGGCCACATGTAAGCACTATTTAGGTTTTGCATATTTGTTTTTTTTCTGTGTTTTCTAAAATAAGCCATATTAATTTTATCACCAGCACACTGATTGCTTTACTCCCACACAGGCCCCCTCAGCCTGTCATTCGTCACTCATGAGCTTTGGCCCTTCCTGCCAAATGGCACAAACTTATCTCAATGTGCACACATATACACTAGAGCTGCAATTTTCAACCGGTGTGCTGCAAGAAGTTTTAAAACATGCAGTACCTGACTATTTAGTCAGGGCCCCTGACCTCTTTTCCCTTAGACTGTCAAATAAAAAAATAACAGCCAACACAATTACAGCCGTCCGGTGTGAATGCCCTGTCCCGGGTCATGTAACAGATCCGCATCTCGCTGGTGAGGCAGCATGATCGGGTAGTGTCTGGTTAGTGCTTGGCACCAGAAATCCTTATATACAAGTACAGTCACCTGATTGTTCAAAAAGTCACTTTGGAACAAAAAGGGTAGGTAATTACTATTATTTTTTTTTTTTGGTAAATCAATCAAAATTATACCTATTTTTTGTCAGATTGGCAAAAAGTACATTTTTTGGTGTGCAGAATTTTAGTGGTTTATGTGTGCCCTGAGCTGATGAAGGGTGAAAACTGCTGCACTAGGGAGACCAACAGTGCAGGGCAGGCCTTTCAGCACTAAAACTAGGGCAGTGCCGGGCGGACTGGAACCGTGGGTCAGCTTAGTGTGTGAAAGAATAAAGAAAACAAGAGCCACGTCTCTGACATCACAGCTCAGAAGTGCCATGGCCAGTGCCAACGGTCTGGTGGAGCTCCTCCAGGGCCCTCTGCTCTGCATGTGCTTCAGGCAAAACTTGGATCATGCTTCTGTAGGTGCAGAGCCCCGTGTCCTGTGTCACCCGGTGCTGTGCTCCCATGTTGTTCATCATTCCTTCTCACCTTTCCTTTCTGAGGCCGCACACCACCCGGTCATGTGGACGTTCCGCACGGCTCACCTACTGCCGCTCTCCTGGGCTGCCTCACCAGCGGTTTCAGCTCCCATAACCCTAAACACCACTGCCCATGCAATGTTTTCACCTAATTACTATCTATCTGTAAATGTGTGGAAGAGAAAAGTTTAGACAAAGATGAACTTAAAAAAAAGTAATATATATAACCAAATCGCTTTCTAGAAAAGGAGACTAAATTCTATTCCCAACTGCATGTATGAAAATGGCCGCCTTGCCAAAGTCATACTAGCATTTAAAAATATTTTTCTATTTGATAACAGTTGAAAAAATGCTATTGTTTCATTTGCATTACTTTAATAATCTGTGACTACTGCTGTGAAACTATTATGTTTCCATTGCATTGCTTTAATAATTTGTGGGCTAACTATTTTGTTCCATGTTTAGCCAACTGCATCTTCTCTTTTAAGTGGTTAGCTTGGCATTTTTTTTTTAAAGTATTAAGTTGTCTATATCTCTACTGGTTGTCTTAGTGTCTCTTGTAATTTCCTGAACTCTTCAGTTTTATATTAAGTCTATATATCAAAATCGAGGCAAACTTTTGCTGATTTGTTAAATTTGTCTGTGGTATTCTCACACAAACAGAAGTCTGGAAACTTAATAGTGATTTCCTCTGTAATTTCTTCCAACACGTTTATGTGCGGACAGTCCTTCCTCCAGAGATGAGTTTATCCACCTATGTGTTCTAGCTCATTTTTTGAAGGTTTTCATTTTGTTCACATTTACCTCACAGTTTTGAAATAAAATGGGAGGCGAGGTTCCACATTTGAAGGAAATCATAAAACCCATGGTACAATGGAGCTGTGCTGAAATGAGGAAATTGTTAGAAATTAAATCTGCAGGATACAAACTGGGGATTTGCATGAGACCTACTCTCAGTAATGAATCAGCTCATTAAAAAGCTGTACTTGACAATGAATAGGATTAATCAGAACTGTGCCAGGGACATGCAATCCTCCTCCCTCCCCACGCCCTGGCCTTCCCGAGTGCTGCTTTAGAGGATGCGTGGCAGACGCAGAGAGTACCACAAAATGAGAAGAGGGACCGGTGGTCGGCAGGCCCTTCAGGCCCCACACCTGGGTGAACGAGAGATTCTACCTGCCAACACGTAACGGGGAGAAGGAACCGTGAGAGGCGCCTGTCAGCAGCTTACAACAGATCTCTTCTCTGCCTCCTTATCAAAAGGCAAAAGATTTCATCGCAATATGCATACATATTATACACTGGAGCAGCGACTTTCAACCGGTGTGCCACAAGGAGTTTTAAAACATGCAGTACCTGGCTATTCAGTCAGGGACACTGACCTCTTTTCCCTTAGGTTGTCAAATAAAGCAATTTGGTAATATATATTATTATTGGGGTTTTTTTAAGTTCATCTTTATCTAAAAATTTCTAGACATTTACGGATAGTAATTAGATGAAAACATTGCATGGGCAGTGGTGTTTAGGGTTATGGGAGCTGAAACCGCTGGTGAGGCAGCCCAGGAGAGCGGCAGTAGATGAGCCGTGTGGAACGTCCACACGACCGGGTGGTGTGCGGCCTCAGAAAGGAAAGGTGAGAAGGAATGATGAACAACATGGGAGCACAGCACCGGGTGACACAGGACACGGGGCTCTGCACCTACATCCCAATTTTGCCAACACGCAGTTATTGCCACAGAGATAAGGATGGGGCAGCACGTTACTCAAAATAATCCTGAGTGTAGCACTCGCCCACCGTTCAGACACCCGCACGCAGATGTGCTGCTGCTGCGGGCAGCGCCTTATGTGGGGAAGTGGACCCCTGCCCAGCCTGCCCCTTCACGTGGATCTCCAACCTCTTTCCCAAGTCCAGAGTGAACACTCCAACTGAACTAATCTCTCTGTGTTGAATAACTATAGATTTTTTCTTTGTAATGATAAATAATAACAATAATAATAATGGGAATTACCAGCTATAAGGAAGATTTTTTTAGTGTTTCCTGGTTCGTGGCTCCCTTCTCCAAAAAACCATCTCAAACATTCTCTTATAGTAGGGAATGATACGGATTATACTTTTTGGTGAATGAATGAATGAATGATTGGATGAATTCAATAATTGTTATTGCCAATTGTTAGGCTACTCCTGATAGTGGGAGCAGAAAGCCAGAGATCCAGGTTCCAACCCCAGCTCTGGCACTTACCAGCTGGGAAATCTTGAGGAAGCTACTTACCCTCGGAACTTGGGCTCCTCATCTCCAAAATGGATTCAAAACAGCAAAAAGTGTTGTAATAACTACTAAGAATGTGTGACAAGTACCCAGGCAAGAAAATTATAAAATATCAATCAAGAGTGGCTGCTACTTGGGATAAAAAACCTTTCCCTGAGTCATATGCATCTATGGATGAGACGTCTCCGAGTAAGTAAATTTTTAAAATTCCAACAAACAATTTAAATTCCCGTTTCTTCTCAGGTAGCTGATCTGCTAGAAATAGATCAATCACAGCTCAACAACTAAGCAATTTCATGTCATTAGGTTCGGAAAGATGATTCTGCAGATGAATCCCTGCTTTTAAAATTCATAGGTGTCTGGCAAAGGGTGATGAGTTTGTTCAGAGGCCTGGCGCCCTGCACAGGCCTCCCGCCTGACGGAAACAGGCGGCCACTGGGAATGGACATGTACAAGGGCTTAATGGACCTTGAGTTTCAAAGAAGCCTCAATAAACACAAAAACCAATAACTTCTGGGTCAAATCTGATTGAGGAACACATACTACATGAAGACTGATTTCTTATCACTTAAGTTTCAGACAGGGATCAAATGTTCACTTGACACCTGAACTTGAAGAAAGAAGCACACCTGAAGGGTTCAAGACATGCGCAGTGACCAGGACTTGCCACATCTAGCAGCTTCTTTCCATCACCAGCTCCTCCTGCGGTATCCAGCCCACTGGCTGCCCATCCTGGTACCCTGCGCCAGAACTCCCTCATTCCAGCCCAGCTTCCTCTCCAGTCTCAGATCTGAGTGTTCCGTGTTGCTCCACCTGTGGCCCCAACTCCACTGTCTCCGCACACTCTTCACTCACCAACTGTAACGCCCACCGCTGACTCCACCCTCAGAGGCCTTCTCCCCACTTGTAGGCAGAATGTCTAAATCTGTCCCTTCAAGTCTGCTTGTGGGGTTGGAAAGAGGGTGACTTGTCCCCTGCATAGCTTATACTCCCTAGCGCTCTCCCCAACACCTGCGCCCTATACAATGGAAGTCAGAAAGCTCTGCCACATGGAATCTCTCACCCCCCCATCTGCACCCCAATTCTCTCACATCCACTACTTCCTTTCCTCACCTCCCTGCATCACCATTGTCTCTCATGGGCTCCTACAGTGGCCTGAAGACCTCTTTGCCTCTGACCTCAAGTGCAGCTCCCACACCATACTCAATTCCTCTTCTAGCAAGTCAGCTTCTCCACACGTTTACTCAGTTTCCTTAATAGTGGAAGGAGGCACTGATGGCACCTACCTCATAGGGCTGTTAAGAGGATTAAATGACATTAGGGGTGTCAGGCATCTGGCACATAGTAATAAGCTCAAATGTTTTTGACTTATAGTTGGAAGCCCCGCTCTGGTCACGTCACACCCCATTAAAAACCTTCAATGGCTCTTGGCTGCTTATAGAGTAATTAGCTTGCATTAAAGGTTCTTTCTTTCCTCTGCCCCAAACTACGTTTCTCTAAATCTCACCCTTTGAACTATAATACTCCACTTCCCTTCAAATAGCTTTTGCTCTGGCTGACGCCTGCTGTTTCAGAGGCCAGCAGTTTATTTGGAATCAGGATGTCTTGGGTTCAAATCCCCACTCTCACCACTTACGAACTTCCTTGGGCAAGTTACTTAAATGTTCCAGGTCTTAGTTTTCTTAGCATGAAAGAAGTTGCTGCGAGGATTAAATGAGGAGGGTGCCATCTTAGCCAGAGGCCTGGGGCATAGTGAGAACTCAGTAAGCACTGGTTACTCTCTTCCAGTTCTCTAGTGGTCCTCTTGCTTCATAGAGCCCATGTGTCGTCCACCTCCACCTAAAACCCCTCTCTGCACAGCGGACCCTATCCTTCAAGGCTCAACTCAAACAGCACCTTCTCCATGAGGGTGAATCCAAAACCTGCCCATCAGCTAATCTCCTTTCCCTTCTAACTACCTACTGCACAAGGCGCTACTCTGGGGTACTTCGTGCTAAGAGCTCCATGAGCTTGCCCTACTGCAAGATGTCCTTTACTCCAGTGGTCCTCAGCCTTTTTGGCACCAGGGACTGGTTTAGTAGAAGACAGTTTTCCATGGACATGCGGGGTTGGGGGAGCAGGAGGCGGAGCTCAGGTGGTAATTCCAGGAAGCCCGCAGCTCACCTCCCCTAGGGGTTGGGGGCGGGATTGGGAACTCCTGTTTTACTTGACTGACAGCATTTACAGACAGGCCCTGTGTCTGATTCATCTTTGTGCTCTCCACACAGCCCTGTGCATGGCAGAAAGCTGGTAAATATTTGCTGAGCGAAAGAACAAACTTTTGGAGGAAAAGCAAGAGGGAGTTACAAGCTTTGAAGACTAAGGACCCAGCACTGCCGTGTAACTGAGCAACAGGACAGAGATGGATTTGTCCTGGGACACGCTGGATAAGCAAAGAAAGTTTTATTCCAAAGGAGCACTGGAGCCAAACTACACAAAGTGAAGTGAAGCCAGCCTCCTCCGCCTACTCCCAGTGAAGTGTACCTGCTCCCCGCACCCGCCACCACCACAGCCGAAGGTGGCCGCGGTTTTAAACAAGTCACGCTGCCTCAGGGCTTCAGCCCCAAGGAGACGGACTCATGTTATCTCATGTGCCTGAAAAATTAGATCTTTGATCCCAAGAGGCTATTCTAAACTTCTAACCAGGCCTGTCTGTGTAGCAGTTCACTCCCTAAAAGCATGTGTTGGTAGCAAGTACAGCTGCATTCTTAATCACTTACACCCCACAACCAACTAAATAAAGATAGCATGAGGAGGTCTGCCATATGCCAAATTCTTCTTTTAAATAAGAACACAAGAACCGTTCATACAAGAAAAATTTAGTCATGACCATCAGAAAAGGAAACAGACTTGACTTTTCTCTTTATTTTGAATGAATACTGAAGTAGAATAATTTCGATATTGAAATAGATGCACACTACCTCTCGGCACCCTCATTTGCCAGGCTTATGTGGTCTCTCTATGGCCTGGCCTCTGAGACCCTCACCCTAACACTGGTGCATTTCCTGATCTTAACTTAGGCCTGCCGGAAATCAGCCAAATAATAAAGCCAGCCCTCACTGCTCCCATCTGAACAAATAAACACTTTTCTTATTGGCTTAGTTTGTGGCTTAGGACATAATCTCTTTTCTCTTTTACCCAAACCCTACCACTATATCAAGGCCAAACTCAACTTCCCTATCTTCTGTGACGCTACTCTCAACTGCCTAAACCAGTGATTTTCAACCTTTTTCATCTCAAAACACACATAAACTACTAAAAATCTGCAGCAACCAAAAAATGTATTTTTTGCCAATAAGACAAAAAAAGGTATGATTTTTTTTCATTCATACCAGACAGCTATTGTTGTGTCGGCTGTGTGCATGTGTGTGTGTGTGTGTGTGTGTGTGAGAGAGAGACAGCCTAAGGGAAAGCAGGTCAGTGCCCCTGACTAAATAGTCAGGTATTGCTAGATTGACCACTTCTTGAAGACAGGAGTCTTGGCTAGACTTCTTCAGACATGTCACTTCCTCCAAAGCACCTGACAGGGCTGTCCTCAGCCCTGTAGAGGATACACAGGCGTGAATACTTCTTCAGTGAGGCCATGGCAGAACAGCCTTCTGGCATCAATTTTAGCGATTATCTCCTGGCTCTCTCAGGTTTAGCTCTCTTAAATCACTCTGGCTCCCCGACACATCACCGCATCTCTCCTTCTTAAATAGTTATCTGACACTTTAATTAAATCAAGATTTGGTTATACACGGCCTCGATTATGTAAATCTTTATAGCTAATCTTGTAAAATTCAATGGTCATATTTTCACTCTTAGCTTTTCGTCTTATTCCTACATTCAAAAGTGACCTCTGTTAACAAATTTTGCTTGGTTTTCTATGTAGTAATTACTACTTCATTTATAAACTGGGCTAGAGCTGAAAATGATTCTCTCACTAGGATCAAAAGCACTTTCGGTCTTAGAGCCATCTCTTCTGGAACCATCCACCCCACATCACCCATCGAGACTGGCTGTTCTTGGAGTTTAAATGTGTGGCTGCAGTGCTGGGGCTTCTTCCCTTCATTTCTGTTCTGTACTCGACCCCGTTTCTTAAACTTCAAGGTCTTCTCTTTCTCCCTTGCTGATAGAATGCCCTTCTAACTCACTCCCCAGTTTTGGTGGAGAACTGCACCTGGAACTCCAGCCTCTAGGATTCTGCAGCAGAAACTAACATCCATCCCACCCCCAGCTTTGCACCACCCACCCCAGCAGGCAGTTTGGTTTCAGCTTTCTCCCTCTGCTAAATTGGTGCTCACACACTGGCATTCCATCTTGCAAAGTTTGGTAGATACCTCTCTCCAGGAGGTTTCTGGGGTTATACTGTTTTTATTCCTTACTGTCATTTTATTAGAGTTTTGGGAGGAAACAGAGATATATATACACTTGTTCAGTTTACTATGTTTAACCAGAAGTTAAGGACTGAATGTTTACAAACAGAATTACAAGGTCAGTCACCATGTCTTCTACCATTTTTTTCCCTTCTAGCTTCAAGTACAAAAACTTAAGTACTGAGAGCTCAAGAAGTCTTTGCCAATAGTGGTGGGCCAGTATTTTAACTAAATGCTAATATTTTAGAGCACTCAGATTGTAAAATGTAAAACAGTGAGAATATTAAAACACACGAACATCTGTTAATTTTCCTTAGGTACCCTAAGGGCACATGGGTTTCCTAGGAATGCGGACAGCAAAGGAGGATCAGGTGCTTTATGCAAGCCTATAGTCGCAGGAGCTCAATTTCAACATAATCTGGAAATTCCTTCTTTACAACACAACACAACAAAGCAAAAAATCTTTAGGAATAATATAGTTTATTTTATTATTTTACTTTTTGCTCAAACAGCAGTGAATAAATAAATGCCAGTGCTGGTAGAACTCAGTTTCTTTGCATTTCAGACAAAGTCATTCATTTATTCAACAAACACAGTACTTAAGATTCTACAATGTTCAGGTACTTTCCAGACACTAGTGTACGCCACAGAAGACAAGTGAGGTTCCTGCTCACATACAGGGAGACAGAACATATGCATAAATCAACAGACAGTAATAAGTCCCACACAAATTTAAACTCAGGTGATGTAATAGGAGGTGACTAGGGTCAGTGAAAGCATCCCAGGAGCTGACATTTAAACTCAGACACACTTGCTCTGACTGGTGTGGCTCAGTTGGTTGAGCATCATCTCGCAAGGTGAAAGGTCACTGGTTTGGTTCCAGTCAAAGCACATGCCTGGGCTGCAGGCAGGTCCCCAGTTGGGGTGTGTGCGAGAGGCAACCGATCAATGTTTCTCTCATTCTCTTCCTTCCTCCCTTCCCCTCTCTCTAAAAATAAACAAAATCTTTAAAAAAAACAAAACAAAACAAAAACACTCAAGATACATTTACCACGAAGGAGCCAATGATGGGAAGAGCAGGAGGAACAGCACTTTAGTCAGAGGGTATGGCCAATACAAAGACACTGAGACAAGAAAGAGTCTTCCTGGCTGGCAGGAGAATGGTACCAGAGGAGCAGATGGTGTGATACAAGTCAAGGCAAGAATTCGGGATTGGTACACCAGGTCAGGAATTTCCAATATAAAACTGCTGGAAGGTTTTAAGCAATGAGAGACGAGAAGCAATGTGGTTCCTGTAAAGATCATTTGGCTACTCTGTAGAAAATGTATTACCCAGGAGCAAGAGTGAGGGAGGGTGCCAGAGGGCTATGGCAATACTTCAGGTGAAAGACTGTGACAGCCTGACCAAGGGAGGGAACTGCCAAGAGAAAAAGAGGACAGTTTCATATTCCTGGGGAGGAATGACAGACGACCTCATTGATGGGTTAGGGGTGGACAGGCAGCGCAGCAAAGTGGGATCAAAGACACCACGAGATGTGGGGTCTGGCCCACTGAGTGAATGGTAATGTCATGTGTCAGCACAGGGAAGGTTGGGCAAGCAGGCTGCCCACTTTAGAGGGCTGAAAGTCCTGTTCTGGACACTTAAGTTTAGATGCATGTTAGGCATCCATGTGGCAATGCTGATAGAAGCCTGGAGAAGTCATCTGCACGCAGATGGTATGGAAAGCCGTGGGACTGGATGGTACCCAGGCAGGTCGGGTGGGGAGAGGGGGGATTGAGGGGGAAGAAGGAGCGAAGGGAGAGAGACAGGTTTGAGCCTCTGTGGTGCTCCAGCACCCAAGGAGGTGAAGCCTCACTGAACTATGCAATCACGGCATCTTAATATAAACTAGAAGTTAAACTCACACCTATGGTTACTGACAGAATTACAGTAATGTAAAGCAGCTGCATCTGAAGAATGCTCTACAATTTAGAAATAATTAAAATCAATCGGCATTGTATATACATGCAAACAATCATAATTAAGATTTTCATTTTGCAAGACTACAGAAGGTTTGCTTTAGTACGCACCAAAAAAGGATTAGACAATGGTGCGCGCATATGGTCAAATTGAGTAATAGAAATGAATCTACCACGTTTGGGGCATTTTATGCTTCTGTCAAACAATTTACTGGCGCAACCCATACTTTTAGCCAACACTGAACCCAATTACATTTGATTTACATCCAAAAGTCCAAATACATCCCCAAAAGCCAAATATAAAGCATCAGACTTCACTCAAGGTCCACAGTGAATCCTGAAACGTCCAAGCTTCTAGGAGCGGCTAGGCTTGGCAGTACTGTATTAACCATCTGCAGACCAAACAAGGGCCGTCCCAAGGCAACTATTTCCAGAAGGGATTACGAAAAGACAACACTTAAAACAGATATGCTAGACATCTTTAGAACACAAAGAAAAACATCAACATACTAAAGACAAACTGAAGTCTTGCCAAAGTGTGGCCCAAAGAGCAGCAGCAGCAGCATCAGAAAACTTATTAGAAATGCATGCTCTCTGCTCCTCCCCCTGATCTGCGATTTTGCGAGACCCCGGCTGATTCACAGGCGCATCAAAGCCCTGGTCCAGGAGGCCTAGGCGTCAGGACACCTGCTCAGTACTGCACTGGTCACAGAGATAACCAGGTGAATGTAATACTCAAACACTTTACTCCAGAAGCAGCAGCATGATCAGTTTTTGAAAAAGAAACATTCATACTAGTAATTTCCCCTTAATGGTTTTAACGTAAAATAAAGTTAAAATCTGTAATCAAATATTAAACATATTAGAGAACTGCATGGCAACTAAGTATAAACAAACATAAGTATAAACAACTTGTCCATGACCAAAGCAAGCTGTTTTAAAAGCTCCTCTCTTCTCTTTATTGCATGGCCTAACAGCCTCAGTAATGATGGTTTTCTGGATGAATTTTCTCAAGGAGCACATAAAATTGATTGTAGATATTCATTCACCCAGTACACACTTTCATTCATTCGGCAGATACTGCTTAATCCCCAATTATGCCAGGCATTGGAAACAGCATTAAACAAAACAGGCAAATGCCCTGTCCTTCTGTGAACCCTAATGTTCACAGGCAGAAGGACCTGAGTCTCTGGGAGCTGGGAGCTGACAGACCCCCCCACCCCAAGTTTGGTACACAAGATTAGGGAGAAGTCAAAGGGTTCAGGGTACAGGTTGCACATCTACAAAACTCCGGGTCCATTCCTTACAAATGAGGGCACAGTTCAGTCATCCCATGCACCACATCCCCAGTTTAAACATTATCCTTTCTCTTCTGCCAAACAACTGCCTTGCTCCCCAACAACTGGCCCAGGAAACCTTTCATGGACCAACCTCGCTTGGCTCCAGGCACCTGTTCCCCAACAGATCTTTCGTCCCCCCAACTTTTCCTCCTGTCTTGTGGCTATCTTTGGTGCAGTACAAAGCTAAAACACAATCAGAAACAATGATGACAATAACAATAGTGGCTTGCTAATATTTTCCCATCTGCTTTCTTCTGTGCCTGGTGTTATCTCATTTTACTGTGTCTACACTGGCCCATTTTCCAAAAGAGAAAACTAGGGCTTAGAATTTAAACTGCGCTAGATCACATGATGTAACAAGTGGCAGAATCAGAACTCCAACTGTCTTCTTATAGCACTTTTCAGCTTGGTGGAGGAAAAAAGGGGAAGCCAACATAAAAATATTAGAGGAAGTTGTTTTCCAGGGAGTTACTGAAATATCCTTTTCATCTTTCCTTTTATCACTCAAAGAGCAGTTAACAGGGCCAGTTGCCATAAATCACCCTCAGTTTTCCCTCTTGGCTTAAATCTTATTTTATTCTGACCCCTAATATTTCTAGCAAAAATGTTTAAAATGGAGATTCTTTCCTCCTTCATCACAAATTTGTTATAAACATGAAGCCACTGTTAACGATCATCCAAACGAGCAGGACGAAAACTCCCCCATTAAGTCTAATCCACACACCTGAACTTAATGGGACGTCAACACCCCAGAAGATTAATCAGCACCATGGGCTCCTGAGACCACAAAGGCTATTTTGCGGGAGTAATGCTGCGCTGCACTCTTCTGTGATTACACCTCATTTTATAACAATGTTCAGACATTTGGTTTGAGCAAGTATAGTAATTACATCTCTCACTTTGAACTAATTTAAGCAGCTATATCTGAGCTCCTCTGCGAGTCCTCAGGCTCCGCCACCCTCCTCCCACCCAGAGCACTCCTGTTAGAGAAGACCCAGGGCCTCTGTGCTGAGTGACTGTCCCTTCTTTCCTTCCTTCAGGCACTCCTCACAGGCACAAATGAATTCTCCAAGCAGATCTGCCTGCGAGGGCAGCAGCCCCCCTCCAGCCCCCTTTCTTCCTGGACTTCACTGGATGATCCCTGGGGGAAGAGAAGACAACCAGGGCAATCACATTCTTCTGCTCCCTAACTGTGACTTGGGTTTAATTCCCAGGCCGCAGTATCCTCATCTGTAAAATGGTGCTCCTTTCTGGCCTCCATGTTGCTGATACTGCTGCCCTGAGATCAGAACATCAACCACCCCAAGCTAGCAGGTCCTCCAGGGCCTGGACAACCGTCAGAGGACAAACACCACCCCAGGAGCAGAAACTCCCACAGTCTGTGCCCCCAGAAAAAATGAGAACCCGAAATTTTCTAATCCTCTCCACCCACAAACTTTCCAATCCTTCACTCTCCTTATAGTTCACTCCTCACAGCAGTCAATAATGAACTGTTAAAAACAAAGCAACACCAGGTTCACCTCCTCCCATCTTCCCCCAAATCAAAGAGCCCGTTTTTGCTAGGTGAACCAATATTTCATCAGCTCACATCTGTGCACAAGTTTGTCTCCAAGACACAAGGAGCTGTTGCAGAGGCAATGATAGGGGCCTTGTACTCTGCACACCACACCTGGGATGCCCTGACTTTTTACCTCTGGGAGGATTTTTTTAAGGAAGGGGAGAATGGAATGTCAGGGGCAGGTAGCAACACACTTCAGAATGTGTTATATCACTCTCCTTTTGCTTGGCAAATAAACCCTCCTCGCTGCAGGTGAAAAACAGGCCAGAAATAGTTACCACCAAGTTGTCCTCTGCAGGGACAGGATCTGTTCCATCAGAATGGCCTGTCAAAGGAAGCCGCCACTTCCTCAGAGATAAGACCCACCTTTCCCAAGAGCTCAGACCTACAGCCAGGCAGGGCCCTCCACCAATCCATGGGCCTGGGCTTCTGGTCCAAGTCCCTGAACACTAGTTGGGACAGTGGAAAGTTTAGTTTCTTTTTCAAATGGGGCATTCAGCTCCTTACTTATGGCTAAAAGTCCCACAATAGAAAGTTTATGACCTCATAGCTAACGTGAACTAAAAATAAAAAACCTCTCAAATCACAACTTAATAGGGACTCAAAGATGGCTGTACATCTCCATGTGAGTGTGTGTTGGTGGTGGTGGATGGTTAATAGCTCGGACTGAATTTAAGGAAAATACTACATGCAGTGAAAACCCACCTCATGACCATCTTTAGGGCCATTCAACTGTCCTAATCAAGCAGTAAATATTCAGCATGAGGGGATCTAATCCGCTGCTAGATGGCCACAGATACAGAACTGCAGTAAATCAAAGAGGTGGGTGCTCAGCATGCAGAGTATCTCTCTGCAAGGGTAAGGAGAGGGGATGCTGCCTATTTAAAGCAATTTTATGCTGAGTCTTTGTGTGCAGTGACTGCACACCCTCATTTACATGCTTTGCAATGCTAGATTTTGGTGTCTGGTTTGCTTAAATCAAAAGACCAACTTGTATTTATTCTCTCTGGCTGGATCACTGCTGTCCTTTTACCTATGAAGACACTGTATCCACTCATGCTTCACCTTGGGAACACAGGTAACTCCTCAGAACTCCATTTTGAGGACAGTTCTCTCTCAGCTCTTGAGACTGTCTTAAAGTACTAACACAAGACAGTGTGACGCTCTAATAATAATTTCACTTTCCAGAATAATTAAAAATACTAAAAGCTGGGTAAGGAAGCCAGAGGACCGACGGGACAAGAGAAAAGAATGTTATCAAAATGCTCATGACACAGCCGGTGGGGAGGGTTCCAGTGCACCCATCCGGGCCCCCACACCACCCCGGCACCCAGTTCAGTCAAATCCTTACTCCAGTATAAGAGAGCCTTGGTATTCCATGAACAATGGGTAAGTGCCCCTCGATCCTCCACGCCCATTTCACTTGGCTTAGACAAGATTTATCAGTCTGTTTTCAGCTCCAAAGATATTTCCTCACAAAACCAGTCTTTTGGGCTCCTCTCCTTTCTTGCTGGTTCCATTTTTAAGCTGCTTATCAGAGGGGCACAATCCTTCCCTTCTGTCTAGACCTCAGGCCCTCAACTAACCTTTACGTTGAAACTGCTTTCCAGGTGCCAGTAACATCCACCTGGCATGGCTTGCCTCATCCATCTGGCATCAGTGCCTCAAATGTGCCAGATGCTGCAGCAGGCACTTTCGGGTGTTGTGTCCAATTGAATCCTCACAAGCCTCATATTATTGGTCCATTTGACAGACAAGAAAACCAGTTTGGGAAGAGAAATATGCAACATAGGGGGCAGAGTCCAAACCTGAAACCAGCTTCCCCCTTACCTGAGGCTCAGAGGGCTTTGACAATGCCACGCGATTCCTGTAGGAATTCCCGGTACACCTCTGAACTGGTCACAGCTGCACGCAAATTGCTCTGACTGGAACCACAGCCTCCTTCCAACGCTGTATGCAAGGCCCCAAGCCTCCAGTCCCTGGCACTGCCAGGTTTTTTGAAATTCTTCTTAGCCCATAAATATTGTCTTAATATTGGCTTTCTCCATAACTCTTATCCCTGAATAATCCATGCCCTACACAATTCACAGTGACTGTCTCAAAAGTCACGGATGCCATTGCAGAGGACCTCCTTCATGGACCTGTGCATTTGTGTCCACACATCACCTGACTCAACACTCATGGCAGCCAGAAAGGTGGACATTATGGCCTTTTTTTTTAAAGGTTTATTTTATTCTCATTCGAGAGAGTGGGGAAGGGAGAGAAAAACATTGTTGCGAGAAACACCTATGGGCTGCCTCCTGCACCCACCCTGACCAGGAACTGATCCCGAAACCCAGGCACATGCACTGAATGGGAGTCACACCGCCACCCTTCTGTTTCGGGACAACGCTCCAACCAATTGAGTCATGCCGCCCAGGGCTATGGTCCTCTTTTTTTTTTTTTTTTTTTTTAACATTTGAAGACACTGAGGCTTTGCACAGCTAATAAGCAGCAGAGTGAAGTTCTCACCCAGGTCTGTCTCAGTCTAGAGGTTTGCTATTTAGTACGGTAGGCGCCAGCAACACTGGGCTCCCAAACACGCGAAGCGCACCTGGTCGGAACGAGATGTCCTAAGCGTAAATATACAGTACATTTCAAAGGTGCAGGACAAAACCAATGCAGAATATTTAATACTTTTTGACACTGATTACTTGTTGAAATGATAATTGGGGGTACACTTAAATAAAAATGTTTAAATGAATTTCACCTGTTTCTAGTGACTTTAAAAAACTTGCTACCAGAACATTTAAAATTATTGATGTGGCTCACATCGTATTTCTATTGGACAGCACTGGTCAAAATCCTATACTTTTTACCCAGAAGCCCTACCTCCCTACAGTAACACTAAAGAAGAATAAAGCCACCTTGACAGCCTCACTTCTAGCAACAAGAATTTAGTTTCCTGATAAAGAGTTTACAAATAATTTCAAATTAATAAAAAAGTTTGACCTCATGTGCTGAGGCCAAAGACCCGGGAGGAGCCTGCACAGGGCTGTCCCTCTTCCCTGCCCACGCCCGCGGGATCTTCAGCACATGCACAGCATTTGATAAAGCTTCTCAGGCAGTCTTTTTTTAAAATCACTAACTGCACACTAACCATCCCAGTTCTTAACCTCACTAGATTAAAAAAATGGTTTCCAAATCAAAAGAGGCCCTCGCTTTTTTTCTCCTGAGGATAAGGCATTTATCGATAGCTGGGTGGAAAGATGTCATCACCAGGTCCACAGTGAAACCAGAGCGAGCCTGTGTGGCGCTGCCGTACCTTTCCTTTGCGGAGCTGTTCGCAGTGCAGGGCATTTGGCTGGCGTGGCTGGGTGGGGTGCAGGAGAAACTAGCGCTGTTTGCCCTACTAAAAATCCACCCGCTGAGGCTCTTGACCTCCAGCAACTGCTAAACTAAGGGTTAGTTCGCTCTCAGGGTTTTCAATATTATGTTATAATAATCCTCATCAGCTGCAGTAGATACGCTTTTTAAAATTGATTGCTTTCTGGGTACCAGGCGCTGGGCTTGAGCACGTGACCCACGTTCCCTCATTTAATCCTCCGGCAGTTCTTAGAGGAATTACTCTCTGCGAATGAGGAAATCACAGCGATGGACCCAGGCAAGGCTCATTCAACAGCAGGCTCTGAAAGCAACACTGAGGGGGACCCGGTCCTCCTGCCCTTTCGCTAGCATTCCTATGATATCCCTGATGCTCGCCGTGGGGAGGGGGATTCCATCAGTTGCAAAAGGGCTACCATGGCATCATTTCATAGTTACTTAAGTTACATGCTTTTAAACAGCACTCTTACATGATGACCTGACAAATGGCACTTTTACCTGTGTGCTGTAACAGGCCACACATGCCAAGGTTATGTGAAGTAACTAGCTTGAAGGGACTTGTAAAACTAAGCTACAACTGGGGACAAAAGTTACAGCTAGAATGTCGGCCATGAGCAGCTCACTTCCATGCCTTAATTAGCTTCTGTCTTGGTGTTAATTGACTTTGAGTTAAGTGCCTTTCATACACATAGAGGAAAGCTGACCTTTGCAGGGCTGCTGACTTGTTGTGTAAATAGGTCTTTATGGACTTCATAAAATGCAGATTGTGTAAACACATACTCAGGAACTATTAAAAGCACGGGGTGGCTGCAGCAAGGCACAAAGGTGGCCTTTGAGATTCCTGAGTACTCCGTCCTTGGACATTTAAGAAAATGAACATCAAAGAGGTGGTTACAATTTAGGAAGCAGATCTCAAACTCTGGCTTCCAGGCAGAGGAATCACCTGGGGAGCTTTTCAAAAATGCAGATTCCCTGGGCTGCACAGCCAGAGAGGCTGATCAAGGTGTTCTGGGTGGGTCACCGACATGTGTGTTTTAAGCTCCCCAGACTCTGAGTAGGTGGCCCAGACCAGCTTCAAAACAACGATTTCGGTGGCACAAGCAGCTCATTCACCTTCTTGCCTGGCCTTCTGCATCCCTACCAGAGATTACCACCCTGCCCTGGCAGCTGTGGCTCAGCGAGTTGAGTGCCGGCCTGCAAACCAGTTCGATCCCCAGTCAGGACACATGCCTGGGGTGTGGGCCAGATCCCCAGATGGGGGTGTGCAAGAGGCAACCAACTGATGTTTCCCTCTCTTTCTCCTTCCCTTCCCCTCTCCCTATAAATTAACTAACTAATTAATTAAATCTTTAAAAGAAAAAAGACTACCACTCAAGGAATCCAGAAGACTACAGTCCTTCACCTACAAGTGGAGAGTTCCTTTGGAGCAGGAGAAATGCCCTTCCCCCGCCCTGCCCAGCATACCAGGAGCCAACAGGGTGCCCTCTCAAAGGCAGAGGTATCTATTCCTCTGTAGCCCATTGCAGCTGATGGTAACTGACATACTGACTAAAAGGAAATTCAAGGGTGCAGGCTCTGCACATGCAGCATGTATTATCCACGCACACAAGTTGGTGCCTTTACCCTGACCATAGCCCCAAAGCCACCCTACACAGCATTGAGAGGCAATACCCACAGAAGCTACGAGTCTGGGATCTGAAAAGCACCTCCCGTTCTGGGTCCCCCATTTGATGAAAGACATGGTTGAAAGTAAACACTGATAAGGAGACCAAGATGATGACTGGCCTGAGGAAGAGAAGGAGCACTGCCTTCCTATATCAGCAGGGAGATCAGAACAGGGAACTGGCTGTCGCTGCTGCAGAGAACAGTGGTTCCACGGAAGAACCTGCTGACAATCAGAGCTGCACAGTGTGATGTGGGTTCCTTATCTCGAAGCGTCCAAGCAGAAAGTGAAGGACTATCCCGCTTTGGTAGAGTGGGGCCTACATCTCAGCTCCCTGAATGGGTAAAATCTTCAGACCCTGTGTTTCAATGGGGCAGGCTGGAGGAGGGGCGGGCACCTGTGTGTTTTCATGAACAAATGTGCCCCCCACCACGAATAACTCTGTCTCCAAAGCTTATCAGAGAGGTTCATTCCCACATTTGTTTTTTTCTACTGGATCTAGAGATTGCCAAATTAAGTATCAAACGTGGTGACTTAAGCATGCCCAAGGCCAGAAAGAGTCAACTCCATAAACAGTTTATGAATGAGTAACGGATTTTCAACAATCAAGAATGACTATTTGTTAGTTAGACTTATGGTGTAGTTTTAGTGAAAAATTTACAAAAGCTACATAAGTTGCTAATATTCCCACTCCAGGGGTGTGCCACTTCAGACACACCAACAATCCAATTTACACCAACATGCTACTAGTAAAGCTACTTAAAGAGAAAATCACCCAGTCTTAAAAAGATCAAAACTATGAACATTAAAGTGACAACAAACTCTCAACTACCAACAACTGAATCTAAAAAACAAAACAAAAACAAGCAAATAACCAGAAAAGGAACAGAATCATAGATATGAAGATCATTTGGAGGGTTATCAACTGGAAGGAGGAGGGAGGGGGAGGATGGGGGAGGAGAGGTATACAGGTATTAAGAAGCATAATTGGTAGGTACAAAATAGACAGGGGAGAGGTTAAGAAGAGTATAGGAAATACAGAAGCCAAACAACTTATATGCATGACCCATGGACATGAACTAAGGGGGGGTGGGAATTGATGGAGGGAAGGGGGTACCAGGAAGAGGGGGGCAAAGGGTGGAAAACTGGACAACTGTAATAGCATAATCAATATACTAAAAACAACAAAAACATGAATGTGAAATAGAAAAAAACCTCAAAGAACAAGCTGTTTTTTTTTCCCACAGGCATGCACTACAGCACAAATTCACTCTTACATGTTTGTTTGAATTAAGTGATTCTTAATTTCCCCTGTCAGATTATGAATGTTCCAAATGGGAGGAAGGGCCAACTTGCTTGTCTCGTTTTTTTTACGTGCGTGAGCACAAAACACAGTTGTCAAAACCTCTGCAGTCGGCGTTTTCACTTTCCCTGAGTACTTCTGAGGCTCTGCCGATGTGAACACTTGCCCAAGGCCGCATCAGTTGCTCACCAGTGAGCGAGCTTCCCCTCAACCAGCTCTGCTGTTAGCTCTGAGAAGCTGTTTGGGCCTCCAGAACTTTCTCAGAGGTTCTGAACCATCGTCAAGACACATTAAAAAAACAAAACACATTAGTATAGCCCTGCCTGGGTAGCTTGGTTGGCTAGAGCATCATCCCGATGTGCCAAGGTTGCAGGTTCAATCCTGGATCAGGGCACATACGAGAAGCAACCAATGAATGCCTAAATAAGTGGAACAGCAGTGGGCTCTCTCGTTCCCACTCCTCCCTCCCTCCTCAAATCAATATTAAAAAAAAGACACATTAGTACAGAAACACACTTGGTCAACTACAGGAAACTTTAGGAGATGTATGGCTTTGGACACTCTTGCCTAATCTCTAAGTCCATCTGCCTCAGGAAGCTAGCAATGTACAGGCGAGGCTGTGAAACAGATCTGGAGCCTGAAGGCACACAGGCCCAGGTGGTTGTGTTCGGGTGCAATTTTTCTGGAAAGAAGTCTTTGAGTTCTTATAAAGTCATTAGTTGACCTTGGTACCATTTCTTTGGTTTGATGTTGTTTTTGGTTATGAAAGAATATACACAATATAAAATTTACCATTTTAACAATTTTTTAAGCCTATGGTTCATGGAGATTAGCAGAGTCACATTGTTGTGCAAGACTGTCCCATCTGAAAGTGTGTCCTTTACAGCTTGTAAGATAGTAAAACAATTTTTCAGCCTTTCTCACATTTGCATGCAGTGCCACACTTCTGTGTGACAAGTAACAATCTTAAAACGTGGCATCCGTTTTTGTTAGACATCTGTTTTAAGTCAATGTACTTTCATTTCTAGGTAAAAGCATGTGATTCTATAATTGCTTTCCTTCAAATTCTAGCAAATACCAGTCCCACATTAAAACAGCTAAATTAGTATCCTAAAGGCCTCTGTGTTACACCACCAAGGAGAACTTCTGAAAAAAATTAACTGGGCCTTCAAGGTTTCAGCCAAACTTAAAAAAATATAATAAAAAAATGATAAATTTGGAAAACTGTAGGTGACTTTTTGGTGTGCTTTAGGTTTTTTTTTTTTACTCAATATAAACAACATCTTGGATCAACAGTTAGAGTTTACTTTTTATCATCTCTTATGATCCTGTAACAGGGTGCAGCCAAGAGGGGGGCCCCAAATAGGGATTTGTAATGGGGTCCAGAACTCAAGGTGTCCAGGAAATATTAGAAAAATATACATATAGGATGTCCTCACCCCCACCAGTCTGATCTGGGGGATGGGACACATGGAGTAGGGCCATTGAGAGCTGTTTTGCATGGCAACAGCTGTGCAGCTAACCTCTGGCACAGTCATTTAACATATCTATAACCTTTAATTGGTTGCATAGATGTGTTAAACAGCTGTGGCCATGCTTTGAGCCAGGGGGATGGGAGTGACTTCCACCCAAGATGTAACTGGGAGGCAACCCCCCCTGGTTACAGCACCTGCATGAGAGCTTGGACAAGACTGGCTCCATGCCATGGGGGCCACGCCTGCCCAGACTTACTATGGCAGCCCAGTAAAGCTATAAGAATACGGGAATGCTGGCAGGTGTAACTGATTGTAGGAGTCGGAAATGGGGCTGCAGAGGAAGACTGGTACTGGGATTTAAACCCAGGCAGGGCAGCCATGCAAGGAGAGAACCCCGCAGCTTTGGGGTGCTCCCTTTTGCCACATGGCTTAGGAAGCAGGAGAGACTTTGCCTAGAAGAAAAGGGGTGAAAGGACTCTTGCTGGTGGGCCATGAGAAGGTGCCACATGGCTTTGGATTAACTGGAGATCCTGGCGGCGACACAGCTGTGGTCCTGGGGGCCTGAATCACAGACTTCTACTTCTTTTCCTGGGATACAGTACCCTGGACTGGGCAGAGGGAAAAGGAAGGACTGTGTGTGTGTTTGTGGGTATTCTAAAGGACTTTAGTATTTTAATGATGACATTAAGTCATTACTCTAAGTCTGTATAACTTTTAAATAAACAATTCCTTTCCTTTTCACCAATCTTTGGCATTGAGAGATGTCTTTCCTCTGGCAGTGGGCAAAGTGAAAAGACTAGATGTCTTTCCTCTAGTACACGGGGGAGGAACCCCCAGAGAAAAAAGGGGGGTCCTTTCAGTAACAGTATATAGTACACTCCCCCTGGGTCTGTTCCGTAACAATCTCACTTCATGTTAACATCAATTTGGTATTTTCCTCCCTAAGAAATTATTTGCTGACTGGAATGAGATGGAACCTAGAGGAAAGGGTGGGAAGGGAAGGGCTAACATTCCTCAGGACATCCCCAATCATCCATATGAATGTGTGTGGCCTTTTGAATATCTTCTGATATGACAAACTAATCAGGATTGATATATAACATTGTATTAGTTTCAGGTGTAGAACATGATTCACTATTTGTACACAGGGTCTGGCACGAGTAACACCCCTTTTCTATTACAAAATCGTAAGCATGTAATCCTTTCACATAACAATTTTCACACTCAAGCACACTATGACATTTTAGGTGAAATGTTCAAATTGAAACTATAACTTATTACACCTATATTATTACCTTACCAACCACACTCAGGCAGGCATTACTTCTGCCAGACCCTGTATATTGTGCAATGACCACCACAACAAGTCTAGTTAACATCCTTGCCCCAGGGGGATCTTTAAAAAGAATCAGTGCTCCACCCTGGCCAGGTGGCTCAGTTGCTTTGGGCATCATCCCGCACACCAGAAGGTTGCGGGTTCAATTCCCAGCCAGGGCACATACCTAGGTTTGATCCCTAGTTTGGGCGCGTGCAGCAGGCAGCTGATCGATGTTTCTCTCATACGTCAATGCTTCTCTCTTTCTCTCTCTCTCTCTCTCTCTCTCTCTCTCTCTCAAATCAGTGATATATACCATTAGGTGAGGATCAAAAGAAAAAGAGTCAATGCGCTCTGGTCAGTGCCATCTGGGCTGGTTACGACCCTCTTCCAGACCCCGATTAATCTAAGGGACATTAGAAGTCCCTGGATTTTTAAAATACTAACACAAGGGTTGGAATGAAATTCTAATTCAACTGGTCTAGGGAGGAGGAAAGTAAAAGTGCAAAGAAGGAGGGGCATGGTGGCCTAGATGCTCCACTCCCAATGCTCCCTCTCAGGGCTTCCTGTTATATTGACAAAGTGTCCTTGTCGGAACAGTTGGAGGAAGGGTTCCATTTCAGGCTGCAATGTCAGGGGTGAGGTGGGGGTGGGTGACCACACCTATCTAATTCTCCTGGCCTCTGAGGAACTCGGAACTAGAGGAATGAGAAGGGGGATCTGCAGGTAAACCATTTACAACCAAACCACCCTGACCAGGTGGATAGTCCAGAAGTGCCGGGAGGAGGGGCCTGAAACTCCTCAATGGAATCTTTAAGCTCACAAAGGCCCCTTTTACTATATGAGTAAAAACGTTGCCCAGCTGGTGGGGATAAACAAGAGGAAACAAAAGGCAAGCGGTGTAGAATCCCAAGAAAAGAAAGTGTTTTTAAAAATACGTGTTTCCTATCCTACACAAGCAGTACGAATCTTGTTCTCCCAGGAAGTCCTGACTGAGAACCACAGTTTCAAAGCAGGGTTGGAAATGCATCAGGACTCGCCACGGCAAAGTGGGATGTGTCCTCCCGGCCCGTCTGCTGGCTCTCAGGGATACTGTGTCTTGGTTTGGGGACTAGTTTCATTCGCCCTCAAGCCTAGATTTCCATATGTCCTTGGCCACAAAACTTACCAAGCTGTGTGATTTAGTACAGAGCATGATCATTATTCTTCATCTGAAGTTAACCTATGGGCCTTATAAAAACTTACAGCAAAAACCTACCGTAAAAAATGCTCACTATATGACCAGCCAGTGAACTCTTCTCTTCCTCTCTTTGCTGTAAAAGCACCTGTTTGCTTAGAAGTGCTCAGAGTTCTCACATGAATGTGCCATACCGCCACCCTTCCCACCCGGACCCCCACGACCCCCACCCCAGGAGACATGCGTATTGAGTACTACTTCCTGCTGTCTATGACCACACCACCTTGGCAGTTAACATCAAAAACAAACAAATGGGGAGAACAGAAGGTGCTGGAGCTGGGGAAGAAGAACAAGCTTAGGTAATGTTTCATAAACTTCTTTTGTTGGTGCCCCAGGTGCAAAAACCTGGGAATGTCACGTGTATTTCAACTTTTCATCTAAAGACTCATCTTCTCTCTCCCAGGATAGTGAACTGAAGGAGGCCCTACTCTGCCTCCACTCCCTCCCTCCTGTTCCTGAAACACAACTTGGGAAATACCTACCTGCCACCCACAGGCGAGCCACACAGGGACAGCATTTGGCAAGCTCACCTCAGTCCCATACAGGGCCTAACCAAGGCCAGCATTCTGTTGACGGCTAACCGTCAACATGGGCCACATTTACCTGAGCTGAGTAAGTTACCACCATCTTTTTCCCGTCTCCTAAGGGTTCAACAACTCAAGGGCAGCGATTGTTGTGAATGTTTAACACAGCACCCCAAACAGGACTGGACCCAAAGTCCAGATGGCATCTGCTTGCTGACAGATCCCAAACCACCAACTTGCTGTGTGACCGGGGTTCATCACCCACCCTCTCTGGATTGCAATTTAAGTATTGAAAAAGAGAGCTGAGCTGGTATTTTCCTAAATTCCTCTCCAATTCTACAATTTGAGGGTCAAGATGCAATCATTTGATGCTAGTGCGGAAGGACCATTTCAGTTAACCAGTGCCGCGATCCTGCAGAAGTAACAATATTAAAAACAAACCAAAAAACCTCATGTGGGTTATTGCCACACTGTAAGTTTGATCTACAAAGTGAGTTGGTTAATGTTGTTCTGAATTTCTTGGCCCCCTTGGCCATCTTCTAATACACAGAATGACAGCCTCTTCGGAACAGAGGTTTCAACATTAACGCCTCCGGCATTTCACTAAAGCCAGAGAGAAAAGTCCTGCCCAGATATGGCAAAGCCGCAGCCATTAGTGGTCCCCGACTCCAGCCTTGTCTGCACCTACCCCGTAACTAATTCAAATTTACCAGTATGTCACTTTATCATTTCTTTGCTTGAAAACCTTAAACAGCTCCATTCTGCTCTGGCTGGTGTACCTTAGTGGATTAAGCGAGGGCCTGTGAACCAAGAGATCCGGTTTGATTCCCAGTCAGAGCACATGCCTGTGTTGCAGGCCAGTTCCCAGCAGGGAATGCACAGGAAGCAACCATACATTGATATTTCTCTCCCTCTCTCCTTCCCTTCCCCTCTAAAGATAATAAAATCTTAAAAAAAAAAAAAATAGCTCCATTCTACCTAAAGAACAAAAGTCCAAATGCCTACTTTGTGAGCCTGGCACAGAATAGCCTCCCAAATTTAGCCTCAGCCAGCTGCACCAGCTCTTTCTCTGAGCTTCCCCAGCATAAACCCAGGGGTGGAGTCCCCGGCTATGGAAGAAACTTGGCCACAAGATGCCTCCTCCCCAACCTGCCTGACCTGCCCCTCTTCCCACAATTAGGACCGCCATCTTCAGATGAGTCCTTTGAAACTCAAGTCCCACAGTGTTGAAAGATGTTGAACATTCCCTGGGCTTGTGTAGCAAGAGGCATTTTAATTTCTTCTTTGTTTCTATTTTTAAAAAGAATATTATACTAAAAATAAAAGTTTTTTTAACACGAGCTGTCCTTGTAATATTTGGACTAGAAAAGTTCTTCAATCTCTTTATTTTAGAGATGAGAAAACTGAGTCCAGAGAAAAAGCTCAACATCTTGCCTAAGGTCCCAACACGTACTCCTCCAGCGGTCCCTCCTTCCATGAGAACATCCAACTGGATGCCAAGTCTCCAGCGGAGCTGTACTGACTCATGTCAAGTCCACTACGTCCACCTCCAACTAAACTGGTCCTCCGCCAGGGGTGTCCAACCTTTTGGCATCTCTGCCCCACACTGGAAGAGTTGTCTTGGGCCACACAATAAATACATTGTTAACACGTCATCACAGAGAAATCTCATAATGTTTTAAGTAAATGTATGATTTTGTGTTGGGCTGCATTCGCAGCAAGTTGGACACCCCGGCTAGACCTTCCACACAACGCCCCCGGCAGTCGGAGCGCTCCCTCTGCACAAGCCTCCCCTACGGAAGAACCACACTTCTTCCCTTCCATCCAGAATGAGGGCCACAGCAATGAGTCCCAACTTTCTAAGTACAGGTCTCAAAGGGAGGAAATTCAGGGACTAGCCCCTACTCCCCAGGGATTACAGTTGTGTTTTTTAATAACTGTGAGTTGAGAAAAATACAACAAACATCCACAGTGAATTCAGTAGTATTTTAATGAGGCTGTATTTTATTATTCCATAAATACATCAAGGGTAACACACATATATGGGTGACTTTATGTATTTGGTTCACAAACAATACTTGGGGTGCTTATGGGTTCCCAACCACTTGTTTGGGAACTGCTGAGCGATGACATAAGTTCAAGACTTCAGAGGGGGTCTCTAAATGCTGGGGAGGGGCCGTAAGTCTCCCATTACCTTCCTCTGAAGGAGAAATACTACAGGCTACTGAAGATGCAATCGGAAAGGGTGTCCAGTCAACTCACTTTGGATTTTCCACTGCATCAACCTCCATGTTGGAGACAGTGCTATCACAGGCATTAGTATTTTCAGAATGTCTTTTTGGGGGAAACAAAGGATCTCTCACTTCAGTCCTCTGGTCTATTCTCAGCTCTCCTCACAATGCTGACTGAAGAAAGCCCCACTCTGGATTCATATTCCAGTCTCTCCCCACCTCTCACCAGGAATTATCACTAAAGAGGAAGCACTGACAAGTGATGGATGATTTGCATTTTACCCCTATTCAAATTCGGGTAAATGGTTTAATATGCATGCTAATATTCTATCATTATTCCAATTAAGGAAACTATTATGTTAAAGTGTTTAATCAGGAGAATTAGGAAGAACTCCAGACACCTAAAATTAACCTCTAATAGTCTTGACATTCATTTCATTTAAGTGCAATTTGCCAAGCTATAAGCAACTCCTGCTTAAGACTTCTGCTTAGGCACGTGGGGATTCCTGATAAGACCCAAAAGCAATTCATTTCCTAACTAGATTGCTGTCTAAAAGAATAAACTAAAAGGACTGCAATTTAAATACAATCAAATCCCCAAGCAGCCACATTCCAGAAGACTTAAACATCATGATCTTGATCCCCAGGAACAACAATGCAATTCCCATCAGAAACAACACAACCACTTCCTCTTTCTCTGACCTTCTCTGTTTAATTACTTCCTGTGATTTCTTCTAGGGCTGAGTGTGCCTGCTTCCCAGGGCGGCAGGCTTTCCACACAAGACTGATTTGTCTGGAGGGTACAGAGTGCCAGCTGACTGTCACACTTCACAAACAAAGTGCTGGGACATCATATTTCTTTTTAAGGGATGGGACTTTTGGGCCTCCTGGCAGTCACCAAGAACTTTTTTTGATAAAGGGAAAGGGAAAGGAAAGAAAAAAAAGAGGGAGGGGAGGGGAGGGGAGGGGAGGGGAAAAACTCTGGCACATTCCCATCCAAAATCAAGCTATACCTCAAAGCAGGAAGTCTTGCCAGGGATAGGGAAGGACTAGAGGTTGATGTTATCTCTCAGTGTGTATTGTCCGATGAGTTTCCTCAACAGATTCCAAATGCCAGCTATGTGAACTCGCCTTTGAAGACCCAAACCCGGCAGCTGTGAGCTCGCTGCCATCACAACCACAGGCAGGCCCTTGGTACTCCAAGTGTGCTCCATGGGCCAGCAGCACCAGCAGCACCTGCAAGTTTGCTAAAAATGCAGAATCCCAGGCCTTACCAAAACACAGGCCTCATTTTACAAGATCCTCAGGTGATTCCCTATGCACATTCAAGTTTGATCCTCCTCTCAGAGAGGTAGGCTGAAACGCAGGTCCAGAAGAATACTGCGCTTTGTGAGCCTTCTGCTCACACCCACTTTTTCCATCAAAGGGAAGGTGGTTAGATCTCTTTCCAAACGAGGAGTCCGTAGAGCTGCTCTTCATGTTAGTACACAAGAGGCCACCTCAGTAGGCACTGGTTCCCTGCTCCACAGAGCTGAACAGGAAGGCGAGGAAGAAATGTCACCTCACAGGTGTGAAGTATTTACAGGATTCTGAGTTCTAATTTCACTCACTCAATAGTAGTACAAATCAACCTCTACACAATTTTTAATGAGAAAACTGAGGCTCTGTGAAATTATGATACACAATGTTGTTCTACAGACATGGGATTTGAAGTAAAAGAATCTGGGTTAAAAATAACAAATCCTGCTCTGAGACCCCAGACAAGATACTTAACTTTAACCTCTGAATCTTTTCCTTGCCTGTAGTTTGGGGACGCTGGGGTGTCGGACATATCCCCTTCATGTGTGAGTGTGCAATACTTGTCCACACAACGTACACTCGCCATAAATGTAACTTGCATAATAACTTGTTAGGGGATTCTACCCCCCACCCGTACCGGGGAATTCCAATGGCTGCAGCTCTAGAAGGAACCCTGCAGAAAGAGAGGAAGGAAGGGAAAACGACTCTGGCGGTCAATTAGACAGTCAAGCATCAAGTATAGCATCAAGTATAGACAGTATAGCATCAAGGCGATACTATACTCTCATACCTTTAAGGCATGTGAAAGCGCCCAGCACTCTAGAAAGTAAGCTCCCCGGGGCTTTGCAATTAAGAGTCCAAGTATGTTCTAACGTCAAGTTCTTTCGTCTTAGAATCTACCACACTCCAAATGGACAGCTGTAATCTGGTATCTTCTAAGTTTCCTTAGTGTAAAAGTCATCTAAGAATGGATGGTCCAAGATGCAAAGCTGGTTTACAAACAGCAGGCTGCTGATCTGCAACCTGTGCACCCACGCAGATTAATGAGAAGGTGCCCATTAGGCCTTCAGGGCCAGAAGTAACACTGAACCAGGGTACACCATCCTGGCAGAGCAGACTTGTTCTGGAATTTTGAGCCTGAGAGAAGCCACAGACTTGATTTAACTTATTAAGCAAAGGAGAGAAATTTTATTACTATATTAAGAAAATATTCGCACTTATGTGGCTTTAAAAGGTCTGGAAAAATGAGTAAAATTATTGAGATGTTGATTAAATTAAACCTCTTGTCCAGCATCCACTTTATTCCTTGGCTGGAAATATAAAATGCAAATACAACATAGCATGCAAGTAGACAAAACAAGTCATAAGCCACCTTATGTCTAAGAGAACCTGGGGCCCCACCCACTCCTCCCAAGACTACTGACTCTTATTTTAGAATACTTTGAGCGCCATAGGTAATATGGTTTCTAGACCACAGACAGGGATGGCAAGAGCGCCAGAGAGCTACTACAGGTAACACTGACAGTAAGAAACGAGACAGGCTACTAAAAGACATAAAAATCTCAAAGAACACAGACAACTAGTACCACTGAGTCAAGGGGCCAAGCTGGGCATTATTGATTATTGTGGCACAAAAACTGGGCTGCTATTCTAGAGGAGCCTACCCAGACAGCACTGGAAACTGAATGAAAAGCAGAACATGACTTCTAGGCTCTAATTCTCCCACAAACCCCCTTTGACTCTCTAGGCATAAAGTGAGAGCCCTGTTTCTTGCCTCAAAAGGTCACTATGAGGCTAACACAGTCCATGGCTATCCTCTGCCTTGTAAATTCTGAAAATAAGTGACACCTTGCTACGTGACTTAAGACCTGCCAGAGGTGGGTGAGTGCCACTGATTTCCCAATTCGTCAGGTGCTGTGCTCAAATGCTTTATTTCCATTTCCACTTCCTAACAGCTCATGAAGTAGGAAGCAGAATGAACTTCGATTACATTAACCCTGGACTCATGGCATAGGGTGCTTTCCAGGGCTCCTGCTCTCCATGGGCAGGAAAACCCAGGCTTCCTCCACTGCCACTCTGGCAGCTGGCCCTTCATGGTAATTTCAAAAAGCAACCTCCAAGTCTTTTCCGGTGTTAAGTACAACATGAATGACTTTAAATTTTTATAAGGCAAAATTGTTTTTTAATTAATGACTATGGACTTTAACCAATCAGTAAACATTTGCAGAAAACCTACTATGGGCCCAGCAAGCCTAAAAGGATTAATAAGCTATTGTTCCCATACCAAGAAGGGCAATAGGTCAAGCTTCCTTGCAGTTCTCAGAGTGGGATGCAAATACAAAATAAACAAAGCTTATCTGAAAAATCAATGCTGGAGGCTAGAGCCAAAGCAGCGCAAGGAGAAAAAGAAATAAGAGAAATAAATAATGAAAATGAAAAGGCAAAGATGTCATTACTAGATGAACTTGGAAAGACAATTTAAGAACTTCACCTGCTAATTAAGTTTTAAACATTTATAAATGGACTACAGGGAATAAATATATCTAAGTATGAAAAGAACCAGATTTGAAAAATCATTATTTCAGTATACAGAGGAGCTGAAGCCAGACATTTTAGAGGCTGCCCATATCTAAGCTTTTCAATCCCAAGTGCCAAGTGCTCAAGTCAAAATCCATGACTCTGCCTCTATGCTCTAAGTGCAAGTACACGGAAACTTTGTTTTTAAGTCTTCAACTACCCTTTGAGAGTACCATACATGACATAAACACAATCTGCTATCCTGTGTGCAACATGCCACATGTGAGCATATTGTTGACAAAGATTACCTGAGAAGTGAGTAGTTCTAAATCAGTTGTTCTTAACTCTCATACCAGTTACTATCAACGACTTTACTAAGATCCCCACCAGACTTCCTTTTTATCATTTGGGACATGTCAAGCTGTGGTAACAATCCTTCAGGCCTACCCTGGGCAAACACAAGAAAATGCACGGTGTCCCATACAGCACTGTGCATACCCCTGCAAAATATTCCTTCTACTCCACAGACTAATAGCCCTAGAAAATGCCTAGAAAAGCAGCAATGTTCTAGTCTTCAATATTGATTAGAAAGAAATATTTACAAGAATAGTCATTTCCCTGGCTGGTATGGCTCACGGATTGAGCACAGGCCTATGAACCGAAAAGTCACCGGCTTGATTCCTGGTCAGGGCACAGGCCTGTGTTGTGGGCCAGGTTCCTGGATAGTGGCGTGCAACAGACAAACAATCGATTTTCTTTTTCTCTCACATATTGATGTTTTTCTCCCTCTCTTTCTCCTTCCCTTCCCCTCTCTCTAAAAGGTAAAATAAAATTGTTTTTTAAGGTTTTATTTAGTTATTTTAGAGAGGAGAAGAGAGGGGGAAAGTGAAGGAGAGAAACATCAATGTGTGGTTGCCTCTCATGCACCCCTTGCTGGGGACCTGGCCTGCAACCCAGGCACGTGCCCTGACTGGGAATCGAACCAGCAACTCTTTGGTTCACAGGCCGGCACTCAACCCACTGAGTCATACCAGCCAAGGCTAAATAAAATTAAAAAAAAAATAGTCATCAGGTTTATCAATATAACTAGGTCTTTAAAAGTCAGCCCAATTTACTTAAGGGAAAATAAGCCAAAACAAACAACCATACACACTGAAACTTCCTGCTCTGCCTTTATTATCATCTTGTTCAGTTGGGGAGGATTTTGCTGTTAGATTGTGCATTTGTGTTCCTTCAGTCCAGTAACATAGGAACTATGCCAATACTGGAGTTCATCAGCACAGCTGTGTCCAACTTCAAGTGTTAAGACTCCATCAGAACCATGTAGCTACTGCAAATTGTTAATATTGTGATTTCTTCAGAGATTCTCCTGCAGAGGCAGAAACACAGGCCCTGGACTATTGTGCTCTACTTCCCAGTTCTATTGGTACTATTCCCAGTTCCTACTCCAACACTGATTGGAATCAAAATGGTTTTGAGTTGTCAGTCACATTTCACCATGACCAGAAAGTTCTGCACCCAGTTTCCATAAACCACTCCAAGGGCTCATGGGAGTTTCTCAGAAAGAGACTTCTATACACCTCTAGTTAATCAAATAAAATGGTAATTATTACATTAGTCGACAGGATGAAACAGCATTTTTAAATAACTAAATCAATTTTTAATCAGTAGACTTATTCAGAGACCACAATGTGCCCAATGGTATTGGGCCAACAGCCAGAAAACTAGGCAGTTGAGAGGTAACCCTGAATCCAAAAATCTCACATTCTGGGGGCAGACTTTTGCTGGGTATAAGCCCAAATCTAAATTGTGGTAGCTGCCACACAGTGTGGGGAAAAATAATAGTCCTCGATTCTGACTTTGAAAATGGGGGTGAGGAAAGTCTAAGAGGACCTCATAAAAGGAATGGCTCCAAGCTGGTTTGGGGGAATGAGAATTTCACTTGTTGGACAAGGGAAGGAAGGAAGAAGAGAATTCCAAAATAAAGAGCATGAGTAAGCAGGGTAAAGCAGAATAGTTTTGGTATCTGTTCTAATTCACTCTTTATATATTTTATTAGTTAAAGGCACTGGAAAGCAGCGGGGACCAACTACAGCGAGACAGGAGGTTGCATTTGCTAATATCCCTATGAAAACAAACTACTCAGCAGGTGGAGATTAGTTCAGGCCCACCACCTAACAAGACCAGGGGCCTTGCAACGGGAACTTAATTTTGGACAATGACTTTCTGCAATGACAATGACCAACCACACCGACAACTTCCTGGCTTACAAGTTTGCTAAGCTCTTTCCAATTTTTTTTTGTTTCACTTTCAAGATTTTCTGATAAATGAACCAAGATTCCAATTATGCAAAGTTAACTCCGTGTTTTTAATATTTAAGGATCTTACTCATGTACAGCAGAAACACATCCTGTTTTTGAGGCTAGGGCAAGGAAAACAGATCAATGTTTGTTGTATCAAGTCTAAATTCCACAGCTGTTATCTCAATGAACGTAGAGAATTCGCACTTCTATTACCTTAAGGTGCATCACAGAATTCTCAAACCCAAGTGTATTTAAATTCATTTTAATCCAATATGTGCCTCATTGCATTTTCTGGCAAGATAAGGGAAATGCAAGAAATTATGGCAATGACAGATTGTCACAAGCACAGAATTAGGGGCAGCAGGACGAGCAGAAACAGTGTGAGCTCTGAAGTCAGAGTGACCAAGGTTGGCCACCCTCTCCCCTTCTGAGACAGTACCACACAGTGGTTAAAACATAGCTTTTCCTCAGCCAGACTGCTGGGGTGCTAAAATCCAGCTCCTTCCGTTACTAAGGATATGACCTTGGGCAGATTACTTAATGAGCCCGTGCCTCAGTTTCCCCATATATAACTACAATAATAATACCACCTATCTCACAGGATTGTCGAGAAGACTAAATCAAGTAAAGGGCTAAAAAAAATGTTTGCTGCCTTAGGCAAGTAACTTTACACCTTCTTTCCAGGGTTATCGGAAAATTAACAAGCTAACTTTTTAAAAAACCTACCTCATTGCTCCCTAAAGAGCCACACTAGACCCTTGTTTTATGCTTAGTGTTGGATTGTAAGCTTTATATAAACGATCTCATTTAATTCTCACAGCAAGTCCATAAAATCACTAATATTTATTCCTATTTTATTTACATTCAGCTAAAACCTAGGTGGGATACATGAGTAACCTGCCTTAGATCAGAATGTGAGCAAATGGATAAGCCTTGAGCTTTAAGTATATTTCACATGGCATTTAATGCAGGATCTTTGCTTGGATCCTAGCTGAAAAAGACATTTATAAAAGATATTTTTCAAACAATTGAGATTGAGTGTTAAAGACATTAGGGAACTATTCTTAACTTTGTTAAGTGTGATGATGGTATTGTGGTTTCACCAAAGAATATTCTCACCTTTCAGGAAGTAAGCTCAAGTATTTAGATATAATTCTAATGTCTAATTTTGAAATGGCTCCGCAAAAAAATTTAAACTTGTTTTAATGAGAAATCTTTCAACATTAGGAATATGCTGCAGGCAAAGCTGCAAATCCATTCTCTCAGCAAGATATGTGTTACAGAGAAGACTTCACGAGAGGAATGAAATAAAAAGCTGAATGAAAACCTGATGTCTCTGGGGTTATAGCTCACTTGAGGATTTCTTCATTTTTTTTGCTGTGAATTTCCAAACCATTCATAGCGATGATGAAATGCTTTAAAGATACAGTATGATTTTTAAAAAGTGTTCTAATCCTATATACAAAGACCACTTTCAATAGTTTGTTGATGCTCTTTACTTTTTAAATTACAAAAAAAACTGTAAAATTA
Organism: Trachops cirrhosus; assembly: GCA_028533065.1. NCBI lineage: Eukaryota > Metazoa > Chordata > Mammalia > Chiroptera > Phyllostomidae > Trachops > Trachops cirrhosus. Next base: position 107,108,626 of record CM052543.1, on the reverse strand, counting down.
TAAATCTTAACGTGCATTTCTAACTGGAGTGGAATCAGTCGATGTATTTTCTATACAACAGCTATTTTTCAGAACCATCAGTGAAAAGAGCAGACAAACTTTCCTGATTTACTATACACGTATTAGAGAGGACTTTTAAATTGATGTGGAAAAGAACATTAGAAGGCAAAACACTTATTTTTTTAAATCAAGCATAATTTTACAAATGCTAAGATTCTGATTTACTGTATTTTGATGTGATGTAACTCCCTCCGGTCTCCATTTAATACCACCATTTCTAAGTACGGCACACCTTGCCTACTTCCAAAAGGTATATGAGGGACCTCAAACCTGGAATCACTAGAAGAGAAAATTTAGAAGATCAAAATTCATGAAGAGAAGCAAATCTAGCCAAAACCTAGTCTAATAAGGCTACCCTAATTGAGCAATAATTATTGGCCCTGAGCTTTTAGACAGCAGTAGCAAAGAAAGAAAGGGCAATCACAGCAAGCTGTGTAACTCAGACAGAAACCTGCTTCCTGGCACCAACTTTTGAAAGAAAATGTTCAAATGGGTCACTACAGAAGGACGTTGAACAATAACTGGACAGTGTCCACAAATGCCAGTTTACAGTCCATGCAGCCCACTTTCTTACCAGGCATTTTATGTCTCATGCCAAGGTCATTATATTAAAAGCAATCCTGAGAAGGCTGTTTCTGCAGTGGGCTAAGGTGCCACAGCCTTCCGATTCTCTAACTGAAACCAGAACGTGTCCTCAAATATCCATGGTCTCAAATGAGTTTCTAACAGCACTGGGAGCAGCTGGTTCCATGCTGAACTGCTCTGAAAGCCTGGAATAGAGATATTTATTTCTTGCTGGTGATCCCAAACAAGTCCTTTTACTTTGGATACCAGATAACATACAGCCATGAAAAGAGACAGGCCAGGCCAATATTCACAAGGGATGGAGCCAACACAGGGTGGTCGAACCAATGAGTCTTCGGAATTCTGAAGCCTAGAGCATGGCAAGAGTTCCTTCCTGGTAGTACTGTTATTTGTGTGTGCAGGGACAGAGGACCCATAGAAATACCTGTTACTGATCAAGTCCTGAAGGAGGCAAGGCCCGCCAGCATATACCACCCCCATATTTCAGCGCTAGAAATACAACTTTTTTTCATTTTCCCATTTCAAGACAGTCTACGAAAGCCAAGAAAAATGTCTAAGAAAGAAGGGCCAGCAGATGTGGTGGGATAGTCACAATATGCACACCAGCGGATCCTCTCCAGCTACCGGTGTGTGTCCGGCAGACTAGGGGTTACAGCAATCAAAGCTCCCTGGGCACCCACAGGAAGGAAATTCCCTTTCCCAAAGACCAGCTCTCCCAACAACCCCCCCTCCTGCCCAGCCTGGCAACAGCAGACGCCAAAGGATAAAGGGGCATTAAAAAAAGAAGTGAGTAGATTCTTAGAGTAGAGCACAGCATTCTGTCACCTGCTGCAAGAAAAACCCTCTCGGTGGCCCAAGCCCTGAGTCACTTCCCCTCTCTGCACCCAGTCTCAATGCTCTCCGAGGCAAAAGACTCCGGAGCCTTCTACCCGCAGGCCCCACGCCCCCGCAAACACTCCCGAGGCCTCCCTCCAGGGCTAGTCCCAGCGGCTGTGGACAGGGTCTTTGCGCCCAACCCAGCGCCACCGCTACCTTAGCTAATGGCAGGCAGCGCTGAATGAAAAGAGCCGAGACAGGCTCCGGATTTATGAATGTGCAGGGGAGGAGGGGAAGGCTATCATGTGACAATAAAGGAGAGCGTCTTATTCACAAAAAAAAAAAAAAAATGTGGCTGGTGGCAGGCACAGCCGCTGAGAAGCGGTGGCCACTGTGTGGAGACCGCTCGGACCCGGGGGCGACGACCTCAGGCGCCGGGCCCAGCGGCCTAGCTTCCGCCGCACCCGCGATTGGAACGGCCTCCGGAGGGGGTGGGGAAAAACAAACCCGACTCCGCGACCGTGAGGCTGCAGGGAGCTGCTTCTTGGCCCAGGGATGAAGAATCACACGGGTCCCCAGGTGGGCAGTGGGTCTGCCCGGACAGCCCTTAGGGCGGAGCACCCCGAGCATTGTTACACCCGGGCCCGCACTCCTGTACACACACGCGCGCGCGCGCACCCCCAGCGCACTGCCCTGCACGCCTGTACACACGCGCGTGCACACACACACACGCCAGCAACACACTGCCCCGCACGATCTCCACCCCCCCCCCCCGGCTGCGCACGCCTCGGATCCGCCCCCCGAGCTACCCAGACCCTGCGGGGCACCAGTCTCCGGCCCACAAGCGCGTGCACACGCACTGGCACGCGCCGCGGGACCCCGAGGACGGCTCCAGCATGCCGGCCCGCGAGGGGACCCCGACGCACGCAGACCCCCGCAGAGCTCGCGCCTAGTTCTCCCCTTGCTCAAGGCCGTGTTTTTTATGAATGAAAATGTGGTATGCAAATGAGAGCGATTCAAGAAAACGAAATGGCGGAGCCTGGGCCGGAGAGGGCTCCAGACAGGACCGCAGGGCGAGGAGCGGGGCGGGAAGAGTCACAAAGTCATCATGTAAAAACCCACCGACCCCAGGAATCAGAAGCGGGGGTGACAGGTCTTCCGCTCAGGGTGCTGAGGATTTCGGGGTGGTGGTGGATATTTGAACTCTCTGGAGAGGGAGCGGGGACCTCCCCGAGGTCACCAGTGCGCCCTTGGCCCCCGCAACAGCCACCAACCCGCCGACCCCAGGCGCACCTCCGCCGGCCTGCAGCAGTTTTTGCCCCCTCCTCACTTCAACAAGGGAGGAAATTTCGCGTCCCAAACCCCACAGGCCAACGAGTCTCTGCACCCTACGCCAAGTTCACCCAAGAAGCGTCCCCGCCGGCGTCCTCAGTTCCGACCCCCATGCTGCCCCCGCCGGGCACACGCGTCCCACCCCATGGCCAAACTTACTCGTCCGGGTGTGTTTCTTCGGTCATTTTCCTGTTCACCTAGATGCCTGTCCCGCGGCGGGCAGCTTTGCTCCCTTCATCTTCCTGTCCGCTCACCCCCCTTCTTCACATCTCCAGAGATCGCCTGATTTGGTTGGGGAAGGGGGCGCCGCACAAGGGGAAGCAGGACAACCGAGGCGCGGGGTGGTTTGGGGGAAGGGGTGCAAAGGCAAGCTGCAGGGGTTAAGAAGCGCCGCAGCGCCGAGGGGCGAGGCGGGCGGGGGCTCCAGGGGCTCGGGAGCAGGCGGAGGGGGAGAGGTTTGGACAGGGGACGGCAGTGAGGGAGACGAGGAGAAAAACAAGCGCGCCGTGGAGCGGCAGGGACTGCTAAGAGAAGAGGGCCGGTCGCGGGTTGGGGCTTGGTCCGGGGTCGCCCCCGGGGGCCGGGCCAATCACGGTGTCGGGGAGCGGTCGGAGGTCGGGGGAGGTGCGCCTGGGAGGTGGTGCTGGGCGCCCCGTCCGAGCCCCATCTCTTGACTCTACCGATTTACTCCATATTGGATTCTCACCGCCGCCAACAGGAGGAGGAAGTAGGGCGGAAGCGATGACGTCTTCCCAGCGGCCAGAGGTGGTGGAGTGCAAAAAGCTTCCTACTTGCGACCGAAAAAAAAAGAGAGAGAGGGAGAGGAGGGAGAGAAAAAAAAAAACTTTGTCGTGTCTACTGAGCATGCCCAGCTTCCTATCCCCCTCCCTCCTGGCTTCCACTCCCGGGGGAGCGGCGGAGCGGAGTTGTTTGCGCCGCGTCTGTATGGCTCCGGATCCTCCCTCGTCAGAGCTCCGGGTTTTAAGATGCCGGAGCGAAGGAAGGAGGCGGGAGTGGGGGACTCGCACACATCTGGCTCCCGTTTAGTTCCCTCTCTCCTACCAAACCCCTGGATTAAAAATCTGGGGGGTGGTAGGAGGAGGTAGAGTGTAGATGCAGAACTCCGATTAGGGCCGGAGGGGGATTCGGGCTCGGAGGACCAACTACCCCCACACCGTGGGGTGGGAGGGTGAGGGCGGCACAGGTGCCTTGCCAAGGTTCTGAATGGCAGAAGCTTTTCAGTTCCACGTGAATCTTAGGATCTTTTTTTGTCTTGGTAGGGGACGAGCATTCTTAAGGAATCATTTGTACATAAAGAGAATAAAAGGTTAAATCCAACGCAGCCCAGAAACGTTTGCATTTCAGTAAAAATGATAGGCTTTCTCGGGTTAAAAGGTAAGCCCAAATATATTTTTAAAAATAATTCAGTAAATCTCTCTCATGTAGGTGGAGAATGGCCCAGTCCCCAGCCCTTGCAGACCATAGTTACTCGGGTAGAGGTTGCCAGCCCAGTAAGCTTTGTCACAGAGAAATGGGAAGATGGAGAGCTCTGTGAGTCCCCCTCTCCCTACCCTCTGTCTTTAAATTATTTTTCTGCCTTGGCCTGGGACCATGGCCTAGGTGGGCCCACAATCTCCAAAGCAGCACTGTTTGAGCAATGGTCAGGGCTTGCTTCCTGGGTATGCTTCCTGCACAGTTGCACAGGGATCTTTGCTTGTGTTGATGCTCTGCTGTTGCAGTCTTGAAATTCTTTACAGTGTTTAAACAAACAAGGGGCTCCACATTTTTACTTTTCAGTGGGTCCCACAAATTACATGACTGTTAGGTATTTACTTCTGCGGTCTTGCTAGGGAGCAAGAGATACAGTCCCTGCCCCTTCCTGCTCTCCAAACACAGTAGACTTCCATCCTCTTGAATGTGCTAAGAGACTACATAGATATTTTAACTAAATAGCAATCATTGAATGAATTAAAAGTAGATTAAACACACCTCAAATGTAGTGTGCCTGAAGGGTTTACACACACACACACACACACACACATTTGGAGGGCCACAAGCACTCCAGAGAGAATAGGAGTTTCACCTTGAGTCAAGGAGAAACTAGTGGTTTACCCTAGCTTCATGCTGATCACAACCATGAACTTTGTGGCTATGGATTGGACCTGACCCACTTTTTTTTAATTTTATTTTTATTTATTTAGAGAGAGGAAGAGAAGGAGAAAGAGAGGGAAACATCAATGTGTGGTTGTCTCCCACATTCCTCCAACTGGGGACCTGGCGTGCAACCCAGGCATGTATGTGCCCTGAGTGGGAATCAAACCGGCAACCCTTTGGCTCAGCCACAGGCTCATGCTCAATCCACTGAGCCACACCAGCCAGAGCTTGACCCACCTTTGATACTGAGTGCTGGTATATGGTGGTGAAAAGGGCACTAGATGGAAGCAACACCTGGGTTCTGGTATTTTCCTAGCAGCCTAGAGACCCTGAGTGAAGCTTTTAGCAATTTTTCAGTTTCTTTATAACACAGGGTAACAAGGCCAAAGTTGTCTTTCTCAGTTTGTGAGGCCATTGAGAGTCTATGAGAAAGCACTGAACAGAGCAAGATCTCGTTGGTCTCTAAATCTCCATAAAGCTAAGATGTCTGCCAAGCTCTCACATTTCGCCATTGTTGCTTTTCTCCTAGAGGTGCTGAAAGAGATCCCACTCAGTCATTCCTGGACTTCTGGGAGCACAAACATCTGCCCATACCAGAATTATCTCACCCAGTGGGCACCTCTTTGGCTCCATCATCCCGTTTCAGAGAGCCCAAATGGCCAGGTGTCAGTTGAGGTGATTATTAACTTCCATAGGTAGGCAAGCAGAAGTGGTGTCATCACTACTTTTTCATCCAGCTCCCTGCTAATGGGAGTGAATGACTGGCCCTTGCTCTTGGACCAGGCAGCCAGAGGAGTTAAGAAAAATATTCAAGGTCCAGAATTCACCAGATCCCCATTTGGATGCCCTGCCCTTGTGCCAGACTCCAGCAGGATTTTAGGTTCTCTGAGCCTCAGTGTCAGGATAATACCCACAAATAGGGTTGCTGGGAAGATTAAATGGCTATAAGGTGAGGGTACTGTGTTAAGCACACTGCAAATAAAACATTACACTCTGGCTGGTGTGGCTCAGTGGACTGAGTGCCAGGCTGCCAACCAAAGGGTTGCTGGTTCATTCCCAATCTAGGACACATGCCTGGGTTGCAGAAGGAGTGGGGGGCACACCAGAGGCAATCACTCATTGATGTTTCTCTCCTTCTTCCCCTCTCTAAATACATAGAATCTTTTTTAAAATGAGAAATAAAAAAAAGAAAATTCATGACAACCCTTTCTTCTTTGTAGGCAACTGGATTACTAAATGTTCCCCCCTCCACTCCCAGTACTTCACATTCCTCTCAAGAAAACTTTCCACTTTTCTTCTGCCTTGTTCATTACCCAAAAGGGGCCTTTTGATGGAAGTTCCTAGCAGGTCACCTATTGGTCCTCCCTATCTGTTACTAACTGTGCTCCTGGCAGTCCATGAAATAAATGACACATTGGGGGAATAACTCAGATGTTTGTTGATGACGGTGTTATCAAAGTCTACTAGATTGTGACCAGGATAGGGGCTATCATGAATTCCGGGCTTTAATTTAATGGCATTTCTGAAAGAGCTAAACACCTACATCCCTGTCTCCCCCCTACAACCCGCAAAACGGGGCAAAGCAGCTCTGAACAGGATCAATCAAGGGTGTCGACTAACAGTGCGATCATACAGCTTCAGAAGTAATGTCAATCTACTCACCTCACGCAAACCCAGCAGAGGCCCCAGCAAGACCCGCCCCCCCACACACACACACACATACACCAGCTTCTCAATCCAGAGTGCCGGACAGGGCAGCACCCCCACCCGGGTCCCCCCACCCCCACACCACGGCCTCCGGGAAAACCCGGAGCGAGGAATCAGAGCGACCCTCGGTGGCCCCGGGACGGGCATGCTCAGTAGACCCGCAGGTCTTGTTTTACTCCGAAGGCAGACGCGGCCCCCTGCCTGCTCCCAGCCGGCAAGGGTCCCGGGAGAAGAGGACATTTTATCCTTCTTGGCAATCTGCTCTCTTTCGTGCCCTTCGTTTTCTCACTTCTAGCCCTTAGGGGTCCAGTAGGGCCGGAAGTGTAGGTCTCCCCGGGGTGGGGTGGCAGGGTAGGATCCAACAAATCACTCACCGTTACCCCTCCCCCACCAGGGGCGCTCTTGGGGAGAGGGGTGACTTGGAGAGAACTCAACTGTACCCTAAGGTATGTGCGGCTGGGTCCGCAGACCCCCTGCCCAACCCCACCGACGCGGCAGGCGAGGCGCGCGCAGCTGCTCTGGGGCCTGTCCTCATCTCACCCCCATTCTGCCCCTTCGGTATTTCTCAATGACCGGCGCTTGGAGGACACTTCCGACAGGGGAGGGAGAAGGTGTCATTAGCGCTCAGTTTATCAGTTCCTTCCGGTCTGCCGGGAGCCCTGCCCTGCGCGCTGCTGGGCCGCGCCTCGGGCGCTCGGGTGCCTTTATTATTATGTTTAAATAAGCAGTCGTGTGTGCCAATGTGTGCCAAGTGAGTATGTAGCCCAGCTGTCTCCCCCAAGACCCGCTGGCACGAATAGAAACCCAAGCTCTCTCGTAATGAAAGGGATGATGCAAACTTAGAAACTGACCCGGCACCCGGGAATGGTGCCCTCCCCCACCCGGCGCGCGTTGTTCCAGCCCGGGCATGAATGGCTGGAGCCAGATTGCATAATCTGCTGGGTATAAATAGCCGGCGGGCGGGCTGCTGACGCGCTCGCTCGTACCGTTATCGTGCAATACTTTAGTCCCGATGCAGTTCACTCCCAGGTCATTTTCCCTTTCAGCTGCAATGCTGGGATTTTAAATAGAGATGAAAGGCTCTTGTCCTTGCTCCCTCCTCCCTTGAATTCATTTATTATGAATGAAACGCCAACCTCGCGACTTCCTTGAGATGCTCCACTTCAGGTAGGAGAAAGGCTCAATGTCAAGGCAGCGGTCCACCCAGGCTTGTGTGTGTGCACTCGCTGCGGAGGTAGAGAAAGCAGGAAATGATTGACAGGGCTGGGAAACCTTGTCGAGAAAATGTAACCGCTTAGGGTTTGCCTCTGGAGTTTCAGTGTATCTCTCTCTACAGCCCTCAGTCAATTTAAGAGTAGGTTATGCAAAGGGTCTTTAGCCTGTGGTTGCTTGCTCTCACCCCTCCACCCCGCCTCCCCCCACCCCCGTGGGCCGCCGCCTCTGTGCAAGTGCAGTTTCATTTAGAGGAGCTAGTTCCCTTTCCCCGGGAGGCAACAAATACCCGCAACTCTAAGAAGCTTAGGGATGTTCGAGTTTGGGGAGAAAAGCTAGCATGGCCAGTTTGGTCATTTTATAGTTCTAGAACTCTTTCTAGAAGCCTCACTTATGTCCAAAGCTGAGAAAATCTAAAAACTTATTCTTTCAACACACATTCGTGCTCCTTTTAAAAATGAAAGTACACAGAGGGCTTTCCCCCCTCCTCTTAAACACCAAAATTCAACCTAATTTCTCAAAATAAAATTAGCAGTCCTGCATAAATGGATTTCTGGCATGTGAAAAGCAATGTCAGGCTCATTATTTTTCAGATTGAATGCCCATTCCTTTAATCTGCATTTAAAGTACCAGGCACTCTCTGAGGCAGTGGTCCCTGCCTGCCCTCTGTGGGTTCTCTCAGGTGGGGCAACAGGCCTGTAAGGAAAACTTTAGGGCAGTGATTTTCAACCTTTTTTGTCTGATGGCACACATAATCTAATTACTGAAATTCTGCAGCATACCAAGAAAAATATTTTGCCTATCTAACAAAAAAATAGGTATAATTTTTATTTATTCACACCAGATGGCTATTGTCGTGTTGGCTGTTGTCATTCTTTTATCTGACAATCTAAGGGAAAAGAGGTCAGTGCCCCTAACTAAATAGGAAGATATTGTATGTTTTAAAAATTCTTGTGGCGTACCAGTTGAAAACCGCTGCTTTAGGGCCGTGGGTAACTGCTCTGAAACATGGGATAAGCAGAAGAGGAAAGGGTGTTGGAGCCAAGTCTTGAAGGAGGGTGAGAGGGCTGATAGGTAACTGGTAGTGGAAGGGCCTCTGAGATAGCCCAGGGAACAAAAAGATGGGAGGTGTGAAACAGTGTGGGCAAGAGAGGTTACAGAAAGGCCATGGAGCAGGGTAACAGCCAGGTCAGGGAGGCCACACAGGCCACCCTAAAGGAGGTTAGACTATCTTGAAATCATGGAACCTTTTGTAACCAGTTCACAGCTGATCTTTGTCCAGTCCCAGTGCATTGCAGTGGGCCCCATAGTTATGCAAATATAGGGCAAGTGGGCATCCATTGTTATGGGCTTAGGGCATAAAAACAAATTCACAGACTGACAGCTCCTAGGACAGATAAGGCCCCCCAGACACATTTTGTTTGCTGGCTCTTTTTTTTTTTTTTTTAATCTGGCTAACAGTTTAAAATCAGAATATTTCACATAAAAATCAAGATTTGGGGCTTCTGAAAAAACTGCAGATGTGGCTACTGTGAGTGCCAAGCTCCTGGCTGGTAATAATTGATTGTTGTTGAGTGGTGGCTGCCCTGTCTGCCAGTCTTCTGGCTCCTATAGGCATTTGAGTTTTTGACCGCTGGCATAAAAGAATTCTTTGTGACCAGATCAAGACCCCCAGTCTGAGGCCCAGGTAGGTAGAGCTTGTGACTGGGTACAGCACTTTGCCTGAGGGGCTGTGGGCTTCTTAGGAGGAAAAACACCAATCCCCAATCTCCTGACCCAAGATTTTGTTTTGTAGTTAACCTAGGCCAGCCAGGCAGAGTGGATTGAAGTGGGCTCAGACCCAGCCCAGGGGCAGGAACAAGGATGGCCCTAAAATGACAACTAACACTGATTCTCAGCTTAGGCTCTATTTCTAGGGAACTCAACCTAAAATAACCAGGCTCCCTGCCAGCAGGATAGCTGGGGGTTCAGGTGATCAACTGGAAAAACCACCCAATGGGATCATGTGTGTACCCCAGATGTATGGATCTGCTTGTACAAGTTCTATAAGCAAAGGTTTTAAGAAGGGAATACTAGACTCAGATTTACCTTTTTAATAGATTACTCCAGGCATGGAGGATGGTTGGTAGGAAGTGGAGCAAAGACTGGTTAGAAAGAATTTTTTTCTTCCATGATAGGAAGAACAATGCATGACAAAGCCTAGTGCCATTGGCCGTGGAGAAGGAAAACCGGTTCCTTCTCCAAGGGTAGACATGACTTGGCTCTATAATCTATTACATATGGGGACTAATAGAGAGGTCTGGAATGATTTCTAAGTTTTTGGCTTGGGAAATTTGGTGGATCTTAGTGCCTTTAACATGACAGAGTAACAGGTGGGGAGAGGAAGAAGGGCTTGACCACTCAACATGGAGACATGAGAGACAGTGGCCACCACTCAATGGCAGGACTCACAAACAATAAGTCAGGGATGGAGGGATCTAGGAAGGTCAGAACAGAAGGAAGCAGAACCTAAAGACGGAGATACAGACACAGAAGAGACAGTGCCCTGAGGGCATCATTTGAGCAATTGGATGCAATTGCTCAATTGGATCCTGCCTGAAGCCTGAGGAGGATCTGCACTTTTCAGATCAAGCTGGGCTTCTGTCAGTTACAACCCAAGTAATTCTAATGACCCAAATAGAAAGCTGTATCTTGGATAGTGACAAAGATTGAGAGGACCTAAGGAATGGAATAGAAGGGGAATTTTAGAACGTGTGTTTGCAGTGTAAGGTGGGGCATGTGGGGTCAGGGCCAGGGAGTTTCATAAAGATTTTGATTTAATAGAGCAAACTTCTCCCAGCAAGTTAGTCAACACATTACGAGCTATAATGAGGGCCCTTTTTTTGCCTCAGCACCCCACCATCAGCACCTTAGTTCACATTTTCAGCTCCCTTCTCACTCTTAGCATCATGCCTCATTTTTATTGCCTTTATTGCCAGCCCCTTTCTTCTGTAAAGACCATAACTGAGAAAGGAAGCTTAATAATGTAAGACAATCAGAGCTTTTAGAATTAGAAGAAAATGAAAGATATGTTTGTGGTAACTGTGGCTCCAATAACACAAACATTTTAGCCAGGCTTTTTGAAATGGATAAAGAGAAAAGAGGAGAAAAGAACTCATTACACGATGTGGTCCCTGTATCAGTTAGCTGTTGCTGTATAACAAACTGCCACAAAATTTTGTGGCTTAAAACAATAAACATTTTGCCCTGGCTGGTGTGGCTCAGTGGATTGAGTGCCAGTCTGTGAACCAAAGGGTCTCTGGTTCCATTCCCAGTCAGGGCACATGCCTGGGTTGTGAGCCAGGTCCCCAGTAGGGGGTGTGCAAGAGGCAACCACACATTGATGTTTCCCTCCCTCTCTTTCTCCCTTCCCCTTTCAAAAAATAAATAATATCTTTAAAAAAACAATAAACATTTTATTATTTCTCATGAGCCTCTGGTCGACTTGGTGGCTCTTCTGGCCTCCGCCAGCTCAGCTGGGGCAGGAGGCTCTAGGATGGTCTCTCACACGTCTGGTGATTGGCAGGCTAATTGGTCTAGCGGGCCTGAGCTGTGCTAGCTCATCTGTGCCATGTGATCTGTTACCCTTCAGCGGGCCAGCCCAGATTAGATCACGTGATGGTGGTGGTAGGGTTCCCTGATCAGCAGGAGAAGGCAAAACCCAAAGTGCATGCCTCTGCTTTCCATTGCGTTTGTTAATATCCCATTAGCCAAAGTAATCACACGCCCAACCCAGAGTCAAGAGTCAAGAAGCGGTGAAATAGGCTCTCCTTGGTGAGGATGACAAAGTTACCTGGCTTGCCCCTATAGGGCAAGCAATTTCCCACAATGCTGGGAGGGGCAACTGAGTTCTTTCTACACCTTTTGTAATTGTGTATCTGCTTCTACAGGATATAGTACACATTGGTCACCTATATTTGCTAAGCACTGTAAGCTCACTGAGAGCAGGGACCACATTTTTAAAAATTTATTTAATTCAATCTGCAATCACTGTGGCACATGGTGAGGGCCCTGTAATCACAAAGTAATCACATGCCCAACCCAGAGTCAAGAGTCAAGAAGCGGTGAAATAGGCTCTCCTTGGTGAGGATGACAAAGTCACCTGGCAAGGGAGGTGCATATAAGGATGAAAGGAATTTGTGACCATTTTTATAACCTACTTTAGTCTCTGACCCACATACCACAGTTAAAGAAAGATATAATAATATAAATTGATCACATAGATTTGATATTTATTGTATATTTCTGAATACCAATGTATAATAAATATTTAATGAAATATAGGCACGTAAATATTTATATTGTATATTTTATATAACTATCATATATTTATATAAGTATCATATATTTATATATAGGTATACCATTTAGATATAGGAGCACTACTGATAAAATTCTACCTTTACAATTACTAATTTATGGTCAAGTAACTAAATCTGCTTAATGTTTAGTAGATTTGTGCATACTATAAAACTCTTCAAATTAATTTAATGACTAAAGAGATCTTATGAGCTTCTTATTATGCTTGCCCTTCTTTCTCAGCATGAAAATCCTCTCTCTCATATGCCCTGTTCTTAAAATAGGTATATTCCTAAAGAGAGATCTGGGTAATTAAAATGTTTGTAAACCAAAGCACATATTAAAAAGAAAAGAACACTAGGGAAACTCGATCTCAGGTTGCTCTATATATTGAATAATTTGGGAAAGCAAATAATCATCTCTTAATTTGTTTATTATATTAACTCAGATTTTTAAAAAATATTTTCTTTATTTATTTTTAGAGAGAGGGGAAGGGAAGGAGAAAGAGAAGGAGAGAAATATCAATGTGTGGTTGCCTCTCACACATCCCCTACTGGGGTCTTGGCCCACAACCCAGGCATGTGCCCTGACTGGGAATCGAACAAGTAACCCTTTGGTTTGCAGCCTGCACTCAATCCACTGAGCCACACCAGCCAGGGCTCAGCTCAGATTTTATACATAGTTTTGGGATTAGTTAAAGCAAGTATCACTTATGTACTTTTTTGTTGGTGGCAAAGGTGATGCTTATGGTAGTGATGATGGAGGTGTTGAAAGGTGGTAGTGGTGATGATGAAGGTGATAGTGATGATGGTTGTAAGGATGGAGGTGTGGATGAAGGTGGTGGAGGTGGTGATGGTGGTTATAGAAATGGTGGTGTTCGAGGTGGCAGAAGGATCTGAAATAGAAACCTTAAGTCTGCTGCAAGTGTTTCCCTCTTACCAGGTCCCAGATTGTATAGACAGCTGGGCAAATGCATTGAAGAAAGGAATAGAAAAACAACTAAGAAACAAAAAGTGGGTGAAATATGGGATGAGATGACCTATAGGGCAAGCAATTTCCCACAATGCTGGGAGGGGCAACTGAGTTCTTTCTACACCTTTTGTAATTGTGTATCTGCTTCTACGGGATATAGTACACATTGGTCACCTATATTTGCTAAGCACTGTAAGCTCACTGAGAGCAGGGACCACATTTTTAAAAATTTATTTAATTCAATCTGTAATCACTGTGGCACATGGTGAGGGCCCTGTAATACTTCCTGAGTGAATGAATGACAAGCCACCATGGCTCCCGCCTTCCTTTTCCTCAAAAAGTGCGTTTTGCCCCATGGTATCAGAGAAAGTACCGTTCTGAATGACTTCTTATGTTTTGCTGCCCCAGCTTGCTAGTGTCAGATAAGGGCTGGGAAGTTCCCCCAGTTGAGCAGTAATGCAGATCATGGAGCACTAGAGTTCAAAGGATGTTAAAGAATGACCTGTTTTAAGATTAGGAAATTGGGGCTCAGATAAGCCAAGTGACTCAATTAATACCACACAGATCAAGTAACACCCAGAGCCATAACTCAGGGACTCAAAGTTCAGATTCCATAACCAAGGTGCCTTCGTTGGAATAATGCCAGATGGACCCTGGACACTTGGAAAATGCCACTTGGCACTTGTAATTATGCTAGTGGGAAGCAACATTGCTTATCAATATTATAGCAGCTTATTCATGAAGGAGAAAATGAAGACTTTTAGCTTAACAAAGACTACTCAGGAATATATATATATAGTCTTGCACTATAGCTCACATTAACTTCTACTGGACACTACTGATCTGGGGTAGTAGTGGTAATTCTTTTCCCCAGTTCTTGGTTTAGGAGTGGCTATGGCTTTTTAATTTCAACTGAGTGTAGCTTCCCCCCCCCCCCCGCCCCCGTTTTTCCTTACACTAAACTGTCACAGGGTAGCCAATAAAATTCAGGAAGATGTCCGCCATGGACACTCTGGGAAAGATTTGAATCCCTGAAAAATAAAAAGATGGGGTGAGAGAGATGCCCCCTTCCAGGCTTTAGATGTTCCTGTGTGAGTCAGTGATGTCCAGTGCCATCAAGGCAGGAGAGCCAAGCAAGTGAAAGGCAAGCTGACCCAGAATTCTGAATTTGCTGAGCTACTGAGTTGGCCAGAATTGGAATCCACCAACTTCTGAACTTCACGGTATGTGAAATAGTAAATATTTATTATTTAAGCCACTCTTTACCAGTGCCCCGTTACTTTTGGCCAAACTAAGTGATTCACATCGTTCTCACTCACCAGGTGCACAGCGCTCCCTGTGTTTAGCAAGTTCCCGTGTTCCAGCAGCAGTTGCCTGGCTGACTTGCTGCCTTGCAGAAGAGGACCAACAGGGCCACCTTCTAGACACATCTCTTTGTGCTGTTGTCTGCTGGCATTCCCAGGCTGAGAAATTTTTGTTGCTCGTCATGTAACAACTAAATATTGGAATCTACAGAAGCATAAAAACCTCTGGCCTCTATGCTTACAGGTAAACGTGTGCTTTTAACATGTTGTGGTTGAAACTCAATGGTTTGATTATATTGTTATTTGTGATTATAAAAATAAGTCCTGTTTAGTGTACAAACGTTTAAAGTGTAAAAGAATGTTGTGAAGAAAATAATCTCTCAGTAAGTCCACCGGATATATCCCTTGTTAATATTTTAAATGTGCATCTTGGTAGACTTTTCTATTTATAGTATATACTTAACAAAAAATTATGTAACCTACTTTAATAAAATAAGATCACAGTAAAGTACCCTTTGGGAGCCCTTAAAAAAAACCTCAGCAATGACATGCACGAGATCAGAGCTCTGAACACCTGTCTCCTGCTCCCCAGAAACCAGCTGTGAGTCGATGTCCATCTCTCTAGTCTTAATGTGCAAATGTATAGATGTAAAAATGGTCGGCAAACAGTTGAAATATGGCAAAATAGTTTCATATAAATTGTTTTATTCTTTCATGCCCCTGCTGTAACCCTTCTACCTTAGCATCTATAACAAATATTGAACCTATTCACCGATCCAGCTTTCTTTGCCAACTAAATCATGAATTCCTGGAGGGGATGGGGAAGGCAATGAACAAATAAACTCAGTTCCATACACACATATTTATATCAAACAGAATGCATAGTGTATTCAAATTACTCAGTGAATATTTATAGAAGGAATAAAATATGTATAGCTTTTGTTTTGTGATTACAATATTCTGTAGGCAAATTTACACTGCTGTTTGTATAGAAATTCTCAGCTAAGAAAACACAGCGATTAAGAGCTCAAAAGAAGCACTATCATCATCTGCTTCACCATTGTAAGGTTTTTTAATGGCTCTGGACTTGAAGGTTCTGCATGAGTTTATCTGCTAGTTACAGACTTGAACTTTAATCATCGACGCTTTACCCAACATCAACCAGCTCAAAGATAAGTGGAAAATCCATCAGATACCTCATATTTTAATAAACCCGGGTGGTTGATATTTTTGGTTAGCCAATTTTAAATATTCAGGTAATAGACCAAACGTTTTTATCTTTATGTTTTAATTGCAGTTTACAGTCAATATTATTTTGTATTCATTTTTGTCTTGATACTTGCTGTCACCTACTACTTTCCTGTCTCTTCTTCCTCATTACCATTCCCTCCTAAGCCCACCATGGCCTAGCTCTTTCCTCACCACCACACACAAGCTGCTCCTTGGTGAGGTCACTTCATCTGATTGCCAAATCTGGCAGGCTTTCTTCAGTATTGATTTGGCACTTAACATAGCTGACCACTTCCACCTTCTTGAAACTCTTCCTCTAGTGGCTCTCATGATGCCAGCTTCTGGTTCCTTTTTACCTGTTTATTCATGTATTCAGCAAAATGTTATTGAATATCTGTGTTAAGTGTTATCATAAGGGTATGCAATAATGTTACAAAGCTAGCATCTATTGAGTACTTGCTTACTAAGTACCAGGCAATGTTTTTAAATTTTGAATGCTTTACATGTATGAATTTAATCTCACCAGAGCAGAGGCTAGCAAACTTTTTCTTTCTTTTTTTTCTTCAAACCTTTTCTTAACGGTAAATTTTTCTTAACGGTAAATTACGGGGGCTCTGCAGGCCCCGTGGCCTGTGTGCAATCACTCAGCTCTACCCCTGTCACATGGATATGCCCATAGACAATATATAAACACATGAGTGTGGTTGTGTTCCAATAAAACTTTATTTATTGTCCTGGTTGGTGTGGCTCAGTGGGTTGAGCTCCAGCCTGGAGACTGAAAGGGCGCTGGTTTGATTCCTGGTCAGGGCACATGCCTGGGTCACGGGCCACGTCCCTAGCTCAGGCCATGTGAGAAACAGCCGATTGCTGTCTCTCTCCATCTTTCTCCCTCCTTTCCCCTCTCTCTAAAAGCAAATAAATAAAATTAAAAAAACATTATTTATAAAACAGGTGGGCAAATTTGGCCCAGGGGTTGTGGTTTGCCAACCCCTGCTCTAAATTCTAATCTAAGTTCCACCAGGGTAGGAATTTTTTTCTGTTTTGACATAGGATAGTTAGTAAATATTTGGTGAATGAATACTCTTCTAAAATAGGAGCTACTCTATTCTTCATTTTACAAACAAGGAAAATGAAGCACAGCAGTTAAGTAACATGCCCAAGGTCACCAACCAGTAAGTGACAAATCCAGGATCTAAACCCACAGATTCTGGCATCAGAGCCTGTACTCCCAATCATCACGCTCTACAGTGGTGGCACAGAGGAGGAGGTCATCAGCTACTCTCACAGGAGTCTGGAGAGGTTGTTTTAACTGCATCTTGAAGAATGAAGAATTCACCAGAAGAACGGGGTGGGGAGAGGCTTTGCATTCCAGGTTGTGGAACCTGCAGGTATACCAAAGCAGGTACCTGGTACAAAATGGCATAATGAGCAAACTCAGCAAAGGAAGAAAGTTCCTTAGGGAATGCATTCACTTCTCAGTAATTTACGTCTCTGGACACAGGGTTTGAGGTGGACTGTGGTGAAGATGAGGCAAAAGAAGTGTCCAGGGGTCTTGTGTGGCATCTGGGTGAATCTAAATTTTAACTTGGTGGCAGATGGGCTACTGGAGTGTTTTGAACATGGGAAAGAATGACCATATTTGCATTTTAGGTCAATTTTTCAAGTTGCATTTTATTTTAAAATTATGTGACACATGCGTGTTGTACAACATTCGAAATCTGACGTCTTCCCCCCAGGCCTCCAGGCATCGAGTTCCCCGTGGCAGAGGCATGCACTCTTTGTCAGAAAGGCAACTTTCACTGGAGAAGAATGGATTGGGTTGAGGAGTGCTGTACGTCCTACTAATTAGTTTAATTTGTAAAACTAATTCGTAAATTGATTTAATTTTTGTCCTTAGGGTGAGTAATGAAAAAAGGTTGGGAAAGATTTTGCCCTATACCTTTACAAATAGTCCCTCTGTTAAATCCTCTTCACGTGACTCAGGTTGACTGGGCATCCGTTTCTTCCCAGGTGCCTAAATGATACCGGACGATGGAGAGGCTCAGGTGGAGGGTCGTTAGACCTACGGCACACAGCCATAGGGCAGGGCAGCATACCATTTTGGTAATAAGTATGGGCTGCTGGAATTAGAATCCTGCCTCTGGCATTTATTAGCTTTGTGACCTTAACCTCTGTGCCTCACCGCAAAATGGGGGTGGATAATAATGGGACCTATCTCCTAGTGGTTGTGAGGATATCCCTCAGTATGTGTTAGCTATTGTTCAAAGAATGGATGATAGGGGCTTCAAAGGAGGAGGGGATTTTGCGAGATGGTGGAAAAGTAAAGGTTTGGAAGTAGGATTAAGAAATGTGGAGATGTCAACAGCACCTCTATGCCCATGGATTAGGGGGAATGGGAAAAGGAGTAGCATCCTTTGTAGAATTCAGCAAAGAAGAATGTTCCTTAGGTAATGCACTCATTGTACAGTTAAGGCAAAGATGGAGCTAGGAGATTAAAGGCGGGAAAGAAATTTATTTATCGTTGAATGGAGGTCCTTGGGCACAGAGGAAACACTGGGAAAGAAGAGGGAAGAAGGTGGAGAGAAAGCCCAGGGCAGGATGACAGATGGGAGGCCAGGGTAAGAGGAGAAGAGACCTGGCTGGAGGCAGGGCTGCCAGACAACTCATGCCGACCAGGGCAGGGGTGGGAAACTGGCCGTCTCCAGCCAGCAACCGTTTTTTCTGAAATCCATGAGCTAAGAATATTTGTTATATTTTTGAATTTTTTAAAAGTTTTTATTAGTTTTAGAGAGACAGAAGAAGGGAGTGAGAAATATTGATTTGTTGTTCCACATGTTTATGCATTTATTGTCTGTCTCCTGTATGTGCCCTGACCAGAGATTGAACCCACGACCTTGGCATATCAGGACAATGCTCTAACCAACTGAGCTACTCAGCCAAGACCCCTACTTTTGAATGTTTTTTAACATTGAAAGTAAGCATACTATTTCAGAAGACGTAAAAATGATGTAAAATTCAATGTTAGTATCCATAAATACAGTTTTTTTGGATCATAGCTATGCCTACTCTTTTACATGTGGTCTATGGCTACTTTCACACTAAAGTGGCAGAGTTAAGTAGTTGCAACAAAGGCCGAGTGGCCCACACAGCTGAAAATATTTATATCTGGTCCTTTATAGAAAAAGTTCACTAGCCCCTGCTCCAGTACATCACTCATGTTCTACAATGGCACCCTCTGGAGTTGTGCAACACAGAGGGACCTGGCCCTAGGAGCACTCGTTTTGGATGGTGATAAAGGATAAGGATGAGGAGAGGCATGGATAGAATTACATGGCCTCCAGGCTTTTTTGGAATGTGAGCACAAAATTGTTTTGTTAGAATAAAGGAAGGCTCTCAGCCTGGATTCAAGCCATGAGCTCTTCCTGGCTGGCTGGGAGCTCCTGTGGTGGACAATACGGGTTGCCCACACATATCTATTTCTCCTATTCTTCCTTCCTAACAGGAGACTGATTTTTATCAGGATGATAATGTGCCCCACAGAAAATAAAAATCTCAAAAAAAGGTAAGTACTCAAAGAATGATGGGGACATGTCAGAAGTACACAGAAGCCTGCTTAAAGGGGCTCCTGGTGGCCAATCTGTGACAATTTGAGCATCTAAATAAATTATAATAGTGTTGTACTCTAACCCTTTGAATAGAATAGGAATCTGTGAGCCCATACTGAAATGAGCGCACAAATAAGTAAATGGAGGAGGAAGAAAAGTTCTTCTATATGATGGAAGACAAGCTAATAAATTATAGAATGAATGACAGAACTAGAAAGTCACCATTTTGCAATCACCATATTATTATTTCAGGCAAGAATCGTCAATGGATGCTAAAACTAGCAGGTGAAATTTTGATGAAAAACATGATGTTTGTATTGCTTCAAAGCATCTCTCACAGATTCTTAATTTAGTTTCAAAGTATAAAATATTGGGTTGGCCAGAAAATTTTTTGGCTTTTTCTGTAAGACGGCTCTAGTAGTGTTTAGCTGTCTTTAACTTCATTAGAAACAATTTTGTAGACTGTATTGTGACAGCTCTCATATCTGCATGCATTTTTAAAAAAAAAAATCAAAATTGGTGAATTTTTGTGTAGCCATTTTAATATTGAAGATGGAAGAAAATATACAACATTTTTGGCATATTATGCTTTATTATTTCACAAAAGGTAAAAATGAAACTGAAAAGCAAGAAAAGACTTGTGCAGTGTATCAAGAAGGTGCTGTGTCTGATCGAATGCTTCAAAAGTGGTTTGCAAAGTTTCCTGCTGGGGATTTCTCACTGGACGATGCTCCATGGTTGGGCAGACCAGCTGAAGTTGATAGCAATCAGATCAAGACATTAGCTGAGAACAATCAAAATTATACCACAAGGGAGATAGCTGACATACTCAAAATATCCAAATCAATAAAGTTGTTGGTGAAAAGGAAAAATGTGTCATATTTCATAGAAAAAGCCATACAGACTTTTTGACCAATCCCATAGTAACTTTGTAGTAGGGAAACCTCACTAATACTACCACTTTAACCAAGTGATCCAAGTTACTATTGCTAGTAATATTACAAATAAAAATTTCTTGTCTCCTGATCAAAGTTTAGTGCCTCCCGATATGATGTCCTGAGGATGTCGCATCATTTCTGTAGTGTTCCGGTTGAATATTTGTAACCTAAAGTATGAGGAACCATCAGATAAGTCCAAATAAGGGACTTCTTTGCTCTACAAAGTGGTCTTCAAAAATGTCAATGACATGGAGGATAAAGACATATTAAGAGACTTTCTAGATTAAAGTAGACTAAAGCAACATGACAACAAAATGCAGCAGTGATCCTAGATTGGTTCCTCGACCGGAAAGAAATTTTTTTCTTTGCAATGAAAGACCTTAGTGAGACAACTGGCAAAAGCTAAATAATAACTAAACTAAATAATAACATGACATCAATGTTAATATTCTGGTTTTGGTTATTGTACTATGTTTATGGAAGAGAAGATTCTTACTTTTAGGAAGCACACACTGAAGTATGTAGGAGTAAATGTGCCTGACAGAGAAATACAGAATGATGAAGTAAATGTAGTAAATGTTAATATTTGGAAATTTGGGGTAAAGGGTATACAGGAATTCTTTGTGTTATTTTTGAATTTTTTCTGTTAGTTTTAAATTATTTGAAAGCAAAAAGTTAAAAAAAAAACAATCACCGTCATCTCCCCCAGGTACCTGTGCAGTGAGATATTCATATTCCTGATCCTGGCTAATGAGTTGTAGTTTTTAGTCTAATGCAGAGATTTTCAACCAATGTGCTGAGAGAATTTTTAAAACATGCAATACCCAACTCTTTAGTCAAGGGCACTGACCTATTTTCCCTTAGATTCTCAAATTTTAAAAAAAATGACAACAGTCCACACAACAATAGCCATCTGCTCTGAAAAAATCAAAATTATATCTTTTTTTTTTTTGCCCTGGCTGGTGTGGATCAGTGGACTGAGCACGGGCCTGTGAACCAAAGAGTCACCTGTTTGGTTCCCAGTTGGGGACCAAACGTGCCTGAGTTGGAGGCCAGGTCCTCCGTGGGGGTGGAGCGCAAGAGGCAACCACACATTGATGTTTCTCTCCCTCTCTTTCTCCTTCTCTTCCTCTGTCTCTAAAAATAAATAAATTAAATATTTTAAAAATATATTTAAAGATTATATCTTTTTTGCTAGGTCAGCAAAAATATATTTTTGTGTGTGCTGCAGAATTTTAGTAATTAGTTTAGTGTGCCATGAGATGAAAGGTTGAAAATCTCTGGTCTAATGGATGGGGCTTCTCAGAAAACTATTGTTTTTTTCTGGTGAAAAGGGAGGCACTTGGCAAATGCCTTTTGCCCTTTGCCCTTCCCCTTCTTCCGGCCTGGAATGAGGACTGAATGCCTGGATGTGGAGCAGCCACTTCCAATCAAGAGGTAGAAAGGAACTGCAGGAGATGAGCCTTGATGGCTCCGTTAGACCCTGCCTGGACTGCCCTCTGGGTAAGAAGTTCCTTCATCTGCTGTACTCAGGTTTCTGTTACAAGCAGCCAATTGAATTCCAAATGAGCTAGAAAATCTAAACCTCCCAATACTGTTTAGATTTTGTGTGGCTTTGCTCATCAGTCTTCCTCATTAGCAACTGCTTCCAATGCCCCTTAAATGTTGGTGTTCCCTAACTGTGGATTCTCAGCCTTCTCTTCTCTTTATATGGTCTCCTTGGGTTACCTCATCTACTCCTACTTACCATTTAAACTCGGATGATTCTCAAATTACTAGCTCCGGCCTGGAATTTTCTCCTGAATTAAAGACCACATGTCCAGCTGCCTACTAGAAACCTATGCCTATGGTCCACGTAGTCACTTCAGCAGCTACAAAGCTGAACTCTTTTCAAACTCTCTTTCTCTCTCTCCTTCTCTGTCCAACCAGCATTCAACCACTTTCCCAAGTCAGAAACTCAGAACTCATTCTTTCCTCTTCCTACTTCTCACCCCCTACACTCAATTACTCATCCAGATCTTGATGACTCTATCTCCTCAAGCTTCTGAATCCATTTCCTCCTCTTTATTCTTATTATCTGGGTAGATGCCTCATCACTCACTGGTATTTTTTCATTAATCTTCTAAACAGTTTCTCTGTCTCTGTCGTCTGTTCCTCAAATATATACTGCACATTATCTTCCTAAAATGTAACTGTGATCACCATACTTCCTACTTCAAAATCTCCCATCACTTCAACTACATATGGTAATAGGTCCCCCTCCCCAATTCCTACTATGGTATGACAATGCCCACAGAATAATCTCGACTGCTCTTCAGTGCCACGTATCTAGATGGAAGGCCTGTTGACTGCCGTGGCTGGTTTGCAGTATTTTTAGGAGACGACTTCTCCCAGTTTCCAGTAAACCAGTGTCTTCCTTGCCCCACTGCTCTTTTACTCACAGCAAGTCGTACCTCACTTTATTGCACATCAGATGACCTGCAGTATTCTTACCTTTGTAGCAAAAATAGATATTGTATGCTCATTGAAATAAGGCATTGGAGCCACTCTGCAATAGTGAGGGCTGAGCTTTACCTGAATCCACAGAACACCATTTGTATAGATGATATTTCAGTCTGTACACGGTGGCCCAGGTAGGTGAGCTCTAGGGATGTTCATAACACAACCTGACCACACTGTGGGTCTCTTGTTGCATTGACTACTTTGAGCTGAGCAAGCTTGGGTTTCTGGGACTGATTCCTCCATTTCTCGAAACCAGAGATTGGAAGATGGTGCTCAATAGTCAACAACAGAGAAGGAAACAAGGTTAATCCAGCTTTGGCGCTGCCGTCAGTCTTGTTCTTTAATAATCTTCCCTGTTCTGTTCCTGGTACAATACTCCCCCCCTGCAAAACCAGATCAAATGGACCCATTTCAGCCTTCCCTCACCCAGGCAGAGTTAGACATTTCTCCTAGGAGCTCACCTTACCACACTATAATGCAATTATGTATTTGCCTGTCTATTTCCCTGCATCTGGTTCCCAGCATCTGAAGGCAAATCTTCCTCTTTTTCCATGTTCCCTGTGAGCATGTACTAGAGCCTGACATGTGGGGAAGAATCAATACATGTCTGTTGACTGATTAAATAAATGGACGTTTCTTCTAGGTTCCAGGTGGAGCACAGTGGAAAAGAGCTGACACCTCGGTGTCATCTCCAGTTAGTTCTTCCACTAACTTTGTCACCACAGTCTCTCAACAGCGTCTTCCCATCCTCAATGAGTGGAGACAATAACACCCCCTTTGAAAGAACAGTCCTGAAAATTTAGAGTTCCCAATGATATATTTGCTCAACTGCAGGGATGTGCTGAATGACTTTTATGAACCGGGCACTGTGTTAGGTACCAGGGGTATAACATTGTCTTTTCCTCATAAAGCTTTTTATTCTAGCAAGAAAGACAGATAATTAAACAATTATCTATGATAAAATAATGAGAATTATCATTGGGGAAGAACAAGCTACCATGAGAACATAGAACAGGGGGCATAATCTAGTCTACCGGTCAATAAAGACCTCTCCAAAGAGGTCATGGTGTGAAGCATTGGTAAAATATTCTACTTGTGTCAAGTAGGATATTATTACCAGAGAGGAGACTGCCCTTGAATTTGCAGGAGACAGACATCACACTGTGCAAAGTAAGCTTTCCTAGAAAAGGTAGAAGGTTGACCTGGTCCCAACTTCCTTTGATGTTGCTGAGCAATCTTCATCAGGAGGGCATGCCCTTGGCATAGTGTTTCAAGGATCAGGGATGGATTTGCCTTCATCTACACATACTCCCACTTGCCTCGTGGCTCTAAGAAACTGAGCTCTCCAGTTAAAGAAGAATATAAACCACTGAGATAGGGCATGCCAAAGTGAAATCTGAGAGGCCAGTGATGAAGGCAAGGCCTCCATGTAACACTCCTGACTCCTGCCTTCAAAGGCATCTGGAATCTGACTGCTTTTTACCACATCCCCTGTAACTCCCTGGTCTAGGCCACCATTATCAGTCACTGAAACAACTGTAAAAGCTTCCAAACTGGTCTTATTTGTATCCTTGCCCTCTACACTCTGTCTCCGCATGCATTCCAGCTCTAAAATCCGTTGTTCCTACCTTGGGCACATAAACTTGAAGATCAGAGGTTTGCGAGGAAAGAAGGGCTTGGCTGAAAGAGTATGGAAGGAAGGTCTCGCTCACCAGCAGGATGAGGAAATGCAGGTAAGTGCTGTCAGCCTACCTCACAGTGGGAACCGGTGGTAGGTAAATAAACAAGGCCAAATAAGCCTTCCCCTGTTGTTTTTGTATTAAAGAGTTTTTAGATAAGCCCCTGCTCCTTCACCCTTTCCCAGACTCCCCTCCTCCACATTTCCCACACATTCCCAGAGTTGTTTCTGGGCTGCAAATATCCCATGTCTCTGCCCCCTCATCTCCTCCCCAGTGTTTTCCTGACTCACCCTTCACAGTCTCTCCAGGCAATGCAGGAATAGTCGCTTGTCTGTAAAGCCAGCTGCAAACAATCATCCTAATGCCCCAGGCTAGGGGAAGGTGTGGGGAGGGGAGCCAGCACCCTACTTGGTCAGCTCCTGAGTATACCGAACTTAAAGGTTGGCCACTCGTTGTGGGCAAAGGATGAATTATTTAATAGATGAGTTGGTTTAGCTTATGGAAGAAAAATCAAGCTAAATTTCTATTTAATTCCGTATGCAAAACTGGGATATAGAAATTTAAAATCTTAGTCTGAATGGTAGTATTTGAAAGTTAATAGGAAAAAATGTAATAGATCATTTTTGACCTAGAGTTAAGGAAAGACTTCTTAAACAAGTTGTAAAAAATACAAATCCTAAGACAAAACAATCCAATAAATTATATCATCTTAATATAGAGGATTTCTGTTCAATAAAGGGCGCAGTGGACAAAATGAATAGACAGCCGACAGAAGGGAAGAAGATACCACTTGCAATGTCTAAAGCAAACCAGAGATTAATATCTAGAATAAACAATGAATTCCCACACAATCAACAAGGGAAAGATAGCTGCCTCAGCAGGAAAACAGCAAGGTCGGAATTATGTTTATTTTTTGTGTGGGCGCAGCGGGGCTCCGAGAGTTTGCAGCAGGAAGGTTCCTGCTGCCCCTTGCTCCTCAATTTAGCAGACGGAAGCGCAACATCCGTGGCATTGAAGTAGTGCTTTTGGTGGTGAGAAGCGTTCAGATACCAGATGTACTTTGAAGGCGGAGTCAACAGGATTTGCTGATGCAGTGAGATGCAAGTGTGAGAGAACTAAAGGCATTAGGGATGGCTCCCGGTGGTTTTCAAGCTGAGTGACAGGAAGGATGGATTTGCATGAGATCGGGTCTCAGTCTGTAAATCTGGGTGGGGGAAGATCAAGTGTTGTCTTGGACACTATTGGGTTTCTGATGGATCGATCATTGAACATTGTCAAGCCACTGAATTACTCTATGCCTTAATTTCCCTTTCTGGAAAGTTGCCAAGTCTTAGAGTACTTGTTGTTAGAATCTTGAAGAGTATTTAGTCTGTCTTCTGGACTTTACAGGTGAGAAAACTGAAGGAGGGTGTAACGCCAGGCCTAGAACCCCAGCCTCCCATTTCCTTTGAATGATGTTTCCTGTATGTGATATTGCTTCTCCGCTGCTCTAACCAAGCAAACAGAGGTAAACAATATAGGAGACCTCTGCTCTGTGCAAAGCGGGGTACAAATGTTAGGTGCCTGTGTTGTCTGAGCTTCAGGAAATGGCTTCCTGGTTTCCTTTCAAATTCACCTTGACTAAGAGATACAGGCATCTGTAGGTCATATCATCCCCCTCCATCTTTTTCTTTCTGGCAGCAGTAATAACAAGTATTAAATAATAA
Source organism: Trachops cirrhosus (assembly GCA_028533065.1). Taxonomy (NCBI): domain Eukaryota; kingdom Metazoa; phylum Chordata; class Mammalia; order Chiroptera; family Phyllostomidae; genus Trachops; species Trachops cirrhosus. The sequence goes on along the minus strand of CM052543.1, from coordinate 107,082,486 downwards.
AATGTATTTCTTCTGGTACTTACTTTCCCCTTGTTCAAAAGCAGGGGTCCTTCTCATTCAAATGGGAGCCATGCTCCTGTCATTCCAAACAAAGCAGATTGTTCTCCCTCCTTGTAAGCATGAGGCTAGCTCATGCGTGGGCACTTGGCTTGGACTTGGCAAAGAAAGCAACCACCGAGATATCCCACCTTGCCTACAGCTGTGCTTGGCCATCAACAATGACAAAACTAATGTTCACTGAGTAGTTACTATGTGCCAGGCACTGTTGTTATTGGGTTTTTTTTTTAAAGAAAAGATTTTATTTATTTTTGGAGAAAGAGAGAAAAAGAGGGAGAGAAACATCGATGTGTGGTTGCCTCTCGAATGCTCCCTACTGGGGACCTGGCCTGCAACTCAGGCATGTGCCCTGACTGGGAATCAAACTGGTGATGCTTTGGTTTTGCAGGCTGGCGCTCAATCCATTGAACCACACCAGCCAGGGCCGGCACTGTTCTAAGTACTACTAGAACACAAATAGTAATTCATTTAGTCTGTTGACCATCCCATGAGATATGATACAGTACTATCGAATCTGTTTTAGGAATAGGAAAACTAGGTACAAAAAGATTAAGTAACTTGCCTGAGGTCTTTCACTAGTCTGGCTTTAGAACCCAGGCCAGTGTTTACTACGTTACACTGTCCCTGGTAGTTAGACACTGCACTGAAGATTTACTTCTCTAAATATCTTCTTTGTTGTTTTTTTTTCCCTAAGTGGAGCCACCTACACTGAGAAGTTGATAGGAAATCCTTTTTCAATCGTTCACGCTGCTTTGTAACTTAGATTCTTAGATGATTTCCTGTCCACTTGAGAACAAGAGCGGATCCGCAAAACACTAGACGTTTTGACATTGAGGAGGAAGCATTTCGCACACAGATTTAACATTTACTGGGCGCTGGACTGGGATTTGACATGCGTTATTTATAGAACCCTCCAAGTGTCCCTGGAGGGTGAGAATTATCCTCCTTTTATGATTGAAGGGAAGTGGGGGTCTCAGAAGTTGGAGCCAAGTTTGGTCCTTGGGCTGCACAGGCCCTGGGACACTATGGCTGGTTGGAAAGACAGAAAGGCCTCCTGGAATGGAGCAGCAGGATGCTAAAACCATACACCCTAAGCTCTATGTAGCTCTGGGCCTAGAAAACGCAGCTGGTCTTATTCATTGATAACAACTGGGACAAGCCAGTACCTCCCCACCCCCGTCCCCTGTGCCAGGATGGAAGAAGAGGAGATAGCAATGTGCTCTGTAATCGCAAGTTAGTGCTACCGGCCACCTGAACCCTCCACCTCCCAGCAGGGGCATTTTAGTGACTGAAGACAGAGAAAAGAGGACTGGAGCTAATTTATAACTTCAAAATGTGTCATTACTTTTGTTATTTGCCTCCAGTCTTTCCAATACAAATATCTTGAATGTGTCCATTTATATGCAAACGCAATCAGAAATCTAAGGCCCACCACACCCTACACAGACCGTTCTTTGTTTTTGTGAATTAACTTTATCTGCTGTGCAGGTCAGTTTAGGCCGGAAACTTCTTTGCTTGAGATTACCAGCTTTGGCTCTTTGCAGAAGAGGTGACTCTGGCAGATTCAAGCTGTCTGATGTTTCAAGCTACAAATATGTGAACCAAAGTCACGGTAGATTTGCACTTCTGGATTGAAAAACAGATATTATTTATGAACTAACTGACTGGCTGACAGAGAGGCCCCAGTGGGAGCAGGATGAGAGCAAACCAGGCTTTGCAGTGGCCTAACTCTGTTTTTTTTTTTTTGTTCAGAAAATATCTCTCTGGAAGGGAGGCCTCACACTATGGGTTCCCATCCAGCCACTGAAGAGGCAGCATACAACCCTCCTTTTGTAGGCACCTCCCAAAATAACTCTCAACAGGATATGGCTCATTATATTAGTTCTGTAATTTTATTTTCCGAATGATGCTTGTCTTTGAAGCATGGCTGGGGGAGCTGCAGCTAAGATAAAATGGGGTTCAATGTTTTGTGACAATACTCCCTTAGATTTATTTACCCATGGATTTTTAAGAATATATATTTTTTAACTCTTAAAATCTGTGACACAAAATACTGAATCATCTTCTATCCTGTTGTTCACTTCCCACATTTGATACAAGTATGGAGTACCTCTTTTTTGCCAGGCTCTTCCCTGGAGTTGAAAATACACAACAGTGAGCAGAAACCAATTGGTCTCTGAGTTCAAGGACCTCACAGCCCAGTGGGGAGGCAGATAATATCCGGAGACCTCACAAATAGATGTGCAGTGCAGCCAGGGTCAGGTGCTAGGAAAGTGTGCGTTGGAGCCGTTCGGGATACTCTGGGAGGTCAGGGAAGTAATGCTTAAGCCAAGATGGGGCGCAGCATGTGCAAATGCCCTGGACTGCTTCCAGTACCAAGGACTCCGCCACTGAGGCTGAGCCGAGGCAGGGGAAGGGAGGAGAATGGCAGGCCAGACTGGAGAGGCCAGTATCAGTCCACATGGCTTTTATAAAATTACAACCCAGGCCTCACCCACAAAGGTTCTGACTCAGTTAGAGGAGGAGGCGCTAGATATAGTTATTCTTTTTAAAGTCTCGCAGGTAACGCAGCCAGGGTTGAGAATAATTAATGTAGGTTATTTCATCCTTAACCCAATGTCTATGGGAAACTACTCAACTGTTGATAACAGGGGTGACACATTTAGATACACATCTTGTGTCCCCAGGATGCCTGCATGTACATATACCCAGTGGGGGGGGGAGCCTTTTAAAAAAGTATTAAATAGCTTTCAACTTTATTATAACAACTTTTTTTAGAAGATGAAAAGATAGAGGCAATAATAGATGTGTATTTTTCTCTAGTGCTACTTAGGTATTTGTTAGAATCTCTGGCAATTAGATATTCAAATTCAAATAAAGTAGTACTCATTTAAATGCCAAGACTTCAGAGAATTTTCCATTTGTCCTCAAAAATCTTTCACCGTAAATCATGGAAACTCCTTTCTTTAAAACGAAAACCTTATACTCACCTAGGCTGTTTACTTTTAAAACATTTTTTTCATAAAAGAACCACAGGTCACAGAAATTTTTCTGATTTGAGCACTTTTGTTGCAGTAGGGAATTTGTAAAGTTAGAATTGTGTGATACCTTCCCAAATAAATTGCCTTACAAATTGCTGATATTTAAAGTGTTTCCATAATAATATCTTATTTGATCCTTACAGTGATATTGTGAAGAAATTGAGGAACAAAGATATTAATGACTCTCTCAAGGTCAAACAGAAGTTAGTAGCCAAACCAGAACTGAGTCTCAGACTTCTGACTTCTAGCTTCATAGCATTTTTCCCTCATGAAAAAACTGGGAAATGTGATCTCATAAATCAGGGCTTTTCAGAAGATTCTGGTCATGTGATGATTATAATTGTAACATACTGCACCCTTTCATAGTCTCTGGACTTTAACTCTATTAAACCTCACAACTCTACCTCAAGGTGAGAATTACCGGTATTTCCATTTCACTTTTTTCACTCCTGTTTAATGCCTTCTCCATCAGACAGCTTCAGGAGGGGAAGTCCCACGTCTGTCTTATTCACTGATGTACCCACCCCCATCCCCAACTGTCTGGGTTGCAGGCCATCCAGGTCCCCAGTTGGGGGCATGCAATAGGCAACTGATTCATGTATCTTTCACACATTGATGTTTCTCTCCCTCTTTTTCTGCCTCCCTTTCCCTCTCTCTAAAAAGTAAATAAATAAAATCTTTAAAAAATAATAAAAATGTGTTGAGTCAATAAATGAGTGAATGAATGGAAGACTAACTCAGAAAATTCATTGGAAATAAGAACTAGAAATGTTCTTTTTTTGAGGGGTGGACATATTCTTTTTATTTTATTTTATTTTTTAAAGATTTTATTTATTTATCTTCAGAGGGGAAGGGAAGGAGAGAGGGAGAGAAATATCAATGTATGGTTGCTTCCTGTGCATTCCCTGCTGGGAACTGGCCTGCAACCCAGGCATGTGCCCTGACTGGGAATCGAACCGTGATCTCTTGGTTCACAGGCCCGCGCTTAATCCACTAAGCTACACCAGCC
>CM052543.1:107046727-107077879 GCA_028533065.1 Trachops cirrhosus | reverse complement strand
TTAAAGATTTTATTTATTTATCTTCAGAGGGGAAGGGAAGGAGAGAGGGAGAGAAATATCAATGTATGGTTGCTTCCTGTGCATTCCCTGCTGGGAACTGGCCTGCAACCCAGGCATGTGCCCTGACTGGGAATCGAACCGTGATCTCTTGGTTCACAGGCCCGCGCTTAATCCACTAAGCTACACCAGCCAGGGCTGGACATATTCTTTTTAAATGTGTATTAATGTGTCTGATACCCCCTTATGTGTCTTCTGGAATTTAGTAAATTCTTAATAACTAGTTAGCCTGCTGAATCAGTCCAAACTTTAAAAAGATTAAGGGTGTCATCATCTCTTGTCCTCTTAGGGTGACCAACCTGCTCAGGACTGTTCTGGCTTTAGCACTGAAAAGTCTTACATCCAAGAAAACCCTTTAATCCCAAGAAGACCAGGACAGGTGGTCGTTCTAATACAGGGCAGAGAATCTGATTTGCACCTGTAAGAATGCACCTTTCAGCCTGGTGGTTATCAAAGTGTGATCCCCGGACCAACAGCATCAGTACCTCCCAGAAAACATCTGTAGGAATCAGGCAAATGTTCAGGCCCCTTCCTAGTCCTACTGAATCCAAAATTGTGGGCGTGGACCCAGCAAGCCTTACTGTAGCAAGCTCTCCAGGTGACTCGTTGTCTGACAAAGTCAGGATCACCGTCAACCTGAGCACTGTCTGATCAAACGGGACGTAAAGTGATAAAGCCAAAAAGCAGAACACAGAAATAATTCCACTGTGTCCTTGTTTGGCTTTAACCTTCTTTGATTGCTTCAAACCTACTTACTCTGGCTCAGTTCTCCTCCTATTGAAGTGGTAAGGAAGGCAGGGGTGGGCGCCAATTTCCACCTTCAGTGGCAGCCTCACTAATTACTGTGCGTGATGGGTAGAGCAGATGAAAAAATTGTTTTTAAGCACACACATGGGCAGGAATATGGCATGAGTAGGTCCAGGCACAAGAAGACAGTAGTAATACTTGAAAAGAGTGTTTTTTAGAAAGGACATGTTCACAATTTTCTCTCTTGTTTAAATGACTGGATTCCCAGAGACACAAAAGACCCAAAGCCCTTCCTTTTAAGTAGACCTTGACTTCACATCATCCAGTGAATCAAGTTCCTGAAACACCAGTGAATCCAAAGTGAGGAACCGGGCATCTTGCCAGTCTCTGTAATATTGGACACTCAGATAGGATTTTGAGTTACACGGGTACCGTAAAGTCCCTTGGGGAGATAGGCAGGAACAAAGGCACTAAAAGTTTTCTCCTTTTTTGCAGATAAAGAAACTAAGTGGTTAAGTGACTTCCTTGGATGGCTTTTTAGAAGGAGTATCTGAACCAAGAAGGGAAGTCAGGGATGAGGGACTTCTGCACACAGCTGGGGCCATCAGAGCTGTTAGGCATTCATCTTTAAAGACCTGAAGATGGTGAAGGTTTCCAGCCATGGAACTCACCTACCCTGGACGGCTATCACAGTTAAAAGTTCCATTTGCAAGTCTACCCTATTAGTTTTTTTTTTTTTTTCAATTTTTCCTCACATAACTCCCAACTGGTTTGGTTGGCCTGAATAATGGCATCTATCCACTGCTCTCTGGGGTGTGGGACCATGTAGGGGTAAAGGTGTGGACACCATGTCAGAACACAAACTTATGAATGGTGCCAGTCGAGACCAGTTTCTGATTCACCAAGAAATAATGCCCTAGGATCCTTTAAGTTTAAGGTGCCAGTGTATTTTTCTAGGGCAATGAATTGACCGAATGGCCTTGCAAATCTACTTCCTTTCCATCTCCATTTTCTCAACATAACTAGCTTCAACTAGGGATGGATTAAAAATATCCTTTCAAGTTGAGCTCCACATTTAAATAAACTAAAAATAGCAATAGAAAACATATGTAGTGCTTACTATGTGCCAAGACCTCTTCAAAGTGTTTTACGTATATTATTAACTCATTTAATCCTTGCAATTGCCTTCTCAGGTGGGTGCTATTACTATCCCCATTTTACAGATGAGGAAACTAAGGCACAGAGAGGTTAGGTTACTTTCCCAGAGTCACATGTCTAGTAAGCAATACAAATGGAATTTGGATCCAGGTAATTTGATTTCAGACTGTGCTCCCAACCACATGCCCCCAATTATCCCCTTTATAAAGATTAAATTGAACTGATCTTCCTGTCTTCTCCACTAAAAACTTACCTACAACATGTTCTCACACTGACCACAGCAAACATTTCATGTGGATTCCATACGACAAATACAGGTGATGTTGCTTACTAACACCTAGACTGTGAGCTGCTTGAGCACCTTTATGTCTTCCTTGTAGACCTGACACCTCTCACGTAGTAAAAGCTCACCAGTGTTCCTTGAATGCTATATACAAGTCTTTGGAAAACTGTGAAACACTCTAAAATCTTATTAAAATGCTCATATATATCCATATCACTACCCCAATCAGAACTGCTCGTATCGGTTTTTCTACCGTTTCCTTCTTTCTCACTATACATATCACGCATGCTTTGTGCAGACATTCCTTAGCCCACAGAGCTTTGTTAATTGTGCCTCAGTCGCCCCAATGGAGGCTGTAGCAGGATGCACCTGGGTATGGTGCCTTCTCGACTCGCTCATGCACTCACTCCTCTCTGCCCTTCTGTCCTCGAATTTCTCTCCAAGTAGAATATATTTGCACATTAGTAGCTTGGTCTAGTCAATGCTTTAAAAAATAATTAATAACTTAAAAACATGCTTTTCAGTGGTTACAAAACAGCAAGTCATTTAAAAAAGTAACACCATTGTCATTATTGCTTTAGTTGGCAGTGATTTAAAATATGACAGGCAGCCCTCGCTGGTGTGGCTTAGTGGATTGAGTGCCAGCCTGCAAACCAAAGGGTCATCGGTTTGATTCCCAATCAGGGCACATGCCTGAGTTACTGGCCACATCCCCTGTAGGGGGCATGAGAGAGTCAACATCACACATTGATATCTCTCTCTTTCTCCCTCCCTTCCCCTGTCTCTGAAAATAAATAAAATCTTTAAAAAAATAAAATACAATATGAGAAACACAAAAACTTCATAACATTAGGAAAGTGATTCTTTTTTTTTAAAGTTTTTTTTTTTATCTTTAGAGGGGAAGGGAAGGAGAGAGGAAGGGAAATATCAATGTGTGGTTGCCTCTCGTGGGTCGCCTGCTGGGAACTGGCCTGCAACCCAGGAATGTGCCCTGACTGGGAATCAAACCACGATCTTTTGGTTCGCAGGCCCATGCTCAATCCACTGAGCTACACCAGCCAGGGCTGGAAAGTGATTCTTTTAACATGGTTTCTCTTTAAATCTGTTTTCTTAAAAAAATATTTAATTAATTAATTTTTAGAGAGGGGAAGGGATGGAGAAAGAGAGGGAGAGAAACGTCCATGTATGAGAGAAACATTAATTGGTTGCCTCTTGCACACCCCCAGCTGGGGACCTGGCCCACAACCCAGGCATGTGTCCTGACCAGGAATCGAACTGGCAACCCTTTGGTTTGCAGGACGATGCCCAATCCACTGAGCCACAGTAGTCAGGGCTAAATTTATGTTTCAAATGGAATTTAAGTATTTCTAAAATAACTTTTATTGTAAAGATCCAAATCCAGTTTTAATTGTGTATGCAACAGTTTGTAAATTAATCAACACATTTGTGAATCGGCTAAATTTTTTGCAAGAGTCTGGCATATTATCACATGAAAAACCAGCAGATGTACCACTAGACTCATGCTTGTATTTCTGTTGTCCAGAGCAGTAATTTAGCCGGCTGTTTCTTACATAGATGTGGATTCCCTGATTGAGAACTCACTTCTTAGTTCTCTGGCCCCCGACTTAGAAAGAATTGGCTCCAGCGTAGTGCAGCTCCTGCGGGAGCCAGGAAGGCAGATCTGAGGGGGTGGTGGGTGGTCCCAGGATCAGGCCTCATTTGCCCTGGGCTGCCTGCCGCACACCCCAGACACAGCAGTGCCACTGCCATGAGTCACTCACTCGGAGAGCTGTAGAAAATGGGACAAAGCCAGTAACCTGGGGAAAACAGAGCAGGACAGTTAGGTAGGTCTGGAAACTTTAAGACTTAAATGTGTCAGCTAGTGGAGGCCGAAGTCTTAAGAGGCTAAAGTTGTCCCCAGACAGCTTGGAGCCTCCCAGGTATGATCTTAAGACCTCAGTCCAGCTGAGTCTGTCCTGTCCAGACCCTGCCTCTGATTTGCCTCTGCTCCTCAACCACACGTGGCCGGAGCTGCCTTCTGCCTTTCTGGTTTCTGCCTGCCTTCTCGATGACAGCCTGTTCTTGGTCAGCCCTGAAGCACTCACTGAGTTCTCCAGTCCTGTGGCTGTGCTTTTTGCTCCAAGGCACACGTATGTGATGTGTATCACAATCTTATATTTGCACGTGCTAACTTATGGCAAGAGTCAAACTTGTAGAGTGTTTACTTTATGTCAGGCATTTAAAAAATTACTGATTTGAGAGAGAGAGAGAGATGTGAGGGAGAAACATTGATCAGTTGCCTCTTGTTCACGCCCTGACTGGCAATCGAACTCACAACCTCTTGGTGTGTGGGACGACACTCTAACCAACTGAGCCATCCAGCCAGGACAATGTCAGGCACTTTTGTAAGCACAAAGTTGTTTCCTTAGAGCCATATATCAGTCTTGGGCAGCTTGTAAATCACAGATGCAGGCCCCAACTCTAGAGTTGTTAATTCAATAGGACTGAGGAGGAGCCTGAGAATTTGCATTTCTAACAAGTGTGGATCTTGCCGGTGCCACACGTTGAGAACCCCCATTGTAGAGCCTCAGATAACCGTCAGGTGGGCTTTTTAGAAATGCTCTTGTACAGCATTGGAAGGGCCCTGGATAATTTTTCTTAATAGAGGAAAGGTGGAGAGAAACTGGTCCACACAGTTCTCTATCAAGGGTTGGATATTAATGGGTCATACCACCCTAGAGTTGGCAAATCGGTCAGCTCTTGTGGGCCTCGGCAGTTGGACTCAGAATGGAGGTGAAGGAAAGGAAAAAGCTCCACCACTGGGGAGTACCTGCTATGCGCCAGGCCTGGTACTGGGCACTTTGTCTCCACTGGGAATCAACCACCCAGTGTGATATTATTTCCCCATTTTGTAGATGAGGAAACCATGAGAAGGCAGAGGGTGTACAGCAAAGCCTCCCAACTGGTGCGCTGGAATGGGTTATGTGCACTGAGTTATCAATCCCCTCAGCACCAGTGGTGCCAGCTTGCGGCCTGAGGTACCTGGAGCACCTTTCAGGCACCTCCTGGAGAGACCACCCCTCCCCCCTCTCCCCGCCAATTCATCCCAGGGTGCTGTGCACACAGGGCTGACCTCCAGTGACCTCAGCGGTTGGCACTGCTCCTCCAGTCGCTGAGACAGCTCAGGAAGGTGGGGGCAGGACTACAGGGACAACTTCAGAGAGCGCCTGGAGGTGGGCAGTTATCAGGGTTAAGGCCAAAGCTGAGGCCCTAAACTGGTAAAAACTTGTCAGGTACCTTTGGGGATAACAGACTCCCCTTCTGGTAAGCAAAATAAAAGGTCCTCGATGATACTATGCACCACAATCTTAAGATGCACCCGAGAGCATGAGGAGGAGCAAGCAGAGCCCTCAGCCATCCCACCACATGGAGTTACCTTCCAGCAAGGCCGGGAGGTGCCAGACTTTGTCCTTGATGAACTGTGGCAGAACCAGAGATTTATGACCCATATTTTCATAGTCTCTTGATTGGATGATTGGAGCTCCCTATATTTTCATCTGCCAGCTGAGTAGTTTGGTGTCTGCCCGAAGCCCAAAAGCTGTAGCCAGACTCCTGGACAGGCAATGGCTCTGTAAGCTGGGGGAGAGCTTAAGTGACTCGATTGACTTTCAGTCGTTGAGGGCATTGATTTTTTTTAATTGCACTTATGGTTTATAAGACCCAAAATAGCTGTGGACAATAGAGCACAGATGGCACTATTAGTTCTTTAGGCAACTCTGGACATATTCTGACCTCTTAAGAGAGCCAGTTAATATATTAGAAGTTTCTGGTTCGAGCCAAAGTCTTCTGTTGATACAACTAGAGGACAATTGAGGCTGATTTTCATTCCCAGGCACGGCAACTTTCAGAGTCTCATGTCTCCACAAAAGATTCTGAGAGATATTCTGCCTAAATCAGAGATGTCTGAATGTGACGTGTGACCTGTGACCTGTAGGCACCTTTTCTCTTTCCCAAGTGACCTTTGCTCCCAGAACTTGCCCCTGGCTTAGGTTGGGGGAAGGAAGGCATTTTCCAGGGAGAGTAATCATTCCTTATGTTTGTGGAGCACTGTCTAGTCTTTAGTGTTACAGAGAGCATTAAAAAGCCCTAGGTCATGCCCGGATTACCAGTCCGGGCTCCAGGAGGTCTCCGGGGAGAAGTTCTCCTTCAGTCTGTCCAGGTGTGTTACTGCTCTGCCATCATCACACACAGGACTGGGGTGGGGAGACAAGGATGCAATCAAGCGAGAGCATGGGAGAGGAACCACAGGTCCTACCTAAACCCTCTCCTTAGGCAGGGTCTAGAAGGCTATGGAAAGGTACCCCCTTCCCCATCTTCCTCCCACTTTAGAAAGTAGGTCAAGAAAGTAAAGCTAATGGAATCAACATAAAATAGACTAGCTCTTTCATTGGCCTGTGTTGTACAGTTTAACAAATGTTTGGGAAAGATGATACGAGAGAGACCAAGATACTTATGCAGTTAAAGTTAAAGAACATAAAGATTGTGCCTGAATGACCTGACTCTTTGAGGTGACACTTAGCAAAGGGCAGCCACATGTATCGGGCCTGGAACACAAGGTTGCAGGGGCTGAAAGGCACTTGTTTTGACCCCTATATGCAGGCCTCAGGACTGGCACTAGTTCCACAGATACACCCTGGAAAGCGTGGAGAGAATTGTACAGTCCCTCATGAATTCATTCTAGAAGGGTTTACAGGAATGTACTGTGAGCCAGGGGTGGGCGTACACATATGGAGCCAGCGTGGCCCCATCTCTGTGCTTTCTCAGTCCAGCAGAGAGATGAGAACGTGGGGGCTGGAGGGGAGGTGGAGCCCAGGGTTAGAGGGGGCACGGTCAGCTCCACGGGGTGGAGGGTGATTAGGGCTGCCTCCTGGGGCAGGGCAGCTGTGATCTCATTCTATCTGCAGCCGAGAGGCTCAGTGCTGACGTGGTCTCGGAGGGATCACGCTGGTAGTGAACTGGTCCCCTTGTGGACTCGTTTGCCTCATCAAATGGCTTTGGTTCCTGAAGAGAGTCAGCGTCTTGCAGGAGTCAGTAGACTGTGTGTCACACCACATCCATGCCTAGAATCTAAGGCATTGTTTCGGGGTTCACATTTTCACAGCCAAATATCAGTAGACCTGGTTTGATATATGAAGATGAATTTGAAATCAGTGGCAGTATTTTTCCCCTTGGAAGTGTGGTTTTAGGCATTGTTGCCTAAAAGGTCTTCCTTAAAGCAATTTCCATCCAAAGTCTCTTTAATAAGAAAAACTGTTGATATTTATCGATCTCTTGCTTTGTGGCAGGTGCTGTGTATGCATTAATTTGCTGACGCCTCCCAACAACCCTACGGGCAGGTTCTATTCAAGGCATACCTCAGAGATATTTTGGGGTTGGTTCCAGACTATAGTGATAAACAAGCTGTAATCTTTTTGTAGGTAGAGGGTCTTGCCTTCCATTTGTAAAAAACACAACATCTCTGAAGTGTAATAGAGTGAAGCACAATAAAACGAGGTCTGCCTGCATTAACTGCAATTTCGGGTGAGAAACTGAGGCTGAGAGAGTAAATGATCAGCCCACGGTCACATGGCAGGGGAAGTGGCTTTGTGGGGATTTGTAACTCCTGAGCCTGTGCTTTGGGTCCAAGCAGCTCAATCACCACTTAAACTGGGTCTTTATCTGAAATAATGCAACATTCAAGGCAAATAAATTCCTGGTTCAGGCATTCTCAGAGGGGTGGGAGGGGCTTCTCAGTCTTAGAAAAGTATATAATATGAGGAAATTATGTTTACCATAATGTTTACTATGTACTTTTATATTTTAAAAAGCACAATAATAAAGACTTTCAAACAACCTTAACTAAGGGAGGACATGCATCCATAATGCCCAGGAGGGGCCAAGCCACAGGCTAACTATCTCCACCGTGTCTCAGCTAGACAGAATGCAGTTCGAATCCCAGCTCTACCTCTTACCAGTTGCGTGGCAGTGGAACATTTCGTGACCCTGTTTAAGCTTCAGTTCCCTCCCCTGTAAATACAGGGATTAAATGACCTATTTAAAGGCTGACCACAGGGCCAGGCAGAGAGTAAGCCCTCGGAAGATATTAGCCATTCATATTCTTTCTTAAAAGTAATCCTTTTTTCAAAATTTAATCTATTTTTTCCCATTACCCTTATACCCCACTCTCCCCAGCAATCACCACACTCTTAGAAGCAGTGCAGTGGGGATTTAAAGAGGCTGAACCTGACAGCTTCTCAAGTTCACGTCCAGGCAGTGGTGCACTCCTTACCTCATTGGGAAGCTGCCCGAACTGCCCTCGTCCAGAACTATCCCCACGTACAAGTGGAAGTGGTTCTGCAGCCTGTGAGGTCCCGGTAAACATTTAGCATGGACACCTCAGTTGAGGGAGCTGGGGTCCTTGATATATGTCTTTAAAATCAGTTTGGGGGGCATATTCTTCAAGAAGAAGCAAACAGCTTTGTGCCGGCTGAGTGAGTTGTCCTCCCTGAAGGATGAATTACTGGAGCCAGTGCTGCCGGGACGTTCCACACACAGGTCACTGCGCTGAAAAACCAGGTGGTAGGAAAAAGGTTCTACTCAAAGGATCGAAAGGAGCAGAACCTCGATGGGTCCTTGCTCCCACACCAGAGACCTGGGTGGAGGTCATTAAAGAACAAAGGACATTTGTTAAAGATGGTGAGATGGCCTGTACTCGGGGGGTCAGACAACACCTGGGGGATGATGGAGGAGGAGGAAGCGGATCGGCTATTGAGGGCCATCAGCTATTGAAGGCGGGGGATTCTGTCTGGTTAAACTGACGGAGTTCTTGCTAAAACTGAATTTTCCGAGGAAGTGAACAGATGTTAAGAGAAGGTTTGGGAGCCTAAAGGTTGGGCAAGCGAAGAATCTCTGTCAAGGCTGTAGCGCCCACATTCCGCAGTGCTGTCCAGCTGGTGGGCTTCTCGGATGCCTCTAGTCTTTGTAAGGAAGTCCCTGCTCTGAAAAGAGCTTTGGACCAGTTTACAAACCTCCAGACATGGGTCGGGGAGGAGAAGCACCTTGCACAGTAAGGAGTCTTTGTCTTGCTGAGAAAATTGGCAGGCCAGGCCTGGCAGGTGTGGCTTGGTTGGTTGGAGCATCGTCCTGTACACCGAAGGGATGAGGGTTCAATTGGGTTTGATTCTCTATCAGGGCCCATACCTAGGTTGTGCGTTTCATCCCTGTTTGGGATGTGTATAGGAGGCAACCAATTGATGTTTCTCTCTCATATTGATGTTTCACTCCCTCCCTCCCTCTCTGCAATCAATAAACATATTTTTAAAAATTAAAAAGGAAGAAGAAAATTGGCAGGCCAGGAGTAAAGGGAATCTAGTGAAGAGAAAACTCCACTCCTGACATAGGGGACAGCTTGCATCTGACCACAAGAAGGCTAGAACATCACCTGGGTTTCCACAAGGAGGCTAAAAGCACTTCCTGTCCATTATTCCCTTTGTTCTGAAACCATCTGGGGGAGAGGGAGGTTTTCCATCAGCCCTGGCAGCCATTACAGCGAGCTGGGACTCTACCCAGAGAGGCCCAGAGCCCACGCTCAGGTGCACTGAGGACACAGCTCTGGAGGCTGCCTTGCATCCCAGCCTGCCTGGGCTTACCTTAAACAGTGGGGTGGAGGGGCAGGACCCCACCTGGTTCCAATCACATTTACTATCAAAGAGATGAGCGATGAGCTCTGGCCAAGGGAAGGTGACTTAGGAGAGAGCCTAGGATGGAGGCTGCCAGGTTAACTCTTTTCTGACCAGCATGAGCTTCACAGTCAGGACCGAGGCAGAGAGTCTCCCTCCTCCCCACCCTCCCCTTTTCCAGACTCGTCCTGGGAAGAAATCTACAAACACAAATTATTTTTAGGTTTAGAGACAGGCTAATTCACCCCTCCCCTCGCCCCTTCCTTTGAAATGCGGAGTCTTTTTGCTCCCAGCCAGGCTAGGGTGCCGACTTCTCAGCAAGCTGTCCTTGAGCGAAGTGAGCTCAAATCTGCTCTGTGAGCAGGACATGGGGACCAAGGGCCCGGCAGGCAGGTAGGCAGGCGGAGCTGCCGGAGCTTCTGGCTGTCATGATTTAACTTGGAGCTCCACTTGTTCATCCAAGCAGTACAGGCAGGATCCTGTAGAACATTAATAGGGGAGGGGGAGAAAGACAGAGAGAGGATCAGTAGCAGGATATTATTTCCAAGGAAGTATGCATTACTCAGGTAAGCATAGCAAATACCCTTTCTATGACGAAATATGCCCCCAACCAGTTTTGTTTTGTTTTACTTAGAAAAGAAAGGAGTGTGCTTCTAAAAAATGACCTAGAAAGGCCCTTTCTGGGTAGGTCAATAGGTCATAGCATCGGTCCCATAGGTCAAGGTTGCTGGTTTAATTCCCAGTTTGGGCACATATAAGAATCAACTGATAAATGCCTAAATCTGTGGAAGAATAAATCAAATCTCTATTTCTATCTCTCTCCCTTCCTCCCTCTTTCTAAAAACCAACTTTAGCCCTGGCTTGTGTGGCTTAGTGGATTGAGTGCCAGCCTGCAAACCCAAAGGTTGTAGGTTTGGTATCTGGTCAGAGCACATGCCTGGGTCGCAGGCCAGGTCCCTAGTCGGGGGCGTGCAAGAGGCAACTGATCGATGGTTTCTCTCCCTCTCTCCCTTCCTGTCTCTCTAAAAATAAAAAATAAAATCTAAAAATCAACTTTAAAAGTTTTAAAAGGTTATCAAGAAATACATCAAACATGAAAAAGCACAGCGTACATATAACTCATGAGTATAAATTCCTAACATCCCAATTTAATATTTAGCCCTACTGAATTCCTCTTTTATTTATTGACTTTAAGGAATAAAGCATTACGATATCAGTTGCAGTCCTCCTGTGCTCTCTCCCCACTACCCTATTCCATCTGAGGGGTTATGTATCTTTCCAGTCCATCGTACGCCATTTCAAAGCAGCAAGAGACATGAAAACTTATAAATTAGATACTACCATCAAAAACATTCTTTTAACTGCTTCCACTTCTTAGGTCAATAATGTCATCAACTCCACCATCGTCATCGTCATCATGTCTGATAGGACAACATCCCCTATTTGTCATGGATTGCAATACAATCTTCAAGTCACAGATTGTTGGTTTTGGAATGGGCCTGGAGTGGCCTTAATAATTGCAGTTGAGAAAACCAAGGCTTAGAGGCGAGGTGTCTCTATGTTGACAGTGTGCATCCTCAGGCACAGAAACTGGGAAGGAGCCGTGCGACTCTCCCTAGCACCCCCGCACCACAGCACCACCCGCACAGACATCA
The DNA here is from genome assembly GCA_028533065.1 of Trachops cirrhosus. Taxonomy (NCBI): domain Eukaryota; kingdom Metazoa; phylum Chordata; class Mammalia; order Chiroptera; family Phyllostomidae; genus Trachops; species Trachops cirrhosus. Next base: position 107,066,261 of record CM052543.1, on the reverse strand, counting down.
GCACAGAGCAGGCTCCCTGTAAACGCTCAGTGCGGGAGCACCTCTGCTAGTGAATGAATGAGCAGTCAAGTCCTGCCCACAGTGCACATACGGTTCGTGCTTTCAACTTCACCCTGATCAATGAAAGTCTGTTAGGAGGGCGTTCATCTTGTTACTTAATATAATGAATGGTATGTTTTACAAAACTTCCTGACTACAGAAAAGTCTGCTTGGAACCTTTGAAACAGTTTAGTTGGGCAATGGATTTTAATTAATGTGCAAGAGAAAGTGTTAGCTAGGAGAAACACACGCACATACACGCACACCAGAAAGAAAGGAAAGTATTGGAACCTGCATTCAGGCAATGTTTAGCACAGTGCAACAGAAGTGCCCAGAAGCTAGCTGCCGTGGGATGGAACATCCCGTTCATTTCTCTAATGTCTATTTTACTATGTGCCAGGATACAAAGAACAGATAAATCACAGCCCTACAGGAGCAGGGGAGAGTGAGCCCACAGGTCTTCGCCTGCAGTGGCATTTATGAGCTTACTGGCTCAGCTGAGGGGCACAGCTGGTAGCTGCAGGAAAGATTTAAACCCCCCCAGATGGTTACTAGGCTTACTATGATGATCACATCATAATGTTACCCAACAGCCACTGGGGTCCTGCTGCCTACCACCACCTGCAGATAAAATTTCAGGGGCAAAGGTTTGGTGATAAAGAAAAGGAGTCCTTATTCAAAAGCTTCACAATTTTGAAATAACAGATTTCCACATGAATTAGTCACTTAGGCCTATCAATTAAGGCTAAACTCTTTTAACACCTGAGTTCTCCTATCATTTCCCCGTTAGTTTTAATTATCTTATTTCTATAGGGTTAGTTTACAAAGTTAAACAACATAAGATACAAGAGCTACACAATTTTGGAAGGGTGGCAGGCTTCTGCCTCAGAGCTCGACCCCTCTAGAACACCCAGAGAAGAATAACCCTCGTTGGGAAACGCAGGCAGCTCCAGCATGATCACCGGGCATTCCTGAGGAAGAAGGGAGCCTGAGAGAGAGCCTGTATCCCTATCTCCCCAGAGCCCGAGAGTGCGTCAGTGCTCTTCTTTTATTTCAAATCTTCTCTCCCATAAGTCCATGCATTCAGGCTTTCAGCCAATCCCATCCTAGACTGTCCACCGTTGCCTCAGCAAACTCCTCCTACGACCCCTCCCTACTTCTCCCCAGTGATCTGATCACATCTCTCTGAATCAATTAGACATAGAAATGTATTATATTGTACATAGAAATCTGAAACTAATATAATATTGTATGCCAATTGTACTTTAATAATTTCAAAATAAAAAATGTAAAAATAAAACAGAAACAGCTTATTGATTGGGGCTCAAAGCCAGGTTTCAGGGGCATCAAGCTCTCATCCAGCCCAGATTGTTTCCGGCAGTTCTCAGGGTATGGCTCGAATTTCTCCTTGGGAATCATGCTGGGCAGGGGGCAGGGGGCAGGGGGCAGGGGGTAGGAGGCCTGGGGTGCAGGGCAGGCCAATATCAGGGGTACAGTAAAATTCACCCTTTTTAGTGGAGTTTAATTCATGAGAACTGATAAATGCATTCAGTTATATAATTACCAACATAATCAACACATAGAACAGTTCCATCCCCCTCAAAAATCCGCCGCTGCCCCCGTGTAATGAATCCCCTCCCTGCATTCGCCGCAGCCCTGGACTTCCAGTGATCCCTTTCTGTCTGTTTTCCTTCTTCCAGAATGTCCTATAAACGGAGCCATACAGACTTTTGAGACTGGCTCCTTTCACTTGGCAAAATGAACTTGGGGTTCCTTCTGCGGCTGCACACATCTGTCGTGTGCCCCTTTCATCGGCGAGAACGCTGCATCGCGCAGGCGCAGCGCGGCTCGTTTTCACTCACTGGTTGAAGAGTGAATGGGTGGCGCCCGGTTTGGGGGGACTATGAATAGATGCATAGACATTTGTGCACAGGTTTTCATGAGTGTAAACTTTCATTTTCTCTTGGGGAAATAAATGCCTAGGAGTGAGGATTGCTTGTCTCATGTGTCCTTCCAGGCTCCAAGATGCTATGGAGGGTATTCAGGGCCCTGGAGGTGTTAACGACCCTTGGCATAGAGAAAAGGTTTTTTTCTGATTTATTCCCTTCTAAAAAAATCTCGGAAATAATTTTTTTGTTTTAGTCTTCACATTTAATTTCTTTTCATTTATTGATTTTAGAGACAAAGAGAGGAAGGGGAGAGAGAGAGAGAAAAGAAACATCACTTTGTTCCACTTATTTATGCATTCATTGTTTGCTTCTTGTATGTGCCCTGACCACACATTGAATCCTCTATCTTGGGGTATACGAATGACACTCTAACCAACTGATCTACCCAGCCAGGGACTTAGTCTTCACGTTGTTAATGTAGAAAAAAATAATAATGTGACAATCACAGCACAGTCTTAAGCTTAAAACATAATTTTTGATCTGTGATGAATGCTAAAACTAAACACTTCTCAGTTTTTTCCCCTTATTTGTAATCTTTGTTTCTGCATCCCAAACAAAACTCACTCCCTCCCCCACCTTACTCCATGCCTTTTCTGGATGTTTCTCATGCCACTTTGAAAGCCATTTTGATGAGACCCAGACGTGCAAACAGAAGGCATAGATGAGGTTTTTATTCCCTCCTCTCTTTAGAATTCTGCTCTTCCCTTTTAGGTTTACTTTAACTCTAATTCCATTCTTCCCCGCATCTCCAGCCCCTCCCTCATCCTTACTTGCTTCTTTGGAAGAGGAAGCAAGGCTCCTTACTCTATTTGCTAAAATCTCCACGTCAAGTGGAGGGCTCACAGCCATCAGCCAAACCGCGCCACCCATTTGTGCCCTGATGTGTGCATGTAAGAACTGTGCGAAACGTTCCACTTCTAATGAAACCGTTCTTCCCATTTTTACATGGTGAGTCACTCACTGGCCTTGTACTAGGTGGGTTCTACTGAGTGGACACAGTGAAATAGGACTTGGTGAGAAGAATTCACCTGCCACACCTCCCCAAGGGAAGTAGAGGGATCCTGTTCTCCTCTTTCTTTGGGCTAGACGTGTTGAGAATCTCTCTGAGTTAGTGCCTGACTGGTTACAGTAGGAAGGTCCACATTCAGTACAAACATAAGCAAGCATCCACGAAACCCTCACCACTGGGCCCTCATTTTCTGAAGTGAAGTGATATTTTCTGAGGTCCCTGAGTGCCTTAGTCTGGGTTCTCCCTAAAGCAGAACCTGATAGGATGCTTACCTGTGAATAGTCCAGTTGAGAGTGAAACAGGAAAGGAGGGAGCGCCAATAAAGTGATGAATTACTGAGTTAGCCACCACTAAGCAGGACTTTCTAAGAAGCTTTGAGAAATGCATCTCAGGAACATCCAGGGGTGGGGAAGATGTAATGGGGAAGCATTTATCCTCCTGCTCCCAGCCCCTAGTGGGCAATGGATGCCCCATGGGCATCATCAGCCCTGCACTCACCTGGTCTGTGATGGAATGTGGGGAAGGCCAGGGGTGTGATCCTTGCATAGGCCCGTTGGCTACACAATATTGTTCCAACAACCCCTGGTGCTAGTTGGACTTCAGACTCTCTTGCTGAGTAAATGCAAAAGATATTTGGAGCCTCCTGGGACTTGGATCCAGCCATTGTCTTCCTACAGACTATCTTTTTTTAAAAATTCATTTATTTATCTTTACAGGTGAAGGGAAGGAGAGAGGGAGAGAAATATCAATGTGTGGTTGCTTCTCATGCGTCCCCTGCTGGGAACTGGCCTGCAACCCAGGCATGTGCCCTGACTGGGAATCGAACCTTGATCCTTTGGTTCGCAGGCCCATGCTCAATCCACTGAGCTACACTAGCCAGGGCATCTACAGGCTATCTATAAAGTGCTAGTTGCACTGAGTGAGCTGGCAATAATGGTGGGTGTGGAAATTTTACTTGGGAGAGGCCTTGCGGGCAGCCAACTGGTTGGGACTCGAGTGGTCTTAAAGCTGTGTGTGCATAGCAGGCATTGTTTTTACGTAGAGTGTAGGTTTATTTTGGGGTAGTTGAAAGATAATGGGGGATGCTTAGCTCTGGACACAGCCCCCAAGGCAAGTGCTGCCCAGGTAGCTCAGAGTCTCCCAGGCTTTCCATGCCCGATCTCTTTACAAATGCAGAGTGCTTGGCTGCGCTCTTGTCCTTCCTCATCCACTCTGGCCTGCCCACTCCCACACCAGGGAGAAGGTGAAGGTGAGCAAATAAGAAATCCATCCCCAGCATGGGAACTGGAAGTGAGGTCTCTGTTGCCAAGGCTTCAGGGAAATACCTTCAACCCCGAAGTCTGGGACACCCAGGCTCCAGGTGGTGTGACCCAAGCATGACAGTAAGGGCTGGCAGTTGCACAGTGTCCTCTGGTGCCAATTGTTCACATGTGTCATCTTACTCAATCAGCCCTTAAACCTGAAGGAAAGGTGACCTCGTTAGTACGTGACTTGTATTCCTTTATGCATGTCTTAGCTTGAAAAGCAGTTGTGAATTACTACGTACGGGTCTATAATCCTCCGTGATTATCTTTTAAACCTTGGTTTTGCTTTGGTAAACATTTTTTCCTCATCAATAGCTTCAACTTGAAGAAGAGGGCAGGGGAGAATGAAGAGAATCCTCTGGAATCCCCTTGCTTTGTGGCATTGCTCACGTCTTTCCATTTCATTCTCCTTCCCTGTCCCTGCTGCCAGTCACCAAGTTGTCCTGTCCTTTAGTCCTTTAAGCCCCATTTCCTCCAGGTTGTCTGTCTACTCATTCCCAGCGGTCACCTTCTCCTATGAAAATATAGCACTTCTCTGCTCAGTTCACTGGGCCAGTGTCACTTTGGCCTGACGACAGCTCTGGTTTTGTCATTTATCTTTTCAGATACTTCTGCCTTATCTTTATCCCATTCCCACATCCCCTTCCCACAACTCTTGGGAGATTGTAAGCTCCTTGAATTTGCTTTAAATTTCTTTGTAACCTCCATAGGGCCTAGACAGATATCGTAGACACAGTATGGATCAGTAAATACTTCTTAAATCAATAAATGAATAGAAAAAGGGACTTGCGTGAAAATTTGGGAAAGGGCACTCTGATGGCCGCTGGGTCTTGAATGTGTTTGAGAAATTGGCTGGGCTGGAGCCCTATCGCCAGCACCCCAACAACAAATACTTGGTAGCGGTGCCTGTTGAGTGGGCTTGCTAACATACTCCTTCCTTCCACAAACATTTATTGAACACCATTCTAATGGCCCTAATGGGGGCATCAACAGTGCCGGCTTCAGGGAGAGTTCAAAGCCTGGCTGTGTGACCTTGGACAAGTGACTTAAGCTCTCAGAGCTTCATTTTCCTCATTTGTGAAATGGGAATAACAACAGTGGTGGCCTCTAAGGGTTGTTGTGCATACAAAATGCATATAAACACCTGACAGGGACCAAACAGTAAGTGCTCCGAGGAATACAACTTGGTGCCTGTTCTTGGGGAGCTTACTACCCAACAGGGAAATGCACAGAAACACAACTGCACGTTTTAAGTTGGGTGCAGAAGCTGACGAGGAGACAGGGATTTGAGTGCAGTTAGTTCATTTGGGAAGTGAGCCTAGGAAGCACGGGGAAGGGGGTGGGGAAGGGAGACAATACACGATATCTGAGTGAGCAAGTTACCCCTGTGGGTCACTGGGGCGCAGTCTTGCTGGGTCCTCTGGGACATGGCAGAAAGCAAACGCAGGCTGTCTCCCCTGCCCCCAAGGGCAAGAAATTTGGGATGTTTTATATTCCCAAATGTAAATGACAGTGAATTCCCTGTCATTCACTACTTGAGGGCTGCTCCCCAAGGCTTATCTCCCCTGTACTTTCAGCTTGCTATCTGGCCAGGAGTGCAAGGTGCCTGCTGAAGACACGTCGGGCCCTGGTTGGTGTGGCTCAGCGGATTGAGTGCCGGCCTGCAATTCCCGGTCACGGCACAGGCCTGGACTGCAGGCCCGCTCCCTGGCTGGTGGTGTGCGGAAGGCAACCTCATCCATCAATGTTTCTCTGCCTCTCTTTTTCTTTCCCTTTCCCCTTTCTCTAAGAATGAATAAATAAAATCTTTATTTTTTTAAAGGAGAAACTCAGGGTCAGGACCACAGTCTCTGCTGGACAATGTGCTGTGAGGGGCCGGGGTGGAGGACTATGGATGGAGCATTGACCGTGAAAGCACGAGTTACAAGTTATTCCTGTCACCTGTGAGAGCTGGTAGGGAAAGGTAACAAACCTCCCGGAGTGGCCCAAGGACATTTAGGAAGGGGATAGGTGCCTCTGAAGAGAACTGCTGCCTCTGCAAAGAACTGTTGTGGGGTGGTGACGGTCAGATGTCAGCACCTACTATGCCCTTCCCGGACTGAAGGTCACTCTGGGAAGGCAGAGGCCGCCGCCCGAGCTCCAGAGAAGGCTCAGCCCTGCCTTGCCAGGGATCTGTGACTCTGCTGCATTAGCAGTGCACAGCTGGGCAGGACCGAGCAACCTCCTGGATTCAAAGGGGATGTTCTGTTCTGGCACCTCCTCTGCTTTTTAAACCTGAGATTGCAGAGGAAAGGGGGAAAATGTGCAAAGAGCACAACAAATTCAGGGAAAATGTGTTGTAGTTTTGCCTTTAGACGTTCCTCATTACGCCTCTTTTCCCTGCCATGATTGTCTGCAGGAGCTGTGGTTGAAGGGAAATGGAGCTGTGAGTAGAGCTGGAGAAGACTCAAGAAGTGCTTCTTATTCCACAGGGAGTTTGAGTGGCCCCAGTGGAGACTCACAGCAAGTCTAGCTCGAAGGCATAGCCAGACTAGGGGGTGCGAGACAGGGTGACTTAAAGGTGCTTGTGGGATACCCCCGGGTTCATAATTCTTGGCACCCCCACATCTTATCCCTGCTGACCTCATTCAAACCGTAATAGCAATTTCATGTCTGTGGTTTTGATTTTTGTATCTTTAGTGTTGCCTCTCTCAGACTGTGCACTGTGTTGAATAGTGTCCCCCGCCAAAAAAATTCATCTCCACTGAAAAACTCTAGAATGTGACCATATTTGGAGATAGGTTCTTTGCAGATGTAATTAGTTAAAATGGGTGGGCCCTAAGCCCAATATGCCTGGTGCCCAAAAAGAGGAAGGGCATTTGAATGCAGAGGCACAGATGTGCAGGGAAGAAAGCTGCGGGAAGGCAGAGGAAGAGATTGGAGTGGTGAAGCTGCAAGCCAAGGATTGCTGACCACCGTTAGAGGCCAGAAAGAGGCAAGGAAGGAATCTCCCTGGAGCCATCAGAGGGAGCATGGCCCTGCCAGCCGCTGGGTTTTTGACTTGTGTTCTCTAGAACTGTGAGACAATACCTCTCTGATACTAGCAGCCACCCAGGATGTGGCTCTGTGTTATGGCAGCCTTAGGAAACTAGTACCGAGTTCACACTACTGGAGGGCCAGGACAATGTCTTACTCACCTGTGCCTCACCACAGTCTTTATAGTTCAAAGCATGTTGGTTGACTCAAGATATTAAAGGGAGCTTTTTGAAAAGTATAGATTACTGGAAGGTATAGCCCTTTGCCACCTGGCTGCTGTCACAGCTGCAGAAATTAGGGGTTTGGGGCACTGGACAGTTGCTTCTTGGGAGGACTGGACAGCACTTGGGAAGGGAAACACTTGAGAGAGTTTAGAATGAGCCAAGACTGCCTTCCTCTGCTTCCCAGTTTTGGCTAGAGCTGGCCTGGTTTCAGGCCCTCGTATCTAATTATGTGGGTTCAAAAAGGCTCAGACACTCCTTCTGGGAGTGGAGCAAATCCTCAAGAATCTGAGGTCCTGACCGTGGGTTCCTCCAGCTGGACTCCGGAGGACTGGTGTCACTAAGGCTGGGGAGCGGGGGCGGTGGTTTGGGGTTGAAGTCAATTTCAGCAAATAGCCCATTGTTCTCATTCACTCTTCTGTGAAGGAGGAGCAGGAGTTCGCGGCCTGGCTCTCAGGAAGTTCTGGGCAGCTCTGTTTGTAATAGCGAGATTCTGGAAATGACCCAAGTGTTTGACAGTAGATGACTGGTTAGATAAAGTATCGTTCAGCCAGACATTGGAATTCTATGTAGCCATTAAAAATGATTGTTTATTGACATCATAAGAGGATATCATATATGGAAATATATATCTAGATACGTAACACTTTACCTATATGATACATGCATGACACATGTGTGCAAGCACAGGCAAAGATCCACACAGAAGTAAGATCAAGGTTTCAACAAGGGTTTTCTCTGGCTGGCAAGATTATTACACTAAAGTTGTTTTCACTTTCAAAAAAAATGCTCTTGCTGTATTGTAGATTGAAACATGAGCTGATGTTTAAATGGGCAAAAGACCTGAACAGACACCTCATCAAAGAAGGTATACAGATGGGAAAAAAGCATATGAAAACACCATATGTCATTTGGAAATTGCAAATTAAAGCAATGAAATACCACTACACACCACTTAGAATGGCCAAATCCAAAGCGCTAACGTAAATCCAAATGTTGGCGGGGGTCTGGAGCAACACAAACTTCCACTCAGTGCTGGTGGATATACAAACGGCACAGCAACTTTGGAAAACTTTGATAGTTTCTTACAAAATTATACTCTGCCCATACAATCCAGCAACTGCCCCCCCTTGACATTTACTTTCATGAGTTTAAAATTTATGCGGGCACAAAACCTGAACATGGATGTTTATAGCAGCTTTATTACAAACTTGGAGGTAAACCAATATGTCCTTGCCAAGACTCGGGAGCCCCGGAGATGTCCTTCAGTAGTGAGTGGATAAATAGACCATGGTACATCCAGACAATGGAATATTATTCAGAACTAAAAGTAAACGAGCTGTCAAGCCATGAAAAGACATGGAGGAACCTTAATGCATATTGCTAAGTGAGTGAAGTCAATCAGAAAAGGGTACAAACTGTATATTCCAACTCTACGACATTCTGGAAAAGGCAAAACTATGGAGAGAGTGAAAAGGTCAGTGATTGCCAAGAGTTGTGGGGAGAGGGGAGAAAGGAATAGGGAGAGCTCGGTGGGTTTGCAAGACAGAGAGGCTAATTTGTATGACGCTATGATGCTGGATACACATCAGCACACATTTGTCAAAACCTGTAGAGTGTGGGTGATGATGTGTCAGTGTGGCTTCATCCATTGTAACACATGCACCTCTCCGGTGGGAGGTGTTGATAGTGGGGGAGGTTGGAGGGGGAGGGGATATATGGAAACCCTGCACCTTCCCCTTTTGCTGTTAACCTAAAACTGCTCTAAAAAATAAGGTCGATTGTTTAAAGTTTTTAAAGTTATTTTGCCTATGCCTTCCATACTCTATTCCATTCCCCCCGTGTAATGGTTAAATGTTTAGTACATTTAGTACATACTGTGTGTGTATATGTAAGATTTTTTTAAATTTTAAAGGTCAGCAAAGGCTATGCATATGCATGTAATTATAGCAGTGTCTCCTTATAATAGTGGAAATATTTAAAAGTACAAGGTTTGTCCAGAACTTACCCAGCCATGTCATATGAAAAATAGAGACATTTATTGAAGATACAAGAAACATTGTACACAGGACAATGGCGCCTCAGTCCCCTTCAAGGTAGGCAGGCACCTTGGGACCTCACACAGTTCTCCCAATCGCCATCAGCTGCCCCATTGTATTATCCTGAATCTCACTGATGGTCTGAAATCTCTTCCCTTTCAAAGGTGATTTTAGTGTTGGGAAAAGCCAGAAGTTACAGGGCACCAAGTCTAGGCTGTAGGGGGGCTGAGTCACCTGGGTGATTTGATGTTTCACCAAAAAACTCTGCATGAGATGTGATGCATGAGTGGGCATGTTGCTGTGGTGAAGCTGCCAATCACCAGTTGCCCATAGCTGTGGCCTTCCAAATCATCCAAAGAGTTTCCGTGGAAGAATGTTTGAGATTAATGCAAAATTTGATGCAGATTCGTTGCTCTACATGCTCAGTCATTTTGAATGCAATGGCCACACAGTACACATGCTCACTCAATGGTGTCTGCCACCCCCACTGACTAGGACAGTGAAGGTGCACATTCTTTGCTCACACGTGCACATTCCAGTCCACTCTCCTTGGCTGCCAGGTTACATCGAGGTAGTGCAAACCATTCTTGTTATATTAATAATGGCTGGACTTTTTCTAGGAAGACCTTCATATACAGTTGCTCAAAATTAGGAATAGTTAGAATAAACTATGATATATTTGTAACTGAGAATTGAACTCCAAGGTAGTTAGAGTAGTAGTAGTTAATAGAGTCAGACAAAACTGGATTTGATATCCCATCTTGCTATTTAAAGAATTAGTGAGAATCACTTTGAATACTTCTTGCCAGATCCTTCTTGCCTGCAAAGTTTCTTTTGAGAGATCAACTGATAGTCTTATGGGAATGCCTTTGTAGGTAACTCTCTGCTTTTCTTGTCCTGCTTTTAAGATTCTTTCTTTATCTTTAACCTTAGGTATTTTAATTATGATGTGTCTTGGTGTGTTCTCTTTGGGTCCAACTTGTTTGCAACTCTCTGTACTTCCTGGATTTGTATGTCTATTTCCTTTGCCAAATTAGGGGAGTTTTCTTTCATTATTTTTTCAAATAAATTTTCAATTTCTTGCTCTTCCTCTTCTCTCTTTTTTGCCTGTCACTCGCCCTGTTTCCAATCACTTCACCCATTTCCTGTATGTGACCAGTGTCCTTCCAGCTGTTGCCTTGGTGGTGAATCCCAGAGTGGGTGGGTTTGTGTACATTCTAAGCCTGTGTGGGCCCTTTTAGCCCAGTCTTCTGAAAATCCGGTATTTTCTTCTGCTGTCCCAACCCCCACTGGTTTTTACAGCCAGAAGTTATGGGGATTCATCTTCTTGGAGCTGGGACGTTGGGCTGTGTGGTCTGGCCTGGGGCTGGGATCGCTGGCTCCCAAGTTTATCCCTCCCAATTTTTATCTACCACATGCGTATGTGGGATTGTACATTCTGCTGCCACCTCTTCATGCCACATGGCATCTCCATGCCTCTCTGCCTGTCTCTGTGACTCGGTCCTCCTCCTGTCTGGATGAATGTGGCTTCTTCAAATCCTTGGTCATCAAACTTCCGTACAGCTCAATTTTCTGAAGGTTCTGGGTATTACTTGTTTGGAGATCTAGTTGTAATTCTTTCTATTATTGTGAGAAGAGGTGAAGAGTGTCAACCTATGCCTCTATCTTCCTGTGTACCTTCTTTGATGAGGTGTCTGCTCAGGGCTTTTGCCCATTTTTAAATCAGTTTATTTTCTTGCTATTGAGTTATAAGAATTCTTTGTACATTTTGAGAAATAGTCCTTCGTTAAATGTCTTTTGCATGTATTTTCTCTCAGACTGTGGCTTGTTTTATCATTTTCTTAAGAGTTTTCACTTTTTACTTTACATATATCAGTATTTTTGTTTTTCCCCTCAAAGGGCATGCAGTGCTTTGTGTGACTAAAATAATTTTTTCAAACATTGTCTTCCAATGCAATCAGAAGCATATACATAAACTAGGATTTACCAGCAATGCAACTGCTGATAGAAAGATTCCTAGGCAAAGATGAAAGATTTCCCCTCACCAGAAGCCTACATTCTGCCCTGGGAAGAGGAGAGGGCAGTAAGCACGGTGAATATCTGCCATTGGAGGTAACAAACTTTGTAGTAGCTTGTGTGTGGCTATGACTGGGTCAAGTACTCCTGAGTTTAATGCCTATTCATACACTGATGTGTCCAATTAGGGCTTGGATACATAGGAGAGTCTCTGTCTCCCTGAAAAAAAAAAAAAATGCTAGTGAATCGAATTCCCTTTGGCTAAAGGAAGAAACTGAAGGCAGTTGTCTCAGCTCAAGAGAGCAAGGGGAAAGGCTAAAAGAGAGAGCATCCTGGAGGCCAGGAAAGCCATTTGGCAGAGGATAGACTCCTTTGGCTGACGGGCTTCTGTGGCTCTTAGAGGAGGAAGCTCCACATTTATGATCAAAGGCCTGGGGTACCAGACCGTAAGCTGATTGTGTAACATGAAAAGTGGCTACGCTTTTTGAGCCACAAATTTCTTATTTTGGGAAAATCAGATGGTAATAATAGTAACTATCTCAGACGGTTCTATGAGAATTAAATGATTCTTCACTTTCAAAGTGCGTTGTAAAGAACCAAGAGCTTGTTCTAACATGCTATCCAAGCATTCCTTGCATATCTAGACACATTTTGCTTGAATGCCTACTGTGTGCTGAGCACTGGGTGTACAAGGAACAACAACACTTAGTGCTTATCCTCAGAACCTGCCACGCAATATAAAAAGTCAGGTATGTGAAAGGACCAGCCTGTGGCTGTTGCACTGGAACTTATACCAGATAATTTGCCACTTAACAATATAGTGTCATCTGTGTTGTTCATTTTTACAAGAATGTTCTCATCTTCCAAAGTAGACTGCAGGCTCTTTGATGATAGGACGTGGCTTCTTTTACCTTGCACGGCAACTTCTATAGTGTTGAATAAATCCTATCTATTACCTTATATGGAGGGCTCTCTCTGGTGTTGAGGTATTTTAGATATATATTTAGACATATCTTATGTGATATTTAAAACAACCCCAGGAGGTAGGCAATACCATCATTTGAATTTTACAACGAGGGAACTGAGGTACAGAGCAGTTAAGTAACTCCCAGGAGCCCTCTCAGCTGGTGAGTGGCGGAGTCAGAATGTGAGCCTTGATTTATGTGACTTCACAGCTCATCTTCTCAGGTGCTCTGCTGGGAGCCCAGGAAATTTGTTGACTGATTGCTATACTCATCTTCAGGTCCAAAGTAGAGAACGATTTAGTGATGAGTTTAAGAGAAGGCATGAGGTGAAGTATGAGGGAGCTCAAAAAAGTGAAGGGGGCCTTTGGGCTCTTGTCACATCCCTGGGGCATGTGCCTGTATTTGGGGACTACCTGTAATTTCCTGGCCCTGCACTATGAGAACTGAGAGTATTTTCTGGCTCCCATTTAGCAGCAGCCAGGCAAAGTTCTCTGTGGGTTCCACACACAGGAGATGCTGGGCGAAATCGATGGATTGGGGGACGGTGTGCACATGGAGCTTTGAATGGAAAGGATCAGGTCTTCATTGTCCTTGTGCTTCTGAATGAGCATCACTAGTTCCATCAGTCAGAATGGAGCAGGAAACAGGCAGTGCCGGGACAGACATGGCCAAAGCGGGCTTAGTAAAGGGGCTATTTCCCTACTAAAAAGTCAGGAGAACCAACATTAGTTGGTGAAGCACAGTAGGCCGACAGTAGGGAGAAATGCTACCATCCCCGGGCCTGGAGCAGCAAGGGGCAACCGCTGACACAGGATCGCCCTGGGACCTGTGCTTGTAGGCCAGGTCCCTCGACAGGAGCTGTGGCCTTGGGGAGAGGAACACAGCTACTGCCAACCTGCAGCTTGGCAGGAAGTGAACCAGAGGATTAACACCCCAACTCCTCTCTCTTGTACCCTCTGACTTCCTGCCTCTCACATAGGTTTCACCCAACCAGATGCCAGAGAGCCAGACAGCCAGCTCATGCTGTGAGCTGAGAAAAATGGGTCTGGAGGGGCAGGTGGAGAATACCCAGTGCCTTTGTCCAAAAGTACTTAGAAGCTGCTCCAAAAACAACCAAGATGCTATCAGTAGAGAAGTATCTAAATAAACTGCAATGTCCACACTAAGGAACACAATGCAGCAGCTGCAATGATAGACTCAATCAATAAGCACTGAAGTAGGTGGATCGCTGAGACAGGTCGTTGAATGGGGAAGCAAACTGCAGAAAGATGCCTAGTATAGGACGGCATGTTTATCACATGTGAGTGTGCACACACACACTTTACCATAAGTCTATTATGTGTGTTGTGCATATGTACAGTACATGTATGCATGTACAATCTGGAATGGTAATAGTGGGGGCTCAAGACTGGGGTGATAGTCAAAGAGGACTTAGGTGTGGTGGGCACGTTAGTTCCCTAACAGCAGCCATTCCCTCCCCTCCCCCTCATTCTTTCTTACAGTTCAAATTTTGTTGTATCAAAGGAGAGCTGTGCTTAGGAAAAGTGGGCCCAGGTGTCAGATCATAACTGATGTAAGCCAAGTATACTTCCTCCATCCCTCTGCCTGTGATTTGTCCAGGGGCAGCCATGTGACCTAGTCTGTTGATGATGTCTAGAAAGTTTTTTATTTTCCCTCTAATAACAAAGAGTATAGTGGACAAGGAGTTCTGCCTCTTCCTTTCCTTTCTGTCTTGGGGTGATGTTTGAAAATGTGATGCTCGGAGCTACAGCAACCACTTTATGACGATGAGGGAAAGGCCAGGAAACTGTAGAGATACCACTCCAGCACCCTGAAATCTTGCTGTTGGAAAACAGAAGCCATTCTCCTTCAAACCTCTTGTTGCCTGAGATAATGAAATGTCCTCATTGCTTAAACCACTGTTCGCCAAGGCTCTCCCTACCCTCAGGTCCTTGTTGGCTGCTGTCTCAGGGTTGGCTGCTGAGCTGCTTGATTGATGACTCAGGTGGATGAGATTTTTGTAATACACCCTGTCCAGCTCCTGGGGCTGCTGCATCCCCTGTACCTCCTCAGGCTAGGGGACCCACTAACTGGGGTTGCCCTTCCCACAGCGCTCTTTTCAGGGAGGGGCCTGCCACTTGGTAACAAAGGAGGTTTGGGGAGACTGGGGAGGTGCACACAGAGTGTGAGGGGCATGAGGGTTCAGGCCTAAAGCCAACAGTAGGATTTGTTCTACCCCTGAGCCTGGTGTATGTATATTATTGAACATAAAGAAGCTCCTTCTAGGTTTATCCAGGGAAGTCTTGCAGCTCCTGTGATGTCTGAGCACGCTTTTAAATCGCTAGTATTCACTGCCTCTGCTGGAGGTCCCGTACACTGGATTTGATCCCCACAGTGATGGGGGCTTGTGAAAATATCTTCAAGAGGAGAGTGAATGGTTTGGGCAGGTTTATATTTGCATAAGGTCACCCTGGAGGCTGAAGACTGTTGGGAGGCCCCTGTAATAGGCTGAGGGAGAGAAGCTGAGGTTTTATTTGGGGTCCAGGATGGGGGTTCAGTGGAGGGAACGGGTGTCAGTTCCCACCTTCCCTTCACCGTGGGTGAAACTTTACACATGGTGGCAAAGCAAGTTTGTTGCATCCTGCAAAGCAGGGGGCGGATCTTCAGGATGCTGTTTCTGAGGGTGTTTAAGGGAGCTCTCTCTAATAGGGGTTTCCTGTGTGGCATTTGGCAATCAGTCCCCTGTTAATCATTCTTTGCAGCAGGTCTGGGTGGGGGATGGGAGAACAGGACTTCTGTCCTTTGCCACTGTGAGCCCTGCACCCCCACTGTGAGTGGTAGGGTCCTCCTCCCTCCGTCCCTCTCTGCCTGCCCTCTTTCAGTTCATGCTTGCTCTCCAGACTTACAGAGGGCTGCATTCAGGCTTGCAGGAAAGGGATACCTGTAGTTAGACTCAGGTGGGAGGGAGGAGGAAAAGCAAACTTTTGCCTCAGATACCGGGCTGCTTTATTATGCATGCTTCCCTCTTTCTCACTGTTTTTTGAAAAGACTGAAAATAAGCACTTTTGTAATACTGACTTGTAATTCACACTTCCCTGACAAGTCACTCAAATTACAGCCACAGCCGCTTAAAAACGGATTTGACACCAGCCTTTTTCAGCAGGCACTTTCTAATTCAGAATGTTCCGACGCAATTGATCTTGCTCTTTCTAAACTAGCCGAGGGGCCGAGGAGGGAATCCAGGAACCCTGGGACAGAACTCCACCACCGATTCAGCGTCTCCACCACCCATTCAGGCTCTTGAAACTGCTGGTCCTCAGTAGTGTCGTGGAATCATTGAAAACCTCACCTGCAAGGGATCATGGACCTCAAGACCCCCATTCTGTAGGTCAGCGAAGTAACCCTCCTGCTTAACAACATAACCAGAGTCATTAGTGAAGGAACGGGGAATACAACCCTGAAAACTGCACTCCCAATCCTCTCCCATTAGGCCAGCCTATATCAATTTCTTGGATTTTCTTTCATTCGCTTTTTTTTAATTATGGGAAAACTTATACACACACAAAAGTAGAGAGAAGAATATACTCAACACCTACGTACCCATCACTCCATTGCCATAACCATCCGTGTTCTGACATTCTTGTTGTATCTGTTCCCCTACCTGGACCCTTTGCAACCACACAGACTTCATACCATTTTATGTGTTAATACAGTAAAATGTTTCTCTAGCAGAAAGCTTTTAAAAAGAATGTAACCACACTCACATAATTAACAATGTTTCTTAGTATCGTAATACATAACCCATACTCATTTTCTCCAATTGTGTGGAGAAAGTCTTTTTGTAGTTTGTTTACATCAGCATTCCAAGCAAGATCCACACATTGCATTTGTTGTTGTTTTTTAAAAGGCTTTTAAACTGTAAGAGTCCCTCCTCCCATTCATCTCCCATGCCATATGTTCGTTGGAAAAACTGGGTCATCTGTCCTTTAGAATTTCCCATATCCTGGATTTAGCTGATTGTGTCCTGCTGGTATCTTTTAACATATTTCTGCATCCCATTTCCTGTAAATTGATACTTAGCTGTAGAGCAGTGGTTTACAGCTGGGGAAAGCTCGTGCCCTGCCCCCACCCTGGCCCAGTCCCTCCCAGGGCTTGACAATGTGTGGCGACATTTTATTTTTTTAATTCTTACAAGAGAGAAACATTGATGTTAGAAACATCAATTGGTTGCCCCCCAATGCCCCCCACTCCAGAACCCCCTGCTCTCCCAGACCAAGGATCGAACCCACAATGTTTTGGTGTACTGGATGATGCTCCAACCAACTACGCCACCTGGCCAGGGCTGGAGACATTTTTAATGGTCACAACTGGGTGACCATTAAAACTTAAAATTTAAAGTGTCACATAATTCTCCTAGACCTGTTGCTCTATCAATTCCCTTGTTCCTCCCCATTTTTAGCATCTAGGGTCGAGGCCAGGGATGCTGCTAAACATCCTATACACACAAAAAGGAATTATCTGTCCCAAGACATGGATTTTTAGTGACCCTGATGTTAAGGTTAATCAGTGGGTTCAGGAGGTGTCAGCCTGGTGTCCAAACTGAAATATTTGGAAAGTAAAAGAGAGCATCATTGATAGGCAAAAAACAGAATGTCTCTGGCAAACAGGGACATGTGACCACCCTACCCACTGACTTTTTCAAGAGCTTTGTTCAGCTCTCATTGATTTTCTTTGACATTTCCCCCTGTTTCTATAAAAGTTACATGGGCACATAATTTAAAATGCCACGCAATTCTCCTAGACTTGTTGCTCTAGCAATTCCCTTGTTTCTCCCCGTTTTTTGTTCTCAAGAGGCAACCATTTCCAATTTTTCAGCTGGTTCTTTTAATATTTATCTTTGTGTATCCTAATAATGGACTTAAATTGCTTCTTTTCAGCAATTAAGTTTTGGGCATTTCTAATGACTTCTCCTTAAAGAATATGATAATCTCTCTATTTCTCCAATAATGGTCCCCAGCCCCCTGCTCAAGCACCTTTTCTATCCCTTCATGTTCTCAGAATAACTGCTAATTTTCATTGTCTGCTCATGTTTAAGAGTAGGACATTCAAAAGCCCATTAGAAGCTCTGACCTCACCGGCAGGGCTTGTGGACTGCAGCTTCACTGCGGAGTTATATCTGGCTGTGCTCTTCCTTTAGGGAGTCCCCCGTGTCCAAGTGTTTAAGTCTTCTTTCTCCTCCGTCCGATAAAATTGCTCAGAGAAGAGTTTTCCAGTGTTGTGCCTGGAGGGTTTGGGTTCCGGGAGCCAAGTGGGGCGGGAAGGCTTTGAGTCTGAGCATTGAGTGTGTGGACTTCCCTTTTTTGTTACAATTCTCCTGCTGTCAACCGTGCCTGCTCTCCTCCAGCTACAGACCCTCTGTGACTCCCTCCAGCGAATAAGGCCGAGTCTCATGGCAGGAGTAGGAGAGGACAGTTGCCCAGTTGTACAGAGTTGGGGAAGGAACCTATGGATCGAACTGTTCTATATTTTTGAAACAGCTTTATTTAGGTACAATTGACACAAAATAGCCTGTTTACAACGTCCGATTGGTAGGTTTTGACATATGTACACATCTGCGACATCACACCACCACAGCCAAGAGAATGGGCATGTAGACAGCCTCCCGCCACCACCCCCCAGTTTCCGCTTCACCCCCAGGCAACTAGTGACTTGCTGTCTGTCAGCATAGATGAGTTTGCATTTTCTAAAATTTTTTACAAATAGAATCGTATGCTATGTACTCTTTTTTCAGGGGGAGGAGTCCTGGCCGTTTTCACTCCATATAGTTATTTTGAGATTCACCCATGAATTTGCGTGTATGAATAGTTCATACCTTTTTATTGCTAAGTAGTATCCATTGTAGTGATACATCACATATTTTTAATTCACTCATTTGTTAATGGGCATTCAGGTGTTTCCAGTTTTTGGTTATTACAAATAAAGCTGTCATGAACATTCGTGTGCAGTTGTTGTGTGGATAAAGCTTTTCATGTTTTGGGGGTGAACACCTAGGAGTGGAATGTCTGGGCCACGTGGGAGGTGTTTGTTTTAACTTAATGAAACTGCCACGCCATTTATCTAAGTGGCTGTACCATTTTACATTCTGACCGGCAGTGGATGGGAAAATTCCATCTACTCAGCATCCTTGCCAACACATGATTTGGTCGGTCATTTAAATTTTAGACCTTCTAGTGAGTGTTGGGTGGTATCTCACTGTGGCTTCATTGTACTTTGCATTTCTTCATGGCTAACGATGTGCTCTTTGCTCTCTGTGTATCTCTTGGTCAACTGTATGCTCATATCTTGCCAACTTAAAATTTTTGATTATTTTGTTTTCTTATTGAGTTTTAAGATTTCTTCACAAATTTTAAATGTGAATCCTTTATCAAATATGTGACTTGTCTATTTTTACTCCTAGTTTGTGGCTTGTCTTTTCATTCTCTTGGCAATGTCATTCAAAGGACAAATGTTCTTAATTTTGATGAAGTCCAACTTATGATTTTTTTATTAATTGTGCTTTTGGTGTTGTATATAAGAAATCTTTGCTTGACCCAAGGCCTCAAAGATTTTCTACTGTTTTCATCTAGAAGTTTTGTATGTTTAGGTTTCAATTTCGGTCTATGATCCATTCTGAATTAAATTTTTCTAGATGGTATGAGGTATGGGTCAAAGTTCTATATTTTGTATATGGATATACACCTTTTACAAATACACCTATATACAAATGTGTCAAAAAGACTGTGCTTGCCCTCATCAAATTGTTTTGCACTTTTGCAAGTACTTACTTTTGTATTTTCTATTCTATTTCATTGTTCTACTTGTCTGTCTTTTTATTCATCTTTTTAAAATATATTTTATTGATTATGCTTTTACAGTTGTCCCATCACCCCCCCTTCATTTCCCTCTACCCTGCACACCCTCTCCCACCCACATTCCCC
>CM052543.1:107031015-107046227 GCA_028533065.1 Trachops cirrhosus | reverse complement strand
CTTTTTGCTGGGTTTTTTTTTTTTTTTTTGGTCTTGTCGAGCACCTGTAGTGAGGGGCAGAGCCTTAGGTGTTCACTAGGATGGGGCACCCGAGTGGCTGGGTTGTGATGCTGTATGTGGGGGCGGGGTCTGAGAAGGAACAATGGCGCTTGCTCTGCTCTCTGTAGGACCTCAGATCCTTCCACCGCTTTCCGCAAGCTAACTGGGCCCCTGTGGCACCAATTCCCGTGTGGGTGGGCCTGTGCACCCTGAGGGACCTTCCTTTTCAGTCAGTGCCCTAAAGCTCTATTTCCCGGCGCTGAGACCCTGAGTTGGGTGCAGTGCCTTGCTTCACAATGGCCGCCTCGCTGGGTCTGCTGGTTGCCACCCCCTGGCCAGGGCCCACCAGCCACTGCCACTTGTGCATCCAGGGTCGGCCTGCTACAGACTTGCGTGCTGCCCCAGTTGCTCAGCTCTCTGCTCTGCGTCCCTCGCCTGGCCAGATCCTGTCCCTCCTACTGGTCTGGATGAACATGTCTATTTTTAAATCCTTGGGTGTCCGACTTCCATACACTTCAATTCTCTGTCAGTTCTGGTTATTATTTTGTTTCTATATTGTTGTTGTCTCTATCTTGGTTGTGGGAGGAGGCACAGTGCGTCTACCTATGCCTCCATCTTGGCCGGAAGTCCGTTTTTGTCAGTTTTATTGAGGTGTAATTTACATCACACAAACTTCACCAATCTCAGGTGCGTGACTTAATGAGTTTCAAGAAAGGAATACACACTTGTGTAACTGCCACCATGATCCAGAAAATATGGAACATGTCCCTCATCCTCAAAAGTTCCTTTCCAGCCCTGACTGGCCTGGCTCAGTGGGTTGAATGACGTCCCTCAAAGCAGAAGGTCACCGGTTGGATTCCTGGTCAGGAAACAGGCTTGGGCTGTGGGCCTTGCCCCCAGTTGGGACAGGTGTGAGAGGCAACCAATTGATGTTTCTCTCCCTTGATTTCTCCTTCCCGCACCTCTCTCAAATAAATACATAAAATCTTAAAACAAAAGTTCCTTGCCTCCCATTTATAGTCAATCCCTTTCTTCACCTCTTGGCCCCTGACAACAGCTGAGCTGGTTCTATACCCATAGCCTGGCCTTTAAAAAGAACTTTGTATAAAGGAAGTACAGTTTGTAGCCTTTCGAGTCTAGCTTCTTCTATGCGGCTTAATGCATCTGAACTCCGCTTATGCTGCAGTGTGTCTCAATCCATTCCCTTCTGTTGCTGAGTCATACAGCGCTGTGCGGATATACCACAATTACTTATTTTTTCACCAGATGATGGGCATTTGGGTTTCTTTCAGTTACAATGGTTATGAATAAAGTTGCTGTCAGCGAAACCATTATCATGATTTCGCCCCACTCTACTTACCCAAGGAAGGAAGACAAGAAGGAAGTAGCACTGTTGCGTATCTATCGTGGGCAAGATATTGCGCCAAGCATTTTACATGACTTTTCTCATTCAGCTCCACAGCAGCGCTGTGGGTGAGTGTTATCATTACTTTGTGAAAGAGGATACTGACCTCTGAGTGGTTAGAAGGCTTGTCTGTGGTCACGTAGTTGGTAAGGGGAGAAGTTAAGATATTAAGTCTGTCTGATTCTAAAAACACCATGCTACTCTCCCAAGCTTGTCCCAGCGACTCCCTCACGTTCACCCTTATTTGGGAGATTCATATTTGTTGATACCCAGTTTATACCCAGTGAAATATTTTTTTAAGATTTTATTTATTTTTAGAAAAAGGGGAAGGGAAGGAGAAAGACAGGGAGAGAAACATCAGTGTGTGGTTTCCTCTTGTGTGCCGCCCACCAGGGACCTGGCCTGCAACCCAGGCATGTGCCCTGACTGGGAATCAAACTAGTGAACCTTTGCTTCGCAGGCTGGTGCTCAATCCACTGAGCCACACCAGCCAGGGCTCAAATATTTTTTAATATGAATCATCCAACAATTACCTAAATAGTAGTCAACTAACCTTGTGATTACTTATTATTTTGTATGTCCTCAAGCCCCCGCGTCCACCCGCCACTCCTTCGTATACATGGTTCCCTCAGAAGCAGCCATACGTTCCTGAGACCCTGCTACCTGGTCTCAGATGGACACCTGGTGGTCTGGGCCAATGGTTTGTTTTCTGAGATTTTCAGACGAGAGTGGACACAGGTTGTCCCTTGATGGTTGAGGGTTGCTGCTGGTGGTCATGGTGGATGTAAATTGCCTGGGAGAGCAAGCTCCAGCAGGCAGCGGAAGCCTTAAGCAAAGAGACGCAGGTTGGCAGCGGGGCAGTGGGACGTTGGTCAGTTGCCCTAAAATAAAAGGGAGAAGGAAGTAGGTGTGGCATCAACAGCTTCTGCCAAAGCACGCTGACTACGCCTCCCCCGTCTCTGTGCCTGTGCGAGGCACCACGTCCATCATTAAAGTATCACACGGCAGTGACGTGTTGATAGCAAGGTAGGTTCAAATGGATTCGGGGTTTAAGATCAGTGGGAGAAAAAACAAATTCTTTGTGTAATTATTGCTTAAAGCCCATCTCTTCTGTTTGACTGTGAGGTTTATGAGGGCAGAGGCTGTGTCTTTATTTGATTGCTGTTTTATCTTCACATTCTAGCAGAGCGCCTGACACATAGCAGAAACTCAGTGCATTTTTATTGAACAAATAGTACATAAGTAGGAACAATGTGAGGTTATCTTAGATGTATAAAATTAGATGTTAGATGTAGGAAAATCTGAATGTGTACAACACAAAACACATTGTATCTTTACAGCTTCAAGATGTCATTGTTAGTTTAAGAATTTATTTCTGTGTGAGGAATAAGTTGACTTGCTTATAAAATTATTAATCAGCACGTGTAGAGATCTAAAAACCTTGGAAAACATTAGAGGATTTTTTTCTTATTTAGCTCAAAAAAGTCTAAGTAGGGGGAAAGAAAAAGCTGATTTTTCAGTTGTTTGTTTTCTTTTCCTTCCCAACTCTGAGGTTTCTATATGCTGTGAAAACCAGGCCAAGAATCTCTGGCTTGGATTTTGCCTTTCCTCGGGGGCAGAGGCTCCCCCTCAGGCCTCCAGTCTTTTTAGTCTATGGAGTCTTCAAAATGCGGGCTGACTAATCCAGAAATGGCCTTTTTGTGTTGACCAACCCCAGGCTCATGTGCTATTTCATGGAGGGGGTATTTTTTGAAAGAAAGGCTGCACAGTTCTCATTTGCAAGAGAGGAGTATATTTTCAGACGCTACTCTGGGAGGGGACGTGCCTTTGCACTCACATGGAGAACCTTCCCTCTGGGTTTCTTTTTAAATATTTTATTCATTCATTTTTAGAGAGAGGGGAAGAGAAGGAGAGAAATATCAATGTGTGGTTGCCTCTCCCGTGCCCCGTACTGGGGACCTGGCCCGCAACCCAGGCATGTGCCCTGACTGGGAATCGAACTGGCTACTCTTTGGTTCGCAGCCTGTGCTCAATCCACTGAACTACACCAGCCAAGCCCTCTGGGGTTTTTATGGGGAACTTCAATTATTTCCTTCCCCCTCCCCGCCCCGCCCCGCCCCGCCCCTCCCCTCCCTTCCCTCCCTTCCTTCCAGAGCAAGTTTTCTCTGTTCTTTGGGTACACATTTTTATTGAATGGAATTTAAAACAGGGAGGAAAAACTTTTGTTTTTTTGAAAGAACATCTCAGGCTACTGGAGTCCAATTGGGTCTAGGGAATAAAATTTGGGAATTCAATTTCCTTGAACTGTAGAGACTTACATTCCCTGTTTTGTGTATTTTAAAAGGTGGCATGTATATGAAGCCACAGAGAGAGTTGATCTAATTATTTACTGAGGTGTTCTAGGCCAGAAAATGAGTTTGAACTAATATTAACGCAGTCAACTAAATGCTGCCTCTCCTGCAACAAAAGGCAGCACTATGCTAATTAAACCCCTCCCTTCTATTGGGATGCTGCAAAAAAACCCCTGTCTTGTGCATTGGGAAGGATAGTTGCAATGATGATGTAGTCAGTGGAGGTAGGAAGAAGTGTTTGAAATTAAAAAAAAAAAGATGTTTCATGTGGTAGATCAGAAGCTGACCAATAAAATATTGCAACATTTATACCTACCAACCCTATGGTTATAGTTGAAACCATACATAATTATATGTCATTTTTATTTATTTTTCAAGAGCTCAGAGATTTCTCTTTCAGCTAAAACCAGGACAGGTCATCTCGCTGATAACAGAGGGAGGCAGGAAGGGAGGGAGGGGAAGTGTGATAGTGGAGGTGCCCTGCAGGAGGCAATCAGGACGTAGACGTTGGTCCCCCGTCAGCTGCACGTAGAGCTGACCTTCATCCTGGAACAAATACGATCTGAAGATTACTGTCTAAGGAAACCCCATGCTATGCAAGCCCTAGTTATTCATAAATAAACACAATGAAGGTCTATGAACCTGAATATGTGTACAAAAATTACAATCTAGCATGAAAAGAGAAAGAATATCCACTTTAGGGCTCTCCCTAAAGGAACCCCAAATTCCTTTTTTGATCCTAGTTACCACTCTTCTCCCACATGAAACTGAGTCAGCGAGCTTGCTCTCCACACCCACCTGTTAACTGAAGAAGGCTCCTAGTCCTGCACTGTAGAGTGATACTGTGCAGATGTTGCATTTCAATTTGTTAAATGCTGTTTGGATCCATGGGGTAGATTTACTCCCGGTAAATTGGCATATTTCTGATCAGTGTTGTACACTAGGCTGTAACTGTGGTAATCAAAGGGCTGTGGAACGAGCTGACTTTAAAAGGAACATAATGGATTAGACATTACACCTCGTGAAGTGATCACCACAGTAAGTCTGGTACCCATCTGGCACCACACATAACTATTACAGCATTATTGATGATATTTCCTATGCTGTGCTGAACATCTCCGAGACTTATTTTATAACTGGCAGTTTGTGCTTCTTAATCCCTTTCACTTTTTTGCCCATCCCCAACTCCCTCCCATCTGGCAACTTTTGGTTTTTCTCTATCTATAAGGTTTTTTTTAAATTTCTTTATATTGTTTTTTAGATTTCAGATATAAGTGAAATCATGTGGTATTTGTCTTTTTCTGTCTGACTTATGTCACTTAGCATAATACTCTCTAGGTCCATCCATGTTGTTGCAAGTGGAAAGATTTCATCCTTTTTTATGGCTGTGTAGTATTTCATTGTGTAGATGTATCACATTGTCTTTATTCATTCTTCTGTCAGTGGACACCTAGGTTGCTTCCATACCTTGGCTATTGTAAGTAATTCTGCAATGAACATAGGAATTAATTATCTTTTCAATTTAATGTTTTCAATTTCTTCTGCTAAATACCTAGAAGTGGGATTGCTGGGCCATATAGTAGTTCTATTTTTAATTTTTTTTGAGGAATCTCCATAGTGGACAAATGGGTGGTAACCTCTTATTTTTAATGAATGAGACCTTTGATAAGATGTGTCCACCTCTGCATGTCTCATGAGATGGATGCAACTCTGGTACCTTTGCTCTTACCCCGTGCCTTTTTCTTCACTGAAATAACGTACTGAGTGTAAGAATGCTTTCCAGACAGAGAAAAATCTTGACTGCTCTCTACTTTGTAATAAGAAAGGTCAATCTTTGTAAATTACAAGGGGAGACCCCTCCCCAAAAAACCAGAATTATCTTCTGGAGGGCAGACCCCGTGTAGTGCTGGCTTTCCCTGCCTGGCGAGTGTTCTAGGAACCCATCTGTATCGGTGTACCAGCTGGCATGGTGAGAAGCTGCGAAGGCTTTAGTGATTTTTGTTTTGAAGACTCTTTCAACATATTTGCCAATTTCAATGATGGGTGATTTACCAGCACACCTGCCCTCACAGCGCTGAGTGTTCAGCAGTTTTTGACCAAAAACAGCATGACCTCCATGCCCCACCCTCCCTTATTCACCCTCTGTTGCCCTGAGAGACTTTTTGTTTGTTTCTTTGTTTCCCTGGATGAAAAAATTCCTCAAAGGGAAAACTTTTGTGGTTGCAGAAGAGGTGAAACAAAAAAACACCAGAAGTACTAAAAGGCATTGAAATCTACAAGTTTAAAAACTGTTCAGAGCAGTGGTAAAAACACCTTGATAGGTGTAGTGCATCAAATGGAGAGTATTTTGAAGGTTACTGAAATTTAAACATGTAAGAATAAATACACAATTTTTAAAAATAAATGCCATTTTTTGGGATCCCCCTTGTATGTATTCTTTCTGCCTTGGAGTCACAGCCCAGTGTGGGGAGGCTACAGTTATAACCCGTAAAGGATCTAATCCTACACGGCTGACAGCCAGGGATACTGCCAGGTGTGGTAATGAGTAACATCCTGGCTCTTTCTGAGAGCATGCTGAAGTACTCAGTCTTTTGTCTGCATGGGTCTACTTTACATTGAGGTAAAAATCTTAGCATTTGCCCTTGACTTTTCACCCTAATTTGCAGTTTTAATATTATTTGTAATTAATTAATTTATTTTTAAAATATTTAATTTATTTATTTTTAGAGAGAAGGGAAGGGAGAAAGAGGGAGAGAAACATCAATGTGTAGTGGTCTCTCACGCGCCCCCTACTGGGGACCTGGCCTGCAACCCAGGCATGTGCCCTGACTGGGAATTGAACTGGCGACCTTCTGATTTGCAGGCCAGCTCTCAATCTACTGAGTCACACCAGCCAGGGCTATAGTTACTTTATTTTAAAAAGTTTTCCTTTTATAGTCTAAAGTAGATACATTCAGTTCTATTTTGGAGACTACAAAGCTATGTATTTTCAGCTTGAGATAAATTAGAATGATAAGTTGGGAGTTTGGTGTAATGAAAGAGCACTAGTATCAGATGGAATGTTCTAAAACTGTGTTCTCAATAAAGTGCTTTGTCTTTCTGAGACTTAATCTCCTCATCTGTTAAAAGGGGATTTTTGCGGGTTTGTTGGGTAGATTAAATGCCATTTGTAAAGCACCAGCCGGGGCCTGGGTCTGCTGCCAGCATCAACAGAGGATGCCCCTCTTCTCTGTGTCTGGTGGGCTGCCATAGAGCAGCACAGGGCTCGGCTGCAGGCAGACAGATGCCTCAGGTTGTGAGCTCTCAGGGACCCCCATTTGCAGGTGACTCTCTAGCTGTACTATGAGAATTGCTGGGGTAGTGCCTGAGGGGTGTGTGTGTGTACACACACGTCAAATTTTAGGAGTTTGGAGGCAAGTCACAGAATTGATTTCTGTCTAAGTTTGTTCTAGTACAATATCCTTGTGATATCAGAGACTTGGGTTCTGTGATGATAAACCATCATAGTCCTCAGCGATTTTAAAAGAGATGGAGTGAGATCAATTGATAAGAAGTCATAGCTGGATGTGGGGAAGTAGGGGAATGATCACTTGTGCAAGTAGTGGGAGAGGTTCTGGGAAGATCCCTACATCCCTAAACGTTTCTTCTCTTATGTACTAATATGGAATGCTCAAAACAACACAGGGTATTTTTTTTCCCTGTCTCTGGCTTCCTTCCTTCCTTCCTTCCTTCCTTCCTTCCTTCCTTCCTTCCCTTTAATTATACATCCAGGGCATTTACCATGGCCAATTTGCTTGTGACCTTATTTGAGTTACTTTATCCCTCTGGGACTCCTCAGATTAGGTATTTATCTAGTGAATGTAGAAGATTGTTACCAATCCGGGTGTTGGCTCTGGTTGGGTGTCTTCAGCTATCACAGAGTGCTAAGTGCCCATCTCTGTGGGGGGGGAAAGGGTTGCACAGGATGCTGAAGACAACGTTGAAGGATCTTAAGATTGGCCCTGGGCTCACTGGGGAGCGCCTTTAAGAGAAAGGTCCAAAGAAAGTTCCCCACAGTTTGAGAAAGTGTCCTGTTGATTTTAGACTCAAGGCAATGAAAGCAAAGCCATCATCCCTGGGATTTTCCTTCGAGTCTTGCCACACTATAGGACCAAGGGGATGAGATTTTCACATCTCTGTTGGTTTTAGGCCGTGTGGAAATTGCAGTCAGGGGTTCTGGTTCTGAGGCCCAGACTTACCATTGATTAGCTGGGTAAATTTGACATTTCTGCCCTTTACTTTTTTCTGTTAAGTGGGGAGCTGCACTTGACTTGATATAGACTGTGTTCACTTACTCACTCATTGTTCAAATATCTTTTGAGATCTGCTCATTTCGTTCTGAGCATTGTTCTCAAAAAAGAGGACAGCAAAATAGACAAGGCTCTCATGTCCCTATAATCAGTGGGGGAGACAAAAAACTAAATAAATGAGATAATTTTGTATTGTGAGACTGCCTTGGAGACACTGTGCATAACTGTAGGTGAGAGCAGTTTGCAGCTAGTGAATATCCGGGGCGCTGTGGCCCGTAGCTGCTTCTGATCACGGTTCTTGCTCTGTTGCCTGCTTTGGCAATGTCTGCTTCACCTTCATCCCGACTCATTGGAGCAGTGTGGGTGAAGCCGCGGAGATGGCGTTTCTTCATCTCTGAGATAATTCATTTCCTTTTGTGGCCCATCACTGGACTTCCGCACTTGTATCTTGTTTCCTGTCAGGTAGCATGTCTCTCTAGCACTCTTGGCTTGGAGGCGGGGCACAGAGCGTGTGTTCTGTGGTCTTCTTAGGTGTGCTGGGCTATGCCATAGCAACTGCCTTCTAGATTTAACAATCAGTTCCACTGGAAGTTTTTCATTGGCTTTTCAGACTGTAGTTAATTTTCCTTTCTCTTCAAATACCAGAACTGACCTAACTCCCTTACTTCTCAACTTGAAGTTGTGGAAAGTTGTTGAAGTTGACTTTCAAGGAAGTCAGGCCTGCACAGGTTTTAAGTATTTGTAAGAAACAAAAACAAGACCAAACACAAAAGGGGCTTCTTTGCCAGATAATGGAAGCTGTACCGCAGGGCCCATCTGAGAAGCCTCCTCTACTCTTGGCCCTCACCGATCTTTCCAGACCTCCCGGGACATTTCACTGTGGACACTGGTGGCGAGTTCTCCCTCCATGTTTGGTGGTATTAATTTTCAGGTTTCGCTGTTCTTTGGTTGCCGGTGCTAGATTCAAAGGCCAGATTTATAAGGTCAGGAAAATCAAAGACGGTCAATGACTCACACACTTTCAAGTTTCTCAGCCTTTGCCTGTTGGCAGTTACTGGATCAACTTATAACCACTTTCCTGGAGGCAGTGCAGGTTAAGGAAAGGAGCTTAGCAAACAGGGAAGGGGTGGGCGGCCTAGCTGAGCCTGAACCTGAGCCCGAGCCTGTGATGTGGTCAGGCCGCTGTGCGCCCGACTCTGCGGGCCTTGCCAACCCAGGGCGGACAGGCCAGGGCACACACCACAGGCGCCTGGGAGAGCTCCTGGGTCCCCTGCAGGGCGGGGCTGGCTGGGTCGCCCGCTCCCTGTGCTGCCATGGGGCTTGTGCTCTGTGAGGTGGAAGCAGCCAGGAAGGGAAAAACAGCAGTGTTGGGAAAACTTCTGCAAACACGCGCTTGGCTCTGTGACTTCATGTGCATCTTTCCTGCTGGCCAGGAGGGACTTCTGTCCTGGTTTTTAAAGATCTTCTGGACACTGTTGTGTTCACTTCTGTAATCCTCCTTCTCTAATCTCCAAACTGTAGGTCATGACCCATAAATGGAGCATGAAGTCAACTTAGTGGATTACAAACAACATAGAAGAAGAAGGAGAAAAGATATATTGAATTAACATTATTGTTTAGGTGCAATATGGGATTGAGGTTGTCCAAGAGAATGTCTTTATTGCTAGGAGAGGTATGCTGAGATATTCAGGTGCAAAGTGTCATGATTTCTGTAATCTACTTTCAAAAATTCAACCAAAAATTCTGTCTGTCTGTGTGTGCATGCGTGAGTGTGTATGGAGAAAAAGATAAAGTAATATGGCAAAATGTTAGTGGGCCTAGGTCAGCGGTTCTCAATGGGAGTGATTTAGCCTATCAGGGAACATTTGGTGATATCTGGAGACATTTAATTGTCGAATGGGTATATGTGTGGGGTGCTAATGACATCTAATAGGTAGAGGTCAGGGATGCTGCTAAATATTCTACAATGCACAGGACAGTCCCTACAACAAAGAACTATCTGGCCCAAAATATCAATATCGCTGAGGCTGAGAAACCCCACTCTTGTTGAAGAGTGCTTCCACATCACTCTTTCAACTTTTCTGGAGGTTTGAAAATTTCAAAAGTAAATAAATGAACAAAATAAACGAGTGAAGAATCAAGTCTCAGAGTGTATCCTCTGTTGCACACAGTAAAGGTAATTATTGTTTGGTAAAACTTGTTTTAAGTCATACACCTGCTTATGTGCTCTGGGTTGCAAATAAAAGTATTTCCTGTGAAGACTGTGCTCAACACACTTGAAAAACACTGCTTAACCCATTCAGTTCTGGCTGCACTTGCTGTCGGGGAGATGCAGAAGCTTGTCAAACTGCACCCAATTTCCACTCACCCACCGTGGTGTTATACTCTTAGTTGTGTTTATCGTGTGTCATGCACTGTGTCAGGCAGTTTACACGCATTATTTAATCTTAATAAGAACCTTTGTAAAAGTGGGTATTATCCCTATCCACATATTACAGACAAATTAAGGCTCAGAGAGGTGAAATCTGTGGCCCAAGGGCACACAGCTGATTGATAGCAGAGCAGGGTCCCAGCTCTCTTAGACTCCAAAACCCAAACTTATCGTTAGGATGCCATTCTGTCCCTAACCGGCTCTGTGCTTCCAGACTCAACATTGCTTGTTTGGGAAGCAAGAGGAAGTCTCTGGAAGGATGGGATGGGTGCGTCAGCAAGCAGTCAAGCCCTTTACTCTCTTCTAATCCATTTTTTGATGTCAGCACATGTGAGTCTGGGCACTGTTTTCAGCCCTGAAGAAAGATATCGCTCATCTTGAAGTGATAAAAATTTGATCAGAAAGGAATCGTTAGGGCTGAATGGCAAAAAGCCAATAAATGATCATGAAAATATTTGACTCAAATTCCAACCTAACTACAGATTTCCAAAAAGCATAGAGTGTCGTGTTTGAAGGACAAAAATGAGCTCACATCATCCTTCTACCTGAACAATTTCTACAGTGTAAATTAAGATTTAAGGAGTTGACTGAAGCCTTTGATGGTGGTCCTCACCCTTGGGATCAGTGGACAGATGCCAACAGGCCCCAAAGTAAGTGTGGACTCTCACATATTAGGATAAGAGATGACCACCAAGTCCAGTTTCAAGAGGGGGAACACTGACTTCCGGTCAGGGTGCCCATTTGGCTAACAGCCACGTACACATATTAACTAGCTGGCAACTTCAGTCATCTTTAACCCTCTATTCTCATTTCCCAGTTACTTGGTTATTAGCTCCTGCTATGTCTAATGAATTGCTTTTTCTGCACTGTAATTGCCATGGCCTTAACTTTGATCCCCATGGAATTTCACCTGGAGTCCAGGTCCAATAGCTTGCCTTTGCTTTGAGCCTCCTCCATTTACTGCCCACATAGAAGCCTGAGTGGTCTTTTAAAAATATCTGTCTTAACTCAACATTCTCCTACTCAAAAATTTCCAAATCCCTTTTATTAATGAATAAAGTCATCATTTCATGATATCAGATCCACTGCCTTTTAAAATCCTGTTCACTCCTGTATTTCCACATGTATCTGCCTCTCACCATGGTGTTGCCTATATACACATCAGCCTTGCAATTTTCGGGATTTGTGCTGTTCTCTTTGAGGTCTATGGCTTTGCACATTCATCCCTCTCTACTTAGAGTGCTGTTTCCCCCTTTGCCTGGCAAACTCCTCCTGAATTACACTGAATCGAAGACACGATTGGTGGTGAGACATATCAATAACAAGAAAAAAAATGGTGCAAATTAAATGATTTCATTTTTTACTTAGGATTTTATGCTTATAAAAGTATTCTTTTAGACACACATTTTAAAATCATGTATAATTCTTATGCATACATAAAACGAATCATGTAAGTGAAATAATGTATTTCTAAAACTTCTTTACATTCAGCCTGTCCCTCCTTTATAACTTTTTTTTTTTAACCACTGTAGTCAACCTTGTTATTAGTAACTTGGATGGAGTGATATGCTGACTGACTTCTGGCTGACACAAAGCTGGGAGGGATGGCTAATAGACTGGATATAAAAAATTAGAGTGTAAATCCATCTTGATAAATATAAATGACAAACAAATTGAGAAAAATTTATCTAGAAAAAATAAAACTTCGAACAATGACTATCTAGGGTCTTTGTGTCAAAATTCCGTATTTCTGGGAGTGATTATCATACTGTCTCTCCGAGAGAGTGCTGAACTGGAACAGGCAGACTGACTCACCTGTCTGCCTCAGTCTGGTACCAACAAACAAACGAGTGAAGAAACAGACAAGCAAAGGAGAGCTGGATTAGTGGTCAGCATGAGCAATGAAGGTTGTAAATGGCCACCTACTAACCTGTGAACAGCGAGATTCAGTATCAACACTTCACCGCCTCCAAAGAGCTCAGGAGGCCCTGAGCTTGGCCATCTGCTCTGTTAATGGTCTCTGGGGCAGTTTCCCTGGTGAGATTTTCCTTGGAGAGGCGCTGGCAGTTCTGCTCATAGCTACTGCCTGGGAGGCCAACTTTTCACAATTTACAGAGCCGACTGCTATTTGTGAATCTGATCAGACACTGGTGCCTGGCAATACTCTTTCCCATTTTTTGTGCCTTTAAAAAATCAATCTAAATAAAGACCCCAGAGATTTACTGCTACAGATCATTTTGAAGACAGAGCTTTGATCTTAGTTAACTTATTTATTTAAAAAAGCTGTTATCTTCAGGTGTCTTGGAAACAGTGATTTGGTGTCCTTGGCGAGTGTTGTGCATCCTCACTTAGCTCTTAGTTTGGTAGGGAGCTCACAGCAGATGGATGCGCGAGCTGGATGGAGGGAACGTGGCCGTTTTAACGCTGGGAGTGAGATGCCACATCTTCACTTGGCTGCAAGAATAGTCCAGAGGCAGGCTGTGTGAAGCCCAGAAGAGGGAACAGTGAGGAGTCAGTCCTCTGCATTTGGAAGGAAGACCTGGGACCAGCCCTTGGCAAGCCTGCTCTTAGTCACTGTCACACTGGCTGCTGGGTTCTATGACATGTTGCTACTAGGAATGGTATGACACGTACTGATTTAGAGATGTGAAAATGTGAAAGAGTGTGGTCTTACACTCGGTGAATTCAGTTCAGCTTCAACCCGAAGGTGCAGCATCTCAATGACTCACTCCCTTACTCAGTTCCTGGGTGGCGTCACGTGCACCCTTCTGAACTCCGAGGTGCATTGGACAAAACTCTGTTATCTCCCTGTTGTAGCTGCACGATCTATCCTCGTTTACATGTTGTCTCCCTCCCAGGACCAGGATACCCTACTTAGGAAGTGAATATTTTATTTATATATGGATCTGCTATGCCTAGGATCATCTGAGGAATAAAATAAGTATTTAATAAATATTTATTGACTGAATAATGTTAACAAGAGCCCATAAATTATATCTGAGAAGGGGACATGCTTACATGAACCTTCCTGAATGCTGATCTCCTTTCTGGGCAGTTTATTGGTGAAATAAAGAGTACCACAGTTAGGAGTCATCCAGCTCAAAGTATAGCCAACAAAAAATATTCTGAGACATTGGGAATGCACAACCTGCTCTGAAAACAGGGAGATAAGGAAGAATTGGAGTGTTAATAGCAATGAAAACAGAGGGCATGTGGTTGTACTTAGGCCTAGGAAAGAGACGGACAGTTTGAAAATCCTAAATGGCCGACTCAGGGGCTCACTCCTGGCTGAGCAGTGAGTTCTGGGGGCTTGGCAGGGCTAGGGACAACCTGGAACTTTGCAGATCCTGAGGGCCTGATCCACCCAGCGACCTCTGGATACTAGTTTAGCTTCCTCTACTGGGAAGAGGATGGATGTGCTGAAGGCTTGCTTGTCACAGTCGGTGGTGATGTTTCTCATGATAAACTGGTTGAGATGGGCTAGCAGGATTCGACTCAGCATTACCTGATGGCTTCTGTATTGGTGCCTGCCTGTCACAGCCTCAGCCACAATTACCTACAGCAGGCTCCACTGAGGCCAGACTGGAATCCAGAAGTCTTGGGATGGCAGTGTGTTAGCTTCTTCCCCACTAATATGTGGATCTGGAGACTGTCTTCTGTGTCTGTGTTGAGTGTCCCAGGGGTTGCGGGTGCCTATCCTCATCAGGGACAGCTTTCCACCTGCAGCCAGTCTGCTGACCAGCCCAGGGCCTGGGTCCCTTCTTTTTGGATTACCACTGTTTCTCTTTTCTCACATACCTGCCCCTTGCATCTCTCTCAACAGCCTCCCTGACCTGTGATTTATGCATCCACATTGGCTCCCTAAGTCAGGACACAATGGAGCTCTATGGAGTAGAACCCTGGGGCAGCAATGCTGGGCTCCATCTCCCAGAGTTTGCTCTGCTCCTTGAGATTTGGTCACTTGAAATGCTGGACTCTCTCTTGAGTGAAAGAAGAGGAAAGAACAGTCTTATCTGTCCTGGATGATTTCTTCAATCTACTTTTTCTTTTTCAGTAGAAGCCTCCAGTATGCTTTGTTGTCAGGACATTCTTGTTATGCCAGAAAGACTGATACAACTGAATTTCTAGATCTGTAAAACTGAGGACCTAATTTTGGGCCATGAAGGAATGCACGGGGGGGGGGGGCTCCCTGTGAGGCCCATCTTGATGGGGCCTTCTTCTCTTACCCAGCACAACTCAGCTTCTCAAGGAACAGCGGGCAGCTGACCTCAGCTTTGGGGGAGGCAGGTAGCAGCTCCAAGCCCTCAGTGCTCAATCGTTACCTCTGCCT
Source organism: Trachops cirrhosus (assembly GCA_028533065.1). NCBI lineage: Eukaryota > Metazoa > Chordata > Mammalia > Chiroptera > Phyllostomidae > Trachops > Trachops cirrhosus. The sequence continues at coordinate 107,031,382 of CM052543.1, read as the reverse complement.
TGGACCTCCCATAATCTTGCTGCCCAGAATCAGCATCCCCCGGGGAGGTTTGAGAAGCAAAATCTCTGGCCTCTCCTCAGACCTCTTGAATCAAAATCTTCATTTATTATGAAGCCCAAGGGATTTTGATTCACTGAGGAGCACTTGTTTGAAGCACTCACAACCGTGGCACTAGTTTGTTACGTACAGATGCTAAGGAGACTCGTGACTATGAAACACCTATTATGTGGCTGCACTTTTTTCACTACTAAGCTGCAGTGCCTGGGGATCCTTACTTTGCTTATGGTTCATTTATTCATTCATTTGACTCAACTTCTGAGATCCACATGCACTGGGCACTGGGCCAGACATTGGAAATACAAAAGTG
>CM052543.1:107010690-107030515 GCA_028533065.1 Trachops cirrhosus | reverse complement strand
TTGTCCTCGTGCTGAATCCCAGAGGCATTGGACCTGAGTGAGTCCTAAGTCTGTTGTGGGCCCTTTAAGAGGATGTGGTTTCTTCTGCTGTCCCAACCCCCACTGGTTTTCACAGCCAGAAGTTATGGGGACTTATTTTCCTGGTGCTGAGACCCTGTGCTGGGTGGCCTGGACTGGGGTTGGGATCGCTTGTTCCTGAGGTATCCCACCCATTTTTTATCCCTCACATGTGGATATGGGACCATCTGTTCCCATCTCCATGCCTCTCCTTGGCTCTTTGTGCCTCTCTGGGTCTCTGTCCCGCCTACCCATCTGGGTGAATGTGGCTTCTTTCAATCCTTGGTTGTCACACTTCCACACAGCTTGATTTTCTGACAATTCCGGGTGATATTTGTTTTGTAGTATAGCTTTATTTTTTGCTATAGTTGTGTGTGGAGGCCAGGTGTGTTCATCTACACCTCCATCTTGACCTGAAGTCCTGCTTTGTATATTTACAGCCTAAAACTAAAAGGGGTTATCAGGATTGTTGAGGTGACTATTTGTGGTCCTTACCCCATGTGATTTTGGAGCCCAAGAAGTCCCATAGTCTGCTGTCTGCAAGCTGCAGAACCAGGAAAGCCAGTGGTATAATTCAGTCTGAATTTAAAGGCCTGTGAGCCAGGGCTGCTGATGGTATAAATCCCAGTCTGATGTAAAAGGCCCAAAACCACGAGCTCTCCTGTCTGAGGGCAGGAGAAGATGGGCTTACTCACTCAGGAAGAGAGAACGAGAATTCACCTTTCTGTCACTTTGTTCCAGTCAGGCCCCCAACAGTTTGGGTGAGGCCGCTCACATTGGTGAGGGTGGGTCTCTTAGTCTCTTGAACCAAATGCTAATTTCTTCCAGAAGCATCCTCACAGACACACCCAGAAATAACGTTTACCAGCTATCTAGTCATCCCTTAGTCCTGTCAAGCTGACACGTAAAATGAACTATCACTGTGCCCTTATAAGAAGAGACAGCAGAGAGATGATCTCTCTCTGTCTCAGCAAGGAGGCAGCCATCTCCAAGCTAGGAAGAGGTTCTCACCAGAACCCAACAGTGCTGGCACGCTGAGTTTGGGCTTTTAACCTCCAGAACTGTCAGTCTCTCCCTGTATGTCCGTTAAGGTTTACTTTACATATTTAGGTGCCCTATGTTGGGTGCATAAATGTCTACAAAGGTTATATCCTCTTGTTAGATTGATCCCTTTACCATTATGTAACATCCTTCTTTGTCTTTTATTATAGCTTCATTTTAAACTTTATTTTGTCTAATGTAAGTATTGCTACCCTAGCCTTTTTTTCATTTCCATTTTCATGAAATATCTTTCTCTTTTTTCTTTTTTTTATTTTAGTTTATTCTGTACAGTTTCTATCCTTTATAAACCATGACACAATCAAAGTCCTAGAGGAGAACATAGGCAGGAAAATCTCAGATATTGCACGCAGAAACATTTTTACCGACACGTCCCCTAGAGCAAGGGACATAAAGGAAAGAATAAACAAATGGGATCTCATCAAAATAAAAAGCTTCTGCATGGCTAAAGAAAATTATTAAAATAAAAAGAGAACCAACTGTATGGGAAAACATATCTGCCAATGATACCTCAGACAAGGGTTTAACCTCCAAAATATATCAAGAACTTACACGATTCCACTCTAAGAAGACAAGCAACCCAATCAAAAAATGGGCAAAGGACTTGAATAGACACTTTGCCAAGGAGGACATACAGAGGATCCAGAAACACATGAAAAGATGCTCAGTATCGCTAGCTATCAGAGAAATGCAAATTAAAACCACAATGAGATACCACTTCACACCGGTCAGAATGGCCATCATAAACAAAGCAACAAACAACAAGTGCTGGAGAGGTTGTGGAGAAAAAGGGACCCTAGTGCATTGTTGGTGGGATTGCAGACTTGTAAGATCATGAAACATCTTTTTCCATTCCTTTACTTTTAGTCTGTGTATATTTTTTGTTCTGAGTGAGTCTCTTGTAGACATGTATGGGTCTTGTTTTCTTATCCATTCAGCTACCCTGTGTAATAAGTGAAAACTCTTGATCTTTAAATATTGGCAGCTATTTCGAAATTTAAAAACCCCACGTGGGTCATGGGTCAATGGCCTCGGTATCCAGCCTGCTTAGGACAAGACCAGGCTTTTCCAGACACACACAGACAGGCAGACAGACAGACAGACTGACCCTTTTGAGTCTTATTTCCCCTGGTTGCCCAACAGAATGCTGATGTTCACATTGTGAGCTGGGCCAGTGCTCTGGCTTAAAGCCGTGGGAACCAGTGGGCTGAGTTATAGGGTCATGAACTTGACTGGAACTTGGTAGCCTTTGGTCATGGTGTCTAGGGTCAGTCCCAATAAAAAGCCACCTCTGGCTGTGCCTGCTTCCTCTTTTTTTTTCTCGGGGTTTCTCTGGAACTTGTTCTGGTCCTCAGACTTCCATCCTGTTTCCTATTTCCTCATGATGACTGGGTGATGGCAGCTGAGAAACCTGATGGTTTTCTCTTCCTTTGCTATTTGCTTTGTACTAGAGGGCTCTGTAAGACCAGAAATCATTTGAGAAGTCAATGGCTGAGGGCGAGTTTCTAGAGAGGGGCCGAGGGCACACTGGATACTGCTTCCTGCTGATTGGGTCAGCAGTGCCCTCCACTGACTACCACACCGGGCTCTCTCCCACAGGCTCCTCAGTCTCCTCACCATTGTCACCCTGACTGGGGGTGCAGCCTGGTTGACATGCTCTTTCCTCCCCCGCAGGCGCCCGGGGGGGAGCGCCCCTCTGGGCCCTGTGATGCTGTGCAGCGCCCTGAAACGCATTCTGTTCCCTCCGTGGCCCATATGGTTGTGGGAGGAGCCGGGAGGGCCTGGGGCAGGGCAGAAAAGAAGGAAAGTGTGGGAAAAGAGCAGAAAATGGCAAAAACTTGCTCTTGTGCTTTGTGGTTCTGTGAAACCTGCTCTGCGTATGCTGAAACTTGGAGAAAGTTTCTCAGGGGAAGTTTTCCCGGGATGTATTTCATTTGCCACGAGAGCCCTGAGTTGGATGTGCGCGTGAGAGTGTGTGCCCAGAGCGCGTGTGCGAGCTGCTGGGAGAAGGCGTTAGGCTGGTTTTGGGTTTTGGGAAAGATGCGTGGTTTCTCCACGTAGTCATCACAGCATGTGGCAGCTTGAAGTTCAAGGTGAGCCCGCTGCCTTGTTGGTGCTTATGAACCAGCGACAGGATCACTGTAGTCGAATTTTTTGGACAGCAACTTAGACAGATCCCTTCACAGGAAGCTTGGGGAAATTTCTCTTTTGCCCAGCGTGTCCTTGTTTGTTTTTTTGTGTGTGACGCCCTCCGTTCTGAGTAAATCCCTCACCACAGGGCGCAGCATGACTTTGCTGATTTGGCTGGAATTCTCCCAACGGTCCTCGGGCGAAGGGATTTGGGCATTGTGGCAGACTTTCCTTCCTCTAACAGGGTGGCACGTTCAGTTCTGGCCTGGGCAGGTGACGGCAGCGCGGGCTTGGGGCTGAGGGGGAGGTTCTGAGCCTGTTGGGGCCTAGTTCAGGTCCTTTAAGGCTGTGTGGAGGTCAGGAGGGGGAGAAGCTGTTTGGGATTTGTAGGTGGGGGCTCTTGCTCCAGCTGGGCCCCATTTTCTGTGCATGGGACGGTTGTGGCTCAGTAAAAACAAAGGGGTGCAGGAAAGGGGCAGCCAGACCATGGTTTTGTTGTAACTAATTTAAATGTAAACAGCCCCATGCATCTCGGCTGTGGTAGTAGAGGGTACAGTTTTGGAAACTCCTCTTGGGTAGTGTTCAGTAGACAGGAGTGACTTCACCAGACAAAAAAGCATGTACAAGCGTGTGAACTGGCAAATGAATCATGCCTCCAAGGCAACCGGCATAACAAGCCTAAAGAGAAAACATAATTTAGAGAGAGGGAAAGGAGGGGAGAGACAGAGGGAGAGAAACGCTGATCAGTTGCCTCGATACATGCCCTGACCAGAAGGAACCACAGCCTAGGCATGCACCCTGACCAGGAACCAAACTTGTGACCTTTCAGTTTGCAGGACAATGCTCCAACAAACTGAGCCACACCAGCCAAGGCTCCAGAGGCTCTTAAAGGGTGACTTTGCTGGTGGGCTTTTTAGGTACCCTGACCAGCGACTGTAGGCATTTAAAAAAAAATCCGTGGTAGATGGGCACTGTTGCTGATTCCTGCATCACAGTCTTTAGCCCACAAGTCCAACACGGGGACACGTTTGTCCAGTATGGGGACAAACTGCACAGAGTTCTGGGAGTCAAAATTTAATGTCTTATCTTAGAATAAACAGTTTAGGGGAGGGGGTGGGAATGGGGAAGAGAAAAGAAATTTTTCTTTTTTGTTTAGACCCTCCATTGCGGTCTAAATTTTGATTGTTTATGTGCATAACTTTTATCTACACACACACAAACACACACACACACACACAAACCCACTCCTCTCATGCGTTCACCACATTTATGTCGGCATGGCAAAGTACTCAGGATATGATATGTGAAGACAAACAGGTCACCAAACAATGCGGCTCCTTCTCTGAGGACACGCACACGCACAAAGTGGGGAAGCATCTCAATGGATATATTATTACTTTGGTAGTAGAGTGTTTGATGACTTCAGGAATTTTTTTTGTATTGTACTTTCCAATTTTTTTCAGTGAAATGCATTACTTGTGTTGCAAAAGATAATAAGAACTCAATTTACTGCCTCACAATAACATTGTTCTGTTCTGTCTCTCAGAAGGTTGCTTTTTTATTTTTCTTCTTTGGCTCAAGTGTCCCAGTTCAGGAAATAGAGTTAAATAACCAAATGGATATTTTAATTTTAAATGCTTGCAAACTATTTAGAAAACTTTGAATCAAAATCGAATAACAGATGTGGCCTCTGGAAAGGAGACTTAAGAAATAAAATAAAAACAACTATCTCTCCATTGTCAACATGTGAGAGAGCTGTGGTGGCTGGGAAACTTCTTTTGCAATTAATTAACCAACTGGATTGATTTTGGTTTTGATTGTTGGTGTTATTGTGTCCCCTTAGAACTTTCCATTGAAGCCCTAGCCCCCAGTACTCAGAATGTGACCCTGTTTGAAGACAGGGCCTTGAAAGAGGTAATTAAGTCACAAAAGGTCTTTAGGGTGAGCCCTAATTCAGTATGACAGGTGTCCTTTTGAGAAGAGATTAGGACACAGACAGAGGGACAGCCACATGAAAGGCACAGGTGAAAAGGTGGCCATCTATAGTCAAGGAGAGAGACTTCAGCAGAAATCAGCTGACACCTTGATCTTGGACTTCAGCTTCCAGGGATGCATTTCTGTTGTTTCAGCTACCTAACCTGTGGTGTTTTGTTATGGCAGCCAGAGCAGACTAATAGTACACTTGGGTTTTGTGTGACTTGCTTCATTCAAGCCCAAGAGAAACTGACAAATATTTTTTTTGATGGGCTTTTCCTTGGGTCCAAAATCTGGCAAACGAAATCTGTTTATGTGGGAATTTAGTCATTGACTACTTGAGGTGGTTTGTCTTCAAACCTTTGGGGACAGCGACATCTAGTGGTTATTTATTATGTATAACCTTTTCAGCCATTCTCAATCCCAGGGCACAGTACAATCACTTGAGGAGATTAAAACAAAACAAAACAAAACAAAACAAAATAAAACAAAACAAATCCCGCTTCCTAGGTGACTGCCAGACAAATTATGGAATGTCAGAATCTGAAGGAATAGGACCTAGGTATTACTATTTTTAAAGCTTTCTACATTAGTCCAAAGTGCAGCCAAGTTTGGAAACCACAGCTTTCAATGGTTCCCCTGCTAAGTGGCGAAAACACAGTTTGAAGAAAACAGTTCTGGTTTGTAAACACATGAGCTCATCTTATGATTCAGTGTCTCACAATATGAAAAAGTTTGTTAATTTCTGTACTTATGTATTGTCCCTCTGCCCCCAAAGAAGCTAAAACACACGAGAGAGGGAGCAGGGGCCACTGTCTGATTCAGCATTGAGTCCCGTGAACCTGAACAGTGCCGCCCAGGCTCTGGCCTCATAGTAGCTTTTTGTGAAATGAACGAGTGAAAAATACAGCTTGTCCTCTAGCTGTGCTAATTAAGAATATGATTTCCATGTGATGGAAAATAGCAGTCTGATTGAGAGTTTTAAAAATTAAATTTATTGAGGTGACATTGATTAATAGTCATTGAGAGTTTAGAACATATTGGGTTTAGTTGAAGGTGATTCATGGAATATACAAGAAGAAATTTCTTGGCCGGTTTTATAACATGTTAGATCAATTTCTTGGGCTCTTTACCACCTCTGATTGTCGGAGAAAATTTTCTGAGGTTCAACTGAGCAGTAAATTCTTAGTGTCTATTAAGTGTTTTAGTTAAAAAGAACTGTTAAACCTATTATCTTTCTCTCTGCTTTTCCCACTCATTGCCTTTAGGCTTAGTAAGTTCTCTATCATTTAAAAAATAAGTTAATATCCACTTAAAAGATTTTTTAAAAGATTTTATTTATTTTTAGAGAGAGGGGAAGAGAGAGAGAAAGAGGGAAAGAAACATCAATGTGTGGTTGCCTCTCACGTGGCCCCCTCTGGGGACCTGGCCCACAACCCAGGCATGTGCCCTGGCTGGGAATCAAACCAGCAACCCTTTGATTCGCAGCCCATGCTCAATCCACTGAGCTACACCAGCCAGGGCATATTTTTGTTTTTAAAGTGTTTTTTCTTTATTGGCTTAACATATCCAGATTTTTTTCTTTTGCATAGGATGAATAGTATCTAGTTTAAGATTCTGAAATTCTAGAGCCAGTCCTGTTCATATGATTTGTGAAAACACCATCTTTTTCCTTGAGTTGTGATGTTTTCTTTTTTCTTTTTTTTTTTTTTAAGATTTTATTTGTTTATCTTTAGAGGGAAAGGGAAGGAGAGGGGGAGAGAAATATCAATGTATGGTTGCTTCCTGTGCATTCCCTACTGGGAACTGGCCTGCAACCCAGGCATGTGCCCTGACTGGGAATCGAACCGTGATCTCTTGGTTCACAGGCCCGCGCTTAATCCACTAAGCTGCACCAGCCAGGGCGTGATGTTTTCTTTATTCTGAATGAAGTCCTTTTTATCCCCCCAAGATTTTATTTATTTATTTTAGACAGAGGAAGGGAGGGAGAAAGAGAGGGAGACAAACATCAATGTGTGGTTGCCTCTCACACACCCTCCACTGGGGACCCGACCTGGCCCGCAACCCAGGCATGTGCCCTGACTAGGAATTGAACCTGTGGCCCTTTGGTTCACAAGCCGACACTCAGTCCACTGAGTCACACCAGTCAGGGCAGCGAATGAAGTCCTTTTTTTCTGCCAATGTGAAAGATGTGAGATTGACACTTTTCCTGGCAAAGTGAGCGGGAGACAATTCTGCATTGTCTTCAAAGGAAATCTCTGGGAACTGGCTTCTTGACCTTTAGATGTCCTTAGAAAAAATAGTGAGTGTGGAGAGAAAGAAAAGAACGAGAATTGGTAATGGGACTTCTTTGGAGAGAGCTCTTGCTGTCCTCTTGGGTGGGGTGGGGGGGTTGTTGCTTCCTTTTAACCCCAGGCTTGAGACCACGTGGAGAGCTCTGAAAAGTGTTCTCTGTGAGGGTGGCACCGAGGATCAATGTCAATGCAAGGGGGAGTGTGGACTCCTACCTGAAAACCTGCTGCTTTCGGCAGAGCCGGCAGAGCATTGCTGCCTGTGGATTGGTGCTCGAGCCCCGAATTTGTGGGGCCCAGGTGTGTGCGTGTGTCCTGAAGAGCAGAGGAGCAAGCACTGCTTGGGTAAGAAGGAAGGCGCCGGATGATTACGGTTGCAGGGGTGTCCCACCGCGGCCTGGGATGGCTGTGAGTGCGGCCCTACACAAACTCGTAAAGTTACTTAAAACCTTTTTTTTTGCTCATAAATTTTCATTAGTGTTTGTGTATTTAATGTGTGGCCCAAGACAACTCTTCTTCCAGTGTGGTCCAGAGATGCCAAAAGTTTGGACGCCCCTGACACACGTTTGCAGGGTCAGTGCTCCCTTCAAGAGGGGATGCTTAGTTTTCCTTTGCGTGAGTGTGGGCTGCACTTAGTGACTTGCTTCTAATGAATGTAGAATTTGGTGGCAGTAAAAGGGTGAGACCTCCAGGACTAGGTCATAAGAGGTGTGGCTCCTCCTTGCCCTCCCTTGGAATCGCTCGCTCTGGGATGACACTGCCGAGTTGAGGATATTCAAGCAGCCCTACGGCTGGGCCGCCAGTTAGAATAGGGGATGCAGTTTGCATGTCAGAGAACCAACAAATGCTTTTTCCGTTTGGATACCTAAATCTCAAATATTACTAATAAAATAGACCCTGAATGACAACATGGCGTCCTTATTTTGGGGTTGAGACTGTATCTGGCCTTACAGAGACTTAGAATTGTCTCTGGCCTGTGAGCAGGCAAACAAGAGCAACACCTCCCTGGTGGCCTTTTCATCTGAGGAAGGGGCGGATGGATACCTGCCAAAGTAAAATTTGAAGGGATGGAGGGAGAAAACAAACGATGCTCTTCTGGGCACTCTAACCCAGGCATCTTGCTTATTCAATATCCTGGTTGAACTAGTATAGGACAGACTTTAGGGTTATCCTGGTTGGCAGAGCCCTTTCCTAAAATGCTTCATATGTGGTCTGGGTCTTCGTTAAGTCCTTTTTGTTGGTTACAAATAACAGAACCCTCCTCATACCAGCTTAAACAGAAGAAAATTACTGTAAGACTACATAGGTGGCTGTAATAGTAGGCATCCAATAGTTTTAAAATAAACAAATGTGATAATTCAGGGGTAGATGTATTATATTAACTCAAGCCAGTGGGTGCAGAGTTTTCCCTGACCTCAGCGACTGGGCTGAGAAAGGAGGCAGGATTTGAGGTAGCCCGATTAGAGGGAAGTCAGGCCTTTGTTCAGTGGTTAGGGGGAAAGAAGCTTGGTTTCCTGGTCAGTGTATGTGGCTGTGAGGTCCAGAGCTGCGGTAGCTACTTAGATAACTTCAATAACGCAGCCTTGGGCTGATGCTGACAGGAGGGGGAGGGCGAGCGATGGAAGAAAGGCAGGGAGACAGAGCCCAAGCCCTGATCATGCCACTCCTGAAGCCCTCTCCATTGCTAAACTTTGCAGGGATACTATTTATGGCTTCTTAACTGGGGGTGATTTTGCTCCTGAAATGACATTTGGCAATATCTGGAGACATGTTTGCTCATCACACTGGGGTGGGTGCTACTCGCACCTTGTGGGCAAGGATGCTGCCAAACATCCTATAGTACGCAGGGCAGTCCCCTCCTTCCAGGGACAAAGAATCACCTGACCCCAAATATTTGTTTATTTATTTAAGTAAAAAGTTTTATTTATTAGATACTCCAAAAAACTATCTTTACAAACTTTATATTTTATTTAATATTTTGTTTTTATTGTATTGTTTCCATTACCATTTATCCCCCCATATCCTCTTCCTGGCCCTGAATATTTACAGTGCTGAGGTTCAGCAACTCTGATGTAGAAATTTGATTAGAATCAAGGTTTTTTGTTTGTTTGTTTGTTTTGGCAAGTATAGTCTGTGCGCTTCCTATTACGTCACATCAGGTGTATTCTCTAGGTTCTCTGAACTTTCGTACCTGCAGTTGCTCCCATTTCAATGCTCATCTCCCTCTCACTGCCCGATGAATCCCCCCACCCACCCCTGCCCAGTCCCGGGAGCTGCCTTCCCCTGGTGCTACCCTCACGGTGGCCCTGGGAGGGGCATTTGGGGGCTTGGTGGTGTGTGTTTGTCCCCTCCTGGGTGAAGCATCATGAAGGTGAGGACTCAGTTTGCCTTCTCTGGCACATCCAGTACCCTCCACGTGGTAGTTCTCAGTGCATAATTGATACATAAGTATCAATGAGCAAATGAAAGGCCCAACTCAGATAGCTGAGCTGGCCGGAGGCAGTGTCCGTCTGCCTGGGCATGAGCTTAATCAACATTTTTACAAGCCCACTCCTTTTCACCATTCAACAGTGAAATGGTGCAGCAGAATCTCCCATTATATGTACAATGGAATATTACCCATATTTAAAAATGGGGCAATCCTGGCTTCAACATAGATGGACCTTAAGGAAGGACATCATGCTAAATGAAATGTCAGTCCCAAAAAGACAAATACTGTATGATTCCATTAACAGGGGTTATCTAAAGCAGTCAGACTCTGAGAAATGGGAAGCAGACTGGTGGTTGGGGGCTGGGGCGGTGTCCTCCAGCGGGGGTGGAGTTCCAGGTTTGGAGGATGGAGAGGTTCCAGGGGTCTGTCCCACAACGGTGAGTGCAGAGTCAACGCTCCTGTGCGGTGCACAGCGGCGGCCATGATGGTACGTTTAATGTATGTGTTTTTCAACCCAATTTTAAATGGTAATTAGTGGGAATTAAAAACAAATGTCCGTGTGGGCTGCCCCTTGAGAGACTTAGCTGGATTTAGGAGGCAGGGCTCAGGTGTCTTCTCTCACCATTTCGTGCTGATTCATGAGGATTTCACCTGCTTGTTTCAGAGACTAACCTTGTTACCAGATTCTGGGGCACCCAGGGAGTCCCCCATACTGTCTGGCCTCTGGCCCAGCGTGGTGCATGGCCGGCCCGGCCAACATGTGTGTGCTGCTCTCGGCCACCAGGCCAGGCCGACTGACGCGGGAGGAAGGTTGGCCGCCCAGACGCCCGGAGCCTGGATCCCAGCCTGGGACCCAGAACCTCGGTCCTCAGGGGGCGGGCAGGCACTGCAGCAGCAGGGGCCGGAGTTCCTCTTGGCGGAGGTGAGCCTTTCCTCATTCTTCTGTGTCTCCTGCTTCTTAATGACGAGACCCCTGAGGCTACTCCTGCTCCTCAAACACAGAACTGTGGAGCTCTGCACATTCTTCCAAGTGCCCATCGGAGCCACAGGCCACAGGCGAATGACTCTTTCCAGCTCTTCAAGGGGCCTTCGCACCTACTTTGTCACCCCTCCTGCCTTCTGCTTTTCTCTGAGTCTGCCTTTCACCCGGGCCTGCCAGCCAGTTAGCACCTCCGCTGAACAGAAGGCCTGGCACCCAAGGGGGCCTGCTAATTCCCATCTCAGGTTGCCAGGCAGGGGAACAAAGGAAGGAACAGGAACAAACCCTGTCCCTCTGTCGCCCCTCTTCTCTCTCCACAGGACTCTTCCCTCTTCCCAGAAATCCATCTGAGAGCTGGCTGTGGAACAGCCAAGAAGTGCAACTATGCTCCCTCTCTCCTGCCTTCTGCGCCCTGCTTCCTGGGAGGACTCCGCGTTTTCTGTTGTTGTTTTCCAGCAATGTTTCCTGTCACTTTCTCACATTTCCCCCTAACTCTCGTTTCATATTACTTTCATAACAAAGGGAAATTAGCCCTGGCTCTGTCTGGGTAGCTCAGTTAGTTAGAGCATCATCCCAATACACCGAGTTTGTGGGTTTGATTCCCTGGGCAGGGCACATATAAGAAACAACCAATAAATGCATAAATAAATGGAACAACAAATCAATGTTTCTCTCTCTTTCTTTCTCTGAAATCAATAAATTTAAAAAATTTTTAAAAAAGGAAAATTAGCCTTTAAGATGTAACTATAGGCTTATGGAAAAAATAGACTCCCCTCCCCCAAAATCATGATAATAGAAAGTGTTTGTTGTAGGAATAATTAGAATATTGAGAAAAGGGAAAGAGAGGGAAATAAGCACCAACCATAAAAATGGGCTCCTCGGAGGTATTCCAAGGTCAGCCCGGGTTTGCGGAAGAGCCCCAGAGGGAGAGGGGAAGGAGGGGGCGGGGCTGAGGCGCGGGAGGGACAGCCAGAGAAGGGTGCCCACTCCGTCTGACCACTGCTGCCAGCCGCTGGCTGCTGGGTCCCTTCTGGCTGCTCCAGAGCCCGCAGCTGTCTGAGGTATGTATCAGCACGTCTGTCCCGCAGGAGGGGGGGAAGTGCTCCTCTCATCCCCACTGTCGGAACATTGGCTCTGTGGAAGGTTGCCGCGCCTGCATTTCTGGGTCAGCATGCACCGAGTGGGTGCACCCCTGAGAAAGCAAAGGAATGACCAGTGCAGGCCTGACTTCGGGGCTGTAGGCACTGGTCTGAACGGGCTAAGAGACAGGTGAGGCCAAGAGAACCTGAACTGACATGTGAGGGGTGTCCGGCACAGCGTTTCGGTACACAGAATAACGACACACCCGCAGTGGCGGTAAGCCAGGCACAGTGCAGTGTTTTACACAGATTATCTCAGTTCGTCCTCCAGTAACTCTAGGAGAAAGTGCTATGGTTGTCCGCATTTTATTTTTATTTTTTAAAAGCCTTTTCATACCTTTTTTGACCAGTTCTACATAAAAACATATTTTATGTATTTAATTTTAGAGAGGGGGAAGGAGGGAGAAAGAGAGGGAAGGAAACATCAATGTGTTGTTGCTTCTTGCATGCCCCGTGCTGGGGACCTGGCTGGGAATGGAATTGGCGACCCTTTGGTTGGGGAGCCTGCACTCAATCCACTGAGCCACACCAGTCAGGGCGGTTATCCCCACTGTAGAGATTAGAGAACAGATTCAGGAAGACTGAGTTTGCCCAGTGACCCAGTAAAAAGTGGCAGACGCAGGATCCAAGTCCAGGCTGTCTGAATGTAGTCCCACTCTCTGTGCTTCTCTGTCATCAGTGCACATTGATCCCTTGGGCTTGCCCAGCATGCTCTGGCTTCAGGTTGGTTTGACTGAGTGACTCTCTGCTGCTCTCTCTCTTCAGCCTTCTGTGGTGTCACCTGCATTTTAAGTCAGCCAACAGTCCCTTCTTTGCCCACATCCATGGAAATAGATGTAGAGGTTTCCCCCCCAGTATTCCATTTCATCACCTGGTTGGCCCCGCTTACTCGGCCTGAGGATTAATGAACCATGAACAGGGGGCTGTGATGGGTCAATGGATTTAAGATGGGGTCCACTCTGAAACTAAATATTGATCAAGGGAGCAATGGATCCCTGGAAATCTGGGCTCAGCTAGGAAGGAAAGTGAGGAATGGATGATGGGTAGGCATCCTTTGGCCGTTTGGCCATTCTTTCTTCAAACTTTCAGTTTTGAGCAAGTCATGCAAGAATGGAAGGAACAGTTGGAAGAATTATTGAAGAGGTGATGTGCGAGCCTATTACTCTCCTGGCACTGCCTTGTAGAACGTGGTACTTTCTGACCTTCACTAAGCCTGGTTCTCCAGACTCCTGTCTCATCTAGAAACAATTTTCTCATCCTGGTTATTTATTCTTTTAATACATTCCTCTCTGCTTCAGTTTACCAGCTAAGCTTTTACTGCTTCTCACCCAGAGTCCTGATTGATACATGTTGGAATCTTTGAGGAGACTCAATAAATTTTATGCTACTGCCTCAACAGGGTCAAGAACAATCAGAAATATGGTCAAGAGTACAACTGAGGCCAGGGCATCTTCTTTGTTTATAAAGGCAGAGTTAGAGATGTAATTCAGTGTGAGAGGCACGTGGGGCTGCAAACTGAACCCCTGGATTGGAAAGATGTTGCCAACCAGGCAGAGATGGCATTGGACTTGGTAAGGGTCCTGGCCCACAGGCAGTGAAGACCATGTGCTCACTGAAAACAGATCACTCCCAGGAGTAAGAAGGGAGGAACAAGCCAAAGATACCTTGGTTATTCCCGGACTTAGCAACCAGATGAGTCATTCTTCCTCCCCCGAGATGGAATGAGTTAAAGGGGATGGAGAGAGACCAGGACAGTTTATTGATAATCTCTCCTCAAGGAAACCTGTGGTAGAGAAGAGGCATTATTCTCTTTTAATAAGTATATAGCATCTCCCAGTTATTTCTCTTTACCTATCAATCCATCCACCCACTCACTCACCCACCCATGTACTATCCATTCATCCACCCATCCACTCCCCTTCCCACCCCTATCTATCCCCTCAGACATCCACCTACCCAACCATCTACCTATCCATCTACCCACCTGTCTCTGTTCATTTATCTCAAGATGTACTCATACTGGATATCCTCTTTGTACCTCTCATTTAACAACATGTCATGACTATTACTCTATCTGGTTTGGTGTTAACAAACTCCTTTAGCTTTTTCTTATCTGAGAAGCTCCTTATTTCTCCTTCAATTTTAAATTATAGCCTTGCTGGGTAAAGTAGCCTTGGTTGTAGGTCCTTACTTTTCATCACCTTCAATATTTCATGCCACGTCCTTCTGGCCTGATACATTTCTGTTGAGAAATCAGATGACAGTCTAATTGGTGCTCCCTTGTATGTAACTACCTGCATTTCTCTTGCAGCTTTTAGAATTCTCTCCTTGTCTTTGCCATTTCATTTATGATGTGTCTCAGTGTAGGCCCCTTTGGGTCCAACTTGTTTGAACTCTCTGAGCTTCCTGGGCTCATGTGTCTTTTTCCTTCACCAGATTAGAGAAGTTTTTGGTCATTATTTCTTAATTGTTCTCTTCTCCTTCTGGTATTCCCACGATGCAGATGTTGTTATGCTTCATATTGTCCAAAATGTTTCTTAAGCTCTCCTCATTTTTTAAAATTCTTTTTTGTTTTTGCTGCTCTGCTTGGGTTTTTTTTCTACTTTGTCTTTCAAATCACTGATTTGATCCTCTGCTTCATCTAACCTACTATTTATTCCTTCCAGTGTATTATTTATTTCAGATATTGCATTCTTTATTTCTAAGTAGTTCTTTTTTATGGTTTCTGTGTCTTTTTTCGTGCTGTTGAGTATCCTTATAATCACTACTCTAAACTCTGATAAATTACTTGCCTCTATTTCATCTAGTTCTTCTGGAGAATTTTGTTGTTCTTTCATTTAGGGTTTGTTTCTTTGTCTTCCCATTTTGGCTGCTTTGTATTTTCCACCTTAGCTGTTAAACTAATCAGTGACATAGTTTCAAGCTATAGTTGGCAGTCAGGCCTAAGCACCACAGGGTGGGGCAGATAATTCCTGCAGGCAAGGCTATTGCTTCCCCTCAGGCTGATGCCACTTAGAGAGGGCTGCCCTGCCTGAGAGAGATGGCTTTTGCAGGATGGGGATTGCAGTAACAGGGATCTTGGCAGCTGTTCCTTCAGTTCTCTCCCCATAGCTACCAACCACAGGCTGTCCTCAAGTGTCTCTAGTCCACTCTGCCCGAGCCCAGAATAAGTAGCTGCAAATGAAATTTTGTTTGTTGACCCTTTAAGAGGCTCTCTGTGTCTCTAGCCTTCTCACCCTGGGAGAAACCCTGCTGATTTTCACTGCTGGATGTTATCTGTCTTCCTTTCCAGCTCTGGTGCTGAAGGCTAGAGAGCCCAGCTTGGGGTTTAGACCCCACACCTCTCAGGGTTGACCCCCACACCACTGAAATATTCCCCGGGAACTTCATCTGCTGCCTGTGGGAGCCCAGCCAGCCCTTTCATATCATCTCCTCTGCACTCTCTACCAGTCTCGTTGTGAAGTGGTCTCTTCTGTCTTTTCTGTTGTTATAAGGCCTCTCTCCCACTAGTGTTCAGTTGGTTATTCAGGGTGATTTCTCTCCAATTTCGTTGTAATTCCAGATTGATCCTGGGAGGAGGTTAGTGTAGCTTCCACTTACCCCTCCACCATCTTGGATCTCCCCTGTGAGTTCTCATTTGTTTTCCTAATTTTGTCCCTTTTACTTACTTTTCTGGTGGTGTGTTTTAAAAATTTTTTAAATTTACTTTTACTTTTATTTATTTTCCTTTTTATTGAATTCATTGAGATGACACTGGTTAAAAAAGTTATATAGGTTTCAGGTGCACAATTCCACAACACATCATGGTGTGTCTTATTTTTTTGTAATAGAGTAAAGAGGTCTTTGTATTTTAAAGACATCAACTTATTGCTTGTCAAATATTCTAAGTATTTTCCACATTTGTGGTGTACTTTTTAATTTTATGTGATATCTTTAACATAAAAAATTAACAAGTTTTGTATATAGTCAGGTGTATCAATTTTATTCTTTGTGGTTTCTTATCATTGATATTGTGTCTGCAAGGTCTATAGTTTTTAAAGAAGAGGATATCAGACATTTATGAAACTCCAGTCCTAAATACAGGGCAATGTGTTCTTTCTAAGTAGCTTGTACCGTTGCTCACCAAGTAATTTTTCTTTGAGAGCTTTTACAAACATTTTTATTTACTTTTGGCTGTGTGAAAGAACCCTTGAAATCCGTAAGTTAGCACTCACTATGAAAGCAGTGTTTGCACAATTCTCCCTCTCAGTTCTCAGTATCCTTGATTTGAAGTTGATCATCAACTGAGGATGTGAGAAGGGGTTTAAATGTTAATTCTCCAATGAGGTATTAACTCAAGCGTCCAACACTCAGGCAGTTTATAAATTAATTTGTTCAACAACATAAAGCAATAGATTCCATGATCCCTGCTCAGGGAAGAATTATGTGGCCAGATGCCAAGCCAGAAATTGCCAGGGCTATCATGAAGCTATTTTCTCCTTTTCCTAACAGTTATTAGCATAAACCACACAGAGATCAATGGGAACCCAGCAGTGGAAAGAGAGCAGTGGACACTTTGCTTAGGTTAATGGTTTCACAAAACTATTGCTGTTAACACTGGTGGTTCTGCACACGATTCTACATTGTCACCGAGGCCTTCAAACTATGTCCTATGAACTATCCTTGGGATTCTGTCAGCTGCCCTTTTGTTTCTATTATGTCTAAAGGTTTTAGAGGTGGCTATTTTTCCAGAACATCCTGTGTGATGCCTCTGCCCTCCATCTGAATCCCATCAGACCTGGTGTACTGGACGTCCTGAAGTTTCCCAAGGCAGGGGGTGTGGTCCCAAAAGAGGCCAGGAATACTATTTTTTCTTTTAGTGGGTCTTCAAATAGTGAACTCAGAAAGCTATTGTGGGTGGTCTACTTTTATATTAACCTTGCTTGCAAGCTTCCTTGGAGGAAGTTAACATTTATTTGTATATTTATTCTTAAGGAAGTTGTGCTATTTTGAGGTCTTGCTATAATGCACTTTATATCTTGCATAAAAGGCCCCTCTGTGGAACCTTCGGGCTTGGTGTAGGGAGGTCTGGACCTTTACTTTTAATTGCTTAATAGAAAGCAGAGCTCCACTGATAAGTGTATCAGAGCCACAGAGCTGAGGACTGGAATGAGCTGGGTCTTCATGGGTACCTTAGGCAGTCCTGGAGGCTGGGGTGGGGCAGACACCTTCAAGGACCATGAAGCTCCAAGTCCAGGTGAAGGCTAGAGCAAGACCTGGGGAGGGGATGCTATGTATAATCTGTGACAGTGCATGCACGTGTGTGTGTGTGCGCGCTTTGTGTGTTAGGGTGGTGGTGTCTAGAATATTCAGTGTATTAGGCTCCTATAACACATGACCACATCTTTAGTGGCTTAAACAACACACATTTAATCTTCACAGTTATGGAGGTTAGAAGTCTTAAAATCAAGGTGTTGGCATTGTTGTGTTTCTTCTGGAGGTTCTAGATAAGACTCTGTTCCCTATCCTTTTCAAGGTTCTTGAGGCTGCCTGGGTTCATTGACTTGTAACTCCTTTTGTCTTCAAAGCCAGCAGAGTAGCATTTCAGATCTCTCTGACTCTGACTGCTGCTTCTGTTGTCATACTTTCTTTGCCTCTGATACCCCTGTTTCCCTTGTATGAAGGTCCTTGTGACTGTAGTAGGCCCACCAAGTTAATCCAGATCTTTAACTTTATAATCCCATCTGCAAAGTCCCAGGTAAGGTTGATTACATAATCATAGGTTTTGGGGATTAGGCTCTTGAGGTTCAGTATTCCCATCTGTGGATTGGGGGACCATTGTGATCAATGGGTAGAATTAGCCAGATTAGAGTGGTTGGACATGGGTACTGCTGGAGGTGAATGAGTCATGTGGGACGAGGTGGGTTGGAATCATATTGTTGAAGGTCTTGCATAGGGAGACTCAGATGGTGATTGGCAAAGGACTAACTTGATCCCAGCTGCCTGTTAGCAGGATTGTCCTGGGATAGAGGAGGGTGGGTTTGAACGGGAGAGAACATAGCCAGGGGACCAAGTAGGGTTTGGTGCAACATTCCTTCACTGGAGGGTGGTAAGGGTTAGGACCAGGCTGGTGGCAATGAGAATGGAAAGGGAAGAATAGCCATGTGCAACTATTTATCCCAAAGAGATAAATTTCTTTCATTCCTCCCTGCCAGATAGAACACTGGACCATGTTAAGTCAGTTTGGACTGTTGAGGGGCCAGGAGGTGTTTAAAACGCTGTTGAAGGACTACTGTGAAGAATGGTGTTAATTTTGTAGATATGGACCCTATCCCAATGTAGACTGATCTGATAGTACCAGTCTGCACCCCGTTCCTGTTCTCTTCTCCTTCCCCCCTGCCCCAGACCTAAGAACTCAAGGTAATTTATGTCAGGAATAGGAATTATCAGAGCATGTTGACAGCAGATAACTCATCAGAGGTAAGTTATGTTGATTTGCATCTTTTTGAACTTATCGTAAATTTCCTGATTGTTTTTTAAAACAAAAAGCTGGAAGGGGAGACTTCCGGCCAAGATGGAGGTGTAGGTGGACACACTGTGCCTCTTCACACAACAAAAATTAAGGACAACAAAAATTTAGAACCAAAAAGCAACCAGAACAGACAGAAAATTGAACTGTACAGAAGTCCCGACAACCATTCATCCAGACTGGTAAAAGAGGCGGAGTCGGCGGCCAGTGGAAAGGGGTCATAGCAGGAAAAAGCAGTGGCTAGCAGACCCGGGCGCTCAGGGCACAGGCGGCAGCTAGCAGACCCCGGTGGCAGACCTTGGGCGCGGGTGTGGGGAGGCAACAAGCGGACCCAGTGAGGCGCACAAGGCAGCTGGCTGTCCTTGGTCGCACATTCATGTGCAGATAAACCAGGTGAAAATGAGCAGCGAGACAGACCACACAACCCAGGGCCCCAGCCCCGGGAAATAAAGCCTAAAAGCACTGATTGCAAACACTTGTGGAGGGTGAGGTACCAGGAGAAACTCCCAGCCTCACAGGAGTGTTCGTTGGACAGACCCACAGGGTCCTACAAGTACACAAGCCCACCCACCTGGGAACTAGCACCAGAAGGGCCCAATTTGCTTGTGGGAAGCAAAGTGACAGAGGGGACTGAAATCCGACAGAGAGCAGAGCAAGCGCCATTGTTCCCTCTCTGACCCCACCCCCACATACAGTGTCACAACCCAGCAACTGGGGTGCCCCATCCTGGTGAACACCTAAGGCTCCGCCCCTCACTAGGTAACAGGCACAACCAGACCACCCCCCAAAAAATGTCTCTAATGGAAGAACAAATCAAAGTCCCAGAACCCATCCTTTAAAGCAACCAAGAGATAGCCAACCTATCAGATGCACAGTTCAAAGCACTGGTGATCAGGATGCTCACAGAATTGGTTGATTTTGGTCACAGATTATATGAAAAAATGAAGGCTACAATAAGTGAAATGAAGAAAAATGCACACAGAACCAATAGTGATGGAATGGAAGATGGGTCTCACATCAATGGAGTGCACCAGAAGGAAGAAAAAAACATACAATCAGAAAAGAATGAAGAAATAAAAATTCAAAAAAATGAGGAGAGGCTTAGGAACCTCCAGGACATCTTTAAACGTTCCAACATCTGAATTATAGGGGTACCAGAAGGGGAAGAGGAAGAGCAACAAGTGGAAAACTTATTTGAACAAACAATAAAGGAGAACTTCCTCAATTTGGCAAAAGAAATAGACTTCCAGGAAGTCC